>CAWUFW010007005.1:0-600000 GCA_963921515.1 Calotriton arnoldi | reverse complement strand
CTGGCGATATGTAGCGCTGGTCAGGAGGCATGGCCAGAAGGACTGTGGGACTTGCACTCCCTAGCGGCGGGTAACCCCCAAGGCATGAACTCTGGCAAGTGGCGTTGCAGCCCCCGAGACAGCGGGGCTGTGCTGGCGCTATATAGCGCTGATCAGGAGCCATGGCCAGAAGGAGTGTGCAACTGGCAGTCCCCAGTGGCAAGTGAGCCTGAAACTTCCCCCAAACCGTGAAGTCTGGCAAGTGGCGTTCTGGTAGACAGGTTGGTGTCAGGGAGCGAGAGGAAGAAAGAGCTACCAAACCAGTTTTCCCCTGGGCATGTAGCCCTCAGTTAGCCACAATTCTAGGGTAGTCTACCATGCTCCACCTGCCAAGAGAGGGGTTCTTCCACCTTGTGAGTGGGCAGAATATTGCACCGTGGGATAGCTAGGTGCCATTCTTTGCAGGAATTGTCATCAGGCGGGAGGGGACCTGGTAGCTCATTGGCTATTAGTCACTGCATCCCCAGAGAGCAAGTTGCAGGCAACAAGTAGCATCACTGGCAGCCAGACCTCAGGTCACTTCTGCACTGGAGAAAGGCCTGAAGAAGAACTGCCCTGCTGCTCCCTGGAACCAGCAAAGAGAGACTGCATCAAAGACTGGTCTGCACCTGCTGATGCTTGGGCTAGCAAAGAGAGTACTGTACCTGTGGTGCCCTGCTCGAGAAAAAGTCATCCCTGAGCCCGAGACATAAGAAGTGACTCCAAGAGTCAGTTGTCTGGCTTCCTGTTACAGCTGCAGGGCCACAAAAGCTGGAAAGCTGAAGAAGCCTGCCGTGGCGAACTGGTAGCTGAGATTGCCTGACCACCACTGGCCACCAAGGTGCAGCCTGGGAAACTGAATTTGGACACTCAAAAGTTGTGCCCAAGTTAGCTGGACCTGGGTGAGTCCTTGTATTGCAGTTTGGTTGCCTAAGGACACTAGCCTCAGTTAAAGGGAAACTCTGGTTTCTTTGTAACTGGAGATGAGTAAACGACTGGCAACTGGTTTTTGGGTGGACTGCAATCAGACTTCGTGGGACATCAACCTCTGTTGCCAAAATTTGTTGACTGAGCGATAGCCCCCTACAGACACAGTCAACCAGATCAGCATCTACAGCATTCTTCAACATCTTCAGCATTCTGTATCCCTTGCATCAGGACCATTCCAATGATGTCTGTGGCTGCTCACCCATAGAACCTGGAACTGGACTGGAGACTGTTTTGACTACAAAGTAACTGTCCTGCCATGCCTTATTGGCCCCTGGGATGTGCTTCTTGCAAGAGTTGCTAGCACAAAGTGGGCTACAGTAACCAAACACAGATTCACAAAAGTTTTAAAAGTGACCGCTAACCCCAGTAGTTGCAAATGCTTGTTGTGATTTCAATGCAAAGCAGTGATTTATTATTTGCTTACCAATTTATACCCTGTGGTGGATTTTGCTCATTTTTGTGTCTAAAAATTCTTAAAAATAAGAGCTATTGTTATAAATTGGTAGTCTGATTTTTGTGCTGTGTTTTTTTTCTTTTTTTTCTGTTTTGATACTTGTAAATGCTTTGCACTTGTTCTTTTGACAAAGCCTAATTGGTCAGAGCCACAGCTAGCCAGGGTTGCGTTAAGGTCTTGCAAACTAACCTGATTGGACCCAAGAGAGTTCTGTGAGTTTATTGCACAGTGAGGTTGCGCAACCACACCATAAATAAACCAGTTTCCTCACACTATTCATATGCCATACATTAAATCAGATCCCAATCCCTTCTTATTTTTCCACTCTTCCCAGACATCTACTTTGTTTTCCGAGGCAGCCACAACTGCAGCAGCAGGAGTCACGACCACAATGGAAGAGGGAGCATTCAGGAAGTCTGTTGACCATCTCCACTGCACTGCTATAACTAACATTTACCATAGCTAATGAAATGAGTTATGGTGATTTAACCAAACTGTAAGCAAGTGAAGGATACATTACAGGGTCTGACACAGTCACTAAAAAGTGACTTTTCATGTAGCAGTCACAAGCTAGTCTCAGCACCAGCTGTTACTTTGGTGATGCTAATAGCCAAAAGATTACATGATGTGACTCTTCATACAGCACAGCACACAATTCTGGCCACAACAGCTGTTTGCACCCAGCTCCAAATCTGCCCATCCCTCGTTTGCCTCAGAAAGATATTTTATGGTTGGGCTGCTGTCTGGTATGCTTCTTTTATTCTAGAGTTAAGGGACCGGATCACAAAACATTTTTGGACAATGCTATTTCATGTCCTTGGTGGTAAGTTAAGGCAGTACTTGCTTTAAACACCTCTTACCACCATAATATTAAAACAAGATCTCTAGGTGGCAATGTGTGTCAGCAACATGTTTACGTATTGTTTGTGGTTTTTTTATGTGCATTGTTGTTTTTTGTGCCGCTGTGATTTTGTTTTGCATTATTGCTATGTGATTTTGTTGTGTTGTACTGCTATTGTGTTGTGTTTTGTTTTGACTATTTTCTTCTGATATGCTATACTATGTTTTGTTTGTGTTATTTTGATTTGTGTATGGTACTGTGTAATGTTATGTTGCTATTGTTAGATACGTTATTATATGCTGCTATGTTTCCAGCCAAAATAAGCACATGGATTGATGGTTCTTGCGAAAAGCAATCATTTACCACTGTCTAAGGTAGTAAAACAGTGCTGCTCCAGCTCTTCAACTGTTTGAGACACCCGCCCACCCCAGAGCACATGGCAGTGTTCTCGTAACAAAAATGTATGTTTCTCTCGCTGATGTCATGAAACCGGTGATCACAAAAAGCTATATATCGTCTAAAGTGACTCGTAATAGTAAGCTTGAAAAATATCTGTAAATAATACATATACACTGTTATCTGTTCTCCGAGGCTATGACCTATTTCCACCATAACAATTTTAAATTTCATAATTGACCTTGCTACCTAGGAGCAGTGGCTAACGCCCGCATTACAGAAACACCCGTAAAAAGCATATATTTGAAAAAAACCCATTAAAATGGAATTTGATTTTTAAAAGTGATTAAATTGTCAAATGCATAAAAATAGTTGATTCAATTGTCAATCAGGCTCCCTTCTGCCATTTACATGAAGTTGATTATTTAATGCCCCCATTGTCAGCATTATTAAGCCTTTATCTCTAAAATTGTACGAACTCAGAAACAACTTTAATATAGCTTATGCTAATCGTAAATTGAAAGACAGTTTTTTCATTTGCTATGTACATTTGCAAAAGCGACAATATGCGTAAAGAAGCTCTCTAAAACAACATCTGCATATTTTCGCAGCAGCATTATAAATATTATGAAAGCAGTGTTTAGGAGCACTGGCAACTCATTAATTATACATGGCGTCCAAAAAATAACAATACAAGAAAAGACATCCTAAAAATACAGTAGAGCACATTTTTCATGCCAAAGAGTTGCGCCTAGTCAGACGAGCATACCATCGGCCAGGCAGACAGACTCGTAGAGAGTCCAACTCACGGAAATATTGATTCAGCGAAAGCCCACGCAACATAAAAGGACATAAATAAAGAATATTATATTAAAGTAAAAATTGGACGCCTTAAGAATGCAAATATTTGGAACCAGGTATCCGAGATGGAAAAAAAACATAAATATTTATGGCATTATTACCTCACCCAAAAATGCAGAGTAAGTAGCGTCTCGGGTGATAAGAGAGGGAGTATGGATTTTACGAGGTAATGGATCTCCTCAGAACCATGTTTGTTCATTCTTTAATGAATTTCTCCTTCTCATGGAGACTCATATTTTGCTATTGAGTTTCACTCACTTTTAAGTGAAAGGTCCTGATTTAGACCCTGAAGGACAGACTACTACTGTCAGGATGGCGATGGCAGAGATCCTACAGTCCACCACCCTGACGGATGGTAGAAAGGAAACACCATCACGGCAGGACACTTCAAGGTACAAAAACTGTGATGGACAGCGCCGTGAGTTTGACAGCAGTCCAACAAACTTTTAAATGTTTTTGTTTTTCAAATCCATACACCCAAAGTGGGAGTTTATTATTGAAAAAGAAAAACACTAATGAACCCCATACCCTGGGAGAAACATCCCAGGGTGTGGGAGTCATTATGGTTTTTTCTGTCCCTCAACAACAGGTTTTTGCTGACGGTAAAGGACCAAAAAAACACATCAGACTAACTAAATAAAGGGGCATATTTACAAGCCCCTATACCACAGGAACGTCACTTTTAAAGATGTTCCTGTAACAATATGGGCTATGCCTTATTTACAAGGCAACAGTGCCTTGTAAATAAGGCACCCTTTCACGTTGTACTTAGGGGCCAATTACGATGTCGTCTGGAAAGGCTCCGAACGACATTCGATTCATCTGAATCTGATTCGAAAACCGCCTTTTTCGTCCGACTCGGACACGTTTCCCAACGACTGATTACGATGGCTGGAAAGCATTCAAACTGTCTGACTTGGTTCCGAAAAGCATTGGGAGTAACCGAGTCAGTCGGAGCCGAATCGTATCGGTCTATGGACCTCGTTTCCAGCCAAGCGATTAGGATGTGAGATTCGGACAGCCTTTCTGAATCTGTTGTGCCGACATGGATTGGCTGTTGGAATCTGATTTTGGGGGCCCGTAGCAGGCCCCCCTTCACCCTGGGCCCTCCGAATCGGGCCCGTGGGGTCACCCATGTGTCCCCCCTTTCCCTGCGTGCACAGTGTGGCAGGCACCATAGGGTGCCTGCCACAGGGTGCAAGGGTGCAAGGTTTTCCCCAACCACCCCTTTTGTTCTCATTCGGAACACAGGCTCCCATTGAAGTCAGTAGGAGTCTGACCGAACGGTGTTCGGACACACCGTAATTGGTCGGTTGGACTCCCCAAATCCGAGTCGTTCGGAAAGCATTCCGAAACTGATTTAGGTTGGACTGATTTCCAGACGACATGGTAATCGAGCCCTTAGTGTGAAAGGGGTGGGCAATGGGTATTGCAATGGGTGTTCCACTGCAACATCCATTGATTTTGATGCTGCCCCCTATTTAAAGGGTGGCATAAATATCAGGCAGCGCCAAAATTAAGACCAAAAAAACACCTGGTCTTAACATGGCGAACAGAGGAGAAATGCTTTATTTCTCCTTGTCTTTACTGTTTCTATGTGTGCTGCATTCTGCAGCACACATAGAAACAGCAAAACGCCATGCATGATTGTTTATGTGCAGGAAGGTGTTCCTTCTTGCACAAACAATCATTTTAAAAATGACGAGTTGCAACTTCTCTGCGTTCTGTACAAAGCAGCACACATAGAAGTTACAAATCGCCATTTAAGATTGTTTATGTGGAAGAAGGGAAACCTTCCTGCACATTAACAATCATTCCCCCAACGCAGGCACCCTTGCACTATGGTGCACCACAGCCTCTGGGTGCTGCCACTCCAGAGCACATTGTGCCAGAGTGCTGCACATTTCCCTATGTCAATTGAGCATGGAGGTAAGAGAGATCCATATGACGCACTGCGAGTCCCCCCTCATCCGCCAGGAAGTGCAATTTACTCAGGGCAAAACAGTGGCACTCAGTACCCCAGATAAGAAGTGTGAGTAGGCCATCCATTTCATTGAAGAAGGATTTGGGGCCCTTCATCCATAGTTATGCTAAATATTGCGTTTATACTGCCTCCTCTCCTTGTGATCACATTCATTTCAAGGCAATATTTCAGGCATGTTCTCACTTTTTTTGAGGATCTGAGCGAATATCTAATTATTTGACCAGTCAGTATTTGTCAATCTTTCTGGGATACTGGTGACAGAAATCCTCCTGCAATCCTCTGTAGCGTTTAGTAGTTCCCACATCTCTTACATTTTTCAAGCACTGTGGTGGAAGGGAAAGCCCCATAGGGCAGGTTGCTTTTTATTTCAAGCTCTATCGTAGAGGGAACATCACTATTGTGGATTTCCTTATATATTTGTTCTTGCTTGTACTTCAACAAGACAGAGACAATAAATTCAAGCTCCTTTGCTGTTGAGGGTAGATCCCCCCTTCTCATGTCAGAAGAGAATGAAGCTGGTAACTAACCCAGAGGAGCAGGAAGGGTAACAGAAGAACAACATCCCAGGAGGCTCTACAGCCATGGACAATGGATACATAAAAGATTGGAAGATGGCAGCAGCTGAACCATAAATACATAGCCACAGACCCTCTTAAGAGATGCTATTCTGAAAACATACAAGCCGCAACTGTGTTACACATGATGACAAAGTGTGTGAGCTTACTACATCCATACAGGTTTTGACATATGCAAGAAGTTAAACTAAGTGATTAGAGAGCACTGTAATA
Organism: Calotriton arnoldi; assembly: GCA_963921515.1. Classification (NCBI taxonomy): domain Eukaryota; kingdom Metazoa; phylum Chordata; class Amphibia; order Caudata; family Salamandridae; genus Calotriton; species Calotriton arnoldi. Next base: position 593,668 of record CAWUFW010007005.1, on the reverse strand, counting down.
ATTAGCAGCAGATTGATACTACAGTACATCAGTAGGAACCACTACTCTGACCATCAATGAAACCTCTTGTGTGTATCAACAGAGACTTTGGATGCATGAGGGGGTCACAGTTGGAGGACTGATACCACAGGCCTAAATGGCAAAAAGAAGATGGATGGATGTTAGAAATGTGGTTATTTATTTCTGAAGAGGTAACCCCACCAATTCAATAAAACCCTTCTGGTCAGTTCACATCACTGTTCTGATAGAATCTCTGCTCAATCCCTGATAGCTATGGCACAAGCAGCGGGCAATCCCAGAGAAGGGTGTGCTAAGTTCAAGTGAAGAACACAACAAAATAAAATACCCAAATCAATTTAGAAAAGTAGGGAAACATTTATGAGAAAAGATACAAAGATCATTAAACTATTTTAAGGGAAATGGTATATATGTTTTTTTTAAGTTTTAGGGCAAAAAGCAAGAAATTATAAAGCTCCAATTAAAAGTCACAGTTGACTGGGAACTGCATGTGATTTCAGGCCAACTACGATGGAGAGAAGGTTGGATACACCAAGACTTGGGATTTATTCTCTGAAATGAATGTCAAAATATACCAAAAGAGCATGATCCAAGGTTGTAGATACAAGAGTCCTCAAAGTCAGAGGAAACTTGTATTTCGCAGCCATCAAAGCTGCTTCATGGGTCTGTCGTATTTGCAGCCTCACCCGAACCAAAGGTTTTACCTTCTGACTTATTTACTTTTTTGGAAGTAAAATCCTCCAGTGGGGCAAGCCTGTAAGCTGTAGCCAGGAAGATTCCCACAAGGATGGATTCTTTAACTATGAGATTCAGCTGATCCAGCTGAACCCAGCAGCCACAAGGCAGGCTTTTCCTTCAGCTTTTCAGCCGCTTCCCTATATAGATGAGTCTCCCATCTGACAAGGTCAACATTGGTTCTCAACCCTACTGTGACTAAAGCCTGGCTGTCTGGGGGGGTCCTAGGAATTAATAGGAGAAGCCCTCCCTGTCACCTCTAACTCAAAACGTAGTGCTAAAACTGCCCTTTGTTCTGCCAACTGGTCCTGTCCACTCCTAGGTAGCTAATACTTGCTAAGTGGTCAGCAGTTAACATCTATTTGCTCTTCTTGGGCTCAGAGGCAGGCTATTGTCCTCTCAGCCAGCATCATTAACTCTCCCAGCCGAGAATGTGTATTTCACCTCTGGAGGTGTGATAAGTGGCAGAATGGGTTTCAGCCAGTTCTGGATCAAGCAGCCTAAGGTATATTTTTACATAGTTACTTTTCAACTTAAGTTATCATAAATCAGATTTTGCCATTAATTTTGATTTTGAAAATAGAGTAAAAAATGGCTTTGAAGCATTTGATAGCTGGGTCCAAACTGAGGTGGCATGGTATGCAAAATAACGATGGATTGAGATGCGACCCAAGTAATTTCCAGTGGCTGAGATTAATTCAGGCATTCCATCCATCACCTTGTTGTATTTGAATTTGCCGCCCTAAGTGCACCGGGTATGCCCAGAAATGGGCCCCAGGCTAACTGTGCCACTGGAACCAAGCTGTACCTGGCTGAAGAGCCCTAACTAGGGCAAAACCGGCCCTAGGTTGCTTGTGTTCCGTTTCAGGGAGGACCTGGTCAGGCAATTCAGGTTGGGTAGTTCCCATGAGGAGCATGATCAAGACTGATTTGCATATGTCTGGGTCAATCGTAGGTGGCATGGTGGGCAAAAAATGATGGATTGGGTTGCAGCCCTAACCATAGCCGGTGGCTGAGATTAATTCAAGAAGTCCATCCATTGCCTTGTTATTTTTTCTTTTTTCGTCAAAGTACACTGGGTATGCCTAGACGTGGGTCCTGGGATCACTGTGCCACTGTAACCAAGCTATACCTGGCTGAAGAGCCCTAACTAGGGTGAAGCTTGTCCTAGGTTGCATATGTTCTGCTTCAGGGAGGACATGGCCTGGCAGTTCGGGCTGTTCTCATGAGGAGCAGGACCAAGACTGATTTGCATATGGCTGGCTCCAAACTGAGGTGGCATGTGGGCAAAAAATGAAAGATTGGAATGAGGGCCCAATCAATTTCCAGTGGCTAAGATTAATTTAATTCAAGCATTCCATCCATCACCTTGTTGTTTTTGCAGTGATGGTAGCGTTGTCAAATCATTGCATGTAGGCAGGACTCCATGTTTCCAGTCCTCGCCTTTTACAAAACAGTGTATCAAGTTACTGACGGACCAATTAACTAATCACAAGTTGCAAATAGAGGTGGTGGGCTAGCAGATTAATGGTGGGAGCCACGCCAGAGCCAAGCTAAGGTGGTGGCTTACACACAAGCAAAGCCATGAAAATGTTTGACATGTATATCGTGCAACAAAAATAGGGCATGATTCACAAATGTAAACTTACACTTGCTGCTGTAACTATATTGCTTTTGTGGATTCACAAACTACCAGTGTAATTTTACAACTAGTAATTTTACAAGTAATAAAACTACACTTCTTGGCCTTGTTTCACAAAGGTAAACTTACGTTTTCTAAGTTTACTATTTGTTTGCTATTCAAAACTGCAAGTTAATGGTAAGTTAGCAGGGCAGAGAATTCTCTACATAAAAGATAGGCCTGTCCTATCTTTTTATGTGCATAGTTGTCCACCCTGACTGCTGAGTTCTGCTCATAGTTTGTGAGTAGCAATAGAAAAATAATAGTAAACTTACACAAAAGTGTATGTTTGTCTTTGTGAATAAGGCCCATAGTCTGTGAATACAAAAAATTAGCATAGTTACTACAGCAAGTGTAAACTTACATAACAAATAGTAAACTTACACAAAAGTGTAAATTTTCCCCCTGTAAATCAGGTCCATAGCGTAAAGTATTGTTAAACCTGTCAAACTTAGGGTGTTCTTCCGCCAAACGTTGTGTCTGCTCACCTGCTCTTTTTGCTGAATCGTTTTGTTGGCCTTAGGATTCTGAGCACTTTACCACTGCTGACCAGTGCTAAAGTGCATGTGCTTCCCCTAAACATGGTTACATTTGGTATATTCACCATTGGGATATTTAATGTATCTGTAAGTCCCTACTAGAGTGCACTACATGTTCCCTGGGCTTGTAAATTAAATGCTACTAGTTTTCCTGCAGCACTGATTGTGCCTCCCACACATGTAGCTTTTTAAACATGCCTCTGGCCTGCTACTGCAAAGTCTGTGTGTACAGTTTTACTACCATTTCAAATTGGCATTTAAAACCCTTTGCCAAGCCTTAAATTCCCCTATTATTGCACATAAGTAACCCTTAAGGTAGCCCATGTTTTAGGGTGCTGTGTAAGTAAAAGGTAGGACATGTACTTTTAGGTTTTGCATGTCATGGCAGTGAAAAACACAAATTTGTTTTTCACTACTGTGAGGCCTACTCCTGTCATAGGTTAACATTGGGAATTCCATATTACACGTTTAAGCTGTAATTTCTGATGAATAGCTCTGTCATGTTTTATATCTTTGGAATGGTAATGACAAATCCTTTTTACTGGTAAAGTTGGATTAGATATTACTATTTTAGAAACATCACTTTTAGAAAGTGGACCTTTCTCTGCTTTTAAAGCTCTGTGTGCCTACAGCCTGCCTCCAATACACGTCTGTGGTGGGTGGCAGCTTACATTGTGCATTCCCACTAGACAGCCACACACAAAGGAAGATTAGGTTTGTCTGAGTGCCCATCAGCATCCTGATGGCGCACCCTGGCCAGGATGGGAGGGAGGAGCTGACACTTACATCTGAATAGGCAGTGTCCTGTCCTTACACAAAGGGTTGATTACCCCCCTCCCCCGTAGTGAGTCTAGAGAGAGGGCTGGAAAGAAAGGACCTCTGTGCACTTCAAAGACCCTTCTTTGAAGTCACAAACACTTCAAAGGCACTACTGGGTATAAGTACTAAGGGGCACATTCATCAATGTAAAGAATTGCGATTCCTTAATAGCGATTTTTAAGGAATCGCTATTAGGGACTCGCAATTACCTATGCATGTAGGAATCGCTAAATAAATTGCAATTCCTACACATTTCTATGGGCCTAGGCCCATAGGAATGAATGGTAAGGTAAGGTAATTTATTATGCTTGATTAATTAAAACCATTGCATACATAGTCATTAAAATCAAACAGATTGAGTTGGTACAAAAGTTACACAATAATAAATAAACGTTCCACTTTGTTTTTGTACATAAAACTATTAGGATTGTAACATAAAAAGTCATTTCCACAACAACTGATGCTCAGTCTAAAAAATAGTTTGGTAAAAATTGTCTTTTTAAGTTCTCACTCTGCCAAGATCTTTTGCAAAACTTTCCCTCTAGATTATCTAGCTTATCCTTAAAGTGCGCTAATCGTTAAAGATGGTCCCAAGCTTCAAAACAGTTACTGATTGTGCCTGTTTTTGGCGTCATAGTGCTGTTGAAGATGTTCTCGAAGTTGTATTGATGAACCGTCTTGTGGAGCAGAGTTCTCGGCCAATGATGTTACGTTTTTCAATCTCAATGTAGTGAGATCTAAAAATGTTGTGAGGCGGCAGTTTAGCTGCACTAAAGTTGGATTGAAGCACAGCATTATCGCCTGTCTACATGACCTGACTGCATGCTGGTTAAAAGATGGTTTTAGTAGGGTACGCCTTATGTCCTTTAGTTTGCTGCAAATACAAATAATGTGAATAAGGTTTTCCGTGCCACAGGCACACAGGCGGCATGGTCGGTCTCCTCCTCTTCTTTCCCAGGGCGGCAAAAACGGGGCGATTGAGCCGACTCCCAATCGCAATTTTAAAACATTTTCCTTTGTCGCTAGCTTAGTTCCTGCCTTGAGGTAGGGTTGTGGCTTAAGGATGTCAAAATTGTTTAGCACAGCCCAACCATGGGCTCTCTTTGATAATGTTTTCTTATCCTCCATGGCTGATATTAGTCTTGTTGTCTTTGTAACAATATTTTTAAAGACAGAATAAGCCGTTGGGCAATTCCAAAGGTCTGTGAGGCCTGAGATCTTGATGGATTCCTGGAGGTATTTGTTTGCTGGCGATTTTCCAGTACGAGACAACTCTACCCAGAGGTGGTTATTCAAAGTCCCCTCTTCGGCTGATTTGATCTTGTGCCAGCATTTAACGTAGGCTCCCCTTCGTTCTATCGCCTGGTTTTGAAGCCCAAATTCCAACCTTATTTGGGCTGGAGAGACGTATTTAGGGAGCTGAAAGATTGCTCGATATGAGGTCACTATTATACTATCTAGAGTTGTTGCGTCTATCCCTCTTAATGATTCGCTCCCGTAGGTGATTGTGGGCTGTAATTTAGCTTGCAGGACCTTTAAAAAAGGATCTAATGTTAGGTCTGGCAGCAGCTTCTTCAGAGGTTTGAGTGCTTGGTAGGTCATAGTTCCCTTCCTTCGTAGGGATTCCATTTGTGGCTTGAAGGAATTGTGTTGATCTAAAAGGATGCCCGAGTACTTGTAGCTTGTTACACGATTTAGTCGGTTACCTTCCATGTTCCAACTGGGATTTGTCTTCTTATGATGATTTACTATCATGATTTTAGCTTTTTTAAAGTTTATTGTCAAAGAGTTTCGTTCAGAACATTTTTGAGTTATGTCTAGGAGGTGCTGAAGGCCGATGGGTGTCTGACTAATCAGGACTAGGTCATCAGCGTATAACAGGTTCGTTAGTGTCATATTACCTAGCTTTGGGGCGTGTGATGAACAGTTATCCAATTCCGTGGGTAGATCCGCCAAAAAGATGTTAAATAGTAGCGGAGCTAGAACGCATCCTTGTTTTAAGCCCTTGTTGGTGGGGATTCTTCTTGAGAGGTGCGTCCCTGCACCTGGCTTTATTCTTATCCACGTATTGGTATGCAAAAGCCTAAGTTGATCTAGGAGGATGGATGGTATCCCCCAGCTGTCCAGTTTACGCCAGAGCTTATTGCGGTCTATGTGATCAAAAGCTGCAGAGTAATCTATGAAGCAGAGATATAAGGGGTACTTTCCCTGCTTCGCAGTGTCCATAAGCATGGTTAGGGCCATGATGTTTGTAATGGTACCTTGCCCTTTGCGGAAACCTGTTTGTGTTGCTGGGATGATACAGTTTGTGAAGGCCCAACAGGTCAGTTCATTTAAGATGATCCCCGCATAGTACTTTGCCTCGGTGTCTATGAGGGCTATTAATCAATAGTTATTTGGATCGGACCTGACTCCCTGTTTATATATTGGGCTGATAATTGAGCCTAGCCATGACTCTGGGATTATGGTAGATTATGGTAGTCCCAAAAGCGTGTCTAAAGACTGGAACTAATGCTTTGCTACAGAATTCGGGGTCGGATTTATACAATATTGGAGGGATGCCATTAGGGCCGGGGGCCCCTGCCCGTCTGCCTCTCACAATTTGTTTCCGTATTGCCGATACTGCTGGACTGCAGTTAGTGGGCAGTTTAGGGCTGATGACAAATGCGGCTCCTTCTGCGTCAACATTCATTTTCTGCTGGCCTCTTCATGTAGGCAATATTGATTTAGCGCTTCCATTGTAAGGTTGTTACAACAGATTTTTTCTTGATTGAACGGGCCGGGGCTGGCGGATTTTTGTTCCAGGTTGTTAAAATGTTTGAGGAGATAATCAACCCATGTGGCTTCTGCGATATTGGAGTCTATGCCGTGGTGGTTGGGTCGCTGTAGTTTATTGACACTCTGCCAAAATTTAGCACAATTTTTCTGATTGGCGTCAAAAAGAAGTTTCGCCCATAATTCATTTTCCATTGCTATTTTGTTTGCCCATCTCCTTCGTTTTACTGTTGTTTTTAGTTCGCGGAGAGTGCTTTGTAAACTGAGGTTGTTTGGAGACTTACGAAGTAATTTTAAGATTTGGTTTATGGAGTGATTACGCTTTTTTGAGTTCGGGCTTTTTGTCATCTTGGCTGTACTGGCTGAGACTTTCTTCTTCATGTTCCTCTGCCTGTTGGTAAATGCCTCTCCAAGAGATATAACAAACTTTTCCCAGAGTTCCTGGGGATCGGTTAACCTGTCGTCTAATTGGTTGTACAAATCTTTAGCTTAGAGTGATATTTCCTCGATGTTATTGGAGTTGCACCTTATTCTTTTGAGATTGCTGGTGTCGTCCTGTACAATGATTTTTCTTTTGTCTAGTGTTTGACTTGGAGTTGCGAAAAGCCTTAACTCTTGTGGCATATGATCACTTAGTTCATTGTTTCCAATTTTGAAGGTGGCAATTTTATTAAACATTGTAAGAGTTGTAAAAGTGAAATCAAGATGTGAGGAAACTGTTGCCGAGTGAAACGTGGCTGCAGGTGGGTTGTCCTCCTTGAAGCGACCATTTAGGGCTCTCAAATTTAGGTGCTCCAATTCCCGGAGCAGTTTTTCCGCACTTTTTGCTGGCTTAGTGGACTGTATTTTACCTTGCGTCGGGATTCCCCATGCTCCTGTGAGGTCTTGCGTAGGGTCGTCATCTTGAGTGAGCCCTAGGAGGTGCATGTTAAAGTCTCCTGCTAGGATGATGAGATCGGTAGCTTGCTCGTCCATTACTCTATAGGTAGCTCTTTCGCCGTTCTTCTTTTCTGTTTGGGGTGGGGTGTACATAGACATTTATTATTATTATATCCAGTTTGAGCTGGTTAAGCTTAAGCGTTATTTTTGCGGCCTGGATACAGCTTGGGTGTGTTAAATGAATTTTTATCGGAACGATCTCTCCTATTTCGGTTATGGATGCTAAAAGCAGTAAGCCCCCCGAGCGGCGGCCAAATACTGAACCCTTGGTTTCCAGGAATAGGTAAGAGCTATAACCTTGCAGTTCAAAGGGCTTGTCTTCCCAGGTCTCCTGGAGCAGAATTATGTCGAAGGATTTCAAGTAGATTAGAGTCTCTTGATCTCCCGCTTTGGAGGCTAAGCCATTAATGTTCCAGACACATATGGTGATGCCATCCCGGGTGAGAGTTGCAGTTGTCTGTTGTCAATTTGTGCTCGCTGATGTTATTAGCCGCTGTGTATCTGCCCAATTATTATTTGTTGGAGCGTGTATTGGGGCGGATTGACCTTGAATTGGTAGCAGTACAATTGTCAGGCTGGCATTAGTCAGTGTCCCTGGAGATCTACTCCTTGCTCCTTTCAGGACTGAAGAGGTCGACTGGTGTGGGCTGTTTCTTTCGTTCCTTAGAAAAGGTGTTGGATAAGGTGGCTTTGGAACTGTCTTCAGAATTATCCCCCAATTTAGAAACATATTTCTTTCCCGTAAAATTCTTCCTGCTATATCCAAAGTTCTCCATCTGGTGTTGGTTGCTTCAGGACTTTGACTACTATTGTTAGACAAAAATTCAATTGACAGTAAGTCCGAAGTAGTGATATCTGCTAAGGTTGTAACAGAGTGTAATAGCCGTAATACATTCCCTCTGTTCAATATGTCCACGCGACCTCGTGACTTGTATTGTGGGAGAAGTGTTATAGTATTTGTCACTTCCTCCTGTAAAGTTTCCTGATTGTGAGGGAATATGCCATCCTTGTCAATTGCTTTTTGAACAGGCGATTCCTGATTTTGAGGATATTCACCGACCTTTCTAATTGCTTCTTGTGGCTGTGGAGTCTAGGTGAAAAGCTTTAGCTTTATCTAGTACATGTTTGTGGTTATTATGAGGTAATGTTAAATTATCAAGTGGAGGCCGGGGTTCGTCTTGCGAGCTGGTGCCTTGCTCAGGAATATGTCTGGTGGGTAGCAGTTGTTCATAGCGACTGTCCTGTGAGGCCACTCCTGGCTTTGGCCTTGTAGTTTGTATTCCTTCAATTGGTGCCTTTATATCACCTAGTATTAAGGGCAGATCTTGCATTGAATTTGTTCTTGCCATATTTCTACCCTGGATAAGAGGGCTAAGAATAGGGGTTCTTCCGGACGGTCTTTTAGTTGGTTTGTGATTATATTCCGGGGTGTTACTAGTGCTAGCTGAAGGACAATAGTCCCTTTGCTGTGCCTTAGAATGGTTGATTCCTGTGAAGGAAGTATTTGCGCCTTCTCCCAGGGCTGGGGCTGGAGATTTTAGTCCCTCACCTTCGGGATCGTTTATGGCTAATCTTGGCTGGGGCTGAATGGTCAGGTGTTGGCCCTGGGTAGTGGATTTCCTGTTTCTTCCTTTCCTTTTTTGCTTACGGCCTATTTTTTGGGGTGTATTTTTTTGATTTTCTGTTGATCCTTTTTTAATTTTGTGCTTATCACTACTTTCTCCTGATAATGGTTTGCTATTTGGTGATGTTGTCACTGTTGGTTGTATGGTCGATGCCGAGCTTCCCTCATTGAGATTCGAGTTGCTAGCAGTTTCCTGGGTTGTCGCTGTTGGTTGTGTGATCGATACTGAGCTACCCCCGTGAGGTTTGGATTGCTGGCTGTTTCATGAATTGTGGCTATTGGTTTCAAGATGGTCAATAAGTCACCCAGTATCGTCGGAAGCATCAATAATTTGTCTACTATTGGAGCGCAAGAGCATTCTTGTTCGCGTGATTGTGTTTTAAAAGCCGCTTCTTGCCCTCTCTTTATTAATCCATTCAAATCGGCTAACTTTCTGTCGATCCCTGAAGTAAAGTCGGCAAGAGTTTGCAAGACTGTTAGCTGGAGTTCCAGTTTATGGGATTGGTATTGCAGTGCCGCTGTTGAGTATTGCATTGTACTTAGTAAGGATTCCCAAATTAATTTTTTATTGTTGTTTGTGTTCCCAATGTTGCTTTGTTCAGAGCTTGCTGTTTTAGGTTGGATTGTAGGTTCGTGACTGTAGGAGGCAACTAGTTCCTCCCACTCTGGAGAGTCTAAGAAGGACATATCAGCATTATCAATATTTGATGAATGGGAGTCTTCCTTTGGGAGCGACTGGCATTGTACTGGTTGAGGTTTTTCGTGAAGATTGCCAGGTATCGATGAAGTTGCCAAGGGCTTTATGTTATACATGCAAGGAGGTGACAAGGATCGAGGATGAGAGCCTTTTGGTTGTAGTGCATTTTCCCTTGTTGTGTTTGCCTCTTGCTGGGTTGCTGTTTGTGGGAGTACTCGACGGGACTCGTTGATCGGTCCCGTATCAGGCTCTTCTTGCAGCAATGCTATTAAGGTATCTAAGCCAGGGCCGATCTCAGCGACTTGCGGGGTGGGCGGAGAGAACGTGGAATCCGGTCCTGATGTTGTCCCGCCTTGACGATGATATATTAGAGACGCCGGATCTGAAGGGCCCTCATTTGCTGTCCTGAGCTTCTCAAGAGCAACATGGGAGACCAGTTGGTCGAAAACGTGTTCCTTGTTTGTGGATGGTTTATTCAATTCATCTCCCAGTTGCGTTACTTTATGACTGTGCCAGGGGAGCAGGTCTTCCTCCCTTGTTTTCCCTATGACTTTGCCTTTACCTTTGAGTCCGTCACTGGGGACAGTTAGTTCGACAGTTGGCTTTGTTGTGAGGAGTTCAGTTTGGTCAGGACGGCCAGAAGGTGAGTACCTATTTTGACTGTATGCTCCATCTTGGTGACTATCGTTGGTGATTATCGTTGGACTGTCGTTGGAGTGAATTAGTGCTGTAATTTGCATTTTTGTTGGTTGAGGAGCTTGAGCTGGGGCAAGACTGCCTATTGATATGGGTAAAAGAGGTGTTTGCAGCCCTTCTATGGCGCCACTCTTGGAGAAGATTGCTGTACCAGGGTCTTTCAAGAAGGAAAATTTAGTATAGATCTTGGGCTGAAAGGAACAATGGATTCTCCTTGGTGGCGACCCTTCAATGCCAACTAGAGTCTGATCCTCGGGGCCAAGCCTTGTGTTGGCTACAGCAGCCTCTCCCGTTGATGTTCCTTTTGCGCTTGGAGTTATGGTAGGTAGTTTGCTTTCTTCCTGGCGTTGAAAGTTGTTGGTAGTTGACACGCTGTGTGGCGGTCAAATAAGAGGGTTAAGGGTCAAGAAGGACGACAAATTGTTTATTTGCCCGTCGTTTTTTTTGCGCTTTACCTTGGGGCTATCTGGGCTAGGGCCATCTGGGCCATCTGGACTAGATGGACTAGTGGCCCTAAGCCCACTCCTATCCTCACTCTTCCGTTTTGTCGCCTTGGGTTTAGATTGAGGTTGTGATTTCGATTTGGCTCTCACTGGGGCTTTTCTCACTCTGCCCGACCTCATGATTCCCCTGCCCTGCCCTAGTGTGCCCTGGTGTGCCTGCTGATAAGGCTGGTTTGCTGAGGCGGAGCTGAGGCAGAGTTGATTAAAACTTTCCTTTCGCCTGGAACGGAGCCGGGAGCTGGGCTGACTTGGGTTTCCGCTCCCTTCCCAGGGTTTTTGTAGCAGCTGAAGTGTTGGAGAGTTGAAGATGATAAAGGGGTCAGTGGCGTCCAAGCGGAAAGCAAGGCGTGTTGGGGCCTCTGACGGGGTCTAAGAGAGTCCAAGGAGAGGCCCCCTACTCCCTATGCCCTGCCCTGCACTTCCCAGTGGAGCTATACGTGCTCTTCCCTTTATCCTTCACAGGTGGTATGACTCGGCGTGGCTCAGCGACAGGGTCCAAGCATTGATAAGTGGCAGCAAGAGCGCAGGAAAAACGCAAAGCAGGGCAGTGTTGAGAGTGCCAGGGGCAGTGAAATTGTGGCTGCTGATTTGAACGTCTGCCCAGGCGCCCAAATGAGATTAACTGCGAGGCGAGGGGAAGAAAAGGAAGGAAGGAAGGAAGGCTACCTCATCACCGGGCCAATTCCTCCAATGCCACCAGCCTCGAGGTCCGTCGCCTACCTCTCCCCAGCCTCACGCCACACGCCGCTCGCCGGCTGTGATGCCTTCCTGCAGTCAGGCGTCTGCCGTCTGAACTGAAGGGACCGCTGGGCCGCCGGGTCGGGAGCCGGAGCCAAAGGCTGCTGCAAATCGCCGATCACACCTACTCGGTACTCCCGCTGCGACCCACTCCCGCCGTAGCGCTGCTGCTGAGAGACTAACCAAACTGCCAGACTGCCAAACTGGCGGTGGGCGGTAAGTCGAGAAACCTGGACTGGAATGAATGGAAAACCACTCGCAATTTGCGATTACCAAAAAGGTAATTGCAAATTGTGCATGCAATTTCAAGGGTGATAGGGGGCCAAAAGGCCACCCTGATTCACTCTCAAACTGGCATGTGTGCACATGTGGTGCACACACCTGCCCTAATGGCAGGTGTGTGCGCCACATAGCACTTAAAAAATGCAATTACTAGCATTTTTCTAAGGAATTGCAGATTACCACCAACTTGAAGTTGGTGGTAATTTGCGATTCCTTAATGCTAAGTCGCAATCTCAGATTGCTTCTTGCATTGCATTTAACGAATTGCAAATTTTGATTCCCTAAATGCATTCGCAAAATAGGTAATCGCAAATTTTGCGATTACCTATTTTGTGATTGGGATTGGGCTGGATGCATCCCAAATAGCTAATTACCGGTCGCAAAGGGGCCGATTCGCAGAATCTGCCCCTTTGCGACCGGTAATTAGCTTGATGCATGTTCCTCCATGTCTCTGACCCCAGCAAATGAGACTCTTCTGGACCTCTAAAGAACCTCTTTCGGAAGAACTGCTGTGCTGCTACATGGACTGCTGTGCTGCCCTGCTGCCTGCTGCCCTCTGACCCTGCTGAGGAAGAGCTGGACTCTGCCTTGAACCCAGAGTGATCTCCAAGTCTCAACACCTGCTCCTGTTCCTCGTCCATTGGAAGTGGACCCAGGTGCTCGCTCCAATTAAGCTGACATCTCCTGTAGCAGAACCAGCGCATTAACGCTGTTACAGGAGCAGAATCGGTGCATCAATCTCGGAACCAGCGCATTGCCTTAAAGATCCTACGCATCAGAACCAATACATTGCCGCCGCTGCAGTGTGGGAAGATCGACACATCTTGAAATGAGGTTCGGATGGCCCGGCAGGTGCACTAGAAATTTGAAAATGGCTTTTCCTTGCATGAAGACTCAATTATTTCAAAAAGACAAAAACGGATTATTGATGGAATGATGCAACGTTTTGAATAATGGAAAACAGAAAAATGTTAAGAAAAATATTGCAATTGCAATTTTGGCTGTGCCGGTGGTTAGGGGCAGAACTTGGCCCCAAATATGTTGTTGTTTAGTTTCATACGTGCTGTTTGGGCTGGGCACGACGCCACGGAGCACGCAACGAAAAGCAGGAGGTTTAAAAGTTGGAGAAATGTGTTGAAAGCATGGTGTGCAACTCGCCCAATTATGATGTTTATGCAAATATGCCCTCTCGAGTTAGCACCCACAAAGACAAATGTAAAAGGAACACTTTGAAATGAAGTTATTCCTCTTCATGCAAGGCGGAACATCGAAGTTCACGTAGTTGTTTATTTTTTGGAGTCAGAAGAACGTGAACGTATTAGCAATTAAATATTGGACAGAATACAAGTTTCGGACAAGTTTGAGACATTGCCAGAGTTTTTAAACGCTATGAGCTGCATTAACAAGTTGAATTATTCAGTAGTTGCCAGTGTGTAATGCATTATGGGAATTGTATGATTCCTAGGGAAGCCCGGGAGTTTTCAAGGGATACAGGTGTTAATCATTAGGAGCTGAGGGGGCGGGCATCTTGCGAGGAGGGGTTAAAGTGTTGTTTAAGGAAAGGAGGATGAAAGGGAGAGGAGAAAGTTTATTCGGGATGGAGTGAAGAGGATGATTGCTTCCTAGCAGGTAGGAGAAGAGTACGGAGGAAACATGAGAGATGTTGTTTTAGATACGGAAAGGATGTTAACATCAGGAGGTTGGGCGAGAGGGGAAGCATGATGTGGGGAGGGGAAAAGAGAGACTCGGGTTTGTTAGGTTCAATTCACGGGAATGTATGAAGGAGCGGATGGGAGTCGCAAGATGGCAGGATTATAAAATGGTAATTAGCTACCGAGTTACAGGCAGCCACTAATGCTAACTTTTTTTTAAAAACGGGGTTCGAACATGACTGATACACGAGGGGGACTACCAGTTGAATTAATGTTTGAGATTAACAAAAGAAGGCAACTTCAATCATGAAATGTTGTTGCATGCGCTTGCTTATATTGTCTGATGGAATATTAAAGTATGTGTAATTGTTATTTCTAGTTTTCACTGACGAAGGGCCCTAGAGGCCCGAAATGCATTGGATTACAATAAACTGCTATGGATGAATTTGGCTTCAGTCGTGTTCTTGAAATGAGGTTCGGATGGCCCGGCAGGAGCACTAGAAATTTGAAAATGGCTTTTCCTTGCATGAAGACTCAATTATTTCAAAAAGACAAAAACGGATTATGGATGGAATGATGCAACGTTTTGAATAATGGAAAACAGAAAAATGTTAAGAAAAATATTGCAATTGCAATTTTGGCTGTGCCGGTGGTTAGGGGCAGAAAGTGGCCCCAAATATGTTGTTGTTAAGATCGACACATCCCCATGACTGTGTAAAGAAACCCAACACATTCTCTTCGGAACCAACGCCTCACGGTTCAGAGCATCGTCTTTGGTACTGACACATCACCAACACTGCGCAAAGAAAATCGACCCATCACCTTGACTGTGGGATCGACACCGACGCATCGCTTGGCTGCACCCCGCGACTTGCTTTTGCGACCAGGATCACAGTTTTGTGTTCAACGGGCTTGCATCTGGCTCGCGCTCCGTCCCTGTTGGTTTGAACTCTTGACTTTGCCCCGGTCCAGCATGACCAGATAACCCCCATTGGTGTTTATTGCTTCTAAGTGCTGCAAACATTGTTATTCATATCTCAAATTCTACTTATTGGATTTTTTTCGTTTTGGTCTTTTTTTATTTATAAAAAATCATATCTATATTTATAACGGATCAATGACAGAATATCGAGGAGCAAAATATCGACCTGCCAAAATATTGTTGTAAATAATATAGGGGCCCATTACGATGGCGGGCGGAGGCACGACCGCGGTGGCGGCGGTGCGGAAAAATGCCTTTTCCGGCCACCAGCAGCGGACTCCACGCCCGCCATATTAGGATGGGAAAACATAGGCATTTACCGTCTGCCGTGGTGTGACGCCGTCCTCCATCGAACAGCGCCCGCCACCGCGGCGGAGTGGGCCAATCACCACACACCGCCGTGCGGAATGACGTCCCGTACGCCGAAGACATCACGATGCCGGAAACAGGGCAGCGCACCGCAACGGAGAAACCGCACAGCGAAATACGGCGGAGACATCACAGCGGAGACAGAAAAAATAACACCCGGAACACACCGCGATGGATCCTGCCCTACACGCTCTCCCGGTGCTGTACATGATCCACTACCTGCAAGGCATCCACCGCCACAGACGCCTCCACAGGTACGTACAGACACCACAGTGCAAGTAACACAATACACAGCTCCAGGGGGGAAAACCATCGCATGGGAACACCACACACCCCTGTGGGGACAGGCACACAGCCAGCACTGCACACACACATGTCCCACCTGTCACAAAAACATTGCGCCACATACTGCCCACCCATGTACCGCATTCATGAACAAATGTCCCGGTCACATAACCGCCACGGTCAGTGTGCATGAAACCATGCACACAACGCAGAGCACAGGGCCAGCGCATGCCAAGGGCACCGTACAAATTGCACAGAGCCACAACTACATCCACAACACACCAGCAACCGCCCTGAAGTGACACAACATGTGTCTCACAAGTGCCACTCCTGCACAACAACAACACAACTACAGCCACACCATGCCCCACGTCCCAACAACTGCATATACAGCCACAGCAGGACCCTTTGCAAAGGAACACATAGCACAGAAGCCCAGGCCCCAGCCAACACACACACCACAACAACATCACACACAAGCCAAGAACACTGAGGCCAGGCACAAAATGTACACACACACAGATGAGGACCAAACACTTTACTGCACACACCACCTGACAAGTCACACACACACCACCCAGACTCACAGCTACATACACACACCACATGCCAGCAGTAATGGAGGACAACATATAGGAAAGCCAAAGTGAGGTGCCCACAAATGGAAGGGCAGTGAGTAAACCATCAAGCATGTGTGATGCACATGCAAGACAAGACACATGTGAGAACACACACAGCCCATCACAGCACACATGGCTGACACAGTCAGTCAACACAAACCACGGTCACCCCAATGCTACAACACCTGGAGACAGCAAGGACACCCATGTATAGGCACAGGGATGTAAGGAAGGCCCTGAACACAAACACTGACCAGCCACACATAGGCATCCAAATACTGGACAAGACAACGTCTGCTGCACAACACACATGGCCCAGTGACACACCACATGACAGCCAAGCACAAGCAGGATATGTCACACATACCTCCTCCCACAACAGCAACACACAATACTGCCATGTGCACAAAACACTACCACAGGGCTAAACAAGTACACATACAGGCACACCACTTCAGGGTCACACATGGCAGTAGTTGACAATGCATGTGCACACACATCCACAGTCACAACAAAGTCACCCCCTTCACACCATACACTTCTCCACCACCCAAGTGCACACATTGGAAGTAAGCCATGGCACCTGGATAACTCATCACCACAAGATGTCCATACACCGACACTGATTGGCACACAGAAAGGAAGCTCACACAGACCCCATTACCCTGGCCTGCCTGCCTGTAAGCCTGTGCCTAAACTCCCACCCTGTGCTGCCATTGCCCACAAACCTGACATGTGTCCACCATAGATAACATGAGCCAAGAAGGAAGATGACTACAAGACTCCATTGCCAACCACCTGCACTGCACCCATAAGTATCACAGTCATGTAGAAATGAAGTGCCTCCCACCCCTGCAAAAAAATGAAATGTCAGACAACCCATTGGCAATGTTGAAGTGGCATACTGAGCCTGTGACACAGTAAACCATGCACACACAGAAACAACTTCATACAGGAAGGACACTGACACAACTCACTGCAGGACCAACTGTGTTTATTCACTATTGGCATATAGAGCCAACAAATGTGGGCAACAGCAAAGCCAGTGGGCATTTCAATATGCACAGTATTTACATGAAAAGCTGCACAGGCAGGGGGCAAACAACAGTGAACAACAAGGCCAGTGGGCAGGACAAAGTGCAGAGTGAGTCCATGAGAAGCTGCACAGGCAAGGGGCACACAGCAGTGAACAACAAGGCCAGTGGGCAGGACAAAGTGCAGAGTGAGTCCATGAGAAGCTGCACAGGCAGGGGGCACACAGCAGTGAACAGCAAGGCCAGTGGCCAGTCCAAAGTGCAGGTGAGGTACATGAGAAGCTGCACAGGCAGGGGGCAAACAGCAGTGAACAACAAGGCCAGTGGCCAGGACACAGTGCAGATGAAGTCCATGAGAAGCTGCACAGGCAGGGGGCACACAGCAGTGAACAGCAAGGCCAGTGGCCAGTCCAAAGTGCAGGTGAGGTACATGAGAAGCTGCACAGGCAAGTGGCAAACAACAGTGAAGAACAAGGCCAGTGGCCAGGACACAGTGCAGGTGAGGTACATGAGATCCTGCAGAGGCAAGGGGCAAACGGCAGTGAACAACAAGGCCAGTGGCCAGGACACAGTGCAGATTAAGTCCATGAGAAGCTGCACAGGCAGGGGGCACACAGCAGTGAACAGCAAGGCCAGTGGCCAGTCCAAAGTGCAGGTGAGGTACATGAGAAGCTGCACAGGCAAGTGGCAAACAACAGTGAACAGCAAGGCCAGTGGCCAGGACACAGTGCAGGTGAGGTACATGAGATCCTGCAGAGGCAAGGGTCAAACAGCAGTGAACAACAAGGCCAGTGGCCAGGACACAGTACAGATTAAGTCCATGAGAAGCTGCACAGGCAGGGGGCACACAGCAGTGAACAACAAGGCCAGTGGGCAGGACAAAGTGCAGAGTGAGTCCATGAGAAGCTGCACAGGCAGGGGGCACACAGCAGTGAACAGCAAGGCCAGTGGCCAGTCCAAAGTGCAGGTGAGGTACATGAGAAGCTGCACAGGCAGGGGGCAAACAGCAGTGAACAACAAGGCCAGCGGCCAGGACACAGTGCAGATGAAGTCCATGAGAAGCTGCACAGGCAGGGGCACACAGCAGTGAACAGCAAGGCCAGTGGCCAGTCCAAAGTGCAGGTGAGGTACATGAGAAGCTGCACAGGCAAGTGGCAAACAACAGTGAACAACAAGGCCAGTGGCCAGGACACAGTGCAGGTGAGGTACATGAGATCCTGCAGAGGCAAGGGGCAAACAGCAGTGAACAACAAAGCCAGTGGCCAGGACACAGTGCAGATTAAGTCCATGAGAAGCTGCACATGCAGGGGGCACACAGCAGTGAACAGCAAGGCCAGTGGCCAGTCCAAAGTGCAGGTGAGGTACATGAGAAGCTGCACAGGCAAGTGGCAAACAACAGTGAACAACAAGGCCAGTGGCCAGGACACAGTGCAGGTGAGGTTCATGGGATCCTGCAGAGGCAAGGGGCAAACAGCAGTGAACAACAAGGCCAGTGGCCAGGACACAGTGCAGATTAAGTCCATGAGAAGCTGCACAGGCAGGGGGCACACAGCAGTGAACAACAAGGCCAGTGGCCAGGACACAGTGCAGGTGAGGTACATGAGAAGCTGCACAGGCAAGTCCAGGACATCAGTCGACAACAAGGCCAGTGGCCAGTCCAAAGTGCAGTGAGGTACATGATAAGCTGCACAGGCAAGTGGCAAACAACAGTGAACAACAAGGCCAGTGGCCAGGACACAGTGCAGGTGAGGTACATGAGATCCTGCAGAGGCAAGGGGCAAACAGCAGTGAACAACAAGGCCAGTGGCCAGGACACAGTGCAGATTAAGTCCATGAGAAGCTGCACAGGCAGGGGGCACACAGCAGTGAAACACAAGGAAAGTACAATGTGCAGAGTAGTTACATCAGAAGCCACACAGGGAATGTATGCAACTCTACCATGCCATGCCCAGCAACAGAGTAATGGGTCTGACAATGGGCATCACACGCACCCCTGTGGACAGACAGGTGTGTGAGGGTGACCACCACTCAGATGGGGCTGTCTGTCGGACTTGGAGCTGACTGTGTGTTGGGGTCTGTTGGCGGACTACCCTGGGCAGTGGGAGTAACAACTGTGGAAGAGCCAACTGTGCATGTGGTAGCTGGGGGCTGCTTGGACCAGGTGGGGTGGTGGCCCGGGGAGGTGGACTCATGCCCTGGTGAGACACAGTGTGTGCCGGAGATTGTGGAGGGGTGCCTCTCCACTTCTTGGGGATCCTGAAAGGCTTCCCTGTCAGGGGATTGAGGGGAACTGGGGCAGACACAACAGGTGACCCCAACACCAAAGATGATTCTGGTGTGGATGGTGACCCCCCTCTGGGGACATGCTGGAACCCGCTGTGCGCTTGCCTGGTGTTTGCCGCCGCCCTGCCTCCCTCTGTCCACCAGCTTTGCCCCCTACAGTGTCCTCCCGTGCTGGCTTCACAGGGCTTGGGATGGGAGTGGAGGTCAAGGATGGATTGTCCATGTGGCCCTCATCCTGTGTAATGTTTGCAGGCAACACCTTCTCAGTGGGTGTGGAAACTGTCTTTTTGCCTCTGCGAGACGTCTTTGGGACAGGGGAGTCTTTGGCAGGGGAGGAAGGTGAGGCCTGTGACCCTGATGCTTTTTTCTTTGCTTTGTGGCCCTTGCTGTCGCCTGATGGGCTTTTCTCTCTGTGCTCTGGGGTGGCCTTACTCTTATGTGGGGATGGTGTCTGTGCCCTAGTACGTTTGGGTTGCTGCTGCTCCTGTGTGCTGCGGGTTCTGTATCGGGACTTTGGGGTCCGTTGGGCATTGTCGCTGTCGTCAGAGGTGCACAGTGACACGGGGCCGGACCGAGTGCTGGGAGCCGCTCCCTGACTATGTGCCTGTTGCAGGGCTGCTGTGACAGTTGATGACAAGGACTGCACAGTGCGGTGTAGCCCACCTACGTCGGAATGTAAGCCCTCCATGAAAGCTATAACCTGCCCCAACTTTTTGTCGTGCTCTTGGAAGGCATTGAGAAGTGCTGTCTGCCCCACACACAGCTGGCGCAATAGCTCGACTGCTTCTGCACTGAGGGCAGCAGGGCTGACATGGGCTGGGGCAGCTGTGCCTGGGGTGAAGGTGACTCTTCCCTTCCTACTTGTGCGGACACGGGCAGCACCAGTGGAGGTTGAAGGGAGGCTGGGCACTGGACGCTGTGTGGCGGAAGAGGAGGCAGAGTCCCCGTTCCCTGTACCCCCCAACATGGATGTGTCACCGCTGGCGTCAGATGAGGTAGAGCTTTGTGTCTCCAGCAGTGAGTCCTCCAGCAGACTCCTGTCCCCCTCCTCGGCGCTGGTCACATCTGTGTCAGTCAGCTCCGGTGCGGCTGTTGCAGTGGAAGCCTCACCACTGGTGTCCGTCCCCTCTCCCTCTGCACATACGGGAGCTGCTGCATAGGAGAGAGAAGTACTGTGAGATGAGTGGCATCAACAGAACTAACACGTGCCAATACATCTGCATCCTAGAAAGAGGAGTGCAGCACATTGCATGCCACCCTGTGCACACATATATCTTGACACCCAAAATTTCGACACAACGGTGCATGTCCGCCACACGTCCTGCCATAAGTGACCCAGGTGATTCACACAGCACACCATCCTGCAGTTGGCTCACATCAGACACAGCCCCAAAATGGCCTGTGCACACACACTGTCCCGATGTTGGCAAGGATGAACACCACGACATGGTGCACATCACCTACATGTGCGGAGCAGTAGGGGACCACACAGACTACAACATACCAGCCCACAATGACCCTGCACACATGCCATCCACCATATCGAGTCCATGGGCACATCTACTGTTGCACATTGGCCTCAGATGTCTGACTGGCAGACATCTGAGGTCTGGAATTGCACGCATTCATTGAAACGCATTCACAGTTGGCACACTGGCATTACCATCCATCAGAATTCACACACCACCCCACAGCAGAAGGTACCTGAAGGCCACAACTCCAAATGTAAGAGAGATGCACAGTGCTAAAAATCACTTCATGAAGCGCCGTTTGGGCAAAAGCATGGCACATACACCCAGCACAGAGGCCACTCACAAAACATTGCACCACACAACCAACGTCACACAGCTGACAATTTGCACACTCTGTAGACACATGCACCCACTCCCAGCCAAAGGCAGCCTGCAACACATACTCACCCCTGGCTCGCTGCTGATGCTCCCTCAGTCGTCTGTCCAGCTCAGGTTGTGTGACAGCCAGGATGCGGGCCATTAGTGGTGTCATGCTGCGCCTAGCCAACCTGCCAGTCCGAGGGAGCAGCCCCAGCGTCATCTCGGCCACGTTCTTGCTCAGCCGGCAGATGTCGTCCCACCTTTTATGACAGTGGGTGCGCCTTCGGTTTGACACACCCAGATCCCGGACTCTGGAGGCAATGGCCCTCCACACGGCTTTACGCTGGTGGACCTTCAGCTGCAGGCATGGGAGACAAGAGGGGTGATGTGCCAGTGACACAGTGCACAATAACAACACAACGAAAATGCAGTAGCACGACAGTGACTCATCCAAAACTCCAGCTACAACTGTCACATAGCCAACAATTGCTCTGAACATGATGCAATGTCATTGGTCAATCAGACGTACAGGCATGCATGTTCGATGGTGGACAGAGTACCTCCACATCCCATTCACATGCAGGATACCGACACAGCAAGCAACGTGTAGTCTGCCTGCAGCTACTGTCTGCAGTCACCTACAACTACACATAGAGAAGATAGCACAACATGTGTCATGTTGTTGGACTCACTGTGTCCAACACTGCGCAGACCCAAGTGTCCTAGCCCTGTGAAAGCCTCACTGTGTCTTGGAACTCACATACAGTGACAACAACTGTCATACACACACCCTTCTCCCACGCCTGCTCCTGTGCAATCTACATGGCAGAGATGGGACTTAGATGAAGAGGCGTGAGCCAAACACACATGGTACACACTGTACATGCATTGATGTGGACATGTGGCATTCGGTGGGGACTGTGCAGGGCAGGTCGACTGACACTGAGTGGGTCAATTGGGAGCAACACAGCCATTCACACAAACGCCAACTGGCCAGACTCCTGCATCACCAAAATGCAGCTGCACTGTATGGCTGACACTACAGGACATGTCCCTCTACTCAGGATAGGCATGCAGGGTAACGTGTGAAAGAGCCCACCAAGCCCTTCCCGCTGTAGTAAACATGATAGGCAGTGCATGTCAGAGCCCCACAACCACTGACACATACCGAAGCACCTCCACCCCACGTGTGCACACCCTGCACTCTCACTCACAGTCTGGGAGACTTACCACGACATTAGGGCCGCCATAAAGCCTTGGGTACTGTGCAAGCACCCCGTCTACCAGGACCCCAAGCTCCTCACTGGTGAAGGGACTGGCACGGATCTTCTGAGTCCTCGACATCACAATGGACATGTGGCAGCAGCAGCACGTTGAGGGTGGCAGTCAGCAGTCCCTTGAGGCAGCAGGTGCAGGGTGGCAGCCAGCAGTCCCTTGAGGCAGCAGGTGCAGGGTGGCAGCCAGCAGTCCCTTGAGGCAGCAGGTGCAGGGTGGCAGTCAGCAGTCCCTTGAGGCAGCAGGTGCAGGGTGGCAGTCAGCAGTCCTTGAGGCAGCAGGTGCAGGGTGGCAGTCAGCAGTCCCTTGAGGCAGCAGGTGCAGGGTGGCAGCCAGCAGTCCCTTGAGGCAGCAGCAGCAGGTGGAGGGTTGTCAGTCAGCAGTCCCTGGTAGCTGTGGGAATGTGGTGCGCCCTCCCACACATATATAGGCCCCTGGGGCTGTGTCAGTGGTCCCAGGGTGCTGCAATTGGTGTACGAGGTCTGCCTCATTCAAATACATCCAATGTCCGCCTCCGCGGTGGCGGTGCACGCCTACCGCGATTTTCAAACTCGCATCAGGCTACCACGAGTCTGCTTTCCATTGGCTGCAGGGGCATGGTCCATGCCGGTGACACACCGTAGGATGCATGTGCGCGCTACCGCGGTGGTGCATCATTTGAATGCCTCCAGTGACCGCCTCCGCGGGGGTGGTGCACGCCCACCGCGATTTTCAAACTCGCATCAGGCTACCGCGAGGCTGCTTCCCATTGGCTGCAGGGGCATGGTCCATGCCGGTGCCACACCTCAGTGGCCAGGCGGTAGGCACCGCCATATGTCTGCCAGACAGTGCCTGGAGTGACCGTGATTTGGGTAGCGGTGCATGGTGACCGCAATTGTCACATACATAACTGGCGGTGTCTCCCGCGGACGTGCATGGGTTATGGGCGGTGCCACACCTCAGTGGCCAGGCGGTAGGCACCGCCATATGTCTGGCAGACAGTGCCTGGAGTGAGCATTAATGGAGTTGTGGAGTAGCTGTGCTGCACCTAACGTGTCCTCCAGCTCTCTGCATAGGCCAACATATACAGTGCCCAGTGTCTCAACAATTGAAGGGTCCTCATGAGGGCAAATGCACAAAAGGGACATGTCACTCCACATCACCAACACATACCATATATGGGTGGCTAATACATTGCATGGGCACATACACTCGCACATGTCACATGTGCTGTGTAATGAAATGTAGACTGTCCAGTTACTGTGTTGCATAGCATATGGAGATAATGGTCAATGTCTGTGTGTGCAATGTAACGCACAATGTCGTCTCATTGACTGGACTAGGGGCATCAGCAACTGGCACATTGTCCAATGCACATGCACACACGTGTCCCCCACGCTCAGCCGGTGGTCAGTGTGTAGTTGATGTGTGCCATGTGCAACCTGTGTTGGGAGGTGTGTCAGGGCCAGCAACATGGTGTGTTCGGGTAGTATTGCAATTATTAACATATGCTGGGGGTCATACTCACAGGTATGCACACATATCTGTTAGTATATCACACTGTGCATGCGAATGAGCCGGAGGGGTGCACAGATAATTGCTGCTGGTAAGGGGACAGGTGTACGAGTAGTGTGCCTGATGTGAACCTACTTGTGAAGTGCCCTGTTGGTTAATGGTGCATGTTGTAAGAGTTGGGAATGTGTCTGGAGCAGAAATTGATGTGATGCACATTTCATGGGCTTCTGCATTGACATCTGTGCACTGTGATCTGTCCTAGGAGGAGGAGGCCCAATATCCATCGTCCGTTCACAGTCCTGGCAGACATGGAGAATGAGGAAATAATCCGCAAATTCAGGCTGGACCGACAAACCCTGCAGAACCTATGTGCCATGTTGGAGCCCCACCTGCAGCCACGTCGGACATATCCAACAGCTTTCACCGCAACAGCTAAGGTGATGGCATGCCTGCATTTCTTTGCAACGGGCTCATTCCAGCACACGGTCGCAAGTGCAGGCGGGATGTCACAGCCGATGTTCAGCATGGTGCTGAGGGATGTCCTGTCGGCCATGATGCTGTTCAAAGACAGATATATCCATTTTCCCAGGGGGCCTGAGTTGGTGGCTGTGAAGGGCGATTTCTATGCCCTTGGACATATCCCACATGTCATTGGTGCAATTGATTGCACACATGTTGGGCTTGTGCCACCACAGGCACGTGAACAGGTTTACCGCAATAGGAAGCATTCACACTCGGTAAATGTTCAAGTGGTGTGCCTGGCGGACATGATCATCTCACACGTGTGTGCCAAGTTTCCCGGCTCAGCCCATGATGCCCACATCTTGCGCAGCAGCATCGTTCCTCAGTTGATGGCCAATCTGCTTCCTGAGCGTGCATGGCTTGTGGGTGAGTATGTATGGTGGATTAGAGTGGTGTGTGTGTGTGACATGCTGTTGTGTTGCATTTTGGGACTGCAAGGTTAATCTGTGTCTCTCACACCCAGGTGACTCGGCATATCCAAACCGCCCGTGGTTGCTGAGCCCATTGCGGAACCCCGTCACGCCAGCTGATGTGCGATACAATGATGCCCATGGGAGGACACATCGTGTGATAGAACGGACATTTGGTCTCCTAAAATCAAGATTTCGGTGCCTGGACCGTACTGGTGGGGCCCTTATGTACTCGCCAGGGAAGGTGTGTC
The DNA here is from genome assembly GCA_963921515.1 of Calotriton arnoldi. Taxonomy (NCBI): domain Eukaryota; kingdom Metazoa; phylum Chordata; class Amphibia; order Caudata; family Salamandridae; genus Calotriton; species Calotriton arnoldi. The sequence continues at coordinate 568,613 of CAWUFW010007005.1, read as the reverse complement.
AGATAGTGGTGGCATGCTGCATGCTCCACAACCTGGCCATTCGCAAGGCAATACCCCTGATCCCTGATGACGATGATGAGCAGCCAAGGCCGCCACCTGCAAATCAAGCCGGATCCAGTGACGAGGGCAGTGGAGAGGAGGAAGGGGTCGACATGCGTCGACAGCTCATCACCCGCTACTTCACTTGAAGGTGAGTGTCGATGTAGAAGGGACAAAATGGTCTGATGGTGTCGCTGTTGCTGTGTGGGTGTATGTGAGCTTGCTGACTGCAGCTTGGTGTTGACTCATTGCTGCCTGCCTATGTATGTGTGATTGGTTAGTGTGAAACAGATTGTCTCCATGGTGACTGTTGCTCTGTGTAATGTTTGTAGATCTGAGTACCTTGTTGACAAGTGTTGTGTGATGTGTGCAATGCCACACCCATACAAGTGACTCTTGTTCTGCGGTTTTCCGTAGGTCCTTTCAGCATCTCACTTGTTACCTACATTCCATTCCCCTGGACCTTGTCCTACGCGGTGAAGGTTGCACATCCTGTATTAAAGACGGAGCAGACACAACAACATGTGTAAGGTGCATTTATTAACAACTGTGACATGCAAGGGTGGAGAACATGTGAAGGGGGTAATTGAGGAAGTGAGTTGACAGTCAAGGTAAATGAGATACTTGAGTAGTCCCCACAATGATGTGGAGACCCAGTCCAACAGATGGATGCCATTCACATGGCAGTGTGGTGAAGGATAGTCCAAAAGGTCAATGCAGTGGTGCAGTGGTCTGCCATCATGGCTGGTTTGGGGACTAGCGTTTGGCAGGTGCTTGGGCACGTGAGTCCCCCTGGCCTTTCCTTGGACGGCCCCTCTTGCGCTTCACTGGAGGGGCCACTGCTGCAGGGGCAGTGGGGTCTGAGGACTCACCCCCCTCTGTGGACGCAGGGGAGGATGATGAGGTGTCATCCTGCTGCCCAACGGGGGGAGGCAGAGGGGTAGAATGTTGCACTTGCCTGTCCCTCAGAACCGCCACTAGCTGCCCCAAGAGGTCCACAATCTGTCCCATGCGTGTGTCCATGGACCTCAGCAGCAGGAGGTGCTCCCGAGATTCTTCCTCTAACCGGCCCATTCGTCCCTGGGCCTGTTGGTATGCCCCAAGGACTCTGTCGATGTGGCCCAGGGCTTCCGTCCCAGGATCAGTCCCCCTCTGCATGAGCCTGCACCGTCCAGCTCCACTGCTGCCACGGTCCTGTCCGGTCCTCACATTGGCCCGCTGCATCCTCTCCCTGGCCTCCGCAGTCGATGTGGTGGTGGGCTGCTCAACCCCTGGGGCAGGGTGGGTGTTGCGGACAGCTGTGGTGGTGGTGGTGGTGGTAGTAGTGGGTGACACACAGGCCGTGACAGCAGCTGTCAGAGGATGGTCAGGGGCTGCAGCTGATGTGGTTGGGGGGACAATGGGTGCCTGGGACTGGTTGCGGCCTGCCACACCAGATGGGCCAGCGTGGAGCTCCTCATCCAAGGAATCCAGGGAGTCCTCATCCAGTTGTCTCTATTCCGGGGGGGACTGGCTCTGCAGGGTGGTGTCATCCTCTGCAGTGAGTTCTTGGTCACCTGTGGGTCAGATGAGAAATGGTCATTGTTTTGCACCCATCAAAGTTTGTGTTAGCAGTGTTACATCAACTGTTTGTACATCCAGCAGTTGTTCACTGTACAAATTAGCATTGACCGACATCCAGTGATGCATTACAAGCTGTTGTGGTACATACATTACTTGTCCATTTTGGGAGTTGTCAAGACATGACATGCACAATGTGATATTTTGACATTGACAGTCTCATGTTGGCATCCTGTGATTGATCAATCATATGTCATCCATTTACGCGTATGTGTCACTTGTAGAGCCCTTGTAGCGGTTCTCTCTGCACAGTGAGTGAGCATTGTAGTTTCATGCATACCTTTTCAATGTGGTGTAGATATCTGTATTTGCAATTCCAGACATGCTTATGTTTGCTTTAAGTCGATCCTAGGTGGTCTGGTCCACTGCTACTGTCAGATGGCATGTGGTGGATTGCATGGTTGTGCTCGGAGTTCCATCGACATGTGTTTCAGTCATTCACACTTTGGTTGCTGTCACAGTTTCATTTTCTTAGGTGTGTGCACACTATAGTTGCCAATGCTATCTGGGTGTGCAGTTGTGCATTGAGAGGCCTGGTGTCCTATGCCAACATGTTTTTTTAAATGCATATCTGGCTTTATGTTGTGGCTGTGGATATGTTGTGTTTGCTGTGTTTTCCTTGTATTTGTGCGACCTCTCCGTGTGTGTAGGATGAGGGCTTCCATCTTGGTCCAGTGTGGGACAAGTCAGCATGATATGTCCACATGCCAGTTCTTTTGCAGTGTACATTGCAATGACTGACACATGCATGTTGGTGCCAGGAAGTAATGGGTCTTGTGTGCTGGCGGTCAGGTGGGCCCGTGTGAGTTGTTGTGCAAGCTTCCCAGCCCCACACACCACGACCTGTGAGATGCGGTTACCTACCTGTGAGTTGGGTGGGTAGCATACATTGCCTGCCACATGCTTCTTATTGGGGGTGTAGTGTCCCATCCTCCATAGTGGTGGGACAGCATGCATGTTGCATTTTGTGGGACGGATAGCCAAACACACTGCACCGTCTCACTGTGAAGATGGCTACCTACCTGTTAGGTGAGGGTGCGGCACACAATGGCTGAGGCATGCTTCTGGGTGGGGGCAGTGCTCCATCCTGCTCAGCTGTGGGCCAAGGGGGCCTGGTGGGAGTTGTAGTGCAGGCCTCCCAAACACCCACCCACCTCCCTGTGAAGATGGCTACCTACCTGTTAGGTGAGGGTGTAGCACACAATGGCGGAGGCATGCTTCTGGGTGGGGGCAGTGCTCCATCCTGCTCAGCTGTGGGCCAAGGGGGCCTGGTGGGAGTTGTAGTGCAGGCCTCCCAAACACCCACCCACCTCCCTGTGAAGATGGCTACCTACCTGTTAGGTGAGGGTGTAGCACACAATGGCTGAGGCATGCTTCTGGGTGGGGGCAGTGCTCCATCCTGCTCAGCTGTGGGCCAAGGGGGCCTGGTGGGAGTTGTAGTGCGGGCCTCCCAAACACCCACCCACCTCCCTGTGAAGATGGCTACCTACCTGTTAGGTGAGGGTGTAGCACACAATGGCTGAGGCATGCTTCTGGGTGGGGGGAGGGCTACATCCTGCTCAGCTGTGGGACAAGGGGGCCTGGTGGGAGTTGTAGTGCTGGCAGCATGTACACATGTACCCATGGTGATGTTGCTGACTACCTTTGGGGGGCTTCAGGGGGAGTGTCTGTTGTATCTGTGAGAGATGTGTTGGGAGGAGTGTTGTGCACATGAATGAATTTGTACCTAGGAGGTATTATTTTGTGATAGGGCAAGACAGTACATTTGTGTGATGTTAGGCATTTGTTTGTACTTACCAGCCTCCACTCCCCCGGGTATTCCTGAGATACTCTCTGGATGTAGAATGCCAAGCACCTTCTCCTCCCATTCAGTGAATGTTTTGAGTGGAACGGGAGGGCCACTGCCTGTTCTCTGCGCCAGCTCATGGTTCTTGGCTCTCCTCTTTTTGACCACTGCCTTCAGATCGTGCCACCTCTTCATGATTTCATCTCTATTGCGTGGCACGGTCCCTACTGCATTGACCTTCTCTACTATCCTTCACCACATTTGCGTCCTTGTTGCTAGTGGTGTCTGTTGGACCTGGTTACCAAACAATTGTCGACCGCGGCGGTCGGAAACAGCGCACTGCACCGCGGGGATGTCAGGAATATCATAATTTTGATGGTGTCTCCGCTGTGGTTGCGGGCGTTTGGCCTGTTTCCGCTGCGAATCCGACCGCCGCGGACGGGTTTGGGCCCTTTCCGCAGGCGTACGGCGGATTCTCGGGTCTCCTTTCCGCCACGGTTGTGGTTTTACCGCTGCGGATCCTAATCTAGCCGTCGGTTTTTCCGCGGTAGCGGCGGGCGGTGTTTTCCCGCTACCATGGCGGTCGTTTTTTTTTCCGTCCGCCATCGTAATGACCTCCATAGTTTGTTAAAATATCGAATTTCTTAAATGTCTTAAAAGTAATGTAAAATAATGAAATAATGAATATAATTATGTAAAACATACTTAAAAATACTTAAATAACCTTAAAATTAATAAATAATTAATGTAAATAAAAAAATAAAATAAACATGCATTTTCATTTTTTAATACATATATGTTAACTTATTATTATTAAAAAATATTCAATATTTTTAGTGTTGGATAGCGGGAGGGTAAAATTTACTATTCCCACTCCAGTGAGTGCAACAGTAGGGAAAGCGTTGGATAGCGGGAGGGTAAAAATTACTATTCCCACTCCAGTGAGTGCAACAGTATGGAAAGCGATGGATAGCGGGAGGGTGAAAATTACTATTACCACTCCAGTGAGTGCAACAGTAGGGAAAGTGTTGGATAGCGTAGGGGTACAAATTACTATTCCCACTCCAGAGAGTGCAACAGTAGGGAAAGTGTTGGATAGCGTAGGGGTAAAAATTACTATTCCCACTCCAGGGAGTGCAACAGTAGGGAAAGTGTTGGATAGCGGGTAGGAATAATTTACTATTCCCACTCCACCAAATGTAACAGTAGAGAAAGTGTTGGATAGCGGGAGGGTAAAAACTACTATTCCCACTCCAGAGAGTGCAACAGTAGGGAAAGTTTAGGATAGAATAGGAGTAAAAATTACTATTCCCACTCCAGTGAGTGCAACAGTAGAGAAAGTGTTGGATAGCGTAGGGGTAAAATTACCATTCCCACTCCAGTGAGTGCAACAGTAGGGAAAGTGTTGGATAGCGTAGGGGTAAAAATTACTATTCCCACTCCAGTGAGTGCAACAGTAGGGAAAGTGTTGGATAGCGTAGATGTAAAAATTACTATTCCCCCTCCAGTGAGTGCAACAGTAGGGAAAGTAATGATTTAATAATTAAATATATATAAATTAATTATCAATACCAATAAAAATTCATTAAAAATTAATTACCAATTACAAATTATTTAATAATTAAGGGGCCCATTACGATGGCGGGCGGAAGCACTACCGCCGTGCTGGCGGATGCAAAAACCACCAGTTACCGCCGGCACGCAGCAGTCCACACGCCCGCCCAATTACGATGCGAAAAGCAGGCCAAACACCGCCGGCAAGCCAGCAACACCGTCCGCCATCAAAGTGCGCCCGCACACGTAGCGGCGCAGCACAACTGACACACACCGTCCGACGAAACACGTCCCGCCCGGCGCATAAATTACGATGCCGCAAACAAACGGCTCCCACGGCAAAGAGACACCGCACGTGAAAGAGAGGCGGAAACACGGACGCAGAGCACGGACAACGAAGAAGCGGCACCCCGGGCATGAATCCAGCACTGCAGGCCCTTCCCATGCTTCTGCTGATGCACCACCAAGGACGCAACGTACCGCGGAGACGCAGGTAGGCACACACACAACAAGTGCACGCAAACAGCGCACACAGTGCAAGGGCGGAAAAAGCGGACAACCCCCACCAGCGCGTGCACACTACACATCCACCATTGCATCCACATATGACACACAGGCCAAATCCTAACATCGCGGAACACATGTGTACACACCACCTGGGACTAGGAACCAACCACCCCGTCACGGCCCCAAAGCGCCGATGACGCCGCCACACATGCGCACAACGCAGAGGCCAACCGCAGCGCCATGCATGCGTCGCACACAGACACAGGGACACAACCAAGCAGCACACACACCAGCCCCACCCCGAACGCACATGACACGTGACAGGCCTGCCACAGACATGTCCCCAACGCCCAATTCACGGACAACACCCAACGCCACACAACCGACGCACACATGTCAGTGAAGTCACGCAACAGCAGGACACACCCCAGTGTAACAAACATGGCGAAGCACACAGCGGCGGCAACACCAACTAGGAGAAGCAGGGCCCCTTCGGGAAGAGGAACGCCAGTACCACACTGAAAAACCCATACCACCCTGCACATATGAACAAGACACATGAAACGGAACACCAAAGAGCCCGGTGACCGACAACAGGTGGCCCAAGAATTACATCCACACACAAGGCCCAACGCAGAGCGGAAAGGCAGGCTGCCGCCCACACAAGGGAGAGCAGACAGCACTGAATGACCTTCCATTCCAACACCGAAACCACAGCCCTACGACAGAAGCCGGTGAATACAGCCATTGTCCAAGAATAGACCAACACAGGCATGCCGAGGAGACCGACCACACGGCAGATAGCGCATATCACAGAAGCACACAACGGACGGGGAAGAAAGAAGAAAACACTCCCCCATGTCGGCCACATGCAAGTTAATTGGAAGGAGTCACACAGCACTGACCTTGAACTGTCTGAGAAGCATGTGGGAAGAGGGCCCGTGTCCTCCAAACAAGCCAACAGAACACAAGTCCTGTCTCCCCACGACTACACAGAGCTCACAGCAACCCCGGAGTGTGCACATTGCAGACTGCACACACAGCCGGAGCACGCCACCACAACGCACCGCTGCGAAATGGCAACCGCAACACACCTACCCAACTACGCCGAAGAGCTCAAGCTGTACCAAACCAGCACGATACATACATTGGGATGCGATCTCCTGTCCCTGCTGAACGTAAGTTACCGACTGACTTACCGCATCACATTGTTCAGCTGCGTCATGCCCGTCTTCTACTGTCGGAGGTGTCCCTACCAGCATCCCGTCGAGATATGCCTCTCCAACCCGGCATGTCTGAAGGCGGACCTGCTACCACTACTCCTCCCTCTGGACGCACACGACAGGGCCTGCTCTGCCTATGGGGGCATGGCGTATGTGGCCAACATCGCACGCGCACTGAAATGGAACCACTGTGCCTCCACACGACGGATCATCGAGAACAGCTACATCGAATGTCACCCAGCATGCCCCATCATGGTCCTCCAAGGGACAACCTACGAACAACACCTTGACAGCCACCATCCGCTTCATTGGCTGGCAAACATGTACACCACCAATGACATGGAAGCCCTGCTGGACGGCATCGCATACCTGACAACCTGTAAATACGTCGGACCACAACGCAGGTTCCCCGAGTGACCTATGAAGTCCAACCCCGCACCCATGCTCAGCTTCCGCACGGACTGGCCAGTCACCACCACAACAGCCATACCAAACGACCGGCAACTGTAACCACACCATCAACGACATCGCCATGACATCGGATATGACCGGGACATGCACACTGTTCCCCATCACATCCAGGAACACCGCATGCATCGTGGGAGGCAGTGGCATGGGCTCTGTGCATCGCACCCACATGGACGGAACTGCACGAACAACCAGGACACGACATGGATCCAGCGCACATGGACACACACACCGCTCAGTGGACATGAATAGGTCGCCTGGAGTCTGTGGGTGCTGCACCCCTCCCACCCCCGCCCGGGAATCCCATACCAGGACCTTTGCATGGACGACAAGTGCATACAACAACAACACGACCCCAGTGACTGTGACATGTCCAGTAACCACCACAGTGCAACAACAAGTGGCACGCCGCTGCATGCACGCAAGCACATGCCCTGATGTCATCTCACATGCACGCGTGCATGAGGAACAACCGCAGCAAACCTGTCACATGGAACTGAGATGGACTGTGCCCATGATGCCGAGCGGTCTGGTAGGCTACATGTATACCGTCTGTGTCAAAGTCCGCAGCTCCGCAGCTATACGTAAATGTACATTAGCACAGCCTTGGCCAAGCAGATGTAACCCCACACCCTATCCCATTTGTTATCATGCTCAGTATATCCTCAACATGTATTCCGCTGCCAGTAGTGTCCACTATACTGCATCACAGAGGACAGAAGACTCAATATAATGTTTGAAACCAGAACTGTCTCCGCTGACTCATTTCACAAGTACGAATGAGAGAGGATGAGAGTATGTGAAGTACACGGCAGTCGTGACATGACCATGTAGTCCACTGGTATTGGATGTCAACGCAAATGAGTAGCACTACTGTGGAAGACACACATGTGTCGTGTGAAGTCGTATGGACGCAGTGCTCAGGTGGGTGGGTGCGACGGGTAGATGCGCACATGCCAAGTTGGAGCACGCCGTGTTGGGAGGGCTCATGAACAGTACACCACCGCTTCCCTGGGCATTGTGAGAGGACACCTGTCGGGGGAGTGAACACGTGTGTGCACAGCAGCCGGGCACACGTACAAAGCGGTACCAGGCGCACCTCAGCCCACCCTCTGTGGACGAGCTGGATCCTGTTGTGCGCCCGCCATGCCCCTTGACAAGGCACACACAGCCCCAGTCGACCAGGTGTAACCCCAACATAGTCAATCCGCACAGGCGATACAGGGCACGGGATGGCAGTGGAGCATGGTGTGTGAGAGGTCTCCTCGCGCTCCTCCTGGTCATATCACGCAGGCAATAGAACCTCAACGTCCAGCATGGCAAAAAGTCAAATGGAAGTGTAGGGGGACGCACCACAGCACGAGCAGCACTGACGTCACGGGAGGTGGCTCGCACCATCCCATCCATTGCCCATCATACCAACCACGACACATGCCATTGCGACTAAGTGCAAGCGCGTGCGCCACCACCCCTGAGCCCTCCCCAGAGAGGCCAAAGAGTGAATGTGTGGGCCATCAGCCACAGACGGACGCGGCATGGCCGCAAGGGCAGCCACAGCCACTGGGTGTCGCAGGTGGCGGATCCGGAAGGCGAAGACTGTGATGCATAGTCCATGCAGGCCGGGTCTCCATTTGGGGCACCACGCAGGTGGACGGCGTCCCGCCACACATCATACCCTGAGACAGCCCACTCGTGCAACTGGACCCACACATACACTCCTTGCCCTCTCTGGTGCAAGCTTGGGGCTGCCTGTGCAAGCGCTAGCCTCGCAGGTGAGCATGCATATTGGGGGGCGAGGGGAGGACATGAGGGCTGGGGCGAAGATGACTGTATCACTGTCAGTTAGTACAAGGGATGACCCAGATGTGGAAAGGAAGAGACGTGTCCCGTGTGTACTGCAACTAGTCGCCAATCCAACTACCCCCCATGTCCGGAATGTAAGCCCGCACCTAGGCCCGCCCATCCGCCACATCGAACATACCACCAGCACGACAACCTTCCCATTCGAAACACTGACTGGGGGTGGCGACCAGTGAACAATCATGTGTAGCCTACCCACGCGTACATGTGGGCCCTCCATGATCCATGTCACCTGCGGCAAAGACATGACATGCGCAATGAGGGAAGTGAGGAGAGCTGTCCGCCCCACGCGCAGAAGGTGCATCAGCTCCACAGACCCAGCAGCGAGTCCAGCAGGGGTCACATGTGCAGGGGCAGCTGTGCCTGGTGTGAAGGCACATGCATATAGACAGCACATCGACCAATGTGTAGTCTGCCCACATCCACAGTCCATCATCATGCGGACATAGGAATTGAACACAGGGCAACACATCTTAGCTGGTGCACCCACCGTGACCAACAATGCGCAATCATCGACGTACCCGCCCTGTGCATGGCCCCCCCCCAACGGAGGCACATCCAGTGCCACCATCCCACACACACAAGCCTTCCACGGAACATGCTGTGTCCAATGGTCAGTACAGAGTCAGCGCCCATCTGGTGGATCCTGAACAGGAGACACATGCACACACATGCCAGCTCCCACTATGTACGACTGCCACCTGGCACGTGCAATGTAACCTCTCACCTGTGACGTGTGACTGCAAGCACACAGCCGTCTTGGCATGGGGCTGTCAATGTGGACACCAGTCAATGTTTCGGGAGCTGTGATCCGTACAGTGCTGTACATAGGGTGCAGTGCTGACACCTACTACTGTCTCATATCCCCTCGTGCCACAGGTCCCACTTGTATTGGCCGCTCAGCCCGTGCCCACATCGTCGTCGTCGTGTGCCATACTCATCCAGCCTCGGAAGCAGTACCATGCTCAGCAGACACTCATGTTGCCGTGGCGTTGCCGCTTGACGAATATGCAGTCAGTCCCCATCAGCACGCCCCGCAAGTCATTGGGGCCTAGATCCCCATGTGCATGCACATGGCAGTGGTATGTCTCACTTGCCATTGCCATTGTTGGGAGACCTGTGTAAGTGTATTGTGGCCGTGCCGTCCCAGCTTGACAGCTGGGCTGTGGCTCATGTGCTTGCTCAGTCATGTCAGTGATGTGTATGCGAAATTGCTATGTGCCGTGTTGCTTTGACATGTGTCCTCTGCCATTTAACCCAGGCGGAGACCGAACATTGACCGCCCATACCAATTGCTGGCGGACATGGACGATACAGAGGTAATCAGGAAGTTTCGGCTGGACAGGCCAACTCTGCATCGACTGTGTGCCATGTTAGAGCCCCATCTCCGTCCCCGCAGGGTGTATCCGACTGCTGTCACCCCCACGGCTAAGGTGATGGCCGCCATGCATTTCTTCGCCACTGGGTCATTCCAGCACACAGTGGGCAGTGGAGGAGGGATGTCCCAGCCCATGTTCAGCAAGGTGCTGAGGGATGTACTGGCAGCCATGATGCTGTACCGGAACAGGTACATCAGATTCCCCAGGGCTCGTGAATTGGCGGCAGTGAAGGGTGCATTCTATGCCCTTGGCAGAATCCCACACGTCGTGGGAGCCATTGACTGCACTCATGTTGGCCTTGTTCCACCACAGGCCACTGAGCACCTGTACCGCAACAGGAAGCACACGCACTCCCTGAATGTGCAAGTGGTGTGCCTTGCGGACATGGTGATCACCCACGTGTGTGCAAAGTTTCCAGGCTCGGCCCATGACGCACACATAATGCGCAACAGCATCTTGCCACGACTGATGGCCAATCTGCAACAGGATCGTGGCTGTATTGTCGGTGAGTATGTGGAGTGGTGTAGCGTGCTGGTTGTGCGATGCTGTCCCCTGTCCAGTTGGAATAGCAACGGTTCTCTGTGTCCCTCACACCCAGGTGACTCTGCGTATCCGAATGGGGCATGGCTGCTCAGTCCATTGAGGAATCCTCGCACCCCAGCAGACGATCGATACAATGAGGCACATGGGAGGACCAGACGTGTGGTCGAGCGTACCTTTGGCCTCCTCAAGTCCAGGTTCAGGTGCCTGGACCGCACCGGGGGTGCACTGGCGTACTCCCCACAGAAGGTGTGCCAGATAGTGGTGGCGTGCTGCATGCTGCACAATCTGGCCATTCGGAAGCAGATCCCCCTCATTGTGGATGACGGAGATCAACCAGGGCCCCAGCCCGCAGACCAGGACAGCTCGAGTGAGGTGGACAGCGGAGAGGAGGAAGCTGGGAATGTGCGCCAGCAGCTCATCGCCCGCTACTTCACTTGACGGTGAGTGTCCATGTACGACGGATGATGTGTCTGTATCTATGCAGGTGTGTGTGTGCTGTGTCAGGGTGGCCGTATGTTCACTGCGTGCAGTGTGTCAACGCTCCATGGCCAGGGTAGTATGCCACTGTTGGTGGCTGTGGCATTGTGCCCTATTGCTCTGTGCGATGTGTGTACATTGCTTGTAGTTGTTGACATGTACTGTGTGATGGGTGTGTGACACACTCATTGAATGTGCTCCTGTTCTGTCTCCCACCCCTAGGTCCCTACAGGCCCTCCGGATTCCATTTCCATGCCACGCATCAGGTGCCTTTCCGCCCAAGGTGGCCGTTGTATTCCGTACAATAAAGACACAGGGCACAAACAGCAGTTAGTGAAAAAGGTGCATTTATTACAAACTGTGACATGTGATTGTGTGTAAGGTGATGACAAAAGTGGTGCGTGCAGTGACAATGAGCTGTCGGTCATGGCTGCGTGATGATCAGGGTGTACCCACTGGTTCTATGTCCATAGTCCAACACACACATGCCATCCAGATGGCTGTGTGGAGTGGGATCGTAGAGCAAGTCAATGCAGTGGCTGGTCAAGGAAGGCTGGCGGAAGGCTGGCTGGCTGCCTCACTTGCGACTGGAGCGTGCGAAGTCCTCCCGGGAGATCTGTTTCCTCTTCGGACGGCCCCTTCCACGTTTGGGAGGGGGGTGTGTGGTGGCGACCTGCTGGTGGTGGGTGAGGTGTGCTCACTGGCTGTGGACGCAGGGGAAGTGGACACTGCTGCCCGAGCCTGCGCCCTAGCAGGTGGTGGCGGAGGTGGTGTTGCTGGCCTTGCCTGTGACCCCACCGCCACCACCAGCTGGCCCATGAGGTCCACGAGTTGGTCCATACGGGACACGAATTGGCCCATATGGGCGTCCATGGACCTCAGCACCCCCAGCACCTCCCGCGTGTCAGTAGCAGACCTGGCCCATTGTCCTTGGGCCTCTTCATAGGCCCCAAGGACTCTGTCCATTTGAGGCAGGGCATGGCTCCCAGGGGAGGCTGGCGTTTCCCTGACCCTGCTCCTCCTACCAGTCCTGCTGCCACCGGCCTGCCCACTAGCCACATTGCTCACCACGGTCCTCGCTGTGGCTCCCAGGGTGGATCCAGTCGGCCGGGCCACCACCTGCGCTGGGGCTGGTGCCAGCGAAGACGTGGTGGTGGTGGAGGCGGTGGTGGTCGGTGCGGCGATGGTGGCGGTTGCGGCAGTGGTAGTGGCCGCAATGACCGTGGGTGTGGCCGCAACGACAGTGGCAGCAGGGGACTGGGACTGTTCAGCATCCCTGGATGATGGGTTGGTGGGTAGGAGGGGTCCTGGGGAGCGGCTGGGCCCTGCCACGCCAGATGGGCCAGCTTGGTGGTCCGTGTCCGAAGAGGTGGACAGATCCTCCAGATCCGTGTGTCCTCGTTGGGGGCTTGTAGGCTGGCTGTGCTGGCTGCTGTCTCCATCCCCAGCGTCCAGCAGTTCGTCACCTGTGGAGAGAATGAGATTTGTTATTGTGTTGCACCTGGCGAAGTATGTATTAGTCGTCTGACATTGGCAGTTCGTGCAATCTCGTACATGGGTTTCCCGGAGGCGAGTGTGTGGCTGTGGCATCTGTAGGTGTGTGTGCTAGGCAATGGGACTGTGTGCTGTGCACATGTGGCATGGGACGGATTGGCCATGCCGATGGGTGTGTTGCTTTGCCCCTACTCATTGTGACTCTGGTGTATGCGGGCTCCTGGCCCATCCTGGGTCTGGTTTGTACTTTGCTTTTGGAGTTCAAATGGAACGCTTAGGAACGCATATGGCAACATGGGGGCCATGCCCCAGATTCGCATTTGGGAGGGTATATGCTTTTGGGGTACATGCTGTGAGCCATGGGTGCCGAACGTGACATGTGTTGTGGCAGCATGACAGTGCATGGTCTGAGGTGTGTGCATGCCTGACATGCCCTGCATATTTGCTGTCTGTTGTGGTTACTGGACATGGCATTGGACGCATCGTTATGAGTGAGTGATAGTTGTGTGCCAGCCAACGTATTGCAGTTGTCCCATCTCCTTGGTGTGCGTGCTGCCCTGTGCCATGTGCATCACTGCAGTGCTCGGGGGGTGTGGCCCATGTTGTGTGTTGTTGCTCACAGTGTGTCGTGCGCTTAATTGACTTCTGGCACATGGTTGGTCATGGGCATGTGTCTTAGCGTGACTGCTGTATGTGTGGCAGCTGTGCGGATGACATGCCTTTCATGAGACTGGGGCTGACGGATGGGATGGATGGTATGTTGTATGTGCATGGTGTGTCTGTGTGTTTGATGGGTTCAGTGGTGTTCGTGTGCATTTCTGTTGTTCCGCTCTGTTGCGTCTAGTGTTGTTTGTCTTACATAGGCGTAGTTGTGGGGTGTGTGGTTGACAGGCAGTAGGGGCTACATGGACAGGACTTCAATGGTGTTTCGGTTGTGTGTGATGAGTTGCACAGTGGCTGCCGTGTGGGACTATATTCAGTGTGGCTTGTGCATGCAGACGTGGCTCCTTGGGTGTTGCTATGTCTGTGATGGGTCATGTGGGGTGTGAGTCTGCTGTTCATGTCCGTGTGCACATTGTTCACTTGTTCGTGACGGTGGGCGGTGCTGCGTGTCCGTGTGCTACGTGACATGTCCCATGTGTTGGTGGTGTTATGGTCCTCATGCCTCCAGTAATCCAGCCCTGTCCAGTTTCCCACCTGCAAGTTGTTCGTGCGTGCACTGTACTGGATGCCACATGGCTCTTAGCGGGGGTGCTCCATGTTGCAGGTCTGTGGGGGTGGGGGGGTGTAGTGGGTCGTGGGGGTGGCTGTACACCCACTGACACCGATTGCTGTGGACCGTGATGTCTGCCTTTCGGCTGTCGTTGTGCACTGCGGTGGCTGACACGTGGGTGTGGGGTGTGGGGATGCTCCTCCTTGCTGTGCTGTGGGACTGGGGCCTGGTGTGTGTTGTACTTGGGCTGTCCACCGTCCCACCCACTGCACTTTGTGTTCCTGCCACTTACCTGTTACTTGTCGGTTGGTGCAGCTGTGCCTGACACATGGGTGTGGGGAGTGCTCCACCTTGCTGGTCTGTGGGAGTGGGGGCCTGGTGGGTGTTGTACTTCAGCTGTCCACCGTCCCACCCACTGCACTTTGTGTTCCTGCCACTTACCTGTTACTTGTCGGTTAGTGCAGCTGTGGCGGACACATGGGTGTGGTGGGTGCTCGTTGTGGCGCTTCTGGCATATTTGGGGACCTGTTGGTGGTTACGTGGCTGGCTTAGTGTACACATGTCCCCACGCATCTTACAGTTGTTCGGTTTGGCCTGTGTGTGGTAGTGTCTGTTGCATGTGCGTGTGATGTGTTGTGTATTGTGTGCTGGACATGGGGGTGTTTGTCCCTGGGAGCTGTGGCATGGTGGTTGCGCATGTGTGTACATAGCGGTGTGCTGGTATACATTAGTTTGTACTTACCAGCCTCCACTCCCCCTGCTAATCCGGCGAGGATCTCCGGATGGATTACGACTCGCACCTTCTCCTCCCACGCTTTGAAGGTCTTAAAGAGCGCGGGATTCCCTCCGCCAGTGACGGCAGCCAGCTCTCTGTTTTTGCCCTCCTTCTTCTTGACCAGGCTCTTTACGTCATTCCAACGTTTGTTTATCTCGGTTCTGTTCCTGGGCAGGGTCCCGACTGCATTGACCTGGTCTACGATCCGGGTCCACATTCTGTTTCTGGTGGCTAGTGGTGTGTGCTGGACCATGTTCCCATAGATTTGTGGGTACACCTTGATGATCTCGTCGACCATGACCGTCAGCTCCATGGGCGTGAACTTGGGCATCCTTTGTGGTGCCATGGTGTTTGTGGTGCTGGTGCGGTGTGTGTTGTGTAATGTGCAGGGGGTTTGTGGTGCCGGTGTTTGGTGGTGGTGGTGGTGGTGGTGGTTGTGATGTGTGCGTTTCTGTGGTGTGCTGCTGTCCTTGCTGTGTCACTGTGTCCTCTCCTCTCCTCTCTGGTTTGCAATGTAGCAAGGGGTTGTGGTCTGTGGGAGTGCTGCTTTTGTACTCACCTATGTGGGTGTGTCCTCATGGTCTGTTGTTTTCAGGTGTGTTGTGTCTGGGGTTCTGGCCTTTGTATTTTTTGTTTGTCCGGGGGGTGTTTTCGGGATGTGTACTGTGCTTGTGTATTTGTGCGTGCCTTGCTGTGTGGACTTGTTGGCCATGTTGTGTGCTATTGGTTTTGTGTGCGGATGGTTTCTGTGCAGGTACGTGGGCGCCATGGCTTCTGCCGTGTCGATTCTCATCGGCGTTGTTTGCGCTGGCGGGCGGTATTTTTGTTGTTTTTCCGCGCTCATGGCGGTGCGATCGTAATTTCACGTGCGGTGTGTCGGCCGTGAGGGCGGGCGGTTTTGTGTTGTCGTGCGTGTTTCCGTCCGTGGCGGGCGGTTTGACTCCGACTCGGACGATGGCGGGCGGTATTTTGTATGATTTTTCCGCCGATGGCGGTTTTCAGTTTGTGTACTCATAATGGCGTGGTCGGTGTTCAGGCGGTGTGTGCGGGCGGATTTTTGCCGCTTCCATGCCTGGCGGATTTTTTTACGCCGGGTATCGTAATGTGCCCCTAAGTTATTATAAATACCAATAAATATTCATTATTAAAACATAATTACCTATTAATAATTAACAACAAATTAATTTGCAATACCAGAAATTAAGTAATGAAAAAATATTACCAATTAATAATTAACAGTAAATTAATCATCAATACACAAAAATAATTTCAATAATTACTTTATTACAATTAAATTACTTCCCACCCTATTCCCCTATAAACCCACAACCTGCTTCAAATAATAAATTAATAACATTAATATAATTATCAATTAATAAAAATTAATTACCAATTAATAAAAATGAATGACCAATTAATAATTAATTAACAATAAATTAATTATCAATAACAATAAATAAAAATAAATAATTACTTAATTACAATTAAATTACTTCCCACCCTATTCCCCTATAAACCCACAAACTGTTCCAAATAATAAATTAATACAATTAATATAATTATCAATTAATCAATAAAAATTAATTACCAATTAATAGAAATTAATTACCAATTAATAATTAATTAACAATAAATTAATTATCAATACCAATAAATAAAAAAAAATACTTAATTACAATGAAATTACTTTCCACCCTATTCCCCTATAAACCCACAAACCGATACAGAAATAAAACGCAAAATTAAATTAAAATTAATTAATAATTCCTAAAAATTAATATTTAATTTACTATAATTAAATTACTTCCCACCCTATTCTCCTATAAACCCACAAACCGTTCCAAATAATAAATTAATACAATTAATATAATTATCAATTAATCAATTAATAAAAATTAATTACCAATTAATAAAAATTAATTACCAATTAATAATTAACAATAAATTAATTATCAATACCAATAAATAAAAATAAATAATTACTTAATTACAATGAAATTACTTCCCACCCTATTCCCCTATAAACCCACAAACCGATACAGAACTAAAACGCAAAATTAAATTAAAATTAATTAATAATTCCTAAAAATTAATATTTAATTTACTATAATTAAATTACTTCCCACCCTATTCCCCTATAAACCCACAACCCGCTACGGAATTAAATGACGCAAAAATCAAATAACATAAAATTCATTACTTTAGAAAAATGCAAACATACATTACAAAAATAATACATACTTTTAACACATATACTAACACTTAAAACACTATAAAAAAATTTGATATTTTTAACAACTATATTATGACTGTCGATATTACTAACTTCGATATTATGAAAATCGATATTTCTTACCTGAATTTCGATATTCTGCACCACTATATTTTTGTGACTCGATATTATGTCCACTCGATATTTAAAACTCAATATTTTGCCAATTCGATATTAAAAATTCGATATTGTGACTGTTCACCATTTATAACCTGGTGTGGAGTCTTTTTGTGATCTTTCCATTGTTTTACTGTGTGTTGTGGTGCAAAATATTTTAGTCATTGCCTCCTAAGTTAAGCTTGCCTGCTCAGTGCCAAGCTACCTGAGGGAAAGCACAGGATAATTTATGGTGTTTGACTGACTTACCCTGACTAGGATTGTAGTCCCTACTTGGACAGGGTGCATACCTCTGCCAACTAGAGACCCATTTTCTAACAAGTATGATATTCAAAATTTAAAAAAGAGTGGGGCATATTAGCAAGACCCACGTTAAAATTATCGCCGTTTTAGCGGCATGAAACTGCCGCTAAAACGGCGATAATGGGCTTGATAATATGCATTATAGAATTCCAATAGAAGCCCAGGTTAGATGTGCAGGACATCTAACCTGGGCTTCTGTGAATTCTATAACGCATATTATCAAGCCTATTATCGCCCGCTTTAGCGGCAGTTTCCTACCGCTAAAACGGCGATAATTTTAACGTGGGTCTTGCTAATATGCCCCAGTATTTTTCAAACATGCAGAAGAAGTTCACCTTAGAAAATCTTAGTAAATCCGATTATATCACTGTACAGTCAGATATATATATAGTTTTTTAGACATGAACTTAGAAGCAAGGCTTGTCCCCCAATCACAAATCCATTAATAACATAAGTGGCAGGTTAGTAGGCATGTGAACTCTAAATGTGGCCTGGATTCCGATTATAGATGGACCCACATTATAGTCTTTTAAATCAAACATAAGAGGTGCTTGTACAATGCACATCCTGAATTCAACTATTTAAATGTGCTCTCAGGCTCTGTGAAATAAAATATTTTCCTAGAATCACACAGTTTCGATGAACAGGGAAGCTGTTATTGATTCCAAAATATCTGGTTTCACATTTTGAAATTAAGCCAGCAGATGTATATCTCTGTATCGCCCTCTTTCCTGTTTTACATCAATGGTTACAGTTTTTGTTAATTTTATTCTCGGTGCTCGATGTGAAAAACCATGCCATTGCAGAGCCCCAGAGGCAACCAACTAGCCAAGAATTCATTTATTTTGGGGTGTCACACCTCAAACACCTTCCCCCCAGAGTTAACCTCTCTGTGTACTACTGGTGATATCAAGTCTCCACTCACCTGAAATCCAGGATGTTCAATTTGAGAGATGAGATGATTGTTCTCTATGCCCCCAAAAATCTATGCCTGTCCAACCGTATGTAAAACACAGCTTGACAAGAGTAGATCTCTAGGGGAAGGGGGAAAATGGGACAAAATAAAAAAGAACAGAAAGAAAACACTCTGTTGGATTCGGCTCTTGGCAGACTCGACTGTGGCACTGCAAGTGGTATCTTGAACCTTCAAAACTCACTGCAGATCTTCTGCAGTCAAACATCTACATGCAAAGAATAAAGATCAATAAACCTACTGACCGACAGGATGTCTTTTACAATATGGTTTTAAACAACCCACAAACCTGTACCTTGGATTTAGCGTGCTGCTCAACATATAATAGAAAGATTGTCTCTTTTTATTATCAGATGAATATAGTTCATCTAATGTTGTATGCTGTTTCCTGTAGTGAAACAAAATAACACTTATCACCTTATTGAAATAAACACCAATGATGAATATTCTCTGTTTCTTATGACACTTACTTAGTAAATGATATTCTTTTCTTATCTCCTAATTATCATAATCAACAAAATAATAAATACAAACATAAAGTCTCTGCCATAATTGTCCAATTCTTCGTAATTAGGAAAGGAGTCTTTTTCCTCTTGGTTGTCCTTGTTTTTAAAGTCTTTACCACATTAAGGGGCCTATTAGGATGGCGGGCGGACTTTCGTCCGCCAGCAACCCTAGCGGTGCTGGGACCGGCCGCCAGTGGTGCGGTGGTCCCGCACCGGCGATTAGGATGCCACGGCCACCGTGGCGGTGGCATCCTCCATTCCCAGCATTGTGGCGGGCGGTGCTCACAGCACCGCCCACCACAGTGCTGGGAATGCACTGTGTGCATTGTCATGCACAAGGTGACAGGCACCGTGAGGTGCCTGCCACCATGTCCATGACAATGCAGGGGGGTACCATAGGTACCCCCCATGTGCACCCCCCACTCCCAATACCCTGGGGGCCAGCAACTAGCCCCCGGAAGCAAAATCCGCATGCCTTTCCGTGGCGGCACACCACGGAAAGGCTGCTTCCTGCTCCCATGCTAATATGGATGGCGGTGTCTAGCAGACACCGCCACCATATATAGCCCCTTTTCCGCCCGGTCGACTGGTCGACCGGCGGACGGTCTTCCCGTCCGCCGGGGTCCCCCCCACCATCTTAATGTGGTGGGAGGAAAAGTCATGCGGGCGGTGACTTTTGGCGGGCGGTGGCGATCCGCCCGCTAAGCTAATCACCCCCTTAGTGTTGAATCCACACCATGATCGTATCAACCTAAACGCGATTCTTCTATGAACAAAAGAATCAAATTATTCTGCCTTTGTTTTAAATAAATTAATGTAAATAACAAGGACCCCCTGCAAGGTGATGCGATTCCTAGGGCAGGGCAATAATCTATTTGAGGATAAATCCCTAGGCAGTCATTAAGTCAAGCACCTTTAAAAACTCATTTCAGACACAAATATAGTGTCAAAAACTCAGTGTCAACTCCGATATTTTCTTTAAAAGAGAAATTCTGTATTTATTATTTTCAGGTTAAAAAAAGAGGTGATGTCTACATTTCTCCACATAAACATCTCTTTTACCATACAAACATATATATTACATATATAGGACACTCACATTACAATACAAAAAATGTGACATATATCAAAAAGACTTCACATATAAATACAATATGTCAATGAGACAAAAATATAACATAGGCAGAGATGACAGAAAACAGTGGCTATATGATGGATCTTCTTCAACGCGCGTTTCGGCGCCAACTGCGCCTTCATCAGGAAAAGCCACAAACAATGTCCTATGAAATTAAATTAAAATCATTTAAAATATGAACAAGTGACACTGACAATTCAAGTACTTTTTATGAAATTTGAACAAATCAAACCTTCACCGACACCTATCATAATTGAATAAAAAATATATATCTAATAAGTGTTTCTTCCAAGGTTGGAACAATAGCAGCTGAAAAATAGAATAGTTAGTCAAAAAAAGGAAAATGAAAATTAGAAAGTAGATGTTGTCACCATATAAAGAGTTAACGATAAAGATAAAATAAGATTGAATAACTTGCTTAGGGGCCCATTACGATACCCGGCGTAAATAAATCCGCCAGGCATGGAAGCGGCAAAAATCCGCCCGCACACACCGCCTGAACACCGACCACGCCATTACGATTACACAAACCGAAAACCGCCATCGGCGGAAAAAGCACACAAAATACCGCCCGCCAACGTCCGAGTCGGAGTCAAACCGCCCGCCACGGACGGAAACACGCACGACAACACAAAACCGCCCGCCCTCACGGCCGACACACCGCACGTGAAATTACGATCGCACCGACATGAGCGCGGAAAAACCACAAATATACCGCCCGCCAGCGCAAACAACGCCGATGAGAATCGACACGGCAGAAGCCATGGCGCCCACGTACCTGCACAGAAACCATCCGCACACAAAACCAATAGCACACAACATGGCCAACAAGTCCACACAGCAAGGCACGCACAAATACACAAGCACAGTACACATCCCGAAAACACCCCCGGACAAACAAAAAATACAAAGGCCAGAACCCCAGACACAACACACCTGAAAACAACAGACCATGAGGACACACCCACATAGGTGAGTACAAAAGCAGCACTCCCACAGACCACAACCCCTTGCTACATTGCAAACCAGAGAGGAGAGGAGAGGACACAGTGACACAGCAAGGACAGCAGCACACCACAGAAACGCACACATCACAACCACCACCACCACCACCACCACCACCAAACACCACCACCACCAGCACCACCACCACCACCACCACCACCACCACCAAACACCGGCACCACAAACCCCCTGCACATTACACAACACACACCGCACCAGCACCACAAACACCATGGCACCACAAAGAATGCCCAAGTTCACGCCCATGGAGCTGACGGTCATGGTCGACGAGATCATCAAGGTGTACCCACAAATCTATGGGAACATGGTCCAGCACACACCACTAGCCACCAGAAACAGAATGTGGAACCGGATCGTAGACCAGGTCAATGCAGTCGGGACCCTGCCCAGGAACAGAGTCGAGATTAACAAACGTTGGAATGACGTAAAGAGCCTGGTCAAGAAGAAGGAGGGCAAAAACAGAGAGCTGGCTGCCGTCACTGGCGGAGGGAATCCCGCGCTCTTTAAGACCTTCAAAGCGTGGGAGGAGAAGGTGCGAGTCGTAATACATCCGGAGATCCTCGCCGGATTAGCAGGGGAGTGGAGGCTGGTAAGTACAAACTAATGTATACCAGCACACCGCTATGTACTCACATGCACTACCACCATGCCACAGCTCCCAGGGACAAACACCCCCATGTCCAGCACACAATACACAACACATCACACACACATGCAACAGACACTACCACACACAGCCCAAACCGAACAACTGTAAAATGCGTGGGGACATGTGTACACTAAGCCAGCCACGTAACCACCAACAGGTCCCCAAATATGCCAGAAGCGCCACAACGAGCACCCACCACACCCATGTGTCCGCCACAGCTGCACTAACCGACAAGTAACAGGTAAGTGGCAGGAACACTTACCTGTCCCACCCACAAAGTGCAGTGGGTGGGACGGTGAACAGCTCAAGTACAACACACACCAGGCCCCAGTCCCACAGCACAGCAAGGAGGAGCATCCCCCACACCCCACAGCCACGTGTCAGCCACCGCAGTGCACAACGACAGCCGAAAGGCAGACATCACGGTCCACAGCAATCGGTGTCAGTGAGTGTCCAGCCACCCCCACGACCCACAACACCCCCCCACCCCCACAGACCTGCAACATGGAGCACCCCCCGCTTAGAGCCATGTGGCATCCAGTACAGTGCACGCACGAACAACTTGCAGGTGGGAAACTGGACAGGGCTGGATTACTGGAGGCATGAGGACCATAACACGACCAACACATGGGACATGTCACGTAGCAGACGAACACGCAGCACCGCCCACCGTCACGAACAAGTGAACAATGTGCACACGGACATGAACAACAGACTCACACCCCACATGACCCATCACAGACATAGCAACACCCAAGGAGCCACGTCTGCATGCACAAGCCACACTGAATATAGTCCCACACGGCAGCCACTGTGCAACTCATCACACACAACCGAAACACCATTGAAGTCCTGTCCATGTAGCCCCTACTGCCTGTCAACAACACACCCCACAACTACGCCTATGTAAGACAAACAACACTAGACGCAACAGAGCGGAACAACATAAATGCACACGAACACCACTGAACCCATCAAACTCACAGACACACCATGCACATACAACATACCATCCATCCCATCCGTCAGCCCCAGTCTCATGAAAGGCATGTCATCCGCACAGCTGCCACACATACAGCAGTCACGCTAAGACACATGCCCATGACCAACCATGTGCCAGAAGTCAATTAAGCGCACGACACACTGTGAGCAACAACACACAACATGGGCCACACCCCCCCCCCGAGCACTGCAGTGATGCACATGGCACAGGGCAGCACGCACACCAAGGAGATGGGACAACTGCAATACGTTGGCTGGCACACAACTATCCCTCACTCATAACGATGCGTCCAATGCCATGTCCAGTAATCACAACAGACAGCAAATATGCAGGCCATGTCAAGCATGCACACACCTCAAACCATGCACTGTCATGCTGCCACAACACATGTCACGTTCGGCACCCATGGCTCACAGCATGTACCCCAAAAGCATATCCCCTCCCAAATGCGAATCTGGGGCATGGCCCCCATGTTGCCATATGCGTTCCTAAGCGTTCCATTTGAACCCCAAAAGCATATCCCCTCCCAAATGCGAATCTGGGGCATGGCCCCCATGTTGCCATATGCGTACCTAAGCGTTCCATTTGAACCCCAAAAGCATATCCCCTCCCAAATGCGAATCTGGGGCATGGCCCCCATGTTGCCATATGCGTTCCTAAGCGTTCCATTTGAACCCCAAAAGCAGATCCCCTCCCAAATGCGAATCTGGGGCATAGCCCCCATGTTGCCATATGCGTTCCTAAGCGTTCCATTTGAACCCCAAAAGCATATCCCCTCCCAAATGTGAATCTGGGGCATAGCCCCCATGTTGCCATATGCGTTCCTAAGCGTTCCATTTGAACCCCAAAAGCATATCCCCTCCCAAATGCGAATCTGGGGCATGGCCCCCATGTTGCCATATGCGTTCCTAAGCGTTCCATTTGAACCCCAAAAGCATATCCCCTCCCAAATGCGAATCTGGGGCATAGCCCCCATGTTGCCATATGCGTTCCTAAGCGTTCCATTTGAACCCCAAAAGCATATCCCCTCCCAAATGCGAATCTGGGGCATAGCCCCCATGTTGCCATATGCGTTCCTAAGCGTTCCATTTGAACCCCAAAAGCATATCCCCTCCCAAATGCGAATCTGGGGCATGGCCCCCATGTTGCCATATGCGTTCCTAAGCGTTCCATCTGAACACCAAAAGCAAAGTACAAACCAGACCCAGGATGGGCCAGGAGCCCCCATACACCAGAGTCACAATAAGTAGGGGCACAGCAACACACCCATCGGCATGGCCAATCCGTCCCATGCCACATGTGCACAGCACACAGTCCCATTGCCAAGCACACACAACTACAGATGCTACAGCCACACACACGCCTCCGGGAAACCCATGTACGAGATTGCACGAACTGTCAATGTCAGACGACAAATACATACTTCGCCAGGTGCAACACAATAACAAATCTCATTCTCTCCACAGGTGACGAACTGCTGGATGCTGGGGATGGAGCCAGCAGCCAGCACAGCCAGCCTACAAGCCCCCAACGAGGACACACGGATCTGGAGGATCTGTCCTCCTCTTCGGACACGGACAACCAAGCAGGCCCATCTGGTGTGGCAGGGCCCAGCCGCTCCCCAGGACCCCTCCTACCCACCAACCCATCATCCAGGGCTGCTGAACATTCCCAGCCCCCTGCTGCCACTGTCGTTGTGGCCACACCCACGGTCATTGTGGCCACTACCACTGCCGCAACCGCCACCATCGCCGCACCGACCACCACCGCCGCCACCACCGCCACGTCTTCGCTGGCACCAGCCCCAGCGCAGGTGGTGGCCCGGACGACTGGATCCACCCTGGGAGCCACAGCGAGGACCGTGGTGAGCAATGTGGCTAGTGGGCAGGCCGGTGGCAGCAGGACTGGTAGGAGGAGCAGGGTCAGGGAAACGCCAGCCTCCCCTGGGAGCCATGCCCTGCCTCACATGGCCAGAGTCCTTGGGGCCTATGAAGAGGCCCAAGGACAATGGGTCCGGTCTGCTTCAGACACGCGTGAGGTGCTGGGGGTGCTGAGGTCCATGGACGCCCGTATGGGCCAAATCGTGGACCTCATGGGACAGCTGGTGGTGGCGGTGAGGTCACAGCCAGGGACAGCAGCTCCCCTCCGCCACCACCTGCCGGGGCGCAGGGTGGAGCAGCAGTGTCCAGTTCCCCTGCGTCCACAGCCAGTGATCACACCTCAACCACCAGCATGTCGCAAGCAGGCACCCCCTCGCAAACGTGGAAGGGGCCGTCCGAAGTGGAAACAGATCTCCCGGGAGGACTTCGCACGCTCCAAGCGCAAGTGAGGCAGCCAGCCAGCCTTCCGCCAGCCTTCCTTGACCAGCCACTGCATTGACTTGGACTACGATCCCACTCCACACAGCCATCTGGATGGCATGTGTGTGTTGGACTATGGACATAGAACCAGTGGGTACACCCTGATCATCACGCAGCCATGACCGACAGCTCATTGTCACTGCACGCACCACTTTTGTCATCACCTTACACACAATCACATGTCACAGTTTGTAATAAATGCACCTTTTTCACTAACTGCTGTTTGTGCCCTGTGTCTTATTTGTACGGAATACAACGGCCACCTTGGGCGGAAAGGCACCTGATGCGTGGCATGGCATTTGAATCCGGAGGGCCTGTAGGGACCTAGGGGTGGGAGACAGAACAGGAGCACATTAAATGAGTGTGTCACACACCCATCACACAGTACATGTCAACAACTACAAGCAATGTACACACATCGCACAGAGCAATAGGGCACAATGCCACAGCCACCAACAGTGGCATACTACCCTGGCCATGGAGCGTTGACACACAGCACGCAGTGAACAAACGGCCACCCTGACACAGCACACACACACCTGCACAGATACAGCCACATCAGCCGTCGTACATGGACACTCACCGTCGAGTGAAGTAGCGGGCGATGAGCTGCTGCCGCACATTACCAGCTTCCTCTTCTCCGCTGTCCTCCTAACTCGAGCTGTCCTGGTCTGCGGGCTGGGGCCCTGGTTGATCTCCGTCATCCACGATGAGGGGGATCTGCTTCCGAATGGCCAGATTGTGCAGCATGCAGCACGCCACCACTATCCGGCACACCTTCTGTGGGGAGTACGCCAGCGCACCCCCGGTGCGGTCCAGGCACCTGAACCTGGACTTGAGGAGGCCAAAGGTACGCTCGACCACACGTCTGGTCCTCCCATGTGCCTCATTGTAGCGATCGTCTGCTGGGGTGCGAGGATTCCTCAATGGACTGAGCAGCCATGCCCCATTCGGATACGCAGAGTCACCTGGGTGTGAGGGACACAGAGAACCGTTGCTAATCCAACTGGACTGGGGACAGCATCGCACAGCCAGCTCCCTACACCACTCCACATACTCACCGACAATACAGGCACGATCCTGTTGCATATTGGACATCAGTCGTGGCAAGATGCTGTTGCGCATTATGTGTGCGTCTGGGCCGAGCCTGGGAACTTTGCACACACGTGGGTGATCACCATGTCCGCAAGGCACACCACTTGCACATTCAGGGAGTGCGTGTGCTTCCTGTTGCGGTACAGGTGCTCAGTGGCCTGTGGTGGAACAAGGCCGACATGTGTGCAGTCAATGGCTCCAACGACGTGTGGGATTCTGCCAAGGGCATAGAATGCACCCTTCACTGCCGCCAATTCACGAGCCCTGGGGAAGCGGATGTACCTGTTCCGGTACAGCATCATGGCTGCCAGTACATCCCTCAGCACCTTGCTGAACATGGGCTGGGACATCCCTCCTCCACTGCCCACTGTGTGCTGGAATGACCCAGTGGCGAAGAAATGCATGGCGGCCATCACCTTAGCCGTGGGGGTGACAGCAGTCGGATACACCCTGCGGGGACGGAGATGGGGTTCTAACATGGCACACAGTTGATGCAGGGTTGGCCTGTCCAGCCGAAACTTCCTAATAACCTCTGTATCGCCCATGTCCGCCAGCAATTGGTATGGGCGGTCAATGTTCGGTCTCCGCCTAGGGACAATGGCAGAGGACACATGTCAATGCAACACGACACATAGCAATTTCGCATACACATCACTGACATGACTGAGCAAGCACATGAGCCACAGCCCAGCTGTCAAGCTGGGACGGCACGGCCACAATACACTTACACAGGTCTCCCAACAATGGCAATGGCTAGTGATACAAACCACTGCCATGTGCATGCACATGGGGATCTAGGCCCCAATGACTTGCGGGGCGTGCTGATGGGGACTGACTGCATATCCGTCAAGCGGCAACGCCACGGCAACATGAATGTCTGCTGAGCATGGAACTGCTTCCGCGGCTGGATGAGTATGGCACACGACGACGACGATGTGGGCACAGGCTGAGCGGCCAAAACAAGTGGGACCTGTGGCACGAGGGGATATGAGACAGTAGTAGGTGTCAGCACTGCACCCTATGTACAGCACTGTACGGATCACACCTCCCGAAACATTGACAGGTGTCCACATTGACAGCCCCATGCCAAGACGGCTGTGTGCTTGCAGTCACACGTCACAGGTGAGAGGTTACATTGCACGTGCCAGGTGGCAGTCGTACATAGTGGGAGCTGGCATGTGTGTGCATGTGTCTTCTGTTCAGGATCCACCAGATGGGCGCTGACTCTGTACTGACCATTGGACGCAGCATGTTCCGTGGAAGGCTTGTGTGTGTGGGATGGTGGCACTGGATGTGCCTCCGTTGGGTGGGGGGCCATGCACAGGGCGGGTACGTCGATGATTGCGCATTGTTGGTCACGGTGGGTGCACCCACTAAGATGTGTTGCCCTGTGTTCAATTCCTATGTCCGCATGATGATGGACTGTAGATGTGGGCAGACTACACATTGGTCGATGTGCTGTCTATATGCATGTGCCTTCACACCAGGCACAGCTGCCCCTGCACATGTGACCCCTGCTGGACTCGCTGCTGGGTCTGTGGAGCTGATGCACCTTCTGCGCGTGGGGCGGACAGCTCTCCTCACTTCCCTCATTGCGCATGTCATGACTTTGCCGCAGGTGACATGGATCATGGAGGGCCCACATGTACGCGTGGGTAGGCTACACATGATTGTACACTGGTCGCCACCCCCAGTCAGTGTTTCGAATGGGAAGGTTGTAGTGCTGGTGGTATGTTCGATGTGGCGGATGGGCGGGCCTAGGTGCGGGCTTACATTCCGGACATGGGGGTAGTTGGATTGGTGACTAGTTGCAGTACACACAGGACACGTCTCTTCCTTTCCACATCTGGGTCATCCCTTGTACTAACTGACAGTGATACAGTCATCTTCGCCCCAGCCCTCATGTCCTCCCCTCGCTCCCCCAATATGCATGCTCACCTGCGAGGCTAGCGCTTGCACAGGCAGCCCCAAGCTCGCACCAGAGAGGGCAAGGAGTGTATGTGTGGGTCCAGTTGCACGAGTGGGCTGTCTCAGGGTATGATGTGTTGCGGGACGCCGTCCACCTGCGTGGTGCCCCAAATGGAGACCCGGCCTGCATGGACTATGCATCACAGTCTTCGCCTTCCGGATCCGCCACCTGCGACACCCAGTGGCTGTGGCTGCCCTTGCGGCCAGACCGCGTCCGTCTGTGGCTGATGGCCCACACATTCACTCTTTGGCCTCTCTGGGGAGGGCTCGGGGGTGGTGGCGCACGCGCTTGCACTTAGTCGCAATGGCATGTGGCGTGGTTGGTATGATGGGCAATGGATGGGATGGTGCGAGCCACCTCCCGTGACGTCAGTGCTGCTCGTGCTGTGGTGCGTCCCCCTACACTTCCATGTGACTTGTGCCATGCTAGACGTTGAGGTTCTATTGCCTGCGTGATATGACCAGGAGGAGCGCGAGGAGACCTCTCACACACCATGCTCCACTGCCATCCCGTGCCCTGTATCGCCTGTGCGGATTGCCTATGTTGGGGTTACACCTGGTCGACTGGGGCTGTGTGTGCCTTGTCAAGGGGCATGGCGGGCGCACAACAGGATCCAGCTTGTCCACAGAGGGTGGGCTGAGGTGCGCCTGGTACCGCTTTGTACGTGTGCCTGGCTGCTGTGCACACACGTGTTCACTCCCCCCCCGACCGTTGTCCTCTCACAATGCCCAGGGAAGCGGTGGTGTACTGTTCATGACCCCTCCCAACACGGCGTGCTCCAACTTGGCATGTGTGCATCTACCCGTCGCACCCACCCACCTGAGCACTGCGTCCATACGACTTCACACGACACATGTGTGTCTTCCACAGTAGTGCTACTCATTTGCGTTGACATCCAATACCAGTGGACTACATGGTCATGTCACGACTGCCGTGTACTTCACATACTCTCATCCTCTCTCATTCGTACTTGTGAAATGAGTCAGCGGAGACAGTTTTGGTTTCAAACATTATATTGAGTCTTCTGTCCTCTGTGATGCAGTATAGTGGACACTACTGGCAGCGGAATACATGTTGAGGATATACTGAGCATGATTGCAAATGGGATAGGGTGTGGGGTTACATGTGATTGGCTGTTGCATGTGGGATGTGGGCTTCAGAGTGACATCTGCTTGGCCAAGGCTGTGCTAATGTACATTTACGTATAGCTGCGGAGCTGCGGACTTTGACACAGACGGTATACATGTAGCCTACCAGACCGCTTGGCATCATGGGCACAGTCCATCTCAGTTCCATGTGACAGGTTTGCTGCGGTTGTTCCTCATGCACGCGTGCATGTGAGTTGACATCAGGGCATGTGCTTGCGTGCATGCAGCGGCGTGCCACTTGTTGTTGCACTGTGGTGGTTACTGGACATGTCACAGTCACTGGGGTCGTGTTGTTGTTGTATGCACTTGTCGTCCATGCAAAGGTCCTGGTATGGGATTCCCGGGGCGGGGGTGGGAGGGGTGCAGCACCCACAGACTCCAGGCGACCTATTCATGTCCACTGAGCGGTGTGTGTGTCCATGTGCGCTGGATCCATGTCGTGTCCTGGTTGTTCGTGCAGTTCCGTCCATGTGGGTGCGATACACAGAGCCCATGCCACTGCCTCCCACGATGCATGCGGTGTTCCTGGATGTGATGGGGAACAGTGTGCATGTCCCGGTCATATCCGATGTCATGGCGATGTCGTTGATGGTGTGGTTACAGTTGCCGGTCGTTTGGTATGGCTGTTGTGGTGGTGAATGGCCAGTCCGTGCGGAAGCTAAGCATGGGTGCGGGGTTGGACATCATAGGTCACTCGGGGAACCTGCGTTGTGGTCCGACGTATTTACAGGTTGTCAGGTATGCGATGCCGTCCAGCAGGGCTTCCATGTCATTGGTGGTGTACATGTTTGCCAGCCAATGTAGCGGATGGTGGCTGTCAAGGTGTTGTTCGTAAGTTGTCCCTTGGAGGACCATGATGGGGCATGCTGGGTGACATTCGATGTAGCTGTTCTCGATGATCCGTCGTGTGGAGGCACAGTGGTCCCATTTCAGTGCGGGTGCGATGTTGGCCACATACGCCATGCCCCCATAGGCAGAGCAGGCCCTGTCGTGTGCGTCCAGAGGGAGGAGTAGTGGTAGCAGGTCCGCCTTCAGACATGCCGGGTTGGAGAGGCATATCTCGACGGGATGCTGGTAGGGACACCTCCGACAGTAGAAGACGGGCATGACGCAGCTGAACAATGTGATGCGGTAAGTCAGTCGGTAACTTACGTTCAGCAGGGACAGGAGATCGCATCCCAATGTATGGCACAGGTTGGTTTTGTACAGCTTGAGCTGTTCGGCGTAGTTGGGTAGGTGTGTTGCGGTTGCCATTTCGCAGCGGTTCGTTGAGGTGGCGTGCTCCGGCTGTGTGTGCAGTCTGCAATGTGCACGCTCCGGGGTTGCTGTGAGCTCTGTGTAGTCGTAGGGAGACAGGACTTGTGTTCTGTTGGCTTGTTTGGAGGACACGGGCCCTCTTCCCACATGCTTCTCAGACAGTTCAAGGTCAGTGCTGTGTGACTCCTTCCAATTAACTTGCATGTGGCCGACATGGGGAGTGTTTTCTTCTTTCTTCCCCGTCCGTTGTGTGCTTCTGTGATATGCGCTATCTGCCCTGTGGTCGGTCTCCTCGGCATGCCTGTGTTGGTCTATTCTTGGACAATGGCTGTATTCACCGGCTTCTGTCGTAGGGCTGTGGTTTCGGAGTTGGAATGGAAGGTCATTCAGTGCTGTCTGCTCTCCCTTGTGTGGGCGGCAGGCTGCCTTTCCGCTCTGCGTTGGGCCTTGTGTGTGAATGTTATTCTTGGGCCACCTGTTGTCGGTCCCCGGGCTCTTTGGTGTTCCGTTTTATATGTCTTGTTCATATGTGCAGGGTGGTATGGGTGTTTCTGTGTGGTACTGGCGTTCCTCTTCCCGAAGGGGCCCTGCTTCTCCTAGTTGGTGTTGCCGCCGCTGTGTGCTACGCCATGTTTGTTACACTGGGGTGTGTCCTGCTGTTGCGTGTCTTCACTGACATGTGTGCGTCGGTTGTGTGGCGTTGGGTGTTGTCTGTGAATTGGGCGTTGGGGACATGTCTGTGGCCGGCCTGTCACGTGTCATGTGCGTTCGGGGTGGGGCTGATGTGTGTGCTGCTTGGTTGTGTCCCTGTGTCTGTGTGCGACGCATGCATGGCGCTGCGGTTGGCCTCTGCGTTGTGCGCATGTGTGGCGGCGTCATCGGCGCTTTGGGGCCGTGACGGGGTGGTTGGTTCCTAGTCCCAGGTGGTGTGTACACATGTGTTCTGCGATGTTACGATTTGGCCTGTGTGTCATATGTGGATGCGATGGTGGATGTGTAGTGTACACGCGCTGGTGGGGGTTGTCCGCTTTTTCCGCCCTTGCACTGTGTGCGCTGTTTGCGTGCACTTGTTGTGTGTGTGCCTACCTGCGTCTCCGCGGTACGTTGCGTCCTTGGTGGTGCATCAGCAGAAGCATGGGGAGTGCCTGCAGTGCTGGATTCATGCTCGGGGAGCCGCTTCTTCGTTGTCCGTGCTCGGCATCCGTGTTACCGCTTCGGTTTGTCGTACGGTATCTCTTGGCCGTGGGAGCCGTTTGTTTGCGGCATCGTAATTTATGCGCCGGGCGGGACGTGTTTCGTCGGACGGTGTGTGTCAGTTGGGCTGCGCTGCTACATGTACGGGCGCACTTTGATGGCGGACGGTGTTGCTGGCTTGCCGGCGGTGTTTGGCCTACTTTTCGCATCGTAATTGGACGGGCGTGTGGACTGCTGCGTGCCGGCGGTAACTGGTGGTTTTTGCATCCGCCAGCACGGCGGTGGTGCTTCCGCCCGCCATCGTAATGTGCCCCTTAGAGTCACGAAAAATAAGAAATAGAAAAAAGTAAGAAATAGAAAAAAGATATAGTCCCCATGTGAAAGATTTTTGATATAAGATAAATTGAAATTTAAAAACAAAAAATTTATGACATGCCCCTAGTCTCTGAGTCATGCAAACCGAAATCAAGCCTACAGACCAGTGCATCCATATATTTCTTGTTGGTCCACTAGGGCCTTACTTTCTATTTATCCACGCCGCGGGAAAAAACTTCCCTCCAACAACGTCTCGGAGAACTCTCTCAATCAGAGTACGATATACAAAACAACTGCAATAACAGAAAAAACATCTATCAGGTGTTTGTTATCAATGAAATTGTAAACGGTAGACCAAGCTACTAGCAAGACTATAATTACCCTATTTATGTCATGTACTGATGTCTGTATAGCTGGACCTTTATATTAGGTATGTCGCTGTCTAAAGACCAAGGTGTATCTTCATAATAAATTCAAACTAGAAAGGAAAGAAACATTTAAGGACATACGTCACCTTTTTAGTTTGTTTTAAACTAACTACTAACATGGAAATCAGATTACGACTATCTCTTTTGAACATTAGAGTATAAAAGCCTGCTATTTAATCAATTCTATGTTAAAGCTGCCTCTATTACTAAGTCGACTTACAAATCCATTCTGTTCTATCAATTTTGTATCTGTCTATATATTTCACTTTCACATGTGGAACATAAATACCTTTATAAGTCTTGATATGCCCTCGTCTGATACGTGAAATATTCGAGATTGATTAATGGTCAGTAGCCGTCAGTTCAAGGTAGATAACAGATTGCTCGCATGCCAGCGTTTTACGATAAAGCTAGTTAAAAAATATATAACAAGGATACATCGGAAAATCACAGTTCAGTTAACTCTTGCTTTACGTTTAGAAACTACAGTGGCAGACTAACACTAAGGGGTCGATTCCGATCCCGGTCGGAGGCGCACCTAATACCATTCGGTCGGGAAAAAATCCAGGCAAATGCCTGTTTCCCGACCGATCCGCACATACGTCCGAACGAGCAATTACGATGCGCACAACTGCCCAAATCCCGACCCAGTCGTACTCACCCAATACAGGACCTGAACTCAGACCGAGGCGGATCCGGAATCGCAGAATCGAGCCGCACGGAAGCAAAAATGCAGCCCTGTCCGGCCGGACAAGTACGATGCGCTTCCCGTACACGCCGAACCCGTCGCTACGCACGGCACGTCAAAGCATCCGGTCGAGGCGCACATAAGCTCCGATTCGCGCCACAACACGATCCACGGCTACGAGACGAACACGCCAGCGACGAGGACGAGGTGAACCAAAGAGAAAGACGAACGAGACGAACCAACCATGAATCCCATCGTGCCGATCCTACCAATATTCTACCTCTATTACCGGAACAGGCACGGACGCGTTCGGCGCAGAAGGTAAGTCAGACACCAACAACAAAAACAAACTACACGTACCCGACACATCACACACAGAGGGATGCAGAAATACCTACACCAGCAACAGCAGCACCATAGGGGCGGGATGGCCCTCATCAATGCCACACATACACATAGGGGCCTGTATGCCTACCACTACTACCACCCTTACCCAGGGGGTGCCAGATGCCTACCACTACTACCACCCCTACCCAGGGGGTGCCAGATGCCTAACACTACTACCACCTCTACCCATGGGGGACTGGATGCCTACCACTACTACCACCTCTACCCATGGGGGCTGGATGCCTGTCACTACTACCACCCCTACCCATGGGGGCTGGATGCCAACCACCACTACCACCCTTACCCAGGGGTGCCAGATGCCTACCACTACTACCACCCCTACCCAGGGGTGGCAGATGCCTACCACTACTACCACCTCTACCCAGGTGGTGCCAGATGCCTACCACTACTACCACCTCTACCGATGGGGGCTGGATGCCTGTCACTACTACCAACCTTACCCAGGGGTGCCAGATGCCTACCACTACTACCACCCTTACCCAGGGGGTGCCAGATGCCTACCACTACTACCACCCTTACCCAGGGGGTGCCAGATGCCTACCACTACTAGCACCTTTCTAGAGACAGGCTACCTTCCCTCTGGCCTGAAAAAAGCCAGGGTCATCCCCCTGTTGAAGAAACTTGGGGCGGATGTGGCCACTCTTAAAAACTACAGGCCAATTTCCCAGCTCCCCTTCCTGGCGAAAGTCATAGAGCAGCACATCCTAAAAACACTTGCGGTTTTTCTGGAGGAACACCAGTTACTCCAAGGGCGGCAAGCGGGCTTCAGGCCCCACCACAGCACAGAGCTGGTAATGATATCCGTACTTGACGAGCTCAGAGTTATGGCCGACAATAAGAAACCGTCCGCCCTGGTGCTGTTAGGACCTGTCGGCAGCATTTGACACAGTCAATCATGCGCAGCTTCTAGCCCGCATTTCCGAACTGGGCATCTGCGGGGTGGCCTACCAGTGGATTGAATCTTTTCTTTCCGGGAGGTCGCAGAGGGTCCAGCTTGGGGAGCAGGTGTCCGACAGGGGCGCCCTCACGTGTGGCGTCCCCCAGGGCTCAGCATTGTCCCCACTCCTATTTAACATCTACCTCCAGCCGCTAATAGCTGCCCTGGCGCGCATGGACTGCCAAGTCTTTAACTATGCGGACGACACGCAACTCATCCTCCAGATCGACAACTCCCAGCAGGCCCCCTCATTGACTCAAAATATCCTCAGATACACCGTGAACTGGATGACGACTAACTTTCTGAAGGTCAACCCAGACAAAACTGAGGTCCTAGTCATCCCCTGGAAACCAAATCCTTGGAGTGACCGTTTCTGGCCCCAAGAGTTGGGCACAACCCCTAGGCCAGTCCCGACCGTAAAAGCTTGGGCATCAAGATAGATGCGGACCTCTCTATGACCAACCAAGTTTTGACCGTGATTGGTACATGCACTGGCCTGCTGAGACAGTTGCGGAGACTTGCCCCCTTCTTTCAACGACAGCTCTACAGATGATAGTATCGGCCACCATCCTGTCCAGATTAGATTACGGGAACGCCCTGTACATCGGCCTTCCGGAAAAACTAACTAACAAATTACAGGTGACCATGAATGATGCAGCCAGGCTGATTTTCAGGCTCACTAGAAGGGCACATGCTACCCCTCTTTGCGCAAGCTTCACTGGCTCCCCATTAAGCAGAGGGCCAAATTCAAGGGCCTTTGTATTGCCCATAAAGCAATGTACGGCCAGGCCCCAACATACATTAAAGAGCGTCTTCAAAACTATGTACCTGGCCGTAAACTCCGGTCCGCCGAGAGCTGCCTGCTGGCAGTTCCCCGGTTTAATACAATATCCAAGGGAGGCAGAGCCCTCTCTGTCCTGCTCCCGCAACTGTGGAACAAACTACCCGATGGCCTTCGCAAGGAATGCTCTCTCCTCCCTTTCAGGAAACGCCTCAAAACGCTCCTGTTCAGGGAGGCGTTAGACTCCATCTAATCATCTGCTATGCATGTTCCTGGGGACTGCAGTGGGTATCGGGCATCGGACCCCTCTCTCAAAGCGCTAAGAGACCTGATGGTGATTATGCGCTATAAAAATAGCAGTTAACATAACATAACCTCTACCCATGGGGGGCTGGATGCCTGTCACTACTACCACCTCTACCCATGGGGGCTGGATGCCAACCACCACTACCACCCTTACCCAGGGGGTGCCAGAGGCCTACCACTACTACCACCTCTACCCATGGGGGGCTGGATGCCTGTCACTACTACCACCTCTACCCATGGGGGCTGGATGCCAACCACCACTACCACCCTTACCCAGGGGATGCCAGAGGCCTACCACTACTACCACCTCTACCCATGGGGGGCTGGATGCCTGTCACTACTACCACCTCTACCCATGGGGGGCTGGATGCCTACCACTACTACCACCTCTACTCATGGGGGCTGGATGCCTACCACTACTACCACCTCTACCCATGGGGGGCTGGATGCCTGTCACTACTACCACCTCTACCCATGGGGGCTGGATGCCTACCACTACTACCACCTCTACTCATGGGGGGCTGGATGCCTGTCACTACTACCACCCCTACCCATGGGGGCTGGATGCCTGTCACTACTACCACCTCTACCCATGGGGGCTGGATGCCAACCACCACTACCACCCTTACCCAGGGGTGCCAGATGCCTACCACTACTACCACCTCTACCCAGGGGGCGTAGGATGCCTGTCACTACTACCACCTCTACCCATGGGGGGCTGGATGCCTGTCACTACTACCACCCCTACCCATGGGGGGCTGGATGCCTACCACTACTACCACCTCTACTCATGGGGGGCTGGATGCCTGTCACTACTACCACCTCTACCCATGGGGGGCTGGATGCCAACCACCACTACCACCCTTACCCAGGGGGTGCCAGATGCCTACCACTACTACCACCTCTACCCATGGGGGTAGGATGCCTGTCACTACTACCACCTCTACCCATGGGGGCTGGATGCCTGTCACTACTACCACCCCTACCCATGGGGGCTGGATGCCTACCACTACTACCACCTCTACTCATGGGGGCTGGATGCCTGTCACTACTACCACCCCTACCCATGGGGGGCTGGATGCCTGTCACTACTACCACCTCTACCCATGGGGGGCTGGATGCCAACAACCACTACCTCCCTTACCCAGGGGGTGCCAGATGCCTACCACCTCTACCCATGGGGGGCTGGATGCCTGTCACTACTACCACCTCTACCCATGGGGGGCTGGATGCCTACCACTACTACCACCTCTACTCATGGGGGGCTGGATGCCTACCACTACTACCACCTCTACCCATGGGGGGCTGGATGCCTGTCACTACTACCACCTCTACCCATGGGGGCTGGATGCCTACCACCACTACTACCACCTCTACTCATGGGGGGCTGGATGCCTGTCACTAATACCACCCCTACCCATGGGGGCTGGATGCCTGTCACTACTACCACCCTTACCCAGGGGGTGCCAGATGCCTACCACTACTACCACCTCTACCCATGGGGGGCTGGATGCCTGTCACTACTACCACCTCTACCCATGGGGGGCTGGATGCCTACCACTACTACCACCTCTACCCATGGGGGGCTGGATGCCTGTCACTACTACCACCCCTACCCATGGGGGGCTGGATGCCTACCACCACTACCACCCATACCCAGGGGGTGCCAGATGCCTACCACTACTACCACCTCTACCCATGGGGGGCTGGATGCCTGTCACTACTACCACCTCTACCCATGGGGGGCTGGATGCCTGTCACTACTACCACCTCTACTCATGGGGGGCTGGATGCCTACCACCACCCCCACCCCCACTCATAGGATGGACAATGCATGACACAACCAGCACACTACAACCTAGGGAATGCAAGAAAAAGACATCCCCCCAACACCATGACAAGCGTGTGTAGACTGTGTCAAATGCCTACAACACTGAACATGACTTTGAACATACAATGTGACCCCTATCACATGTGCCACACATATATGTGTGTGGCCCCCACAATGCAAGCAGGCCATGACCATTGTGGCAATGGGATTCAAAACCCCATCATCACAGTGACCAAAATGTAAGTGTGGGGGCCCATAGCTGAAGCACATTTCGAACATTGTGGCAATGGGGTTTAAACCCCCATCAACACAGTGACCAAAAGGTAAGTGTGGGGTCCATAGCTGAAGCACATTTTGAACATTGTGGCAATGGGGTCTAAACCCCCATCATCACAGTGACCAAAATGTAAGTGTGGGGCCCATAGCTGAAGCACAGTTTAAACATTGTGGCAATGGGGTCTAAACCCCCATCATCACAGTGACCAAAATGTAAGTGTGGGGTCCATAGCTGAAGCACATTTTGAACATTGTGGCAATGGGATCCAAACCCCCATCATCACAGTGACCAAAATGTAAGTGTGGGGTCCATAGCTGAAGCACATTTTGAACATTGTGGCAATGGGGTCCAAACCCCCATCATCACAGTGACCAAAATGCAAGTGTTGACAAAGAAAAAGCTGCAACTGCCAAACTGCATGGATGATTCCTGGTCACAGAACATACAACACATCAGTGGCAAAGTAGTGCATGTGTCCCATTGCAACATAGATTGGGGGAGGCAAATACTGCAGTGCAAATAAGACATACCTTTGGCCATGTGCAGACAAACATCACCCATGGGGGCTGACACAGTCAACATTCATCAATGACACAATGACAGAAGTGACCATCAGAATGCAGACCCACATATTTGCAGCAATGGGCACACAAATGCAGATACCCTGTGGAGACTGTAGATGTGAGGTGAACAGATAACATACCATGGCAGTAATGGGACACACAAACAATGATCATTGTGCTGACCGTTGACCTAGGAGTCCCAGGGACAGCAGGGGAAACCCACCAAACAACATACAGCCAATGGCACACCAAAGATATGCCAATGCAGTGGTGCAGATGCACAAACACAAACAGGCAGACCCACACTGCACATCACACACAACAGGTGAGAAGGGGGGGTGCCAGTGTCCCCAGGCAACCACACAACACATGAGGAGGCCTGAATACCAATTACACAGATGTGCATACAGTGCCACACAAAGGTAACTCATGGATCCAAATCCCCTATGTGGGCAATCAGGCATTGTCAGATGAGAGGGAGCACAAATCACACATGTCACACAAGCATGTAGGAACAGCAACTGACACAGCAAGACACAGACACACCACAGCACAACCCCCAGGGCCCCCACAATGTGGTGACCCTGGGCTGCATTACAATCCCACTGTGATGACAAAGCTAAATGTCGTTCACACTGTGAACCACAGTCATGTGTCCTGAGCAACAAACTACCATCACACCTACACAAGCACAAATCAATCAGCACGACCAGTAAGCCAAGGCCAACATGGAGGCAGGGGTCTAGCCGGGCAACAACTCTCATCTGCACACACTCAACACCACACACCTCGACCTCCAACAATGTGCAGCAGTGAAGCACACATGCACTGGTGACATTGCACATGCACCCATGACAATCCCAGGGTGGTGGGTGGGAACCAAGGTGCAGAAACACATCACACATGGCCACTCAACAAGACTCCTGAATGTCTGACACACTGCACACTACGCTGTACATGGACATGACGGCAATACCACACCAACCAATGGGATCCCAGCCACAGTCCCACACCAATGAAGAAGCCAAGGTCACCCACAAAGAACACACATAGACAACTACCAACATTGCAGCCCTGACCCTGAGGAGTGCCAGCAGTCACACACACAACGTGTCACAATCACTGAAAGATAACACAAACTGGAAATCACATGACAGGTGTAAACAACAAGTGCCAAGGGGAATCCTGACTGTGACCCATCTGCGCCTGCACACAAACTCAGCCCTGACAGCAAACACACCTATGGATGACACCCTGATGACCAGTAATGTGCCATGCACCCACATCACAGAGAATCCAGGGAGAAGACTTGGGGGGAACATAGATCAACTCAGCAAGCATCACAAACAGGAACAACACTAGGGATACCAGCATGCACAGCAAAACGGAAGTGAACACACAGACATGCTCATACAACACACACCTTGGGCGCAGGCAATGTCACAGGAGTACACACTGCCATGAGGGGACTCCACTCCTGTGTGAGGAAAGCTGTGCCATATGTTGCCTCAGTAGGGCTCCATCATGTCAGCTGAGCACTTGGTCACACAGCCAACAATTAGCACCAAATGAAGGCTCCCGTCACATCAGCCTGGTCATGGGAGTGCCAACGAAATCATCAGCACAGATCCAACACACTTGTATAGCAATGTTGCACTGACAACACAGATGAGTCCTTCCCCATTGATGCCCAAACCTGCATGTCCAGTGGAGATGGCCACACGGTCAGGGAAGTAGACTAATTGAACAATGGCAGGCACAACAGATGTGCAGGGGTGGAAGCCACAGATGTGAAATTGCTAATGTAAGTAGGAAATCCCATTGCCAAATATTGAACACATGACACCCTCAGATGCTGCTAAGGATGACATGGATACACCACAGGATAGGACACATTCCCCCTGGACCACATGTGTTCCTGCACAGTAACACTTCATTATCATGAGACCAAATATCACCATCACTGCAGCAAGGGCATGGTTAGCATCATCAACAACATGTACATCAGAAGCAAAAGCACTAGAGAACAGAAAGGTGCTTTATTCAGCATATGTGGGTCTAACAGTTGATGTCCAGCAAAAAATAAACAAAGGCCAATGGCCAGTCCAACATGAAAGTCAAAACAGGGTGACAGTGGCAGATGTCACCCTACGCATGCCTGCACTGATGAAAACCAGGGACAATCCCCTCGGAGGGGCATACGGGGGGGCAGGCCAGGCACCGCAGGGACAGGATCATGGCTCACCAGAAGGAGGCAGGGAAGGGGTGGTGGGTGCTGGAGAGCCACTGACAACTGCAGTGGAGGTGTCTGACATGGTGTGTGCCGGCACAAGTGGGGGCATGACTCTGATGGTGTGGGTGCCGGCAAGACTGCAGGGGACCGTGCAGATGGAGTGGACAGGTTCCCCACTGCAGTGCCCAAGTCAGACAGGGTGGTAGTGGACTCCACTGCAGTGCCTACCTCCAGGGGAGGAGAATGGGGATCAGGTAAGGTGGGCAGGACAGAGGGGGAGGACACCGTCTCCACACCAGTGGCACAGACAAGCGCAGAGGGGGTGTGGGGCCGGAAGAGCAAGTGGCAGGGGGAGAAGGCCTGATCCTTTTGGGGATGGTGTATCTGTGGGTGGGGGAACCTGGGGCAGGGTGTGGTGCGGGCACCTGTGGAGTGGGGGCCTGAGGGATGGAGGAAGGAGACTTGGTGCCTGAGCTGCAGGGCAGCGGCGGGTCTTGCTCTTCCGGGTCCGGGGGGACTTGCGGTTGGGGGCGTCAGTCGGTCTGCGCCTGGGGGAGGGTGTCCGGTGGCGAGGGGCACTCCGCTCCGTGTGGGTGGGCTTCCTCTTCCCCCTGAATGCTGTATCAGCTGGATCGGAGGGGACGAGGCCGAGGTCACTGAGGAAGAGCCGCTGGGTCTTTGGGGTTGAAGGTGAGGCAACGGAGGGGGCTTTGGAGGGAGAGGCAACTGTGGACTGCGCAGTGCTTGTGGATGCGTGTGTGTGTGACTGGGCCCCATCCCCTGTGAGTGTGGTTTCAGTCCCCTGACTGTGCGTGCGTGTGCGTCTTGTCCGTGGTGTGTGTGTGTGTGTGCTGCTCGTGTCTGTGCTGGTGTGTGCCTGTGCCGGTGTGTGTGTGCTTGGGACAGGTAAGGTGCTGGGGAGTGTGGATGGGGCAGAGACAGGAGGGGTGAGGGACTGTTGGAGGAGGGACACTGCTGCCGTCAGGGCGGAGTCCATGGACCTATTGCCCCTCTGTAGGGCAGACATGCCCGATGAGATGCCCTCCATGAACGACACCAGCTGAGTCAACAGAGTGGTGTGTGCATGGAGGACACTCAGCATTGCTGTCTGCCCTACATGGAGCTGGCGAAGGAGGTACACAGACTCCTCACTCAGGGCAGCAGGGGACACAGGGGCAGGGGGTGCGGTGCCTGGCCTGAAGGAGACACGCTCCCGAACATGGGAGCCTCCACGGATCTCGGGAATGGGAGCCGATGGGAGGGCAGTGGTGGTGGTGGTGGCGGGGACAGCAACACTAGCTGGGGTGTGGTGGCTGCTGACACCCGCCTCCATAAGCGAGTCATCCTCCGAGCTGCTGTGGTCCTCAGCTGATGTGGATGGTGCTGAGGACTCCTCTGTGTGGCTCCCCTCGCCCTCCGTGCCACTGGGTCCCTCCGACCACTCCTCGGCTGCTGACCCAGTCTGGCTCTGCGGCTCCTCCTGGTCTGTGGAGTTGTCCCCTCCTGTGGCCGTGGATGTATCTGCAAACAATAGGGAAACAGACAGACATCAGTCACCTGCACCGAACGCACACACCACAGTAAGTACAGCACAATACAGAGCAAGCCCTGGCATCCTTAGTTGAACATTGCTAAATGTGCCCAAACAGAATAGGAGAAGCCAATTGTCAGTCTGATCGTCAACCATGGCACTCACATCCCACCTGGCCTTGCACCCATCTGTCTGGCGTCCGTTGGCTGGCAATACCCCAGTGTGGACACATGCACCACCTACACAGTAGTTGGACGGTGCAGAGAACACGGTGAAGCATGTGAACATGCACACATCACAACTCTTGCCACTGAGTCAGTACAGGTGTCCGGATGAAAGGGATGCCCAGAGTCATATATGAAATGCATGTGATGCATACCAGCGACAGACACCATGATGCACCCATGTCCTGATAGCCATTGCCACTATGGTGTGCATGTAGCACATGTCACTCCCCTGCAGGATCACTCATAGGAAGTCACATGCCATGGCACAGGCATGCCTGCTAAGTCACACATCACTGTCTCCAGTCACATGGGCAGGGCAGCCACACAACAACAGTCTGCACTGTGTCACAATAGTAGGTCATGGGGAATGCAAGTCCTGGAGCTGAACAAGTGCACATGTACATCCCCCACACACCACATCATCTGAACCCTTATCTGTCCAGGTCATACTGATTGGACATATGGTTGACCTGTAACACAAGTCTCTGAACCTGAGCACCTCACAATCTGCTGTGAATGGGAAACAGCTGCATGGACTTCACATTCGCATACCCCAGTCTGCACGGTCAGGTGTTGAAACACCTATGTGTCACACAAGTATCGTCTCCTTTGGTCACATCTCCGGTGGCATGCTGAGCCCCAACCGATAAACACCCCAGCAGTCCTGACATCGAAGCCACAGCACACTGACACAGAGGCTGACACCTGAGGGGACATATCACTGAGCACAACGTGTCAGCTGATACACGGGAGTGGGAGTACAGAGTGCATTGCATGGCCTGGAGTAGGCATGACTGTCCTGCCCCACATGAATGAGGGATGAACCCTGGACAGTAGGCAGCTGGCTAAGTATGTGTGACACACGTAATATACACACTCCTGGGGCCCAAACATTGTTCCCACCCGCAGCTTTGGTGTGTGCCAGTTACCCCAGGCACATGTGGTGGATCAGCTCAGCAATTGGACCACATATCAAAGTAACACGCAGATTACATGTCAGAACACAGGCATTGTGTAAGCAATGGACCCACCCATGATGCCCACCACAGTTAGGGGAACAGATGCTGTCCCCCACCTTGAGTCAAGCAAACTGCAAGGACACAGTACCCAAGTGACACAATTCCCTGACTGCAAGGGCCACACCTGGGTATCAGATGAGGAGTGGGCAGTGCACAATCGAGGGACATGGGTCCTGGACCACATGACTGATGTGCTGTGGAAGTTTAACCAGGCCAGAGGAGGGCACATAGCTTGGCAGACAAAGTTCACAATGCAGTTATGGACTCACCCCCTCCGTGCTGCTCCCTGGCCTTCAGCTGCCCATCCAGATCAGGGAAGACCACCGCCAGGATCCTGAGCATGTGGGGGGTCAGGGTCCGGTGTCCGCCCCTCCTGCGAGGAGGCGACAGCTTCAGCTGGACCCGTGCGATACTCCGGGTCCAGCCCCGAAGGTCCTGCCACCTCTTCTGGCAGTTGCGGATCCGGCGCTTTTAGACCCCCACGGTTCTCACTGCCCGGACGATGGTCAGCCATATCTGCTGCTTCTGGTGGGCATCAACCTGTGAGGATGACAAAGTGAGAAT
Source organism: Calotriton arnoldi (assembly GCA_963921515.1). NCBI lineage: Eukaryota > Metazoa > Chordata > Amphibia > Caudata > Salamandridae > Calotriton > Calotriton arnoldi. The sequence continues at coordinate 524,560 of CAWUFW010007005.1, read as the reverse complement.
GCCATTACTACACATGCAACATATCCGTGCATTACACAGTTGGATATTCATGTCTCAATCACAGGGGCACATGATGTACACAGGCAGTGCAACGATGGCTATGGACAGTATGCCAGCAGTCACTACATGGTATCATTGCCTGGGGAGTAAAACCTTGTTTAAATGCACTGTCACTGCACCATACCTGTTCAGTGCATGTAACTACACACTATGGGGGGTGACAACTACTCAGTGAGCCTGCTGGCCAGTGGCGTGCAGACAGTTAGCCTTGCTAGTCAGACAACATACACATTTAGGAAGGCAGTGGACAGCACACTCACCTGCTCCCCTGCTTTCCCATACAGCTTGCTGTACTGTGGAAGGAGGCTGTCCAGCAGGGCCTGGTTCTCCTCAGTGCTGAAGGCTGGGGCTCTCTCCACAGTACGTGCCATTGCAGGGTCCAGAGGGTGCAGATACAGCAGCAGTGGTGGTGGCAGATGTCGTCCTGGAGCATGTAGTGCAGGCAAGTGAGCTCTCAGGGGAACAGCCAGCATTATATGTGTGCTGCAGAGGCAGTTACTGTCCCATGTGTCCAAAGTGATAGGTCCAAGTCGTTAGCATCTTCTGAATCTGGCCAATCCATGGAATTGCACCACTTACACACGCCCACAGCATCCTTCAAAAGTTCAACTTCATGACACCCATGAATTTGCAACATTGTTGTGGGTGACCAACTGAATTTCCAGCATCAGACTCGTTCAAGATTTGAAAAGCGTCCGTTGCCAGGCCAGGCCATAGCCAATGGGTGCGCACCGATTGGTCCATTGCTGTTCAACGCGTACCTAGGATACAACGCGTACCCGCACACATTGAATGCAATGGGCCGGCCGGGCACACCAATCGGTCCATTGCTGTTCAACGCGTACCCAGGATACAACGCGTACCCGCACACATTGAATGCAATGGGCTGGCCGGGCACACCGATCGGTCCATTGCTGTTCAACGCGTACCCAGGATACAACGCGTACCCGACACATTGAATGCAATGGGCCGGCCGGGCACACCGATCGGTCCATTGCTGTTCAACGCGTACCCAGGATACAACGCGTACCCGCACACATTGAATGCAATGGGCCGGCCGGGCACACCGATCGGTCCATTGCTGTTCAACGCGTACCTAGGATACAACGCGTACCCGCACACATTGAATGCAATGGGCCGGCCGGGCACACCGATCGGTCCATTGCTGTTCAACGCATACCCAGGATACAAAGCGTACCCGCACACATTGAATGCAATGGGCCGGCCGGGCACACCGATCGGTCCATTGCTGTTCAACGCGTACCTAGGATACAACGCGTACCCGCACACATTGAATGCAATGGGCCGGCCGGGCACACCGATCGGTCCATTGCTGTTCAACGCGTACCCAGGATACAACGCGTACCCGCACACATTGAATGCAATGGGCCGCCCGGGCACACCGATCGGTCCATTGCTGTTCAACGCGTACCCAGGATACAACGCGTACCCGCACACATTGAATGCAATGGCCGGCCGGGCACACCGATCGGTCCATTGCTGTTCAACGCGTACCCAGGATACAACGCGTACCAGCACACATTGAATGCAATGGCCAATGTGTGCGCACCGATCGGTCCATTGCTGTCCAACGCGTATTGCGAATACAACGCGTACCAGCACACATTGAATGCAATGGCCAATGTGTGCGCACCGATCGGTCCATTGCTGTCCAACGCGTCCCTGTACATGTCACTGGCATATGTCACCATGCCTGTCACAGGTGAACATATGCCAGCCACATATACTTCCCAGGGAGTGAGGGGCACACCTACAACACCACAGCCTGTCCAAACTGTATCCTAAGGCATGTAAGGCTGCATTACCTATTCCGTGTATGGGGGTGAACATGTTGTTCTGTGGGTGTCACTTGGGGCAGCCACCCCCAGGCTGTGCACGTGTTCATGGGGACAGTATCCTTGGTGTTTCATGTACATGTCCACTGTGATGTGCAACTGTTCATATCTGAGCATGTGGCATGGTCACATTTCACGGTGGTGTATGTGTATGTCATGTCACATGCCCCTGAGTCCCATGTGGGACGGTATGTTTAACCCAGGGTGACCCATTGGCACAATAGTGATGGTCCTCCACAGTCTGTGTGCATGTTGTGTTTACAATGTCTCGGATTTCATGTGCACAATGGGAGACAGTCTCCACATCCACGTTGTTTGTGCATGGACTTTGATGTTGTGCGTGTGTGTGTCACAGACGTCCATGTCTGTCCTGCTGAGGCAACAGGGACAACTACCTGTGGGGGTCATGGTTGTTTTGCTGTGGTGTATACATGATACGCCATGTCATGCCAGTGTCCATGTGGCAATACAGGGTCCCTGGGAATCTACCAGTCGTTGAGCTGTGATGCCTGGGGCACATCTGTCCTCACATGTCACTGTGGGGTGTGTTTGTAACGTGGCAGCAGGAGATGGGAAATGTGACACGTCCTCAAGATACCCAATGGCACAACCTGGGACTTATTGATGCCACTTGTTGAACTGTGATGTTGGATGTTGGCCATGTATGTGCCATACATGTCCTTACGGAACTGCACACATCATGTACTTGTGCCTCATAATGATGTATCGTGTGATATTGAGTGTGTACAATGCCACATATGTGGGGTGAGTGACAATTTTTCTTTCTTCACCTATGCACTGCAGGGAACCAGCTGTCCATAGACCATTCCCTGACCTGGCAACGATGGTGGAACGTGACAGCATCCGACGGTACCGCTTCACCAGGCAGCTGATTGATGATTTGGCAGTGTGCTTGGCACCACACCTGCAACCTGGCCGGCCGTACCCTACAGCGCTGACCCCCAAGGTGAAGGTGATGGCAGCCCTACACTTCTTTGCCACCGGTACCTTTCAACACACTGTGGCGACTGCTGGTGGGATGTCACAGACCATGTTCAGCTGTGTGCTCCGCGATGTATTGGAGGCTATGTTGATATACCTGAACCAGTACATCTGTTTCCCTAGACTCCAACAGCTCACTGACGTGAAGAGTGACTTCTATGCCCTGGGGAGGATGCCGCATGTCATTGGCTCCATTGATGGGACACATGTGGCTTTGGTACCACCACAGGCCCAGGAGCAGGCATACAGGAACCGCAAGCACTACCACTCGGTCAATGCACTGGTGGTCTGTCTTGCAGATATGACCATCTCACACGTGTGTGCCCGTTTCCCGGTTCTGCACACGATGCCTACGTGATGAGGAGTAGTCGCATCCCGAGGATGATGTCACAGATGCGGAACCAGCGTGCCTGGCTTGTTGGTGTGTACTGACTTTGTATCATTGTGTGTGTTCTGCAATGTAGTGTTCCACCCTCTTTTCCAACTCAGCTAATGTGCAATTGTCTGTATGTAGGTGACTCCGGATATCCCAACATGCCGTGGTTGCTGATGCCCCTCAGGAACCCTGTGACACCAGCCCAGATGCGCTACAATGAGGCACATGGACGGACGAGGAGAGTGATTGAGCGGACATTTGGTCTCCTGAAGAGCCGCTTCCGCTGCCTGGACAAGACAGGAGGGTCCCTCCCATATGCCCCAGCAAAGGTGTGCAAGATTGTCATCGTCTGCTGCATGCTACACAACCTGGCAGTGCGGAAGGAGTTGCCTCTCATCCTGGATGACGATGATCAACGTCCGCCACCTGTGGAGGATCCTGGCCTGGACCACGATGCCAGTGATGATGATGATGATGATGGTGATGTCCACAGACAGCTCATCACCAACTTCTTCAGCTGAATGTAAGTATCCAGAGATGTCATGTAACTGATGTGAGTTTGCATGATATGTGTTGGTGGTGCTCTGGTGCTGTTTGAGTGTGTCCATGTGCTACATGACTGTATGCGTGTAGCGATGTGTCCTTACAGGTAGTCTGTACTCCCCAACAGTGTTGGGTGGGTATCTTGTGACATGTATTGGGCATGAGTATTGCAGTTCTGTCCTGTTCTTCATTGCTTTTGACTGTGTGTCATTTCTGTCCTTCACAGGGTACTTTCAGAGTGGTTTGGTCAACTGTGATCCCCGACACCGTGATTCGACTTCCAGGGTGGTAGCTGTCGTGTCCCTACAGGTGATGTGCGCCACACCCATGGACTTCCTTCCTTCTACACTTGTTGACTGTGTGCCCGCTGCCAGGTGGGATTACCTTGCATCTGTAGTGGTTACAACATGTTGCAAATGTGTAATAAACCTGTGCTTCACTTTGTGATGTGCGTTGTCTGTGGTCACACATTTGACTGATATTTGCTTACTGCACCAGTGGGCTAGTTGACTAAGACTGGGAATAGGTGTTGTGTCTGTGCATTGCACCGTATTTCCTGGCAACATCAGTGTAGGCAATGAGTCAGATGGCCTAGGTGTGTATTTGTTGTGTAGCCGTGGTGGTGAGTCTCCCTCATATGTGTCACGTTGCCATGACTCACATGCCTGTGTTGTACTTGCTGTAGCAGTTAGCATGCACAGTGTAATTTCGCTGGTCATCATCTCCATGACAGTAACCACGTTGGAATCACGACAGAGGCAGGTATGGTGTATTAGTGTGTTTATTGTCATACATGTGTGCGAATAGTGCACAGGATGGTGAGTGCTGTACATTTTGATTGCAATCCTAAGTTCATAGATGAATTGGAAGTCCTGGTAGCAGAAATGTCCTGTATCAAGTCCACAGTCATCTGAGACATTGGTCCAACTTGTACTCCCCATGTCATGTGGGGGGTTGTGTTGCAGTCAACAGGGTGAACAGTTTGCGCACAAAGGTGATTATCCAGAACAGGTGTTGGCTTCCTGGGGGTTGCACATGGCCATCGGCCTCTCAGTTGCCCCTCCTCGGACGACCCCTCTTCTTTGGGGGGGGACCCTCAAGTGCAGGCTGCTGCGGTGCAGGGGACTCTCAGCCAGAGTCATCTTGCCTCTCTGTTGCAGTTGTTTCAGCAGCAGATGTTGTGGGCACACAGGGAGGTGTTGACTGGTTGCTGCTCATCTGGCGGGGGCATTGTAATATGTCCCTATGCACCGCCGTCATCTCTTGCAGTGTGTCCCACTTGGACTCCACGTGGGACATGTGTGAGTCCAAGCGGGCATGATGGGCAGCGTGCTGCTGTTTAATGTCCCTGAGGAGCCCCACTACCTGGCTGAACTCTCCGGTGCTGGACTGGTACGCATCGGCTATGCGTGCCAGTTGTGGGTCATCATGCAGTCCAGACCCCTCTGCGAGCAGCGACCTATGTCTCCCACCCCTCCCACCACCCCTGGCGACACGTGCAGTACCTGAGGTGGCACGCACAGGTGACCCTGGGCCCCCTTGGGGGTTGTTGGTGGTGTTGGTGTCCATAGCCCCACGTTGGGCAGGGGTCCGTGTGCTGTTGGTGGTGGTGGTCCTTGGTCTGTCCGTGTCGGCAGGGGTGGCTTGTGTGTTGTCAGTCGTTGGAGGGGTGGGTGCAGGGGGTGCAGCTGGTGGTCCTGCTGGTGCTGCATGTTGACTCGCTCCGGAGGTGCCAGGTAGGTCTTCGTCATCCGAGGAGGTCAGAGGCTGTTCCACACCAGTGAGCTCCGTTTCCCCTGGATCCTGGAACAGGGACTCCTCAGCGTCTGCTGCTGTGTCCCCATCATCACCTGTTTTTGGGAGACACACACAATGTATGTTATGTTTCTGCAGGTATCAATGGTTGACACATCTGACAGTTGTGACTGTACCTCTGGATGCGGCCCTGTACATTGCATTGCCCTGAGTTGTCACAGTCAGAGGTTGATATTGGTATAGCACATTGTCCTACATACTTTGTGCATTTCAATTTGAATGTTGGGGTGTGTACATGGTCTGCATGGGTTGTATTTGGTTGACATCCGGACCTCCTTCTCCCCCCAGCCCAGTTATCCCACCATGAAGCATGCCACACTTGCAGTGGGTTCAGGTTGACTCTCAGGATGTCAGTGAGTGGTGTCCTGCTGTTGGTGGTGCCCAGTTCCCTGCAGGGCCCTGTGCTCCCCACAGCAGTGCCCAGTGTCAGCCATCTTGTCAGTTCTTTTCCACTCCCTGTGATGTGCGCATGGTTCAGGGTGGTGTTGATGGGACAGTTGTGGTGGTGACCAATATCTGTGACTGACACTCCCATCATGCTTTTGCCTCCACCACCCTTCCCAGCATGCCCATGCTTCCTTCCTTTTGACTCTGCTTCCCTGTGGGGTTGTGTGCCTGTGCTGACAAGATGGCTGACAGTGTTATCCTGGGGTTTGTTTGCTACAAGTCCCATGTGTGTCCCTGTGCTTCACACTGCATGACCCAGGGTTGTGGTTCTTTGTGGGATATTTGATTGGTGTGTGAGGCAATGCTTTCTCCCAGGTGGGTTGTGTGTAGTTTGTGTTAGGGGGGTGTGTGGGTGGAGCTGCTGGTGACTATGGTCAGTGCTGTGAGTCCTCCTTCCCACCCAGCCAGATATCCCACCATGGAACGTGCTTCCATTGCAGGGAGTGTAAGTTGTCTTTCAGGATGTAAGTCAGTGGTGTCCTGCTGTTGGTTGGTGCACAGTTCCCAGCAGGGCCTTGTGCTCCCCACAGCAGTAGCCAGTGTCAGCCATCTTGTCAGTTGTTTTCCACTCCCTGTGATGTGGGCATGGTTCATGGTGGTGTTGATGTGCGCATTGTGAGGGTGAGCAATATCTGTGACTACCACTCCCATCATACTATTGCCTCCAACCCCCTTCCCAGCATGCCCATACTTCCTTCCTTTTGAGTGTACTTCACTGTGTGTGGGTGTGACAGCAATGGCAAGATGGCTGACAGTGGTGTCCTGCTGTTGGTTGTTGGCCAGTTCCCAGCATGGCCTTGTGCTCCCCACAACAGAGCACCAGTGTCAGACATCTTTGATGGGGCTTTCCACTCTCTGTGAGGTGTGCATGCTTCAGTGTGAGCTTGCTGGGCCATGTGGGGGGATGTTGAGCTGTGACTACCACTCCCATCATGCTATTGCCTCTACCCCCTTCCCAGCATGCCCATACTTCCTTCCTTTTGAGTGTACTTCACTGTGTGTGGGTGTGACAGCAATGGCAAGATGTCAGTCAGTGGTGTCCTGCTGTTGGTTGGTGCACAGTTCCCAGCAGGGCCTTGTGCTCCCCACAGCAGTAGCCAGTGTCAGCCATCTTGTCAGTTGTTTTCCACTCCCTGTGATGTGGGCATGGTTCATGGTGGTGTTGATGTGCGCATTGTGAGGGTGAGCAATATCTGTGACTACCACTCCCATCATGCTATTGCCTCCACCCCCTTCCCAGCATGCCCATACTTCCTTCCTTTTGAGTGTACTTCACTGTGTGTGGGTGTGACAGCAATGGCAAGATGGCTGACAGTGGTGTCCTGCTGTTGGTTGTTGGCCAGTTCCCAGCATGGCCTTGTGCTCCCCACAACAGAGACCAGTGTCAGACATCTTTGATGGGGCTTTCCACTCTCTGTGAGGTGTGCATGCTTCAGTGTGAGCTTGCTGGGCCATGTGGGGGGATGTTGAGCTGTGACTACCACTCCCATCATGCTATTGCCTCCACCCCCCTTCCCAGCATGCCCATACTTCCTTCCTTTTGAGTGTACTTCACTGTGTGTGGGTGTGACAGCAATGGCAAGATGTCAGTCAGTGGTGTCCTGCTGTTGGTTGGTGCACAGTTCCCAGCAGGGCCTTGTGCTCCCCACAGCAGTAGCCAGTGTCAGCCATCTTGTCAGTTGTTTTCCACTCCCTGTGATGTGGGCATGGTTCATGGTGGTGTTGATGTGCGCATTGTGAGGGTGAGCAATATCTGTGACTACCACTCCCATCATGCTATTGCCTCCACCCCCCTTCCCAGCATGCCCATACTTCCTTCCTTTTGAGTGTACTTCACTGTGTGTGGGTGTGACAGCAATGGCAAGATGGCTGACAGTGGTGTCCTGCTGTTGGTTGGTGCCCAGTTCCCAGCAGGGCCTTGTGCTCCCCACAACAGTGCAGCATTGTCAGACATCTTTTAAGTGGCTTTTGACTCCCTGTGAGGTGTGCATGCTTGGGTGTGTTCTTGCTGGGCCATGTGGGTGGGGGATGTTGGGCTGTGACTACCACTCCCATCATGCTTTTGCCTCCACCCCCCTTCCCAGCATGCCCATGCTTCCTTCCTTTTGACTCTGCTTCCCTGTGGGGTTGTGTGCCTGTGCTGACAAGATGGCTGACAGTGTTATCCTGGGGTTTGTTTTGCTACAAGTCCCATGTGTGTCCCTGTGCTTCATACTGCATGACCCAGGGTTGTGGTTCTTTGTGGGATATTTGATTGGTGTGTGAGGCAATGCTTTCTCCCAGGTGGGTTGTGTGTAGTTTGTGTTAGGGGGGTGTGTGGGTGGAGCTGCTGGTGACTATGGTCAGTGCTGTGAGTCCTCCTTCCCACCCAGCCAGATATCCCACCATGGAACGTGCTTCCATTGTAGGGAGTGCAAGTTGTCTTTCAGGATGTCAGTCAGTGGTTTCCTGCTGTTGGTTGGTGCACAGTTCCCAGCAGGGCCTTGTGCTCCCCACAGCAGTAGCCAGTGTCAGCCATCTTGTCAGTTGTTTTCCACTCCCTGTGATGTGGGCATGGTTCATGGTGGTGTTGATGTGCGCATTGTGAGGGTGGGCAATTTCTGTGACTACGACTCCCATGATGCTATTGGCTACACTGACTTGCCCAGCATACACAGTATTCCTTCCTTTCAGTGAGCTTCCCTGTGAGGTGGTGTTGTGGTAGTGGCTACTTGTCTGACTGTGTTTGTTGGTTAGATTTGTGCCACTGCCTAGCTCTATTTGTTGTTGGGTTTGTACATGTCATGACAATCAATCAATCAATCAATCGTGTCACTTATAAAGCGCACTACATACCCGCGAGGGTCTCAAGGCGCTGGGGGAAGATGGGGGTGGTGCTGCTACTGATCGAAGAGCCAGGTCTTGAGGAGTCTTCTGAAGGCCAGTAGGTCTTGGGTCTGCCGAAGGTTGGTGGGGAGGGTGTTCCAGGTCTTGGCGGCGAGGTGGGAGAAGGATCTGCCGCCGGAGGTCGTTTTCCGGATGCGGGGGACTGTGGCGAGGGCGAGGCTGGTGGAGCGGAGCTGGCGGGTGGGGGTGTAGAAGCTGAGTCGTCTGTTGAGGTAGGCTGGTCCGGAGTTGTGGAGTGCTTTGTGTGCGTGGGTGAGGAGCTTGAAGGTTATCCTCTTGTTGACAGGGAGCCAGTGCAGGTCTCTCAGGTGGGGTGTGATGTGGCTGCGTCGGGGGATGTCGAGGTTAAGACGTGCAGAGGCGTTCTGGATGCGTTGCAGCCGTCTCAGGAGCTTAGCCGTCGTTCCTGCGTAGAGGGCGTTTCCGTAGTCCAGCCTGCTGGTGACGAGGGCCTGGGTGACTGTTTTTCTTGTTTCGGTGGGGATCCACTTGAAGATCCTGCGGAGCATTCGGAGGGTGTTGAAGCAGGATGAGGAAACGGCGTTGACCTGCTTAGTCATGGAGAGGGTGGGGTCGAGTATGACCCCTAGGTTGCGTGCGTGGTCGGTGGGTGTCGGGGCTGTTCCCAGTGATGTTGGCCACCAGGAGTCGTCCCATGCTGAAGGGTTGGAACCAAGGATGAGGACCTCCGTCTTGTCCGAGTTCAGCTTCAGGCGGCTGGTACTCATCCATTCGGCGACGGCCTTCATTCCTTCATGGAGGTGGGCTTTGGCGGTGTGAGGGTCTTTGGTGAGGGAGAGGATCAGCTGGGTGTCGTCGGCGTAGGAGATGATGTTGAGGTTGTGCTGTCGGGCGACGTGGGCGAGGGTGCCATGTAGATGTTGAACAGCGTTGGGCTGAGGGAGGAGCCTTGGGGTACGCCGCAGATGATCTTGGTGGCTTTGGATCGGAAGGGGGCGAGGCGGACGCTTTGTGTTCTGCCGGAGAGGAAGGATGTGGTCCAGTCCAGGGCCTTCTCTTGGATCCCGGCGTCGTGAAGGCGTGTTCGTAGTGTGTGGTGGCAGACCGTGTCGAAAGCGGCTGATAGGTCCAGGAGGATGAGGGCTGCTGTTTCTCCGTTGTCTAGCAGGGTCCTGATGTCATCGGTGGCAGCGATGAGGGCGGTTTCGGTGCTGTGGTTGCTGCGGAAGCCGGACTGGGAAGGGTCCAGGATGTTGTTCTCCTCGAGGTAGCGGGTCAGTTGTTTGTTGACGATTTTCTCGGTGACCTTCGCGGGGAACGGGAGCAGAGAGATGGGTCGGAAGTTCTTGAGGTCCTTGGGGTCTGCCTTATGTTTCTTGAGTAAGGCGGTGATCTCGGCGTGCTTCCAGCTTTCCGGGAAGGTTGCTGTCTCGAAGGAGATGTTGATTATTTTCCGGAGATGGGGCGCGATGGCTGTACTGGCTTTGTTGAAGACGTGGTGAGGGCACGGGTCTAGCGGTGAGCCGGAGTGGATGGTGTTCATGATCTCGCTGGTGTCCTCGTCGTTGATGTTGGTCCAGGAGAGCAGGCGGTTGGTGGTTGTGGGGGCAGTGGTCTCGGTGGTTGCCGGGGCGGTCGTGGTGTTGAAGCTGTCGTGGATGTCGGCGATTTTGCGGTGGAAGAAGGTGGCCAGTGAGTCGCACAGGTCTCGCGACGGCGGGATGTCGCTGGTGTTGAAGCTGGGGTTGGAGAGTTCCTTCACGATGTTGAAGAGCTCTTTGCTGTTGTGTGCGTTGTTGTCTAGGCGGTCTTTGAGTGAGGCCCTTTTGGCGGATCTGATGAGGTGATGGTGACTGCGGGTGGTGCTCTTGTGGGCGGCGTAGCTGTCCGCTGTCCGTTCGTGGAGCCAGATCTTCTCCAGTTTTCGGCATGTTCGTTTGGAGGCCTGGAGGTCTTCGGTGAACCAGGTGGCTTTCTTGCTGGTGTGGCTGTTGGGCGGATTCTTGAGCGGGGCGAGGGTGTTGGCGCAGTCGTCGATCCACTGTCTGAGGTTGCGGGCGGCGGTGTCGGGTCGGAGGGTTCGGCGGGTGGGCTCAGGGCGAGGGTTGTGGTTAGCTGGTCTTCGGTGACTCTGCTCCAGCAGCGGCGAGGCATTTGTTCGGTGCGGTGGTGCGTGGTGGGCTTCCTGTAGGTGAAGTGGATGCAGTGGTGGTCAGTCCAGTGGGGTTCGGAGGTGTGGTTGAAGGAGACGTGTGGGCTTGCGGAAAAGATGGAGTCTAGCGTGTGGCCGGCGGCGTGGGTGGGTGTAGTCACGAGCTGTCTGAGTCCGAGGGTGGCGAGGTTGTCGATCAGGGTGGTGGAGTTGGTGTCCTTGTTGTTCTCGAGGTGGAAGTTCAGGTCCCCGAGGAGGATGTAGTCCATGGAGGCGATGGCGTTTGTGCTGACGAAGTCAGCGATAGAATCACTGAACTGTGGTCGGGGTCCGGGGGGTCTGTAGATGAGGGTTCCTCTGAGGGTGGTGTTGGGATCGATGACACAGTTACATTTCACTATGAGCTGGCATGTATTGTGTTTATCTGGCTGACATACACATTTTGGGATGATCTGTTTTGGTTGGTGTGTATTTGCTAAGGGTGATTGGTTTGACTCTCCCCTTGACAGTGATGTGTGTGTATTGTGGCACAATATTGTGTACATTTGTTGTGTACTCACCAGGCTCTGGGATGTTTTCTAGTCCATAGACGCTCACTGGTGGTAAGATGGCCCGCACCTTCTCCTCCCAGGGCCTGAGGTATACTGGTTTGGCAGGAGGGCCACTGCCGGTGTGTTGGCTCACGATGTAGTCCTTCTTCAACAGCTCCTTGACCCTCCTGCGCACGTCATACCACCTGTTCTGGATGTCTACCTTTGTGCGCAAACATGGTGATTGTGCGTTCACCCTGTCGACGATCCTCTCCCACATCTTGGTTTTCTGCGACATGGGTGTCTGTTGGACCAATGTACCAAACAGCTGTGGCTCTACCCTGAGGATCTCATCTACCAGGACTTCCAATTCACTATCTAGGAACTTGTGATTCTTCTTTGGGGGCATGGTGTTGGGTGTTGCTGGTGTGTGATGTGTGTGTTGGTGTGCAAGTGAGGGTGTGTGAGTGTGTGTTTTGCTGGGTGTATGTGAGGGTGCTATTTGTTGTGGTGCTGCTGGTGTGTGGCTTGTGTGATGGATGAGCTATGAGTATCATGGTAGGGATTTGTGGCCTTTATATGGGTGGAGTTGTGAGTGTGTCTTTGTTCCCTGTTTCCCCACCCAGTATTTATTTGCTTTGTAATTGCTTGTTTGGCCTTTTTTTGTGTTTTTTTTTCCTTGGTTCTTTCTTGTGCATGTAGGAGACGTTCTTCTCACCGAGTCGGACCCTCCAGTTGTCTCGTGCGAGCCTCTCAGATTCGTTCACGCTGTGTTTGTGCTGTTTTCTGTGCTGCGTACGCGTCGGTCGCGGGGTTTTGGGTTGCTTCGGCTCGCAGTTTTGTATGCGTGTCGGTCGTGCGGCTTGGGCCCCGTGCGACTCGGTCATGTTTTCCACGTGTTGCATCGTACTTGGCGGGTAGGAGTTCCCGGGTACGTTTCGTTCGTGATTCTTCCTGGTGCGTGTCGGTCGGTTTGTTTCACGTGGTTTTCCGGCCGGATGGCTGTTTTCCGCGCGGTTCGGTCGTTCGGCTTGTGTTCCGTACGCGTCGGTCGGATTTTGCACGCTTCTCATCGTACTTTGCGGGTCGGGCTGCACCGGTACGTGTCGGTCGGTATTTATTCCGGCTTCGAGTCGGTCGGTTTTACCTTTTACATGCCGTGCGGCGTTCATACCTCGGTCCATAAAGGAAAGAACCTGGCGTTTGGATTTCCGGGTTTAAATGCCTAAGCCACACCCTGCGTCGAGGTCATCTGACCACGCATGAGATCGAAAATAGAAAACGGACTACAACCAGTGCTCTCCTTGAACAAGTAGCGGTCCCTCTTCCTATATTGCGTCGGACATAAAAAGAGGACTCTAGGTAACAATCAAAACCCAGGCAGAGTGGTTTACAGACGATGCATAAAAACATGTGCATTTCCGAATTTGGCTCAATATATATCATTAATATCCCCAAAAAATAGCACCTCCACTGAATGAGATATTATTACAGAAAAATATGCCGAATTCAAAAAACGGGCTACTTTCAGTATGGAAGATAAAGATATCTCAACTGGAGGGGAAAGAAGAAGTCAGGAATTTAACTCTCATCATTGATCCCATGGATAACAGAATTCATATTAATAGTTATTAAATAATATGGCATTCTCCCAAGGTAATTCATTGTTCAGCCCTTCCTTATATGTATTCAGAGTAAATATCCAGAATACCTCTCTCTTTTTTCTTATTTCCTCACTTCTAGTTTCATGAGAATTCTCTATAATTTCTAGCACTAACCATTTTACATCGTTAACTGTATGACCATGGTCAAGGTAATGTTTGACCAGGGGTGCATTCAATTTTTGTGTTCGAATGGCTGAACGGTGTTCAGTTAGACGTGTAGAGACTGTTCGAGATGTTTCACCTACATAGCCTAAAGAACATGGGCAAACAATCAAATAAATAGCATTTTTCGTTTTACAGTTTGCTAATTTATTGGCACATATTGTCTGTCCGTTAAAGGAGAAGGTATTACCTTCAATCACTGTTTCACATGATCTGCAGTTAGAGCATTTGTAAGTTCCTTTCACTGGTTTAGTGCCATCTATAGATTTTTGTATAAACGGAACACTAGTATCAAAACGTGAATGTACAATCAAATCCTTGATGTTTCTATTCCGTTTATGGGCAAATAAAGGTTTTGTCAATTTAACTTGCTGCTCTGGGTCACTATTCAATATGTGCCAGTTGGAGTTGACTATTTGTTTAATTTGTTCATTCATGGTTGAATGTTTGGTGATACACACCAGTTGTTTCGGTTTAGGACGAGAATTACCATGTAGCAAATGATCTCTGTCATAAAACCTTGCACGTTTCAGTGACTCTCTCACAAGACGGTGAGGATACCCTTGCGCTATAAATTTAGCTTTCATAATAACTGCTTGGGTGTCAAAATCTGTGAGATTCGTACAATTACGTCGTAGGCGTAAAAATTGGCTGAAAGGTATACTTTGCTTTTGTGCTCTCGGGTGATAGCTTTTAAAATGCAGCAAAGTATTTCTGGCGGTGGGCTTTACATATAAGTCGACCTCAAGGTGGTCCAGATTGTTTCGAATCAAAATATCAAGAAACTCAACTTGATCTCGACTGACATGTGCTGTAAATCTCAGGTTACTGTCTGTGAGATTCAACCAAGTAAAAAACTCTAGGAGATTTTCTTCAATATCGGTCCAGATAAAAAATATATCATCTATATATCTGGACCATAACTTGACCGATTCAAAAAGGGGGCAACCTCGTTGTGGATGAATTTGCTCTCAAATAAGGCCATATAAATATTGGCCACCGATGGAGCAACTGAAGCTCCCATACTTACACCCTTCATTTGTTTGAACAAGGTGTTGCCAAATTCAAACGTGTTCTCAGTTAAAACAATTTTTAAACAGTCAAGTACAAAGATTTTAGGACACGGAACTTGATAAGTATCAATAAACCACGCAACAGCATCTAGTGCTTCAATTTGCGGAATGTTACTATATAAGGATTCAATATCCAAGGTCACTAAAATGTTATTCTGAGAGTTGAATGACAAATTTTCAATTTTAGTGATCATTTCTCCCGTATCTTTAATATATGATGGAATTTTGGGGATATGTGGACGAATCCAGTTGTCTACGTATCTAGACAGAGGTTCTGTCACTGATCCAATTGTCGATACGATCGGGCGATAAGGGGGATCAACGATGTTTTTGTGTATTTTAGGGATCCCATAAATACATGGCATTTTCCCTTTAGAATAATTGAGATATTCATGTTCTTTCCGACTAATATGTCCTTGTTCATAAGCAGCAGTCGTGAAAGATTGAATTTTTGACTTTACTTTATTAGTCGGATTTCTAGTAAGTTTTGTGTAGAATTGTGTATCGCCTAAGAGGGCTAACATTTTATCCTCATACTTATTGGTATCTATAACCACAATTCCACCACCTTTGTCACAACTTTTTATGGTAATCATTTTGTTGTGAGCAAAGGATTTGAGGGACATAAATTCTTCTTTGTTTAGATTGTAAATGGGTTTTGGAATAAAGTGCACCGCTTGATCTAAACGATTTAATACACTATGCTCAAAAACTGCCACGTCTGGGCCAACTTGGTCCAACGAAGGGGTAAAAGTCGAGCAAACCGATAATTCTGTATGTCCAGACAATTCTGGAGGGGGATGTTGTTCCATGGAGAAAAACTTTTGGAGTATGATTTTGCGAAAGAAACTCATTATATCTGTGTATAATTCAAATACATTAACCTGAGAGTGAGGCACATAAGATAACCCTTTTGATAACAAGCTTAAATCTGAATTATCTAGGGGGTTAGAAGATAAATTAAAGATGGATATTACCTCCCTTGTCGCCAGTATTGCTTGTTCCTGGTTTCTAACATGTGCTGATTGTCCTGTTGATATTGTTGATTCTGATAATTGCCTCCCCTCCCTTGTTGTTGGAATCGCACTCGTGGACGCCCCCTGCGTGGCCCTCGATGGGATAAAAAAGGTTGTCTACCATTAAAATTAGGATTAAATGAATTATGTGAGCCTGGTAGTTCATAGGGATAGTTATGACTTTCACCTTCAGAATCTGAAGTATCAGAAAAAGTACAGACTTGCCGAATACGTGAATTCTGTTAATCAGAATATTGGTTCTGTTTATAATAGTTCTCACTAAGATAAGGATAAGTCCTTTCTATTGAGTTGTAATATATATCTTTTTTAAGTTTCTCAGTCTTATGTTTTACCAAATAGTCTGTGAATGAGGCCAATTCTCTTTCTGTTTCTTCTAATTTCTTTTTGGCCTCCTCTACTGCATTTGATTTTCTAATTTTCTCCTCTAAATCAAGCAATTCGTCTTTCAAAGATAATACCAATTCTTTGGCTGTTTCTATTATCAATATCATTAGGTCTCTGGAGCACCTGTTGGCTATCATGCTCCATCTCTCTAAGAATTTCCTAAATTCCACAAAAAGACCAGGGATATTGCGGACTCTCAATCCCTGTGGTATAACTCCAGCTTTCAAATAATCCAACATAAACTCCCCATGTGCCTCTATCCTTTTGATTTTCTTTTTGAGGGTGGTCAACTTATTAATGTCATCATTATTTTGAGCATTAGTACTTGAAATATTGCTAAATGAGGTACTGGCACCTACTAAAATAGCAAATTCTTAATCAGAAAAACCAAATGTTTTGAGTGGCTCCATACTAGTGTCAATAGCTAGGACCCAATTATAGATAGAAAAGGAGCCAAAAGAAGGAAATAAGCAGAAAAAAAGGAGGATAACTACAGTGACAACAAAAGAAATAATTCGAAAAGTATATAAACCTGGAGCACCAGGTTTGACAGTGTCAGTGTCTATTTCTTATTTTTCTTGACTCTAAGCAAGTTATTCAATCTTATTTTATCTTTATCGTTAACTCTTTATATGGTGACAACATCTACTTTCTAATTTTCATTTTCCTTTTTTTGACTAACTATTCTATTTTTCAGCTGCTATTGTTCCAACCTTGGAAGAAACACTTATTAGATATATATTTTTTATTCAATTATGATAGGTGTCGGTGAAGGTTTGATTTGTTCAAATTTCATAAAAAGTACTTGAATTGTCAGTGTCACTTGTTCATATTTTAAATGATTTTAATTTAATTTCATAGGGCATTGTTTGTGGCTTTTCCTGATGAAGGCGCAGTTGGCGCCGAAACGCGCGTTGAAGAAGATCCATCATATAGCCACTTTTTTCTGTCATCTCTGCCTATGTTATATTTTTGTCTCATTGACATATTGTATTTATATGTGAAGTCTTTTTGATATATGTCACATTTTTGTATTGTAATGTGAGTGTCCTATATATGTAATATATATGTTTGTATGGTAAAAGAGATGTTTATGTGGAGAAATGTAGACATCACCTCTTTTTTAACCTGAAAATAATAAATACAGAATTTCTCTTTTAAAGAAAATATCAGAGTTGACACTGAGTTTTTGACACTATATTTGTGTCTGAAAGGAGTTTTTAAAGGTGCTTGACTTAATGACTGCCTAGGGATTTATCCTCAAATAGTTTGTTTTAAATAAAAACAGTACCTGCTTTAACTTTGTTGCGCTTCCTCTGCGAGCGCTAAAACAGAAAGGCCTTACTTGAATTTCTTTTATGTTCTGTTTCAGGTCAGAATGCTTTCCTTGCCGGAATGTAGTTCAGGAAGTCAGCGCGTTGCTCAGGATACCGACGTCGTCACAGGAAGCCGAAGAAACAGCTGACTCGGCGCAGGAGCTTCAACGGAGGAAATCAGGTAAGAGGAGATTGGGGGTAACGAGCGCAAGCGCGGTTTGTTCTGCTTGGATTGCTTTTATAGTTTCCAGTTGGGTGGGGTCCCAATAGGGTGTGGTGATCAAAAAACGTGCTGCACATGACTCATCGGCAACAGAACTCCGCGCGTGCTGTCTATGTAAATTATCCAACTGAAAGGCAGGCAACCGGCACGTGTTAACAGTCGCTTTTTCTACTTGTTCATGTTTCTAATCAAAAACAGACCTCGTTTGTAATCACCGAAATAACCCCTGCATATGCCAGTGTTGCAACAACAATCATGCAAGTCTATGCAGTACAAGATCCCAAGACAAACTGAATACATCGTCCAAATAGGGTGCACAACGCTGTCCACATTCAACCAGGATCAACACTCAGCATGAGGATCAGCCACATACATGGCACAAGAACTTGCACCTGAAACACAAAAAGTACTCCCTTAGAAAAACGTATATAAAAACTACTAACAAGATGGTAATCTGGAGAATCCCGAGATGGAAGCTATACTACCAATCTGGGTATGGTAGGAAAGGAAGCACGTCCTTTTGGTTTTATTTACCCTCACACACCCTAGTGGTGTCATGCTTCATCATCGGGTCACCCCGTCGCCTAAAAGACAGGGTGGGCTCGACCAATGTTTCAGGGAGCTCTTAAAATATATAAAGACCAGGGGAATAAAGATAAAAAACTCAGTGAAGTCCCAGTTTCCCTTTATTCTTGGACCTCTACTGTGTTATTAAAATAAGTTTACCAAACAAGGATCTTTAGGAGTGTTATGGTCCTAAGACCCTTGTGCCGACATGTTTCAGTCACCAAACGCCCCAATGGGTGCAGGACTTTCTTCAGGGTATCGGTAAAAGTAACCCCTGGAAAAAGTAACGGGTAAAGACCCTATACTAATTTTATATAAGGGCAGATAGCTGCTCCTTATGGGTTGAGCTGAACGAGCTATTTACTCGGTTAATAATTCCATCTGAAAATAGATAAAAATAGAAGGACCACATATAGTGCATGATTCTGCGTGATACATCATTTGTATTTTACAATCAGTGTCCTTCACCCCTTGTGTCACGCTGTGATAAGGAAATGAAGAAACAATGCAGCACTCATACCTAAAGGGAAGTGCTCAATAGACCAGTAAAACTAACACTGTACTATTGTGACTAGATATATATCTCTAGTGTAGTGGCAGAACAAACTGCATTCTGTCATGTTCCCGGAGCTCGTGTACATAGTTACAAGGCATCTCTATTTGTAAAAAACTGGCCAGACACTCATTCGCTAAACACCTCCAACTCTATTTGGAGCAGTTTGCTAGTAAAATGAACATTAGAAACAACAGAAAACCAACTTACCCCAATGTGGGGATTGAAATGCGTCTCATAGGACCACGCTTACGGGGTAGTCCTGTAGTCACACTCTAAATGGTGTGCGATCCGGTATGAGGATGTATGCGTGTAAAACAGGAATAACAATGGGGAGGAAACGGGAGGAAGGGAGGGAAAAGGGGAAAAGAAGAGGATAAAGAGGGAAGAAGTCCAGTAAGTAACTTCAAAAGTGGATATCCCCGATACAGGGGAATATCCGCTCATACCTTATAATGCTGTATGCAGAGTAAAGTACTCACGCCTCCAAGAATCCTGCCCCACTAATAACCTATTCGGCGGTGGTCCTGACGGCTTTCAGCTCAGGTTGTGATCAGAACGCCGATTCTTAAACGGAAACCCGCATCATCACGTGAGTTGCGTGGCCCCGCCTACTTCCTGGTTAGGACTTCCTTCGTTCATAGAGCGGGCGGGAATGCTGGAAAGTGTAGTTTTTATTGTTCCCTCCAACCAAAACTTAGTGCCACAAAGAAAGTGCACTGCGGTCAGATGCTGAAGAGACCGATTATTGTCTCGCGAAGTGCGAAGAATCATGTTGGTTAGATTCTGATGATACATTGGTAAGATAGAAAATCTATTAGTAAGTAATCATATAAAAAAAGAGAGCGCAAGGATATCATCATATTACAACGATGGTGGGGGTGAAAAGAATGGGGGAAGGGGGGGTTGTTTGGGGGAGGGGGTTGGTTTGTTTACTTCCTGCGATTGAGTTGATTCCATGGAATCGACTCGTTCAACCCGATGATATGGGTTTTAAGTCGATACACCCATCTTTGTTCGCGTTCAAGTAAGATCTGCGAAAGGTCTCCACTGCCCTTGACCTGCTCTATGATCGTCCACTTGATGTCGTTATCAGTATGATGTTTTTCCACATAGTGAGCCGTGAGCTTAGTTGCTATAATCGCCCTACGTATAGTGCTCCTATGCTCACTAATGCGTACTTTAACCTTTCTGCTTGTCATCCCGATGTACATGAGTAAGCATGGGCATCTTATCATGTATATCACTGAGTCACTGTTACAGTTGGTATGTGCGCGTTGTTCCCAAGCGTGATGCATACCTAGGTCAATCTCCCGCGTGTGTTCCGTGAACGGGCATGCCACGCATGACCCGCATGGAAAATGGCCTACAACAGGGGATTGATTCCAAAGCGTAGGTTGCAAAGTTTTTATAGGATTCTCAAACTTGGTATGTATAAGGGAATCCCTGAGACTTTTATTTCGGCGGTAAGAAAACATGGGTTTCTGAAATGTAAGTGCATTAGATGTAAGGATAGACCATTTTTTATTGATTATCTTTTTGATATCATTTGAGGAGTTATTATACGTGGTTACGCATATCAGAGTGTCATCTTCGTTCTTTTTGTGGGTTTCTAATAGTACCTCTCTAGGAGTATTGCGTGACCTCTTTCTTGCTCTCTCGATGATCCTCCTAGGGTATGCTCTTTCTACTAGTTTTTCTGTTAGTAGTATAGCTTCCTTTTGTAGTCTTGGAGGTCTTCACAATTTCTGCGAATCCGCAGAAATTGTCCTACTGGAAGGTTTTCTCGTAGGGCACGGGGATGTGCGCTATTAAAATGAAGGAGACTGTTCCTATCCGTAGGTTTGGTGTATAGTGAGCTGCTAAGTTCACCATCTTTTGCTGTAATTTTGACATCAAGGAAGGCAACCTGTTTACAATTCCAAGTCATGGTAAACTTGAGATGTTGATTGAGTTGGTTGAGCCAATCAAAAACTTATTTAGGGTGATGACATCGCCCTCCCATATTATCAGTATGTCGTCAATATAGCGTAGCCATTTCTTGATATTGTTCGAATAAGGGTTAGGGGACCAGATGTGTTGGTCCTCTAAGTAGCCAACGTACAAACACGCTATACTGGGCGCGAATGTACTGCCCATCGAAGTGCCGTGGACCTGAAGATACAACTGATTTTCGAATTTGAAAAATTTTCAGTTAGAGCTAAGCGCATCAAAGTGATGACCCAATTGACGGGGGCATCCCAGGTCCAGTTATCTATTCTGAGAATCTCTTCAATGACCCTGATGCTCTCTTCTTGTGGAATGCTTGTGTAGAGAGCCTCCACATCGAGGCACACTAAGATATTTTTAGTTGGGTCAAAAGGGACTTCAGTGAGGAGATTTAGGAGATGTTTGGTATCTTGGACATATGATCTTATGTGTGTGACCAGGGGGCGAAGGAACCAATCTGTATACTTAGAAAGGGGCTCCAAAAGAGACCCAATGCCAGATACTATGGGCCTGCCAGGTGGAGGTACTATTCCTTTGTGTATCTTAGGTATAGTATAGAATATGGGTATTCTAGGATCCTTTGGATTTAGGAATTCATGTTCTTTCTTGGTTATCCATTGTTGCTCAAGGGCCTCTGATGTTAGAGTACTTATTGTTTTTTTCAAACGGGTTGTCGGGTCCCTCATGATTTTCTTATAGAACCTCGTATCAGCTAGAAGTTCTATGCATGAGGTTCTATATGCTGTTGTACTTTGGATGACAGTAGCGCCCCTTTGTCAGCTGGTTTTATAACTATGTCAGTACTTGTGCCTAATGTTTTGAGAGATGCCCTCTCACGCTTGGAAAGGTTGTCAAAACCTGCCCTTATTGGTTGAAGTTCCTCAATTTCTTTTGTCACACTCTCCTCAAAAGCAATCACTTCTGGGGGCATAAGGGAAGCCGGTGGAAAGAATTGAGATTTAAGGCGTAACGGGATGTGGGTGGGATCCTCCGTTAATTTTTCTTTATTAGCAAAGAATGTTTTGATGCGAATCTTGCGGAAAAACTCGCTAAGCTCACAGCGTATCTGGAACTTGTCAAGGATTGCTGTGGGTACAAAACCCAATCCTTTATCAAGGACTGCAGTTTCCTCTGGACTAAGAACCTTATCTGTTAAGTTCACTACTAGTCCCGTGTGCTGCTGGTACTTGCTTGCGGAGTTTTTGTCATGCTCCGAGTGTTTACCGGCGTGCTCTCGTCTTGCCACTGGACCTGTCTGTTGTTTCTTCGGCCCCGTTTGCCTCTTCTCCCACCCTGTCCTAAAAAACGGTTTTGATTGTAGTTAGGTTGGAAGAAGGGGGCAGCGTGAAAATGGGGTGGTCCAGGAAAATGTGGAGGACCTTGAAAGGGGGCCGGGCCATAAGGATTTGGCCATGGATAGATCTGTGGGGGCGGGTAACCCTGATTATAGTTACCCCTTCTAGACCTCCTTTGTCTACCCTTCCAACTTTTGTTTGAACCGTCACTGGACCATGCCTCATGTTCCGATTCTGAATTGCTCGAATCATCCTGATAAGATGACCCTGACTCAGAATTGTCCGGGTTTTTATAGTCATCTTTTATATAGGGGTAAACCCTCTCGTGGGCAAATTTTTTAGGTCTTTCTGTAGTTTATTCACCTTACTTTGCATCAGAAATTCTTTGTGTTCCCCGATTTCTTTGTTGACCTCTTCAAGTTTCTTTTTGTAGAGAGTGATTTTTATTTCGGTTATAAGTGCATCTTCACTTGTTTTAATTTTTACCAAGATGGCGTCAGAGAGACGTTTCGCGGTGTTTATAATTAAAATTAACCAGTCACGGGTACAACGCCATGCGATCAAGGACCATTCTTTTTGAAAGCCTGATCGTCTAGAAATATCCTAGGAGCATTAGTAACAATAAGGCCACGAGGGGCCGCGTTGCCCCGTAAATATTCCGTTAAAATTGCCCCATGAAGAAGAATCTTCATCTGGGCCCGCTTGAGTTCTTTAAGCTCATCCCAATTCTGAGCTTGGGTAAGGCTTTGATTTATGTTAGTGTCCGAGAACAATGATGGTCCAGACAATATAGCAGAAGCCATGTCATCTGTATACAAGAACTTGCACACCTAGCTAAGACTAATGCACAGCATGAGGTCAAGCCGTATGTATGACACAAACCCTAACAGTCGCCCCTCTCAAAGGACGCCCTACAGGGCGTGGTTTTTGTGGACATCGTAGATGAAATTGCCGCACCAATTTAGGGGCATGAACACAGGAGGCTGGCTCCCAAGAATTCTCAGCATCCGAATAACCTTTCCAAGCTACTAAGTAATGGAGGCGACCCCGAATTCTTTTGGCATCAAGAATACGCCGTACTTCGTATTCCCGATGTCCGTCAATGGGAATGGGTGGAGGTGGGGGTTCCTTTCTGGTTTCAGGATTATACATCTTCAACAGAGAGACCTGAAAAGTGGGGTGCACTGGATATTCAGGAGGTAACTCTAATTGAACTGTAACAGGGTTTATAAGTCTAGTTATTGAAAATGGTCCAATATAACGTGGCTGTAATTTTCTTGGACCCACAATATTCAGATTCTTAGTGGACAACCAGACCTTGTGTCCGATGTTGTAACATGGAGCGGATTTTCTGAGTTTATCTGCTTGTTTTTTCATTAACTCCTTATAGTTATTTAAATGTCTTTTGGCTTTTTCTTGTATGTCCAGTAAATGTTGCAAATGATTGGTGACTGCAGGTATAAGGGAAGAATCTATTGAAATTGGCAAGGTCTTAGGATGATATCCATTTAAGAAGTAAAACGGGGTACAATGTGTTGTAGAGTGAATGCTGTTGTTATAAATGAATTCTGCTAATGGTAAAGCCTTATCCCATTCTCTGGTAATATCAGTCATTAAACAACGTAAGGTTTGAAGTAGTGTTTGATTTGCTCTTTCCGTTTGCCCATCCGTTTCTGGATGGAATGCTGTAGATAGGGCTATTTCCATTTTTAGGTTTTTACAGAGTTCTTTCCAAAACTTAGATGTGAATTGACTTCCACAATCAGAGATAATCTTAGCTGGCAGGCCATGCAAACGGACTACATTTGTCATAAAAATGTTACTAAATTCTACTGCAGTTGGTATTTTATGCAATGGAACGAAATGTGCCATTTTTGACAGATAATCTACAATGACAAGAATGGTGGTATACCCATTGGCTACTGGTAAATTGGTAATAAAATCTAAACTAATAGAATGCCACGGACTTGGAGGAGTAGATAAAGGTTGTAACAACCCTGCTGGTGCTTTATGGGAAGATTTATTCCTGGCACAAATGGGACAAGATGCTACATAAGTCTGAACATCTTTTGAAAAGGAAGGCCACCAAAATTGCTTTCCACAACTATCTAAAGTTTTGTGATATCCTGGATGACCTGACAAGGCTGAATCGTGATGCCATATTAACACCTTCTTTTGCAAGTCAGTAGTGGGTATGAATAAAGAGTCTCATGATAGAATAACCCGTCTTGAATAGTGTGTTTTGGGTTTTCTAACCAGTCTTGTACATTTAGCTTAAGATGTTCCTCCCTTACTTGAGTCATGAAACTTTGCTGTACGATGGGTGCTACTATTTTATGAGGAGGGATAATAGAAGGACTTGCAATCTCTTTCTTTGAATCTGTTGTATGTCCATAGCGTGACAAGATATCTGATTGAATTTGTTTTGCACCTGGCCTATAAGTGATGACAAAGTTGAATTCACTAAAAAAATGTAACCATCGCATTTGGCGAGGCGTAAGGGCCTTCACAGAGCTGAAGAATTGCAAATTTTTATGGTCACTAAAAATGGTTACAGAATATTTAGTCCCCATTAAATGATGTTGCCATTCAGTGAAAACTAATTTGATCGCTAATAGCTCTCTCTCTGCTACCGTGTAATTTTGTTCGGCAGGGAGTAGTTTCTTGGAATAAAATGCTACAGGATGTAATTGTCCATCTGTGAGTCTCTTTGAGAGAGAACTCCTCCCACTGCCACTTGCGACGCATCCGCCTCCACAAAGAAGGGGAGATCAGGATCAGGATGCCTCAACAATGGGGCTGAGGTAAATTTCTCTTTTAACTTAATGAAAGCTTGAGATGCCTCGTCTGTCCAAGAAAAGGACTGACCTTCTTGTGTCAATTTTGTGATAGGCACAACAGTTTCCGCAAACTGGGGTATAAAACACCTATAAAAATTGGCAAACCCTAACACTTTCTGTACTTCCTTAACAGCCGTCGGTTCTGGCCAATCCAGTATAGCACTCACTTTCTTTGGATTCATCATGATTCCAGTGGGTGACAAACAATACAAAAATTCTACGGTATCGGTATTAAAAATGCATTTCTCCAATTTTGCAAAGAGGGAATTT
This sequence comes from Calotriton arnoldi, assembly GCA_963921515.1. Classification (NCBI taxonomy): domain Eukaryota; kingdom Metazoa; phylum Chordata; class Amphibia; order Caudata; family Salamandridae; genus Calotriton; species Calotriton arnoldi. The sequence goes on along the minus strand of CAWUFW010007005.1, from coordinate 499,559 downwards.
TCTTGTAATCTTTTCAGTATTGCCTTTACTTGCTGAACATGTTCTTCTTTATTTTTTGAATAAATGAGTATGTCATCTTTGTACACTATTACACAGATATCAAGAAACTCGTTCAAAACCTCATTTATAAAATATTGAAAGGCCGCAGGGCATTACACAGACCAAAGGGCATGACAGTGTACTCGAATAAACCAAACTTGGTTCTAAACGCTGTTTTCCACTCATCATGCTCTTTGACCCGTATAAGATGATAAGCCCCTCTGAGATCCAGTTTGGTGTAAATGGTGGAATGACGTAACTGGTCAAGGAGGACTGGGATCAATGGTAAGGGATATTTATTTTTAATAGTGGCTTTATTTAACCCGCAATAATCAATGCAAGCTCTTAAGCCACCATCCCGTTTTGGGATGAAAAATAGTGGCGAAGATACAGGGGATGTAGAGTGTTGGATAAAGCCTAATGCCAATAGTTCATCCAAATAACTTCGCAAATATTGTGTTTCTTCCTCAGAAAGAGCATATACTCTACTACTGAGGAGTGTAGCTCCTGGGATTAAATCAATACGACAATCGTGTGATCTATACGGGGGTAGAGTAGTTGTTTTTACAGGGTCAAAAACATCTTTAAACTCTTGGTATTCATGAGGTATGATAGGAGAAGGTGTCGTGGTATTGGCGCAATGTAACTCTGTCATGGAGTCGATGTGTGCTTCCTGATAACAATGTGACTGACAATGTAAGGAATCTAGAGTCACTGTTCTTAAATCCCAATTAATTTTTGGGTTGTGCACCATTAACCATGGTACTCCTAAAATGAGTCCAAACGTAGGTGTGTCTATGAGATCAAAGCTTATTATTTCCGTGTGACCATTCTGACATACCATAGTGATGGGACATGTTTGGTTGGTTATTAAACCAGATGATAATGCAGAACCATCAACAGCACAAACTGGTTCCTGCTGTGTCTTAGTCACTGTGGGAATGTGCAGTTTTTGTGCTAACCTAATATCCAAGAAATTTCCTGTTGCTCCATAATCTAAAAGGACAGAAACTGAATGTCTGATTTGTGTGCTTACAATCAATGTAACCTGAATGATAAAGTGTCTTGGTATACGAGCTACGGTGTTAGCTAGATGTTGGGAGATCTGCGGGACTGTGTTTCTCGTCAAGGCGATCTCCGTTCTTGACGAGCTTTTTAGTTTTCCTGCTCTGTATTAACGGAAACTATAGTATTAATCTTTTTGGTACTTTTGGCTTCATGGAACAATCCCTGGCGAAGTGTCCAGATCGGCCGCAATATAAACATAGATTCAACTTACATCTCCTATCCTTTTCTTCTGCAGATAACGTCCCTTGATTCCCCCTATCTGCATGGGTTCTGGCTCGGGTAATTTATTTTCCACCTCCTTTTTCTCATTTTTAACTACAATGAATCTGGCATCTACTCTTGTTCTTTCCCCTTTATGTTCTCCAAGACGATGATCTAGTTTTACTACTAAATCTACAAAGTCTCAGTAGTCTTCTGGTAAGTCAACGATATGTGCTAAAGCGTCTTTCAAGTCATCTCGCAAACCCCTATAAAATAAGGAAGTGCGTTTTTCTTTGGGCCATTGAATCTCTGTCAATTATCTGTTAAACGTGGTTAAATAACTCAACAAATCCTTACTTCCTTGTTTTAAATTCAATAATTCATTATCGCTAGCTTGCACATATGTATGCTTAGCAAACAGTTTAGTCATAGTTATTTTAAACAAAGGCCAATTATACAAGACTGGATCATTTCTATCTATATACGGAATGGACCAATTAGCGGCTGTGCCCCCCAAATATGAAAGCACAAAAGCCACTCTGGATGCATCAGTGGGGAAATCTTGGGGCTAACAAATAAAATGCAATTGACACTGGCTAAGAAAGACGTTAAATTTAGCACTATCACCAAAAAACTGCTCTGGTGCCGCTAAGGGCACAACATTAGGAACTGCTACTGTAACATGTACTGGCGATGATGTTGCATCTGATGCCAAGAAGGTGTTTGACGTATTTGGTCTAGCACCAGCATCTAAAGGGGTTTTAAAGGCTTTGGGAAAGGGACTGTCCCACAAAGACTCCCTAGGTTTATAAGGCATTAACTCATTGCGTAATTCTGTATTTTCCTCTTTTATTTTTTCCATCTCCAACTGTAGGTTTTGTAAGATTGCTGCTACTGTGTGAATTTGACTTGTGTCTTCATTCAGAGCTTGAGCCATGTCTTGGACATCAATATGATCGTGATTTGCATCCATCTCTCTCAAAAAGAACTTAATTTGTTGTGAAGGCTTGCGCTTCTGTCAAGTCTCCACTCACCTGAAATTCAGGATGTTCAATTTGAGAGATGAGATGATTGTTCTCTATGCCCCCAAAAATCTACGCCTGTCCAACCGTATGTAAAACACAGCTTTACAAGAGTAGATCTCTAGGGGAAGGGGGAAAATGGAACAAAATAAAAAATAACAGAAAGAAAAAATACTCTGTTGGATTCGGCTCTTGGCAGACTCGACTGTGGCACTGCAAGTGATATCTTGAACCTTCACAACTCACTGCAGATCTTCTGCAGTCAAACATCTACATGCAAAGAATAAAGATCAATAAACCTACTGACCGACAGGATGTCTTTTACAATATGGTTTTACACAACCCACAAAACTGTACCTTGGATTTAGCATGCTGCTCAACATATAATAGAAAGATTGTCTCTTTTTATTATCAGATGAATACAGTTCATCTAATGCTGTATGCTGTTTTCTGTAGTGAAACAAAATAACACCTATCACCTTATTGAAATAAACACCAATGATGAATATTCTCTGTTTCCTATGACACTTACTTAGTAAATGATATTCCTTTCTTATCTCCTAATTATCATAACCAACAAAATAATAAATACAAACATAAAGTCTCTGCCATAATTGTCCAATTCTTCGTAATTAGGAAATGAGTCTTTTTCCTCTTGGTTTTCCTTTTTTTTAAAGTCTTTACCACCTTTAGTGTTGAATCCACATCGTGATCATATCAAACTAAACGATATTCTTCTACGAACAAAAGAATCAAAATATTCTGCTTTTGTTTTAAATAAAAACAGTACCTACTTTAACTTTGCTGCGCTTCCTCTGCGAGCGCTAAATCAGAAAGGCCTTACTTGAATTTCTTTTATGTTCTGTTTCAGGTTGGAATGCTTTCCTTGCCAGAATGTAGTTCAGGAAGTCAGTGCGTTGGTCGGGATACCGACGTCGTCACAGGAAGCCGAAGAAACAGCTGACTCGGCGCAGGAGCTTCAACGGAGGAAATCAGGTAAGAGGAGATTGGGGTAACGAGCGCAAGCGCGTTTCCTTCTGCTTGGATTGCTATTATAGTTTCCAGTTGGGTGGGGTCCCAATAGGGTGGGGTGATCAAAAAACGTACTGCACATGACTCATCGGCAACAGAACTCCGCGCGTGCTGCCTATGTAAATTATCCAACTGAAAGGCAGGCAACCGGCACGTGTTAACAGTCGCTTTTTCTACTTGTTCATGTTTCTACTCAAAAACAGACCTTGTTTGTAATCACCGAAATAACCCCTGCATATGCCAGTGTTGCAACAACAATCATGCATGTCTATACAGTACAAGATCCCAAGACAAACTGAATACATCGTCCAATTAGGGTGCACAACGCTGTCCACATTCAACCAGGATCAACACTCAGCATGAGGATCAGCCACATACATGGCACAATAACTTGCACACCTAGCTAAGACTAATGCACAGCATGAGGTCGAGCCGTATGTATGACACAAACCCTAACAGGTGAGTTCACCTCATGCCTAATCCTTTACATTTGTAGTTTTCACACTCTTTTAGTTTCAAAACAAGTTGTCATATCATAAATATTATTCTTTAAAAACCTTTATTGATCATCATGGATGTGTTTTTATACACAATGAAGTATTAATTTTGTATTGTGTTTGTGACCATAATAAATGTCACACAGCATCTTAAAAGCATTGTCCTTCATCAGGGGAGGCATACAGTTTTTTAGACTCGTCCTCGAGCGCCTAATTTTGATACACACATCACTTTTCAAAATTAGGACCAGATTTACAAAGGTTTTGCGTCAGGTTAGCGTTGCTTTTTTTAATGCAGACCACAGCAAAATCCTTTTTGTGATTTACAAACCAAAGCAACTTGGTATTTGAGGTGGTTTGTAAGAACTAGTAACACTAACGAGCGTGATGTGCTGCTTTGTGTTACTCTGCATCAAGGAGGCGTTCGATGGGTGGAATATGGTTGTTCCCATGCAACAAGCTATGGTTTTTTACTCAAAATCCTACCTACTAGCAATAGTAGATAGTGTTTTGTGCCAAAAATTAACGTCACATGAAAGCAGGGATTAAAAGGGAGAAATGCTTTTATTTCTAACTTTTCCCACTTTGCATGTGTGTACACTGTACAGCACACACCAAAAAGTAGGAAATGTTATAAAGTTAGCAAAACCAAAGGGGATGATGGACGGAGTGTTGAACATTGCAAGCACTCACCCCCAGTCAACTGATCTGGGTTTAATCCATTATCATTCTTTAGCTCACTCCGCCACCCCAGTTCAGACATGGCCATATGCAAATCAGTCTGACCCTGTGCCTCATGGGAACAGTCCAGCCCAAACTGCCAAGCCATGTCTTCCCTGGACCGGAAACAAGCATCCTGGGACCAGTTTCTGGCTTACAGCTGTCATCAGCCAGGCTATCTTGAATCCAGTGGCAAAGTGAGCAAGGGACCCACGTCTGGGCATACCCTGCCAACTTAGGGCGAACATAGCAAAACCAAAGGGGATGATGGACGGAGTGTTGAACATTGCAAGCACTCACCCCCAGTCAACTGATTTGTGTTTAATCCATCATCATTCTTTAGCTCACTCCGCCACCCCAGTTCAGACATGGCCATATGACTGGGTCCAAACTGGAATGGCATGGTGAGCAAAAAAACGATGGATTTAGGCCCAGATCTCTGTACTGGGGTGAATGTATGACATTGTTCTGCATTCTGTCCATCAACTGTTGTTTTTGCATTTGTCACCCTGAGTGGGACGGGTATGCCCAGACGTGGGTCCCGTGCTCTCCATGCCACTGGAATCAAGCTATCCTGGCTGAAGAGGGGTGAAACCCCAAAACTGATCCTAGGATGCTTGTTTCCAGTCCAGGGAGGACCTGGCTTGGCAGTTCGGGCTGGACTGTTCCCATGAGGCACAGGATCAAGACTGATTTGCATATGGCTGGGTCCAAACTGGAATGGCATGGTGAGCAAAAAATGATGGATTTAGGCCCAGATCTCTGTACTGGGGTGAATGTATGACATTGTTCTGCATTCTGTCCATCAACTGTTGTTTTTGCATTTGTCACCCTGAGTGGGACTGGTATGCCCAGACGTGGGTCCCGTGCTCTCCATGCCACTGGAATCAAGCTATCAAGGCTGAAGAGGGGTGAAACCCCGAAACCTGTCCTAGGATGCTTGTTTCCAGTCCAGGGAGGACCTGGCTTGGCAGTTCAGGCTGGACTGTTGCCATGAGGCACAGGGTCAAGACTGATTTGCATATGGCTGGGTCCAAACTGGAATGGCATGGTGAGCAAAAAAACAATGGATTTAGGCCCAGATCTCTGTACTGGGGTGAAAGTATGACATTGTTCTGCATACTGTCCATCAACTGTTGTTTTTGCATTTGTCACCCTGAGTGGGACGGGTATGCCCAGATGTGGGTCCCGTGCTCTCCATGCCACTGGAATCAAGCTATCCTGGCTGAAGAGGGGTGAAACCCCGAAACCGGTCATAGGATGCTCATTTCCAGTCCAGGGAGGACCTGGCTTGGCAGTTCGGGCTGGACTGTTCCCATGAGGCACAGGGTCAAGACTGATTTGAATATGGCTGGGTCCAAACTGGAATGGCATGGTGAGCAAAAAAACGATGGATTTAGGCCCTGATCTCTGTACTGGGGTGAATGTATGACATTGTTCTGCATTCTGTCCATCAACTGTTGTTTTTGCATAAAGTTAGCCTGAGCATAATATTTTGTACTGGAATAGTACCCTTCCGGTTTAAAACCTATGCTAGACTCACGCTGACACCTTTGCAATATGGTGCAAAGGTGTATGGTGGGTGCTCTGCAACATGATTCTGTGTCAGCACTAGGGAGAGAGCAAGATAATGCCAAATCTCTGTAGGTATGGCACTTTCCTGCTCTCTTCCTGTCATGCAACTCAATGCAGCACAGCAACTTTGGGTGCTGCGCTGCATAACTTGACAGGTTTGTAAATCTGGGCCATAGGTTGTATGTGAGATGAACATTGTATTAAGACATTTTGGACAACCATCCCCTGTGAGGAATTACACATTGGATTTGACGATAATTCGCTAGCTTAAAAGTCGTTTTCATCTCCATGTAGTTATAAAATGACATAATGTAGTATATTATTTTTTTCGAGATGAGACACCATTCAGCAGAAATTAGCATTCCGGCCATATATGTGAAGGTGAAAACCTTTGGGTACAAAAGGTCTGTGGTTATGGCCCTAAATTAGTTCATTTGTGAGGTAGGGCTTAGAGAAACAACGTATCAAAATGGGGGGGAGGGGCAGTTAATTTTGATGCAGTTACTGTTGCTATAATATAGTTTCTAAGGCTTTGCTTCAGATATAGGGAACTAATATCATCATGAAGAAAGCTGAAACAGATAAGAATAATACATTTTGACAAAGAGATTAGAACAACATTAACCCCTTCTGTGCGGAGGAGGGAACTGTTCCGTCCTCCACCACAGTGGGCGTGTGCGGAGGACAAAACAGTTCTGTCCTCTGCACGTGTCCAGGAAATCCCTCTTCTGTTTACAGCAGAGGGATTTCCTTTTTTATTTTTCAGCCTTCGGACCTGCCAGAGGCATTTTTATTTAGTCTATTGACGTTCAGCGCTGATGGTGCGCCAACGTAATTACATTGAAAGAGAAAGTGAAATGAGTCAATCAGCTCTTTGGAAAAAAAGGGTCAATTTTTGGTGGAAAAATGTGCTGTGTCCATGTTGCGTTTTGGGACATTTCCTGTCGCGGGCACTAGGTCTAACCACACAAGTGAGGTACCATTTTTATCGGGAGACCTGGGGGAATGCCAGGAGGAAGTAAGTTTGTAGCTCCATGCAGATTCCAGAACGTTCCGTCACAGAAATGTGAGGAAAATGTGTTTTTAGTCATAATTTGAGATCTAAAAGGAATGCACAAAGAGTAGCTGTCACTCACCTCAGATGTGTATTGGAGACAGGCTGCAAGGCAAACAGAGCAGTAAGTGCAGAGAAAAGTCCACTTTCTAAAGGTGACATTTCTAAACAGTAATTTTAAATTCAACTTCACCAATAAAGAGGATTTATTATCACCATTCCAAAGATATAAAATATGAAGTAGCTACTCCTTTCTGATCAGGAATTACCACTTAAATGTCTAGAAGGGAATTCCAAATGCAAACCTATGAGAAGTGTAGGCCTCACAGTAGTGAATTACGAATTTGGCAGTTTGGCACTACCAGGACAGGCAAAACATAAAATTACATGTCCTACCTTTTAATTTCATAGCACCCTTCCCTTGGGCTACCTAGGGCCTATGTTAGGGTAAAATGGGAGTTTAAGGCCTGGCAAGTGGTTTTAAATGTCAAGTTGAAGTGGCAGTAAACTGCACACACAGGCACTGCAATGGAAAGCCTGGGATAGGTTTGAAAGGATACATCTCTGGGTGTCACAATCAGTGCTGCAAGCCCACTAGTAACATGTAACTTACAGGCCCTGGGTTGGTATACCTCTTTACAAGGGACCTATAGGTAATTTAAATATGCCAATCACATATAATAACAAACATGTTTAAGGAAGAAGCACATGCATTTTAAAAATAGTCAGCAGTGGTAAAGTGCTCAGAATCCTAAGGTGAACAAAAAGATTCAGCAAAACGTGGAGGTCAAAAAAATTGGGGGGGGGAGACCACCACCCTAAGGATGTCAGGTCTAACGCGTGGCCCCTTCTAGCAGAAAGTGGGAAGAGCTACACAGTCTCTAGGGAGTTCTCTGCACTAAGGTGGAAAAGCCTGGATAGAGCATCAGTATTGGAGTGGCTTACCCCTGGTCTGTGTGCCATCCTGAAGTCCATACCCTGTACGCTCTGCACATGGTTTGCTTCAGGGAATAAAATGCAGTTTGGCATGCTTCTGTCCAAATCACATTCCTGGGTCGCTTTTTGGAAGTCAGCTCAGTCAAGGGGGCAACAATGTTGCCATAGCCAATGACAAATCTCCTATAGTACCCAGTGAGGCCCAAGAATGCTCTGACCTCAATCTGGGTTTTGGGGGGCAGCCAGGCCATGATGGTTTCAATCTTGGCCTGAAGGGTTTGCACAATCACCATTGACTGCATATAGGCAGACATGAATTGTGTGCCCCTGTCAGACACAACTTCCTTGGGGAAACCCACTCGGGTAAAAATTCCCATTAGGGCCTTTGCCACTGCAGGTGCAGTCATGGTTCTCAGAGGAATCGACTTTGGATACCTAGTGGCATGATCCACCAGAACCAGGATGAACTTGTTGCCTGAAGCAGTCTGGGGATCCATAGGCCCTACAATGTTGATGCCCACCCTTTCAAAGGGTGTGCCAATGACTGGCAGTAGGTTAAGGGGTTCTTTAAGCCTCTGCCCTGTCTTCCTACTAGCCTGGCAGGTAACACAAGTCCTACAGAATGTATCTGAGGAAGTCTTGAGCCTGAGCCAATAAAAGTGTAGGACAAGCCTGGCAAAGGTATTGTCTTGGCCAAGGTGTCCTGCCTGGGGAATTTTGTGGGACCACCAGGGCCCTTGTTGTCCCATTCACAGGAGCCTAAGGTTCACTGTAATGTAATGCCCTCCCAGTAAATGTGGTGACTTCCAGAGGCATCACCTGCTGCTTTGGCTTTAGCCTGTTGCCTCATGCCTTCATTGGTTGGACACTCTCTATGCGCCCTACAGACCTCCTTCTTTGTAGGTCCTCCTTCTACATGCCTTCCAGCAATGACACACTGAAATGGAACAAGGGCCACTGGATAGTGACTCTAGCTGTTGTCAGCCACCACAACCTAGTGGAATGCATTGGGAACTACCTGCTCTGAGGAAACCATCTGACTCCTTACTGTGGTCATACAGGCTCCTGTATTCCTCAGAGCCTCCACATCTTGCCCATTGATGGTGACCCATTGCCTACACTTTGTAGTGTTTGGTGGCACATGGATCTTAGAAGCTATCTCAATGTAACCTAGGGACACTAGGGTAACCCGACTAAAATCCCCCCCTAACTGGGACAAACTCCTCCCCCAGCACTATACTAGCCACCCTGGAACCTTTCCTCCAGTGGGAGGTGGTGCTCTTTTTGGACACTTGGGATCCCCCCTTGCAGTGTCCATACTCATAACACTCATAATACTTAATGGACTTGGGATGCTGACATTTTGTCAGAGTAGCTTTCTTCTGGTGGCCAGATTGGGAATGAAAACCGGGCCCTTTCCCCTGTGAGTTTGTGTGGGGGAAAACTCTGCCTTTTTATCTCCTCCCCTCCTTCTTCTGGTGGTATTCCTGACCACCCTTTTGGGAGCTCCCTCCCCCAGATTCTTTCTTGGACACTCTGGTGCTGACCCAGGTTTCTGCCTCCTCAGCAAGCTACCTGGGGTCAGAAAGCTTACTATCAACCAGGTGTTGGTGCAGCTCTGCAAAACAAAGATCAAGCACATGCTCCTTCAAAATAAAGTTGTACAGCCCTGAATAATCATCTACTTTGCTGCCCCTCACCCAGCCTTTCAGTGCCTTGCTAGCATAATCTAAGCAGTCCACTCAGCTCTATGATTTGACCTTGTGACTGTTCCATAACCTCTATCTGTATTTCTCATGTGTCAGCCCAAACTTACAAACCAAGATAGCCTTCATTGCAGTTTAGAAAGTCTGGTCCACGACCTCCCCACTGTGGGCTTGTACCTCCATAGATTACCACCCAAGGACTCTGCTGGGACCTTGTGCACTCTTAGAGCCACTTCATAGGCTGCAAACCCCTTGTCTATGTAATCCCCCACCACATAGCCAGGCACCAATTCCTTTGGTATTCTGACTCTGGACTCACTTGAAGACACTGCAGGTATGCTGCCATTGCTGGACACCCTGTGCAGGGCTCTCAGGTCCAGCTCTCTGGGGTTTAGCTTGTGGATTAGTTTTCACTCCTCCAGAGCCAACCTCCTTCCTTCAAGAGCATTGTTTTTCAAGGTGGACAAGCTACACCTCCTGCTCCAATTTAATTTTGGCAAGCTCTATTTTCATCTTTCTCTTCTCCCTCATGTCTGCTAGCTCCTCTGGCATAAGGTTCCTCAGGATACACTGCTCCCTGCTCTGAGAACCAGGATTGCTTTCGGTAAGTTGCTGCCCTACAGGAAGTTCCAGAGCCACCTCAGGCTCCACAATCAAGTCATCCTCCTCCTTTGGAATTTCCTGCTCCTTATTTAGGTCATCATCCCCTTAAGGATTTCTGCAGCTCCACCTTCCAGGTGAATCCTCTCATAGAGACCTGAAACTTCTTGCAAAAGATCTTCATCTGAGCCACAGTGTAAGACTCTAACTGGGCCATATTAAACTCCACGACTTCAGGTGCAAGTGTAGGTGCTGCTTCTTCATATTGAGACAAAATTTAGCAGAAAAAAATCAAAAGGCCAAGTACAGAGAACTGAAAAATGCTTGATTTGGTCTTAGTATAGTGTTGTAGTGAAAATTGAGTTACTATATGGTATTGCACAAACACAAGTTCTATCCTCACCACTGATCACCAGTGTTGGAACTGGAATTCCTGGTTGGCTGAGGAATGCACTCAGGCCAGGCAGGAATCACCAATACAGTCAGGATAAGCTAAGTACACACTAAAATGATAGTCTTCGCTCACCCTCTGATAGCTTTCCAATGAGCAGGCAGGCTTATCTAAAGAGGCAATGTGTAAAGTATTTGAGCAACACACACACACACACACACACACACACACAGTAACACAATTAATACACCACAAGAAAAATCCACGCAGGTGTTAGAAAACAAGCCCACAATTTTATAAATAAATTAAGACCAGAATGATAAAAATCCAATCACTACAAGTCGAGATATTGATTTTTAAAGAATAGGGAAAAATTGTGCTTAGAAGCAAATAATACCTAAGAGATTACTTAAGGTCGTGCTGGACCAGGGCAAATTCAAAGTTCAGGCCAACTGTGATCGATCGGAGGCTGGCTACATGACCCATGCAGGCCCCAGTAAACAAAATACCTTTTGTGGTTGCAACAGTGAGATGCATTGTGAGATGCGTTGATGATAGTACCGCAAGTTGAGTATGCGTCGATCTTCCCCACACACTGATGGCGATGTGTCGGTTCCGTAGACAGGTGCCAGAGCCAAGAGGCATTGAGCGATGTGCAGGGTTTCTCCACACAATCAAAGGGATGTGTCGATCTCTCCAAGCGGCAGCAGCAGCGATATGCGATCTGATGCATCAATCTCAAGACGCAAAGCGCTGGTTCCGATGTGATGCCTTGATTTTACTCCTGCAACCGGGTCGATGCGCCCATTCTACTACACTCAGACAGGAGATGCAATGAAGTCTGTTATGCAAGTATCTGGCCCACTTCTAGGGAGCCAGGCACAGGAGTAGGGGTAGATACTTTGATATACCTGAGTCTCAAGCAACAGGAGGCAAGCCAAGAAGCCGCTGGTCCACTTACAGTCAAGGCAGAGTCTAGCTCTCCTTCAAGAAAGTCAGAGAGCAGCAGGGAAGCAAGCACAAAATCAGGCCTTCCAGATCAGCAGTGCAGTTGAGTCCTTTAAGAAGCACAGCAGTACTTCTGGCAGAGCTTCAGTTACAAGTCCAGTAGTGTCTAGTTTTAGAGGGTCAGAGATCCAGTACTTATACCCAAAAGTACCTTTGATGTAGGGGAGACTTCAAAGCAACTCCTGGAAGTGCACAGGTCCTCCTTTCATTCCAGCCCTGTCTGCCAGGCTATCTATGGGAGGTAAATCAGCCCTTTGTGTGGGGACAGGACACTACCTATTCAGTGAAGTGTTTGCCCTCCACTTACATCCTGCCCAAGCTGTGCCATCAGAATGCAGATGCAAATAGATGGTGTTGGACTTGGTCCTTTTTGAAGGGTCATCCCTGAACTTTTTGCCTTCCTCCTGGTATTTTTTCTGACCTGGTGTTGGTGGTTTTAGGACTCTGGGCACTTTATCACTGCTGTCCAGTGTAAAGTGCATGTGCTCTCTATGGTAAACTTGGTAAGATTGGTCTACACCTGTTTGGCGTATTTAATTTACCTATCAGTCCATTGTAAAGTGGTATCTCATATACCCAGGGCCAGTAAATAAAAAGCTACTGGTAGGCTTGCAGCGCTGCTTGCGCCACCCACCAAAGTAGCCATTCAAACCTGTCTCAGGCCTCTGCCATTGCAGGGCCTGCATGCGCAGTTTACTGCCGCTGTGACGTGGCACATAAAGTGGCTGCCACATCTGTGACTCTCCTTTTACTACACATCAGTCACCCCTAAGGTAGGTGCTAGCTAGCCCTATGTGCAGGGTGCACTGTAGGTAAAAGGTAGGACATGTGCCTTAACTGTGTGGCATGTCCTGGTAGTGACAAACAGTCATTTTGGTTTCTCACTACTATGAGGCTGCCCTCCCATAGGAGTGCATTGGGGATTCCCTGATATGTACTTCAGTGGTAATTCCTGCTCTGAGAGGAGTAGAGTGGTCAAGTTTGGTATGTTTGGAATAGTGGTAATGTTGCAGGGATTCTGCACATATACAGAACTATGTGCAGGAAAACGGGACCTCAGTGAATAGGGGTGTACCAACCTACCACATTAGTACCCAAAATCCCAAACCGACTAGCTATAGTGTCTCATTTGTTCTCCGACTAACAGCGAAGCTACCAATGATTAGACAACCCAGAACACAACACTCCAGACTCTCTCAGGAATCGCGGGAGCTAGACAACTCTTTTGCGCACTCACTCATACTTGTCCACAATGCGAGTAATCAGAGTCACTATATAGTTAAAAAATGTTTATTTCAACTAACGCGCTCTATGGTACAGTATACGTGCCATTACTAGCAGCAAAATGCAAAAACACAATATAGTCAGCATTGTCACAATTCCATAGAATATAAACGGGGATATCATTTTGTAAAGACAGTGGAAAAGGTCTACAATACCTAACCACCCTCCCAGTGGTAAGAAATAGTTTATTATAAAAAGAAGACCTCTGGGCTTTGTCAGCAGACCACATACCTCAAGGCCTAGATGAAAGGTTTACATCTCAGGACAAGCACAGCTCTTCTCTCCGGAAAGGAATCTCTCCAAGTGCCTGCACCACATGTTTAGCTTGCAATATTAAAGCATACGATTTTCAGTAGTGCAGCTGTGTGTCATGTTATGTCTAGGTGCGAGGGACTGACCAGAACAGAACAACAAGGGGCATTGTTGATCGACCTTGTACATCGTGTGCAGACTAAACCTCAGAGCACAGCAGAGAACGCGAAGAGCAGACAGTTCTCATGTGAAAGGGCACAAAGAGTCTTGCGAAATCTATGCATGGAGTGTTGTGCGCAAAAGCAGCCTCATGGCAGCGAAGCTCATGCTAACTTAGCAGAAGTCAACAATGGACCCACAATCCATACTACACCCTCCCCATGGTAAGGTCAACGCATGTAGACATAGTACGAAAACAGAGTTCAAAAAGTGTGAGCAGAGTTCAAAAGTGCAAGGGAAAGAAAAAAAAACTATTAGGAAAAAGTAAGTTCATTTAAAGGGCTTCAGAAATCCAATTACTGGTGAATTTAATCCTTCAGGGTGTAGGAGCAAAAAAATGCAATACCCTCCAGAAGGAAATCATTGCTGTTGGTAGAAAAAAGGGACGCCATCCAGTTCATCAAATCAAACGAACAGGTGTTCAGCTCATATGCGGGTGCCTCCATTAGCATTTCCGGACAACTTGCATGATATTCGATGTAACTTTGAAGTAGGAGATTCTGTGCAGCCTCACAGGCATCCCATTGAGCCAAGATTCCAAGTGCAGCCGCATGCGCCATAAAGCCAACCCCAGAACAGTCCAGCTCATGGGCCACTAAGGGACCCACCAGCTGGTTGAAATCCGGGTCCGGACATGACGAATTGGAGAGGCACAAATCCAATGCCCATTTAACGGACATTGTAGACATGAAAAGACAGGTTGCACGCAAGTGAAGTATGGAAAGCGGAAGGACAATCCATAAGACACACTGAGAGCTGCCAGTGGTAGTGTACCGAAGCACTCATGCATACGGTCACGGAGCAATCGCAGCCGATCTTGTCTGTGCAGTACCAAAAGAGGAGCAGCCATTGCGCAGCAGACAAAGTAGAAGCAGGATTCCAGTAGCTAACGCCAGCATTAAAGGGAAGCCACCAAAGACGCTGGAAAAGATAGAAATATTGTCTGAAAAGAAGTCACAAGCCCAGAGCCGACAGCTTTAAAAAAAATGAGCAAGGCCACTTGTGTCAGACGCATTAAATATGCGGTGTATTAGCTCCCCAAAATGCAGTGGGAGATTAGTGGTTAAAAGTGTTTGAATTTCACTAGCAGCGCTAGCCACCTGCAGGTTGAAGGTTTCTCGTGCGGAAGTAAGGGCGACTTCTTGTTGGGTTAAAAGCGCCTTTAATCTGCTCAACTTGTTGAAATCTGCTTTCAAAGTTGGTATGGAAGGCCAAATTGAGCTATCGAGTTGCCCACGCGGGGGAGGAAAAAGCACATTTTTACAACAAATTACGTGCTGTGAAACCGTTACTATGCATGGTATGCAGCCAGCAAGCCGCAGCATTCTTGGTTATTTAGAATAAGATAACTACCGTTAGTAAGCAGAGTGAACGTGGGAATTATTGCGGGAACCAGATTACCTTTTAAAACACATGCAAGGTTCGGAGCTGACATATTACATGCTCCGTGCAACTTGATATTTTTGCAAACAAGGGAATGACCCACCGTAGAATCACAGTCCTCCCCTGTAAGGTATACATCAGTTTCTTCCCGCAAACATCGGTAGGTAAAAGGCAGAGACCACAGTTCATGCAGAAAAGCGCTACCCAGGGGTTCAAAATAGCCTAACGGGTAATGTTTCATACAGGAGCTGAATTGGAACAGCGAGAAAGGCAAAGATATGACCCCATGAATTAGCCAAACTGCAGCATCAGTTTCCGCTACAGAAAAGGGCAAAGGGTCTATTTTTTCTATGTGTAAAAGAGTGTAGGTTGCATCTTTTATGGACATGAACTGCTGTTTGTCAGTTAAATTAAATGGTAAAAACAAAGCAGTCGCATTTAAATAATGCCATGGTACTTTTCCCATTTTTAGAGTTTGCAAAGTCCATGCGAATTGCATGACAGAACGCAATTGATTTTGACCATGCTATAACAGAGACACATCTTCTTGCACAATATCAATAACAGAAGAAACAATATTATCTAATGTGTAAATGCGGGAAGATAGTGTGTTAATACTATTATCGACAACAGCTAGATCCTTCTCTAAGTTCGCTTGGTCAATTTCCCGCAGACGTGACGCCGCTTCAATTTGTGAAAGTTTCCATATTTCATTGTAAGCTTCTTAATAGAATCTCTTTGTTCTAGGAACCCTGGGTCCCAAGACAAAGTCGGCCAAATTAATGTTGTTGGACAACAACGATAAATGTTGTTTAACGGACGATAGTGTAGAGTGCTGCAACCACTGTTGACATAATTTTCCAACCGAATGTGTATCTGGAAATCTTGGGTCGGGTCTGTCTTGCATATAACCCGAATTGGTGTTATGAAAACGAAGTTGGCAGGCATTAGAACTTGTCTGCCAAACTCGCCAACCTAAATAATCCAATTCAGACACATCAAAAGTGTTGTTTTGAAATAAAGATTGTAAGGCTGCAATGGTATAATTCGTGTATATGCGCCAATTATTATACTCAGCTATAGAAGGAATGGCAGGGGCATTTAACTTTTTGCAGTTGCCAAACCAAAGCAAGTTGTCTAGTAAACTGTTTCATTTAAAAACAAAATTTGTGTTGGGATGAGGCAGGCACGATGTAATGCTTCAGTGCCTCGCACCTGCCAGGACCTAGAACCCCAGATCGATTTCAAATCAACAGTGGCCCTCCAGTAATCATAACCCTTGACAGACAGATCATGTCTGAAAGAATTTGAATAAATTAATTTTGTATGGGTCAACATTACTCTGGGAGTTGATGGAACATTTATTTAAAATAATACGACTCGGGTGTTGACCTATCAAAGTCTGTAAAATATGTGAATTTATCTCTCAGAGTTTTCGAACTACCTTTTAATGGTGCTGGGCAATGTTCCCACTGTGTGTAATTGACAACAGGACGTAATGTATTAGTCTTATGCAGGAAATGATGTCCATAATGTTGATAACAGAATAAATCAGCATAATTGGCAGAATTTAAATATAAATCTTCAGCATTAAAAGCAGCATAATATTTCAAATCGGAAAACAATGATTGTATTGCATGCACATCCCAGTTGTCTGAGCGTATGTCCTTTGTTACCACATCACCCATGGAGACGCGAAAGACGTATGGAACGTTAATAATCTCCGTCGGTCCATGGACCTGATAATCCACTTTATCCCAGATGATGCCATCCGCAACTGGAAATGCTGAAATGTTAACTAGAGATTGGTCACGCTTCATGATGTGGGAAGATGAGTGAGGGGCCAGAATACCATCAACCAAGGTCACAGCAGAGCGTTCAGGTAAATAGTGACCATTGATGAGTAGAAAAACACTGTCACAAACCCAATTGACATAAAAAGAAAAATCATGATCATTATTAACCGGATGTATGTCCAAGGAGGGACCAAATAAGTCTGTTTAAACCAGGAAATAAAAATAGAGAATTTGGTAGGGCCAATTGAAGTGGTGGAAGACGAATCAAAAGAAAAGCTGCCATGGTGTACAGAGCCTTCAGGCAAGCCATGCAAAGACTCACTTGTGGGATAAGCATACTCAACGTCCTCGTTGCAGGAGGGAGCAGGAGGGTCAGATAAATGGTCAACAACAGGGTCCATCTCGATGACAGTGTCATTAGGTGAGCTGAAAGATGCGCTAACCCCAGGATACCTCAAAATTGTGGGGCAAGAAACAGCAGGCGTAACACTATTCAGGATCGGCCAGATGTTGTAGCTTGACATTGTCAATGGAGATGTATCTGTTGTCCTTGCGACCAGGAAGCGGTGGTAAAATGACTGTACGAGTGCCCTTCAAGCCAAGCACTGGAACCGGTGCACGATAAGAGGGACCAAATTCTTTTTTGTTCTCCAACTTCTCTCGGACCAGATCACCAACTTTTGGAAGCCAGACGGCCACCGGAATCAGCAGTGCAGCATCTGTTGCCGAAGGCAAATGTTCAGTAGCAAGACGGGCACGGGTCTCTTGTAGGTCCTGTAACATAGTAAAATGATTATCTACATCAAAGATCGCGGCTGCCGCCGCAACGTCTAGACCCTCAAGGTCTGGCACAAACATTTTGATGCCAAAGAGCATCTCGTATGGGGTCCGCCCACCCAGAGGTCTTCTAGGGAGATTATTAAGTGCACATTGAACCCCATACAAGTGGGCCAGCCAGTTCCTGCCAGTACCTAAGACTCTAGCTGTCAAGGATTGCTTTATGTCACGGTTCATTCGCTCCACAATTGAATTGCCCTCAGGCCTGTATGGAGACGAAAACTGCACCAGCACCCCCAAAGACTTCATCGCATCCCTGTATGCCTTAGAGGCAAACGCAGGACCTTGGTCTGAATGAAAGGTGCCACAGGCAAAAATCCCTACAAAGACACGCAAATCCCTGATGACATTTCGAGTGTCAGCACTGCGTTGTGGCCAAACCCAAAGGAATCTAGTGCACGAATCAACTGCAACCAAAATGTATTTATATGCAGTATCAGAAGTAAATGGACTGCAGTGATCAAGATATACGTAGGCAAAGGGGTGATTCGCAATGCAAAGCTGTGTTTGTGGTGGACGTGTTGCCGTAGAAGGCTTGATTTGTTGACAGATGTCACATGAAAGCACATAAGTACAGGTCTGTTTATATAAACCACGCCACCAATAACGTTGCTGTAAGATAGAAACAGTCGCGGAGACTCCAGCATGGGCCAAGGCCATACCTTCGTGTGCGGTTTTGATCAAAGTGTTTCTGTGGTCCGCGTTGGGAATCAGCCGATCTCCAACGTCAGGTATTCTAGCAAACGGAATATTTTCAGGAGTTAACTGATAAGAATACTTTAAATGGAAACCCTGTGGATAATTAGAGTCCTCCGCAGTTGCAGCAATTGCTGCCAAAATGTCATTATCAATTTTAGTCATGGACCTTGTAACGGCTGCCACGGAACTCGTGGCTACTGCAGATTTGGCTGCTTCATCAGCCAAAGAGCGTGTGCTCCCACACGCTGATGGCCAAGAGTATGTATAACATGTGTGAGTGGCAGACGTTGTTTAAGATCCACCACTCGAACCCAAAACGTTTTATGCTTAATTGTGCTGCCTTTAGAATCTCGATAATCGTTTTGAGACCAAAAGAATACGTTGTCATTGAAAGACTGAGCACAGTAGTAAGAATCGCACAAAATGAGTGTAGAAACACTCGGATCTGCAAACTCGAGAGCAAGAACCAAAGCGCGCAGCTCGGCCAATTGGGCGGTACAGTCCCCTAGCGCCTGTGTATGCACTATACTAGACTTGAATTCTCCATTCACCATCGCACCTGCCACAATAGCGCAAGCCGCTGAATAAGCATGTTTAGAACCAGTGGCCGGTTGCGCCGAACCATCGGTGTAGATGATACATGTGTACTCCTCTAAGGGAAGCAAAGACAGAGGAGGTGGATGAACTTGTTCATACTGCAAGAACTCCTGTGTCTGAAGAGAGGGGTCAAAGATAAACGTGACATCTGGAGACGTCAAAGAAGTAGCCCATTGTATCCAACGGGGATGTAATGCTTTAGAGTTTGGTACACTCACCTTTGTTACTGCTTCCAAAGCAGAGAAAGCTGTAACCACAAAAATGCGTTTCCCTTGTGCCAGTGCGCATTCCTTTAGGACCGCCATTTGCACAGCTGTCAAAACCTTTTCGACAGAGGAAAACCGCATTTCGGCCGAAGTGTACAAATGTGATTTGTATGCAATAGGTACCGTGTCACCTTCATTGTACGTCAAGTAAGTGAAACCCACTACGCCTGGAACGATTTGTATTACCAGGTTTGTGTGGTTATCACGTGTCAACAAGTACTTATATTCAAGCAGATCAGACTGCAAATATTGCAGAATAGCAGAATGTTCCGGAAGCCAGCTGGCTTTTGAAAAGCTAGGTTGTATCAAAGCATAAAGAGGCTTGATACGCTGGGCATACTCGGGAATGTAAGACCTCCCGAAATTCAAAAATCCCAGCAAAGACTGAAGTTTTTTCAGGGTAGTTGGAGATTGCAAGCATGCACATTTCTCCAAAAAGTGGGGTGCTAAGCCCCGACCTTCATTATTGTGCTCATAGCCCAAAAACAGCACCGCATAGCAAGCGATGTGTGTTTTAGCAAAATTAAATTTGTATCCGTAATCCGCAAACTGAAGGATGATGCAGTCAACACGGCATAGATGCGGCCATAATTCGTCGTCTGTGAGATAAATATCATCAACATACGAGTATGCATCTGGGTCCATGCTGTCTAACAAAGAGACAACACACACGGCGAAAACCCCAGGGCTATTCTTATACCCCATAGGTAAACGCCGAAATTTTTTTCAGTTTCCCACCGGCCATGAATGCGGTCCATTGACTACATTCAGGGGCCAGGTTATGACTGTAAAAGCCATTGGAAATGTCAAGTGTTGTTTTATATTTTTTATGAACAATACTGTCCACAAGAGCAGAGCTATGCGTATTCTGTACTGCCCAAGTACGACAATGAGAGTTCAAATGCCGGTAATCTAAAACTATGCGATAAGACCCATTGGGTTTGGACACAGTAAAAAGAGGATTATTCATCAGTGACACACATGTCGCAATCACTCCTTGATACTCCAACTCAGTTAGAACATCAGAAACAGGACCTTTGGCTTCCCGCCGGATGGGATATTGGGGTGGAGGTTGAGAAATAGACCACAATGGAATCTCATGCGGCGGAGAATCTTGATCCCAGCCCACTTGATTACGGTACACTGCCGGCGCCAGGGCCAAAGCCCACTCAGCTGCAAAAGCCTCTGCATGCTCCTTGGGGACGTAACGCGAAAAACTCAGAAGAATCACGTCCTCCCCCCTTGATGCGGCCAGTACAAAAGGTGGGGGCCAATCTGCCTCTGCTAACAAAATGTCATAGGAAGCGGTCAGATTCTCCCAAAAAATCCCTGTGACCACACGTTCAATGTCACCTTCAATTTGAAAAACTATATTATACAGCCTATCCGGGGGGCAACCCGGGTGTCAGCTGTTTCTACTGTAATGAAAGTTTAGTTGCTGTAGCCTCCAGACAAGGACGCAGTGCCTCCCGCACTATGGTAACTTTCGCTGCGCTGTCGAGCAGAGTCACCGCCCAAGTCCAATCCAGCAGTCGGGTTCTCACCGTCTGAGGCATATCTCGCTGTCAAAGCGTCAACCTTTTTCTTTGGAAACGGGGGACGGAAGCGTGGTTGCACCTCTCGTTTCCCTTTGACGTCAAATTGACGAGGCTGATCACATCCCTGTGGCTCAGGATGACTCTTGCCACGATCCTGGTGATCTCCACCACCGACTTGAGAGCCAGATGTGTCCTGTAAAGAACGAGGAGAACGCTGATCAGGGACTTGAAATCTATCAGGAGTCTTAATTTTCGCGCGGTCGCGCAAGTCATAAGTATGCTCAGAAGTATCACGTGTCGGTGAACCAGACGCGAACCCTGCTTCTGTTGTTGCTGCCCCTGTTTTTTTGTTTTCCAGTTCTTTTTAGGAAAGAACGGATGCCCATCTTTATCAGTCTGGGCCTATTGTTGAGTTTGAGATTGAGTTTGTGTTTGAGTAAAAGGCTTAACTCCCAAACTATTGCGGCCTATGGTCTTATGAGCCTTTGCAATAATTTTCGGTAATTCGCGTGGTTTGTCTGCATCAGGCACAGCCTCCAAGCGATTTGCCACTTGAAAGCTTACCGCATCGTCCTTGACATTTGCAAGGATCATATCCGCAACCACTTCGAACACCCCCCCAATCGCATCCCCAGCTCCACAGCTGCTTCGGCTCCATGTTCATCTTGAACACGTTTAATCACTGAAGGGAGTACGGTCATGGAAGGAGTGCTGAAACACTTCGAATATACCGCTGCAAACACCTTGCCCCAGGTGTTACAATCAGCCAACTCGGAAAGTAAGTCCTTTGGCAAACTAATAGTCAAAATCCTGTGTTTATCCACAGGTGATGTGTTTGGAAAAACAGCCTCTATTTGTCCAAATTTTTCAGCAAGCCAATAAGGCAATTCATCCTTATTCTGTGGACGCTTGCCCATCACTGAATTTACCATAACGGGACTGATGGTTACAGCACCAGGTCAGGCAGGTTGCGCAGCAACGCCAGGTGGTCCCACCTGAAAGTTGCGCGACATGAACTGTATAACAGCTCTATGCATGCGTATCAAAAACGTATGTAACACGCGCAGTTCTGCAAGCGTCGCCGTTGTCAAACGACGCGGGTGAGGGGTATACCCAGCCAAAACAGGCCACGTGGCCCCATCAATCGATAAAGGACCTAAACGGACCGGCGTTATTGGGAGAGGAAGGGTGCCATTAAACCAAATTTGGTGTTGCCAAGCTGTAAGCGGAACCTCAAGAGCCCGATAGGGCTGATAAGCATTAGGAAGGGCTGTAGGCGTATATTCGTGAAACCAGTTATCTGTTCCATCCACCGCCGGAAAGGTGACGCAAGAATAGAACACTTCAAAGCAGTAAGCTGCATCCGCCTCTACTACAAAAATCAGCGCAACACCAGCATTAGGGACTCCATTCTGAGTCAAATAAGCTGTGAGTGCTGCCCTATTAGCGGCCGGAATCTGGACCGCCAGAACTGTTAATAAAGAAAAACAACCTAGAGCGCGATAGCACAATAATGGGTGTAGAATAAAGAGAAACCTTTTTAAAACTTCAAGCTTGAAAGAACCTATAAAAACATCAATATAGGAGGTTACACCATCACAACTGTCTCCGGAAACAGAGCTGAGGGTATTGTGGACAAGCACTACTCAAGCATCTCGCAGATAAGAACCAGACCAAACGTTGGCGGCGCCATGTTACAGGGATTCTGCACATATACAGAACTATGCGCAGGAAAACAGGACCTCGGTGAATAGGGGTGTACCAACCTACCACATTAGTACCCAAAATCCCAAACCGACTAGCTATAGTGTCTCATTTGTTCTCCGACTAACAGAGAAGCTACCAATGATTAGACAACCCAGAAAATGACACTCCCGACTCTCTCAGGAATCGCGGGAGCCAGACAACTCTTTTGCTCACTCACTCATACTTGTCCACAATGCGAGTAATCAGAGTCACGGTATAGTTAAAAAATGTTTAGTTCAACTAACGTGCTCTATGGTACAGTACACGTGCCATTACTAGCAGCAAAATGCATAAACACAATATAGTCAGCATTGTCACAATTCCATAGAATATAAACGGGGATATCATTTTGTAAAGACAGTGGAAAAGGTATACAATACCTAACCACTCTCCCTGTGGTAAGAAATAGTTAATTATAAAATAGAAGACCTCTGGGCTTTGTCAGCAGACCCCATACCTCAAGGCCTAGATGAAAGGTTTACATCTCAGGACAAGCACAGCTCTTCTCTCCGGAAAGGAATCTCTCCAAGTGCCTGCACCACATGTTTAGCTTGCAATATTAACCCCTTCCATGCGGCGCAAATTTTCCAGCTGTGCGGGCGATTTGAATAGTGGGCGGGATTCGGATGGCCCCCGGGCGTCCTCCGCACACGCCCACCGTGACGCATGATGGCCGGGGGCCGTCCCGAGCATGCAAGGGGTTAAAGCATATGATTTTCAGTAGTGCAGCTGTGTGTCATGTTATGTCTAGGTGCGAGGGACTGACCAGAACAGAACAACAAGGGGCATTGTTGATCGACCTTGTACATCGTGTGCAGACTAAACCTCAGAGCACAGCAGAGAATGCGAAAAGCAGACAGTTCTCATGGGAGAGGGCACAAACAGAGTCTTGCGAAATCTATGCATGCAGTTTTGTGCGCAAAAGCAGCCTCATGGCAGCGAAGCTCATGCTAACTTAGCAGATGTCAACAATGGACCCACAATCCATACTACAGTAATAAATGCTGAGTAATGGTGTTCGCAGATTTATTATCACTATTTTAGAAATGCCACTTTTAGAAGTGGGCATTTCTGTGTGCTATGTGTCTTTGTGCCTGCCTGATGTGTATTGCATGTCTGGCCCTGGAGTGACAGGGGCTAGGGAGGTGCAGTGGCCCCAGAGGGGCTGGGTGAGTTAGCACTAGGCTGAATAGGCCAATCTGCATTTAGAGTGGTGGGAGGAGGAGCACCTGGGACTGAATGGGACTGTGCCTGCCTTCCATAATGCTGGCTCCGCCCCCCTGTGGTGTGTCTGGGGCCAGAGCCTACACTGACAAAGGAGGTGGTCGTGCACCTTTAAAGAAATGTGTGAGTGCCACCAGAACTGGTTTGGACCGGGCACAGAGACCTGTGGGGAACAAAGACCCTAACTGGTATAAGTATTGGGGCTGTGACCCCATGAAGGTGAGCTTGCTTGGAACAGAAGACTGCGTGGGACCAGGAGGTACCGCCATGGAACTGGGCTGCAGGAAGTGCGGACCTGCTGCCTTTTTGGGGGGGGGGCTGGCGGGGACTACCACCCTGCCCAAAGGATTCCTTGTGCTGGCCTCCCTGGGGACACTTTGCTGGTGTGCCCACTGTGTTCCCCCATGACTTTGTGGCTTGCCCCCAGTGGTTCTGGCACAGCGCGTGGGATGCGCTGTGTTTTCATCACCTATTGTTGCAGGGCACATAAAGGAGCACGGTGTAGGGTTTCAAGGCCGCCGTCTCCTTGAGCTGACTTGTGCCTGGAGCACGGTGTGGCCGTGCAGCGTGCGTTGGGCTGCAATTCTTGAGTAGGTGGAGGAGGAGCGGGAGGGGAGAGCAACGCCAGAAGAAGCGCCCTCCCTCCGGCGTCGTGTTGCCTGGTAAATGGCCCAGTAGCCGCCGAGGTCTGCGAGGCAGGCAGAAGTGGGACTGCTCGGCAGCGGGGTCCCGCCCTCAGTGAAACGCTGCATCGTGTGCTTTAGCATCCCTGCCCCGGAGGCTGACGGAGTCTCGCAGCCGCACCGGGTCAGCGTTGTTAGCACCGCCCTCCCTGACTCCGGCAGAAGTAAGGCGGAGTCTGCAAGGGCCAGCGGAGAAAGGCGCTCCTAAGGACGTCTCTGTGCCCCTCAGCAACCTTGTGCCTCTGTGTAGTGAGGCGCATACTTTCTTAAAGGATATCGGACCCAAGCTGTCCCAGAGGTGGTGTACGGTGCTCCTCGCTGGTGGGAGCCGAACTTTGGATTACGGGCACAGGGGACCCAGAGAGGTCGCCCTGCCGATGAGGAAGGTCAGTTTCTCCCTTCGTGCCCCCCCCCTGTGACTGCACATACCTTCTGGGTGGGCACTGGAATTCCCATTAGCAGGTCGGGGTAAACCCGCTGTGGAGGTCCCGATCCAGGTTGGCCCCATACGTTACCGCATTTACTGTCATAGGTAGACAGGAGGTCCTGACACCTACATGTGAAGTTGAGTTACCGTATACCTCCTAGTAGAGGTGCTGGATACTGCAGTGTCCTGTATTTACGGTGGGACAGTTGGTGTACCATGTTTACAGTCGGCATGTGTAGAAATGTGTTGTGCTAACCTCACTTGCTACAGGAGTGATGCCATGTTATGCCTCAGTGCCATATGGTGATTACAGTGTTTTTCTGGGGTGTAATTAGACAGGATGTTTACAGCTTTTGCCCTGATTGAAATGTGTATGTGGTCATCCTTTCCTAGCAGTGATTCTACTGTACTGTGTGCACACTGCTAGTAGCTCCTATGGTGCACTACTAGTGATGTTTATGCATAATATGCTTAGGCCATGGTGGTAATGTGGGCACCTAGTAAGTGATTAACGTGCACTGCTGACGATGGTGGGCAGGGTGGGTTGTGGTGATGTACTACACTACTGGTGATTATGTGTTACATGTTATGTCTATCCATAATGGGTTTATGCTGAGTGTACTGTTGCCAGTAGGTACTGGTTGTTTTTATTTCCACTACTTGTGTGTTCTAATGGTGATGACAGTGGCCCAATTGGCCCTGTAAGTGTATGTAATCCCTGTAAAGTAATACCTAGTGCCAGGTGGCACAGTGTATATATGCAATTGCGTTCTAATGTGTTTTATGAGTAATACAAAGGCTATTTTCTATATAACCATGTGTGGAGTTTCTTTTGTGGTGTGCCTAGTGTGTCGCTGATGTGTGTGTGTGTTGCGCAAACGCTTTACACATTGCCTCTGGGATAAGCCTGACTGCTCGTGCCAACCTATCAAGGGGGTGAGCAGGGGTTATCTTTGGTGTGCAACTCCCTTGCCCTGATTAGAGTGGTAGTTTCTGTCTGGCTTAGGCCCTTGCCCAAGCCAACCAGAAATCCCATTTCTAACAGATGGGTACTCGGACACACCTATCCATTCTGTGTTTTTGGCTGTCTGGAAGGAATGCACAAAGTATAGCTGTTATCCACCCTAGACATGTATTGCAGACACACTGCCAGGAACATAGAGCAGTAAGTGCAGAGAAATGTCCACTTTCTAAAAGTATTAGAAAAGTCAAAACATCTAGCTGACCATTTGTTGGCTGCTAACTTTTAGACAGACTCAGACCAAATTCACAAATCAGTTGGTCTATTACGTTTACTTATTCATTTTCAATCATTTCATTTTATAAATCCTCAAGACAGAGGTCAGATACACATAACGTTCACATTACATCAAACAAAACAAAATTGAGACATAGTGACCCTACTTAGGGAAATATATGCATTGAATACTGTACCCCTTTGTTACCTGAAATGTTGTGTACCCCCGTTGTGTGGTAATCCCAGTGCTTCTTGAAAATTTGATTCATGGGTTACTTGTTTTTTCTGTTTTAGGACTGGAAACCATCTCAAAAATGTTTTTGTTATTTGTTACTTTGTCTCAATTTTTGTTTTGTTTGATGTAATGTGAACGTTATGTGTATCTGACCTCTGTCTTGAGTATTTATAAAATGAAATGATTGAAATGAACCCTCACTCACCAACCTGGTTGGTGACATGCTTCATCATAGGGTCCCCACCCGAGCGGCCGAATGCCTCTCGGGTGTACTACAACGCCTGATTACAGCGGAGCGGGTTTGGTAGTGCAATGTGAATAGTGGTGAAAATGTGAGTTAAGAATGCCTTTATTAATCCTTAAAACTTTATATTGGAGTAATAAGGCAAGATTAAAAATGAGGAGGATGTCCTATGAGGTACAATTGGCCCGTGACATCCATAAGTGATTTAGGTGACAAAATCAAGGTCTACATGTTTCAGCCTAATGTGCGAAATCTCGAGGCTTTCTTCAGGACCAAAGCTGACATGAGAGGTATGCACACGCTAGGGTGCACCCGTCCCTGTGTCACAGAATAACCGCAAACTTACGGTTTACCTCTCAGCATTCTTTGAAAAGTAATGAATTGTAATCTGTAAGAGAAAAGAACAGATAACAATGTACAGTAATTCACGCACTGAAGGACATTACTCAGCCAGGTGCGAATAACCGTGCTTTCATCTGTGCCGTTCAAGAAGCTATCCAGACTATGGTGCCTCTTTATTCAAATATCGTGCAAATCGTGTTGCGCACCCACGCCTCTGAAGTTGAAACCGGGGTATATATCTATACATCCACACGTAATCATTACAGTGTGGAAGCATCAGAAGGTTCTGATACATTAGTCGTTTACGAATTCAAATAATGCTTGTTTGGAGATCGTGAGTCATAAAAAAACAAGTGAAGCACCACGACATTGTAGTGCTTCCTAACAGACAAACATAGAGGAGAAAAAACAGAGGAACTACTGTTCCAGGCTTACATGGGACATTAGTAAGCCTTACCCCATGGATCCCGTCGGGGGCATTGGCTATTGTCACACTCTAGGGGTAGGAAGAGGTAGAGAGAAAAAGTAAAGTGTCAGGCTCATTTTTTTATAAAAAGATAGCAAGCGTTTGCTGGGAGCCGCCCACGGTACTTACTTCGTCAAGCTCATTCACCCACCTCTCGCACCTGCAGTGTGCCCTGCCCGGAATCCCGGAGATTATTGAGCGCGGGCACCAGGCGTCTATGAATGGGAAAATCTGACGCGCAGTTGCGTGTACACATCATCAAGTGAACGTTGTGACGTGTTCAGGTCTTCCCTAGAGGCTCGAGGGAGTTAACCCCTGCGGAACTAGCTTATTCAAAAGGTATAAAGCTTTATTCTTACTGTTATTGGAATGGTTGAGTGTTAAAATAAAAAAGATGCAGGATATGGTATTAGTTGACCCTGAATATGAACAGAGACAAGTGCGAGTCTGCTGATGTAAGCATACTAAATAAAGACATAAAATCAAGCAACTCAGAAGCTGTAGCTTGTGCGAGCCAACGTGGATGGCTGTAAATACATTACATAATCATGTTCTCCAGGTAGTCCCTGTCTTAATCTAATCAGCAGTAATGGGTGACGCAAAATGTTCTCTATGCTCACGGGTTAAAAACCTCTCTTCAGTCTAATTCGGTATTAGGTGTGTTGGGTACTTAACTGTCAGACACACAGGGCTAGGGTTATTTCAGAGAGCGATGTAAAACTACACAGTCTCTTAGTGTGAATAGTATATCTATGGTCCTAATTCCGAGTACTATCTGAGTTTCTCCTATGGATTAACAACTGTGACCGCAACCTAAAATTCACACATTCCATTGATGAAAAAGAAATGTTTTTCTGTTATATAACCATTATCAAGGAGCAGGGCAGATTGGAAACTAAAATGTACCATAAAGACTGCCAAAAACAACCTTCGAAAATTTGACAGCTTTCATCCAAGGGCTCTTAGGGAAAACCTGCTGTATGGCCAATACCTACGACTGAGGAGGAATTGCAGCAAACTGAAGGACTACCAGACTCAAGCGGCTGTCCTATCTGAGAAGCTAACGATCCGGGGCTACCCGGACAGAATACTGACTAAATGCCAGAAACGGGCTAGGAATCAGCCACAAGAGGCTTTATTAGAAGAAACAAGTAAATCCAATAATGAAATCCCACTCACCTGTGCGACCACTTACAGCATGGTGTCAAACCTAGTGACTAAATCCAACAATAAACAATTGAAAATCCTACATACTGGCACCCTGATGTGGGATAAACCACTCTTTTCTTTCAAGAGAGCCAGGAGCCTGAGGGACACTCTCGTCTCCACCGCCCTAGGAATGTGGACAAAGATCTGACCCCCACAGTATTGAATGCCTGGGGTCTACCTAATGTCATTGGACATTTTCCCTGCGGGAATGTGAGTGTATGCCACTTGACAACACCCGCCACAAGCCTCGACCTTGAACCGAATAAAGTCTGGACACTGAAGGCACACACGAACTGTAATTCAATGAGTGTAGTGTACTTCATCACATGCCCATGTGGTTTAAGATATGTGGGGATGACCACGAGGAAGGTCAAACAACGCATCTGCGAGCATCGCAGTAACATTAGGTGCAAAAAAAGCACCACACGAATGACTGAACATTTCCTGCAGGCAAATCATACAACAAATGATTTAAGGTGGACAATCATAGAACAGATAAAAACCAGTGCAAACACACAACGCTTTCTTTTAGAGAAAGAACAACGCTGGATATACAGGCTTTCCTCACATAAACTAGGGCTGAACGATAATATCCTGTGGAACTCACTGAACCAAAAATAGGGCAACGGGTACACTGATCAGACATAGAGACCATTGAGTACTACATCACTTCAGCGATGAGGTCACACATGTGGCTAGGCCAGTTGAGGGTCCAACCTACTCATAATCTAATAAGCCTTAAGTTGGGCACTTGACCTGAGAGCGAACTAGGCATATCGCTGCACTCACGATGTCCGTGACACCCACTGAATCGGAATTAGGATCATAGATACATTATTCACACTAAAAGACTGTCTAGTTTTATATCGCTCTCTGAAATGACCCTACCCCTGTGTGTCTGACAGTTAAGTACCCAACACACCTAATACCGAATTAGCCCGAAGAGAGGTTTTTAACCCGTGAGCATAGTGAACATTTTGCGTCACCCATTATGCCGATTAGAGTAAGACAGGGACTACCTGGAGAACATGATTATGTAATGTATTTACAGCCATCCACGTTGGCTCGCACAAGCTACAGCTTCTGAGTTGCTTGATTTTATGTCTTTATTTAGTATGCTTACATCAGCAGACTCGCACTTGTCTCTGTTCATATTCAGGGTCAACTAATGCCATCTCCCGCATCTTTTTTATTTTAACACTCAACCATTCCAATAACGGTAAGAATAAAGCTTTATACCCTTTGAATAAGCTAGTTCCGCAGGGGATAACTACCTCGAGTCTCTAGGGAAGACCTGAACACGTCACCACGTTCACGTGATGATGTGTACACGCCAATGCGCGTCAGATTTTCCAACATTCATAGACGCCCGGTCCCCGTGCTCAATCATCTTGGGGATTCCAGGCAGGGCACACTGCAGGTTCGAGAGGTGGGCGAATAAGCTTGGCGAAGTAAGTACCGTGGGCGGCTCCCAGCAAATGCTTGCTTTCTTTTTATAAAAAAATGAGCCTGACACTTTACTTTTTCTCTCTACCTGTTCCGACCCCTAGAGTGTGACAATAGCCAACGCCCCCCGATGGGCTCCATGGGGAAGGACTTACTAATGTCCCATGTAAGTCTGGAACTGTAGTTCCCCTGTTTTTTCTTCTCTATGTTTGTCTGCTAGGAAGCACTACAATGTTGTGGTGCTTCACTTGTGTTTTTATGACTCACGACCTCCAAACAAGCATTATTTGAATTCGTAAACGACGAATGTATCAGAACCTTCTGATGCTTCCACACTGTAATGATTACGTGTGGATGTATAGATATATACCACGGTTTCAACTTCAGAGGCGTGGGTGCGCAACACGATTTGCACGATATTTGAATAAATAGGCACCATAGTCTGGATAGCTTCTCGAACGGCACGGATGAAAGCACGGTTGTTCGCATCTGGCTGAGTAATGTCCTTCAGTGTGTGAATTACTGTACATTGTTATCTGTCTTTTCTCTTACAGATTACAATTCATTACTTTTCAGAGAATGCTGAGAGGTAAACCATACGTTTGCGGTTATTCTGTGACACAGGGACGGGTGCACCTTAGCGTGTGCATACCTCTCGTGTCAGCTTTGGTCCTGAAGAAAGCCTCGCGATTTCGCACATTAGGCTGAAACATGTAGACATTGATTTTGTCTCCTAAATCATTTATGGATGTCACGGGCCAATTATACCTCAAAGGACAACCTCCTCGTTTTTAATCTTGCCTTATTACTCCAATATAAAGTTTTAGGGATTAATAAAGGCATTCTTAACTCACATTTTCACGACTATTCACATTGCACTACCAAACCCGCTCCGCTGTAATCAGGCGTTGTAGCACACCCGAGAGGCATTCGGCTGCTCTGGTGGGGACCCTATGATGAAGCATGTCACCAACCAGGTTGGTGAGTGAGGGTTCTTTTTAAAGAAATATCCTTTTTTGTATTTTCCCTTCATTCGTTGTACCACCTCTTGCTTTATTTGGATTAACTGCTTCTTTTGCTGTTAATATGAAATAAAGAAGACATGAATCATCACATGAGTGCAAGAACGCCAATCAAGCACATCAATTACCATGAAAACCATAGGTACATGGACCATTAATTGACATCACAAAAACCAGTAATGCAGAAATCATGAAACACTACCAGAAACTTCCGCAACCATAAGCCCATGTGAGCACAGAAACCCCTGTGCCCTTATTAGCAGGATTACAGTAATCCTTGGGAGCCCCGATGTAAGGATTTCTATGTGGGTATGAAACGTAGGACACAGGAGCGCCTGCGTGACTACTATACGTAATATGGTAGCTGATTCCTTAAGCAATGAGACGGGCGCCTCCGTCAAAGACGCTCCCTGTAATGCCCAATCTAGCAGGATGGGCCCCCAGTATGGTATGTCAACGATGGGGGGCACAGAATGCGGAATCTGGCGGGGCGTGCAGGTAGTGAAAGGCAGCAGTCTGCAAGTGCATGGTACCGCTGCTTCCACCAACGCAGCCTTCCTTGTGAAAATGGGCTGGGCCGCCCGCGGAGGGATTCTAGACTTTCCCGCACACCCGGCGCTGCTCCAGCAGGGATGGCGCCAGCCCCACTGATGTAGTTTGCGAGCCTCCTCGCAGCCTTGACAATGCGTTCCTGGGAATAAGAGCTGCTTCAGTGGCGTGCTGATTTCAGCACTTGCAGGGACAAAACTCCTACCAGGAAGATTAGACAAGCGCACACCACACGCTTCGCTGTTGAACCCACAGACAAGAGCGCATGCGCCAGGTTATGTCAGGAAATATAAAATGCTTAACAAATGCTAGTATGAGAAACCAGGGGCCTGGTGCAATGCCCACCAAGCTGATGAAACAGAGGAGCCCTCATCACACGCTGTCCTCTGTGGCAAAAGAGCAGGCACAAGGTAAAAGTCAGGAATCCACAACACTCTGAGCTTCTAGGAGAGCACTTGGGGGCACCCAAGCATGGAAACAGGCTGCAGGCCAGCACATAAGGTAGTGCAAAGTGGTAGTCCCTCCTGCAGCCCGGCAATCAGCAGGCCAACACAGCAAAGCAAATAATCCAAATGGTGGTCCCTCCTGGCAGCACAGCAGTCCCTATCAATGTGCAGCATGTAAAGCCAGCAGCATCTGGTTATAACTAAGTCCCATGCAGTGTCAAAAATAATGGGGTCAGAGCCCCTGTACGTATAATCAAAATGTCTTTGATGTGAAGGTAACTTCAAAATGAACCTTAGAACTGCACAACCCCCCATTCAACCCAAGCCCTGACTACGGACATCAGTAGGGGATAAACAAGCTCTTTGTGTGAGCAGGACACAGCCTATAAAAATGTAAGTGTGCCCACCTCCCTCTCTCCCAGCCTAGGAATACAATTCAGTATGCAGATGTAACCCTATTACACACTAACCTCTTTGTGTGAAAGTATGCACACAGCCTAGCTGCCACTCTGCTCTAGATGTGTATTTGAGTCCGGCTGCAAACCACAAAGAGTCACAAGCACATAGAAATGTCCACTTTCTAAAACTGACATTTCTACAATAGTAATGAAAAATCCCCCTACACCAATAAGCAGGAGCCATCACCACTATCCCAAACATACCAAACATGGCAATCAGGGGCGGTGCATCCATTGGGGTGCTGGGGCGTTGCCCCACCAGGCCACATGGCCCCAAGTCGCACCGCACGCAAACAAAATTAATAGCAAACTTTAAAGTACTTGCGTCGCGAGTTCACGAGTCGCTCCGCTCAGGCAGGCATTTGATTCAATCGGCGCTGAAGGGGGGTGGGGCCGTGGGGGCGGGACTGGCTGCGGCAGCAAGGAGGGTGACTGACAGCAGCGCTTACTAAAGCGCAGCTGCAATAGTGCGCCTGCTCGATTTTGGGCTGGTCATTTTTATGACCAGCCCAAACATGCGCACTACAGCCACCTCCTAAGGACAAGGAGAGCGAGGGGGGAGTCGGGACCCGAGAGGCCGAGGGTTGCTTCATGCAGCAACCTCCGGTCTCTAATGGGCGGGGCGTCTCCGTGCCCTAGCCAATACTGGCGCTGCTAATGCAGCGCCAGGATTGGCTGCCTGAGAAGACACCGTGCAGCCTAAGGGGCCAGGGCTGTTGTTCAGAAGGCGCGGGACCCGGACCGGCCCAGGACAGAGCAGAACAGAAGGCACCAAGCAGCCCCCAACGCAGGACCCCGGCCCAGGAACAGAGGCGGCGTGGACCAGGTAAGTTGTGTGGTTTTTTTTATTGTAAAAAAACTCCCCCGCGCGACCCCCACCCGACTCTCCCCCCCCACCCGAGTATTGCGAGCTGCGACTGCCATAAAGCATCCCGGAGAGCAGCGCATCTGCAAAGGACCATTTGTCTTCGTTTGTTAGAAAGACTTCCACATTTCATGCAAGTAGACCATGATGAACAATTGTTAAATCCAATTACAGCTGCAGCTAAAATAATGTTTAACTGCATCGTAGTGGCAGCTCAGAAGGACCACGGCAAACATGAGCGAAAACTTTCACAATCGAAGCGACATCTATTGAATATCTGTATCTCTAATCCTTCAAGCCAGCCATGTTATAGTAAATGTGTACCCTGAATGTGTACAGAAACGTGTTAGTTGAGTAGGACAGCTCACATTGTATTGGTTATTAGAGAGCCAATCCACGATGTTTATAATTATTTACCTAAAATTTTGACCCTCCTAGTGGTACTTGTGGCATCCTGCCTGCTTTTAATTAAATCTGAATACACTGCAGTGGTGTGCATCACTGTCCGACTACATTGTGTGACTGGTCAAAGCTAAAGACCTAGATACAAGCAACTTAACTCTCACCGAGGCCCGTTGAAGTGCGGTATTTTCTGTGCGTTCTCTTCCCAGTATTGTTTGTTTGGAGTGCGCTTTTGTATGTGTCATTAAGGTAACTGGGCCCACTCGTTTTCCCCCTTGCTCCAGCAGCAACACCAACCTTGGAGCAGTGAGGCTGTCAGTGCCTTCCCCTCCCTGTTCTCCAGGGTACCTTTTGTGAGAGTCATTAACGTAGCCGGCCTGCTCGCTTCCCCCCTTGAGAGTTAAGGGAATATGATGTTTTATGCCCTACTGCACTGCTAGTGAAAGTACTTCTGAACTCCATGGGGTAGTCATCTTCGCACTAAATTGACCCATGACAGATGACACACACCACAAATATATTGTCTCTACATTTAAATATTGGGTGTCCTTCAATGAATTGGCAAACAGGTCCAGTGCGCCCATAAAGCAATGTAAGACGCCACCTCGAGGAAACAAAATCCTATTTTGCCTCGACTGCTGAAAACACTTACACCTTTCCTGCCTAGGAAAGGATGAAGGGTTGAACCAGTTTTACTGAGACTGCCTGCAATTGTGTTTTGACTCACCAATCAAAGGAAAAGTAGATTGGACTCCCAAGTAGCCGACCCCTGCTACCCAAATGCGCAATGTCATCTGTTTATGACCAGCACCAGTAAAGGCAGGGTCCCTCGGCAGGGGAACCTTAGATCCCAGTAGGCGGCATCTTAACGGGAAAGCTTTGTCAGAAAGGTCAGCATCTGCCTGTTGCAAAGGCGTCCCACAGCAAATCGCTCCATAGATGAAATTCATTTGGATACATTCACTACCTTATCCCTGCAACGCAGCCCTTATCCCACCGTCCTTTCCTGGTGTGAGTCTGTAGCTGGCAACTCTCACAGGAGCAGCATCAGTGAGAGAATGTTAAGTACATCGAGCAAAATGCTACTTTGCCCCTGGAGCACTCCCCACACATAGTAGCCAAAATAATTTCAGCTCTTTTGTTGTTGTTTGGGAAAAAACCACTAGTTGGTGTCCTAGGGCTTCGGTTTACCTCTTCTCGTGGAAGAGGCAGCATTGACCTGTGGGTCCAAGCATGGCTGAGATCACTGAACGGCGATAGGTCCTTGAAGGCACAGAGGGGGCAGGACGGGTTTTCAATGGGACTGGTTAACCCAGTGCAGATGATATGGGGTGGGTGGACATCTCTCCCGACCTCTCTCTCACTGGACTCCTGCTCCCTTATGATGTTCGGGCTCGCTCGCTGCGCTCGCTCGCCACGGTGCACTCCGACAGAAAGTTTACGCCTCACCACTTTCAAATGTCACCGGCCACCACTGATGGCAATGCTACTCTTTTCATATCAGAAATTACCACTTAAAGACATATAAGGGAATTCCCAATGCTAACCTATGAGAGGAGAAGCACTCACTGTAGTGAAAAACGAAATAGGGTGTTTGTCACTACCAGAACATTCCACACAATAAATGCACATGTCCCACCTTTTACCTACACAGCACCCTGCCCATAGGGCTACCTAGGCCCTACCTTAGGAGTGTCCTATATGTAGTAAATGGAGAGTTTCAGGCTTGGCAAATAACTTTAAATGCCAAGTCAATGAGACAGTAAACTGTGCACGCAGGCCCTGCAGTGGCAGGCCTGACCTGAGACAGGTTTGAAAGGCTACTTCTGTGGATGGCGCAAGCAGCGCTGCAGGCCCACTAGTAGCATTTAATCTAAAGGCCCAGGGTATATGGTATGCCACTGTACAAGTGTCTTACAGGTAAATTAAATATACCAAACAGGTGTAGATCAATCATACCATGTTTAAACGAGAGTGCACATGCACTGAATAGCACTGGTAAAGTGCCCAGAGTTCTAAAGCCAACAAAACAATGTCTGGAAAAATACAGAAGGAAGGCAAAAAGTTTGTGGATAACCATGCAAAAAGGGCCAGGTTCAACAGAGACCATTATTATAAAGTTAAGTGGGTAAAATCCACAACCTATGCGCAACAAGCATTGGCATTCCCGTGCAGCCTAACATGGAATTTTAAACAATCCGAGATTTACTGAAATCAGTAAACCTGGGATTGCGCCATGTTGGTACACCAATCTGGTCATGGCATACTGAGGAGAAATATGTTTTTTTCTACTTGTTATTTCCTCTTTCCATGTGTAATGCATTCCGCATCACACACAGAAAGAGGAAATTGTCATCTTAGGATTGTTTTTTACAGGAATGTGTCCCTTCCAGCACAAAAACAATCCTGCCCATAATACAGAAACCCTTGCACCATGGTGCAAGGATGCCTGCATTGGCGCTAGGCAGATAACAAATAACAGATGGTTTTGGTTTTAATTTGCCCAATTATTATTTTTTTTTAAACTAAGGCCTGAGATTAAAAGTCAACAAGGGATAGTGTGTTGGTGCAAAATTTTCCAACAAATGACTCATAATCATATAGTTAGTTATGTTATTAAGAAATCATAAAAGAGACCGTTTTAGTAATTTCAGAGTGTATTACCAATCAAACATACTTAATTTCATAACACTCTGCGGGGCGAACTTCTGTCAGATACATTTTTATAGCAAATGGCTATTTAAGTAACACCCGGCTTCCTTTTCTAAGTAAGGACCAGTTAATACCCTAACTACCCCGATATGCAAAGGATATTGTGTGACATTACATATGTTCTGGCTTTGCCCTAAATTGATCCAATACTAGAAAATGAACTTTAGGTTCATTAACTCCAGAACTGATATAGATATAGAGCCAGAACAAGAGATAGCTCTTTTCAGACGCCCCTTGTCCAAAGGCTGTTTCACCAATACACAACACAACCAACTTGTTATCTACATGGTCATTTCCAAGTCATTCACCAATAAA
Organism: Calotriton arnoldi; assembly: GCA_963921515.1. Taxonomy (NCBI): domain Eukaryota; kingdom Metazoa; phylum Chordata; class Amphibia; order Caudata; family Salamandridae; genus Calotriton; species Calotriton arnoldi. The sequence goes on along the minus strand of CAWUFW010007005.1, from coordinate 462,811 downwards.
AGCTGGAAATCATCCGTAGCACCTATTTTTAGGCACAGGAAATATAAAATGTTGAGAGCCGAATTCGAGGGTACTGGGGGCTCGTAAAGTTCAAGAAAATCTGGGACTTTATATTGGACTAAATGAGGAGTTTTCTAATTGCATACTTCAATACCAAGGACAATTAAATGCTTCGTTTTTTCCTTCTTATTTTTTAGGATTGGTGGAATGACTTAATAATGAAAAATATTTTTTTAGAAAAATAATCTAGAGAGGGATTTGTAAAGATGGTAATATTATTGCAGACAGGAATGGCACAAAACTTTTCGCACATATACACACATTCATGCAGTGACAAAGTTAGAGGAGGCGCATGACCATCCTAAGACCTATACTTCTTTAACTTAGAAACCTGAGATAAAACAACAAAATGGTAAGGAGAGGAAGTTGCTTGTAAAGTACATCGCATTAACCAACATAGACATTGCATTCTGTACAGTAGAATCTTCACCGTACAGCACACAACTGTGGTTGATTGCAGGCAATGGGAGACATCCAGCACTGTTCATTATGAATCACTCTCTATTTGTGTGGGTAACAATTACCCGTGAGAGATAGAGGATTCATAAATCATACAAACGTGGGCAACCACCATGGATTAGCAAGAGTTTGATGTACAACCTACCTTCAGAAAGAACGCAGAATTTACACATAGACGTTACTGGATAGACATACAGAGAACAAGTAACTGCCTTGCTGTCAAAATAACTCTGAAAATCCCACCAGCTATCTGGGAAAGAGTCATCCTGCTTTCTATTGTCTATTCAGCACTTGAAGCATTTAAAGTGAACCTAATACTTAAGTAAAGAAGGGACGGGGCGTGGCTAGCGCCCGAGGAAGATGGCGGCGTTCTAGCGGCACTCGGTAAGGCGACGCGGGGACTAAGGGACACCACGGCGGCACTTATGGCAGAAAACTGCTAAAAATGGTACCACAGACGTCGGAACTAATGCGGGACATCGGAGCGTGAGTTTCACTTTACTCAGAGCTCCGTAGGCTGAGCGCTTCTTCTTCACCGTCATTAATGACTTTGACGGCAGGGGACCCGCCATCTTAATTGCACATGCAGTTATGAAAAAAGCCTCCTGCGATCCCCGCGTCCTTCAATTTATGGCTTGTAATGCTTACACAAGCAGCGTGAAGAGAATACTTTATATTTCCTAATGCCCAAAAGATTTCTGAGCAATAAATCCTCTTTCTCCAATGCTCATTTCATATAGCTTTCACAGGAGACTATTCTGCTGAGGTAAATGCCTCATACAACTTTTATTTAAATGTCACATGGGCCTTATATCTTCTGAAACAAAGTGAGTTTTTATATGCCACTTTTCTACGTGAAAGTCTGTTTTTTTTTCCTCTTCCTTTTGTATTTTCTATTTGAAATTAAAAGTTACGCAATATCCCACCCTGTGGACTGTTCTCTTGCCTTTAATTCTGAGGGCTCTCACGAATTTCACTCTTTTACTTTCTGGATTTGACTGACACATTGTACGGGCAGATTGAGGAAAACAAACTCTTTGTTGACACCTACAGCTCGTAAATTTATAGTACGTGCGAGCTCCCGCACCCTTCTGGCATCAATGGAGGACTCTTTGAACCTGCCTCTTAAGGCTGCTTCTTCATCCGGCATTAATGCTCCTTCTGCTACTAGTAAAGCGCCAACCAAATGTCTGAAAAAAGACCGTCCCTCTCCACCAAAGAAGATTTTGCTTGTTTCTATGGACCTTCTCCTGGAAGATATCCGTGCTCTTCGTCCCTTCGTAGAAGAGACGAACCCCAAATTGCAAGTCGTTACGGATGGATGGTCAAAGATGGAGCAGAGAATCACCAAGGTTGAGCACGACGTGGAGTCTTTAAATTCAACTTGCTATAAAGTGGAAGCTCTCCAAACCCAAGTCACATCCCTTCAGAGGCAGATTGAGAACCTTGGGAACAGAAACAGATGAAATAACCTTCGGATTTATGGTTTACCAGAGGGTTCGGAAGGCTCTGACCCTCTCAACTTCTTCAAATCATTTCTGCCAACAATTTTGAACCTACCAGAAGGTACAACTCTAAACATCCAGCGCGCACATAGATTGGGACCTCCTCAGGCAGCGCATTCCAACATGAAAAAAACGAGAGGAGTTATACTATACTTTCTTGAGTATACTGATTTGCTCAAGGTGCTGTCAGCAGTTAGATCCGCAAAACGAATTACATCCTCTGGCGATCATCTCTTCTTCTCGCAAGACTATGCAAAACCCACAGCAGATAGACATAAGGAATTTCTCGCGATGAGACCAGCTCTCCGATCTATTGGGACAAAGTTCGGTTTATTCCACCCTTGCCTTTTCAAAGTAACTTTCAACAATAAAACTACTACGTATGCAGATCCAGCCAGTCTAAAAAGTTTTCTTAATTCATGTAGCACGGAAACATGGACACATCTATTGCTTGCTCCAAATAATAGGGGTTAAATAATATGTGCTATCTTACCTGCAATTTCAAGTTCTTTAATATGTATATTTATCTTGCATTTGAAGTTATAGTTGATGCTTTAGTTAACAAGTTGTTTAGATGATTTTAACCAATTTTTCTCTCCCCTCAGGCTCCTTTTCCATACTGACTGATGTGTTTCGCCTTGCATGTCGTCTGTCCTGAAGTCCCCCTTGCCTTGCCTCGTGGAGTCTGGACGTGTCATCGTTCCATGTGGCCTCATCTCCCCTCCCTCCTTATGTGTTTTGGACTTTATGTAGGTACAGTCTTTTTTCTTCTTCTAATCTCTCTACTGGTTTTCTTTCTTTTACTTATAACTTTCTTGTTCTCGATCCTTAAATCTAATTTTCATAATATTTCTTCATACCATTTTTCCTTCTATTGTTCGGTCTTCCTCTCTTCTCCTCAATCATCAGATTTCTTTGGTATTACTTTAGTACTTGTTGCATGTCTTATATTTGACACTCTACATGTTACAACTGGTTTAGTTCACTATTCATTTTGTATGATTAATTTATGTTTTTAAAAATTGTCACATGGAATGTAAGAGGCTTAAGTTCTCCCATTAAGAGACAACGGGCATATTATTAACAAACTGCGATAAATATCGCAGGGCGCGCTTAGCGCGTTTTTTTCTATTGCCGGCTATCGCTGGATTTCATCGCCGAGTTAGAGCGTTATTATCAACGCTTATCTCAAAGGCGATAAGAAATCTAGCGATAGCAGCAAAATGCGGGAAATGCTGTGATATTTTGTGAGTGATAATGAAAACCTCGCTGATACGCCCCTGTGGCCTTAGCCGTGCAATCCACCTCCCATTATTAAGATGGCTAAGTCAACTTTATAGCAGGAGTTAAATTCCTGCGATGAAGGGGGCTTAGCGCGAATATTATCATCGCTTCGCGGGTCTGCTGCCGGCTTGATAATATCGCGAAGCCGTGTTATTTTATTTATTTGAAGTTTGTAGAGCGCACAGCTACCTCCAACGGAGGTGTCCCGGTGCTAATTGCGGAGAGCAGAAGGAGGGGGAGAACTGCCAATAGTTACAGGTGCTAGGGAAGGTTGAAAAACCAAGTTTTTAGAAGTTTGCGGAAGACAGATTCTGAATTGGCCTTCCTTATGAACTCGGGTAGGGAGTTCCAGAGATGGGCAGTTCTTACCGTAAAAGACCGGCCACCTAGTCTGGCTTTTTGAAGTGGGGAGTGGCAAGAAGTACTTGGTGATTACATCTCAGAACCCTCGTCTGATGATATTTGCGGAGTCTTTTTCTCAGGTAGAGGGGGCCCGTTTCTTTAATTACCCTGTAGGCGAGCGTTAGCGCCTTGAATTCTACCCTCCTTTTTACTGGCAGCCAATGTAGGCTCCGTAAATGGGGTGAGATGTGGTGTCGTGTTGGGATATTTCTAATGAGCCTAGCGGCCGCATTTTGTATAGTCTGTAGCTTTCTTATCAGGTGTTAGCGAGTGTTAGCGAGTTCTCCCATGCTGTTTTATCAGGAACGCCTACTTTGCATGTCATTAGCGATGGCATGCAGGGCGATAATAAAACGGCAGCCATTGCGCGAAGACAAGCGCTAACAAGGGTTAGCGTGAGCTTGTTAATAGTGCGAAGAATATCTCGCCGCGTTTTTGGCTTTTAAAGCCAAAAAAGCGGCAATATGGCCCTTGATAATATGCCCCTACGAGTTTTGTCATATTTATCAAAGCTAGATGTTAACATAGCCTTATTACAGGAGTCACACCTTACAGAGCAGGAATCACTGAAACTCAAAAGGGATTGGGTGAGGGATATTTTCTTCTCAGCCGGTGATGGTAAAAGGAATGGGGTCATAACGTTGTGTCATAAGGCTTTGAATGTTAAGGTTATTTCTCAAGATTCAGATAGTGAAGGTAGATGGATTTTTACCAGTTTAATGATATATAAGTCTCCAATCTTGCTATTTAACGTATATGCCCCTACCAATGGTGATGCTCTTTTTGGTCCCACATCACCCAACTGCTTGTGAGATATTCTTAGGAGAATTTTATTTTTGCGGGTGACTGCACTCAAGTAGTGGATCCCTTTATAGACCGAAATTCGAAGACTTTTTTTATCCCAAATAAATCACACAAGATGTTTTTACATACTATAAAATAGAGAAACCTAGTGGATGCTTGGAGACTCTGTAATTTCTCAGTCTTTATGTTCAGCTGACATTGACCCCATACTTATTTCTGACCTTGCTCCGGTTTCGATCCAACTGAATATCTTGCAACAACCTGTATCACCTAAAAAATGGCGTTTTAACAATTCCCTACTCTTAGATTCCAGTTTCACCACCTCTTTTGTTTCCTTTTTCCATGAATTTTTCGAATCAATCAAACAGACAACCTTCCCTTGAATACAATTTGGGATACTTTTAAGGCAGCTGCACGTGATTTCATTAGTAGACATGTATCTAACAAGCGCAAAATTTCCCGAACACTAAATAATGAGCTTCTCATGAAAATTAAAAGACTGGAACACTCCTTTTACACATCTAAATCAAAAGATTGTCTATCAGAACTCATAAATGCTAAAATGGATTTCAATAAGGTCTCTACTGAAAATGCTTCTCTGTATTTATTAAAAACCAGTGCAAAGTTTTATGGAGGCCAGAATAAATCTGGTAATTTTTAGCCAACTACCTTAAGATTAAACAAAATAGGCTTCAAATTGAATCCATTATCGATGATAATCAAATACCAAAACTCAAAGATTCTGAAATTCTTAATGAATTTATGAAGTTTTACAAGTCTTTATACACACCTGAGAGCATACCCACAGATGCAGATGTCACTCATTATTTTTCTACGATTCAACAACATATTACGTCCCCAATGAATTTGAATTTGGATTTGTTAGAAACTGATATTACACAGATAGAAATGTTAAATGCATTAAAGACCCTGCAAAAAGATAAAGCACCAGGCCCGGATGGCTTTACGGTTGAATTTTATTTACACTTTGCCCAACTTTTTCTTCCTCACCTGCACACTCTTATTTCCTCTTTCACCACATCACGTAAATCCTCAGGCTCCTTTTTAGAGGCCTTAATCTGTCTTATACCAAAAGAAGGCCAAGATTTGCGCTTTTGCAAAAACTATAGGCCCATATCCCTAGTTAACGTGGACTACAAAAAATGTTGTAAAGCATTAGCCCTTCGACTAGAAACATATCTCCCTTTGATACTTGATAAAGAGCAATCAGGTTTTGTTAAAGGACGTAATATCACTGACAACACACGCCTATTTTTTGATATTTTAGCCAAAGCGTCACATTACTCAGATCCTTTAGCAGCGATTGCCCTGGACGCAGAAAAGGCCTTTGATAGGGTATATTGGCCTTTTCTTTTTCATACTCTTAAATGGTTTGGTCCAAAAATTGTTTCTCTAATTGCCCTACTATATTCTGAACCCAAAGCTGCCATTTTTGTTAATGGTCTAACATCTCCTTATTTCACTTTAAATAGAGGAGTTCGCCAGGGTTGCCCTTTATCTCCCTTTCTTTTTAATTTAGTACTGGAACCATTTTTTATCAAAAATCCGACAAAATCATTCAATAATAGGGTTCAAATCTAACAGTCAACAGATTAAATTAGCAGCATATGCAGATGACATATTATTCCTTTCTCAACCACAGAACTCGCTTCCAGCATTTTTGGAAGAGGTGGATTCTTATAAATTGGTATCTGGATATAACTTAAATAATGAAAAATGCGAAATACTGCCCTTAAATAGGTACACATTTAAAGAGCATTTTGCGATCTCTAATTTCACATGGAAATCCCAACATATTAAATATTTGGGTTTATGGTTTTCTACATCTATTAAGACATCCATTTCTTTAAACTTTGATAAATGCCTAGATAAATTAAAATCACTTACTACGAAGTGGCATCCCCTTTACCTATCCTGGTGGGGTCGTCTGGACACTATTAAAATGATGCTTACCCCTATCATTCTTTACATTATATCTAATATACCATTATTTATACCAGCTAAGTTTTTTCATAAAATCAACTCAGTCCTTCTTTCATTTTTATGGAAGAACAAAAAATCAAGAATGTCATTACAAAAATTGATGCAGCCAAAATCGGAGGGTGGAGTTAACTTTCCCGATTTTTTGAAATATCACAAAGCCTTTCAATTGAAGCAGCTGTCGAAATGGGTGTCTGATTCTCCTGCGGATTCCCCATTATGGATTGATCTTAAGCTTGCATTCATATCACCCTTCTCATTTCAGGAAATCCTCTCCTTTTCTCGTAACCCGCAAAAAACTTCCACGTCAGTAATTACATTCTCCTGTAAAATATTAGACACTCTTCTTCATACCGCACCACATGACCTTGACACCTTCTTGGCCTCCACAATCTGGCATAACAAATTTATACTTGTCAACAACAAACCCCTTTATTGGAAAGCTTGGAGAAATAAAGGTTTAATTTGGGTGTACCAACTATTTGAACAAGGCACACTTATCCCATTTTCAAAGCTCTGATCTCTTTTTCATCTACCTTCCTCTTTTCAACATAAATTTTCAGCCTTACGATCTGCAATACTGGAAGCCCACTCTCATTTTCAGTCTACAATCCCCTCATCTCCTCTGTTTGATTCTACTTGGCATAATTTCCTCCGCTTGAATCCCAAAGCCTCTAATATTTACTCTCGTTTAACACAATCTCGCGTAAACAGAGATAAAACCAAAACAGAACTTTCTTGGGAAGCTGACTTCGACACAGTTTAGTCCATCTCCTTATAGAATAAATTATGGACTAAAATCAGGAAATCATCTAGAGCGGCCAACACTACTCAAACTCTTTTTTTCATTTGTAATAGACTTCTTTTTACACCCACATATTTACACAAAATACATGGTGAAATTCCTAACACCTGCTGGACATGCTCTTGTGAAAACGCTGACTTAAAACACCTGTTATTTACTTGCCCATTTGTGCTTAAATTCTGGGAACAAGTTTGGTCTCAAATTAACACTATTTGTCACACTACAGCTCCCATCTTCCCATCAACATTTTTGGGGGAGCCCATCCCTCGATTGGAATATGAAACAATCACACACGCAAATCATAGACCTATTGCTAGCTGTTACCTTTCAACAGATACCAAAAAATTGGAAGGATACAACTAAATTATCGTACCTCGCTTGGTGGTACGCTGTTTGTCACAATCATAGATTAGACACAACCTTTGTATATCCTATATCTCTTGCTAAAAAATGTCTACAATTGTGGTCTCCTGTTACACAATTTCTTGATGATTGTGCAAAAAATTACTTCGCTCCCACTCCATTAATACAAGAAGTTGCTCAGCCTCCCTGACTACCCTTATGTTACCAATAAAATTGTTTAATATATTATTGTTATAACTTCAATGTGATTATATATTGTTAATTTACTTAGCTTTCCTCTTAATCCTTATTACATTAACAACATCCATAAACCAGACACATTTATATATATATATATATATATATATATATATATATATATATATATATATATATATATATATATATATATATATATCTACTGGCGGTCGCCAGTAGATAGTTATAGTTAAAACCTATTATCCATAGGAAATCCGCGACATTCTATTTCAAATAACGTTGGCGCCGGTTGACGAATCTTCGCGAAAGTTTCCAACTTGTTGGGCGCTCCGGTCCGCTCCTATCCTGAAAGTCTCGGGGTGATACGTCAAGCGGGGGCCGAGAAAAAGGGGGTCCCAAAACGCATTTTCCCCATTCATTTTTCCATAGGAACCTTTAGTCGCAGCTACAGCCCGAACTGCTGAACGGAATTACACCAAATTTGGCAAAGAGGTAGCCCTTGGTTCAGTGTCGTGCCTTTTGCTTAAATGGTGTAAATCCGTTCAGTAGTTCCTGAGAAAATCAAAAGTAAAGTCACATATATATCTGGGCGGAGCCTAACCACACATGTCCTCGTGAGATCTGATTGGCTGTCAGCACTTCATCCTGGAATTGCTGGCAGCCATCTTGGGACCAATATAAATGATAGTACCTCATTGAAATGCATTGTAGTGAATAGAAGATTTTGAGGGTCACCAAAAGGAGAACTATAAAGGGTGATAACAGGCTTTAGTTACATTAGAATTTATTTGTTGATGGTACCATACTAATTTTAGGAATTGTGGTGTATTCTAAGGTGATTTTACCATGTGAAAAACCTTCTGCTGGGATATCATGAATCATGTTTGAGAGAACACTATTTTCTCATGCTTGTCCCATGGAGGTTTGGAAGGTGCTCCAGAAGCTAAAATGAGAGCATATTTTCTGTAAATTCACATTATCTTTCTCACTCATGTGAGAATGAAGTCTGACATTCTCAGTAAAACATGTACATCCAACAAGGGCAGAGACTGTCAGTTGATTCCTTTGTGTTCTACTGCAGCTTCCCAGAGTGTTTTAAAGAACAACTAGAGTGCTAACAGCCTTACTTATGACAAAAGTATGGCACACCTGAAGCCATCTTGATTGGAATAAACTGGTAACACTTAAACAATTTAATTTAAAAGGAACAAAATGATGGGGTTCATTTTGTCATAGAAATTATGGTTAGTGCTGTAGAAAGAAAAATTAGGACATGTTTCAAGTGTGATCTCAAATATCTTCCTGTTATATTTCAACAGGAGCAGCCTGCCAGTTGATGCCTTTGTGTTCTACTGCAGCTTCCCAGAGTGTTCTAAAGAACAACTAGAGCGCTAACAGCCTTACTTATGACAAAAGTATGGCACACCTGAAGCCATCTTGATTGGAATAAACCGGTAACACTTAAAACATTTAATTTAAAAAGGAACAAAATGAGGGGTTCTTTTTGAAATAGAAATTATGGTTAGTGCTGCAGAAAGAAAAATTAGGGCATGTTTTAAGTGAGATCTCATATCCTCTTCTATTTCATTAGAAAATTCTGACATGCAGACTGAAACAATCACTTTCAATACCAGCAGCAGACTACCAGTTAACTCCCTGGTGAGCAGTACCTTTACTCCAGTGATCTAATGAGCAACTAGAGTGCTAACATTCTGAATTTATGGCAGATGTGAGACACATCTGAATGCCTTCTTGATGGAATCAAAGTAAAAACTGAAAGCATTTCCTACTGAGAAGACTGCAGTAAATGAAGAAATTAGGAAACTTCATAACAAAGAAGTCTTCCAAGATGGCCACCAGTGAAAAAAGAGCCCAAATGTAGCACAAATATTACCCAGATGTAGCCCACATATAGCCCAATGACAAAAGTGTGCAAAACACTTTTTATTTTTAGTTTTTTGCAGTTTTATGTAGTGCAGACTGGTCAGGTATTGGAGCATTGCATCTTAAAACATGACCCCCTACACTACAAAAACACCACTGCACTACCTTAAACCCTAAAACACTACCCCCAGCACGACCCCCTACACTACACAAGCACCACTGCACTATCCTAAACCCTAAAACACTACCCCCAGCACGACCCCCTACACTACCCAAACACCACTGCACTAACCTAAATCCTAAAACACTACCACCAGCACGACCCCTACACTACCCAAACACCACTGCACTACCCTAAAACATGACCCCCTACACTACACAAACACCACTGCACTACCCTAAACCCTAAAACACTACCCCTAGCATGACCCCCTACACTACACAAGCACCACTGCACTACCCTAAACCCTAAAACACTACCCCCAGCACGACCCCCTACACTGCCCGAACACCACTGCACTGCCCTAAACCCTGAAACACCAGCCCCTGCATGACCCCCTACACTGCCCGAACACCACTGCACTGCCCTAAACCCTGAAACACCACCCCTAGCATGACCCCCTACACTGCCCGAACACCACTGCACTGCCCTAAACCCTGAAACACCACCCCTTCACGACCCCCTACACTGCCCGAACACCACTGCACTGCCCTAAACCCTGAAACACCACCCCCAGCATGACCCCCTACACTGCCCGAACACCACTGCACTGCCCTAAACCCTGAAACACTACCCCCAGCAAGACCCCCTACACTGCCCGAACACCACTGCACTGCCCTAAACCCTGAAACATCACCCCAGCATGACCCCCTACACTGCCCGAACACCACTGACCTAAACCCTGAAACACCACCCCCAGCACGACCCCCTACACTGCCCGAACACCACTGCACTGCCCTAAACCCTAAAACACTACCGCCAGCATGACCCCCTACACTGCCCGAACACCACTGCTCTGCCCAAAACCCTGAAACACCAGCCCCAGCACGACCCCCTACACTGCCCGAACACCACTGCACTGCCCTAAACCCTGAAACACCAGCCCCAGCACGACCCCCTACACTGCCCGAACACCACTGCACTGCCCTAAACCCTGAAACACCAGCCCCAGCACGACCGCCTACACTGCCCGAACACCACTGCACTGCCCTAAACCCTGAAACACCAGCCCCAGCACGACCCCCTACACTGCCCGAACACCACTGCACTGCCCTAAACCGTGAAACACCAGCCTCAGCACGACCCCCTACACCGCCCGAACACCACTGCACTGCCCTGAACCCTGAAACACCAGCCCCAGCACAACACCCTACACTGCCCGAATACCACTGCACTGCCCTAAACCCTGAAACACCAGCCCCAGCACAACCCCGTACACTGCCCGCACACCACTGCACTGATAACAGGGTGATAACAGGGTGATAACAGGCTTTAGTTACATTAGAATTTATTTGTTGATGGTACCATACTAATTTTAGGAATTGTTGTGTATTCTAAGGTGATTTTACCATGTGAAAAACCTTCTGCTGGGATATCATGAATCATGTTTGAGAGAACACTATTTTCTCATGCTTGTCCCATGGAGGTTTGGAAGGTGCTCCAGAAGCTAAAATGAGAGCATATTTTCTGTAAATTCACATTATCTTTCTCACTCATGTGAGAATGAAGTCTGACATTCTCAGTAAAACATGTACATCCAACAAGGGCAGAGACTGTCAGTTGATTCCTTTGTGTTCTACTGCAGCTTCCCAGAGTGTTCTAAAGAACAACTAGAGTGCTAACAGCCTTACTTATGACAAAAGTATGGCACACCTGAAGCCATCTTGATTGGAATAAACTGGTAACACTTAAACAATTTAATTTAAAAAGGAACAAAATGATGGGGTTCATTTTGTCATAGAAATTATGGTTAGTGCTGTAGAAAGAAAAATTAGGACATGTTTCAAGTGTGATCTCAAATATCTTCCTGTTATATTTCAACAGGAGCAGCCTGCCAGTTGATGCCTTTGTGTTCTACTGCAGCTTCCCAGAGTGTTCTAAAGAACAACTAGAGCGCTAACAGCCTTACTTATGACAAAAGTATGGCACACCTGAAGCCATCTTGATTGGAATAAACCGGTAACACTTAAAACATTTAATTTAAAAAGGAACAAAATGAGGGGTTCTTTTTGAAATAGAAATTATGGTTAGTGCTGCAGAAAGAAAAATTAGGGCATGTTTTAAGTGAGATCTCATATCCTCTTCTATTTCATTAGAAAATTCTGACATGCAGACTGAAACAATCACTTTCAATACCAGCAGCAGACTACCAGTTAACTCCCTGGTGAGCAGTACCTTTACTCCAGTGATCTAATGAGCAACTAGAGTGCTAACATTCTGAATTTATGGCAGATGTGAGACACATCTGAATGCCTTCTTGATGGAATCAAAGTAAAAACTGAAAGCATTTCCTACTGAGAAGACTGCAGTAAATGAAGAAATTAGGAAACTTCATAACAAAGAAGTCTTCCAAGATGGCCACCAGTGAAAAAAGAGCCCAAATGTAGCACAAATATTACCCAGATGTAGCCCACATATAGCCCAATGACAAAAGTGTGCAAAACACTTTTTATTTTTAGTTTTTTTGCAGTTTTATGTAGTGCAGACTGGTCAGGTATTGGAGCATTGCATCTTAAAACATGACCCCCGACACTACAAAAACACCACTGCACTACCTTAAACCCTAAAACACTACCCCCAGCACGACCCCCTACACTACACAAGCACCACTGCACTATCCTAAACCCTAAAACACTACCCCCAGCACGACCCCCTACACTGCCCGAACACCACTGCACTGCCCTAAACCCTGAAACACTACCCCCAGCATGACCCCCTACACTGCCCAAACACCACTGCTCTGCCCAAAACCCTGAAACACCAGCCCCAGCACGACCCCCTACACTGCCCGAACACCACTGCACTGCCCTAAACCTTGAAACACCAGCCCCTGCACGACCCCCTACACTGCCCGAACACCACTGCACTACCCTAAACCCTGAAACATCACCCCCAGCACAACCCCCTACACTGCCCGAGCACCACTGCACTGCCCTAAACCCTGAAACACCAGCCCCAGCACGACCCCCTACACTGCCCGAACTTCACTGCACTGCCCTAAACCCTGAAACACCAGCCCCAGCACGACCCCTACACTGCCCGAACACCACTGCACTGCCCTAAACCCTGAAACACCAGCCCCAGCACGACCCCCTACACTGCCCGAACACCACTGCACTGCCCTAAACCGTGAAACACCAGCCTCAGCACGACCCCCTACACTGCCTGAACACCACTGCACTGCCCTGAACCCTGAAACACCAGCCCCAGCACAACACCCTACACTGCCCGAACACAACTGCACTGCCCAGAACCCTGAAACACCACCCCGTGCATGACCCCCTACACTGCCCGAACACCACTGCACTGCCCTAAACCCTGAAACACCACCCCCAGCGCGACCCCCTACACTGCCCGAACACCACTGCCCTAAACCCTGAAACACCACCCCCTGCACAACCCCCTACACTTCTCGAACACTACTGCACTGCCCTAAACCCAGAAACACCATCCCCAGCACGACCTCCTATACTGCACGAACACCACTGCACTGCCCTAAACCCTGAAACACCAGCCCCAGCACGACCCCCTACACTGCCCGAACACCACTGCACTACCCTGAAACACCACCCCTGCACGACCCCCTACACTGCCCGAACACCACTGTACTGCCCTAAACCCTGAAACCCCACCCCCAGCATGACCCCCTACACTGCCAGAACACCACTGCACTGCCCTAAACCCTGAAACACCACCCCCTGCATGACATCCTACACTGCCCGAACACTACTGCACTGCCCTAAACCCTGAAACACCACCCCCAGCACGACCCCCTACACTGCACGAACACCACTGCACCGCCCTAAACCCTGAAACACTACCCCCAGCAAGACCCCCTAAACTGCCCGAACACCACTGCACTGCCCTAACCCCTGAAACATCACCCCCAGCAAGACCCCCTACACTGCCCGAACACCACTGCCCTAAACCCTGAAACACCACACCCAGCAAGACCCCCTACACTGCCCGAACACCACTGCAATGCCCTAAACCCTGAAACACCACCCCCTGCATGACCCCCTACACTGCCCGAACACCACTGCACTGCCCTAAACCCTGAAACACCACCCCCAGCACGACCCCCTACACTGTCCGAACACCACTGCACTGCCCTAAACCCTAAAACACCACCCCCAGCACGACCCCCTACACTGCCCGAACACCACTGCACTGCCCTAAACCCTAGAACACTACCCCCAGCATCACCCCCTACACTACCCGAACACCACTGCCCTACCCTAAACCCTAAAATACTCCCCCAGCACGACCCCCTACACTACCCGAACACGACTGCACTGCCCTAAACCCTAAAACACTCCCCCAGCACGACCCCCTACACTACCCGAACACCACTGCACTGCCCTAAACCCTAAAACACTCCCCCAGCACGACCCCCTACACTACCTAAACACCACTGCACTGCCCTAAACCCTAAAACACTACCCCCGCATGACCCCCTACACTACCCAAATACCAATGCACTACCCTAATCCCTAAAACACTACCCCCGCACAACCCCCTACACTACCCAAAGACCACTGCACTACCCTAAACTCTAAAACAATACCCCCGCACGACTCCCTACACTACCCAAAGACCACTGCACTACCCTAAACCCTAAAAACTACCCCAGCACGAACCCCTACACTACCCAAACACCACTGCACTACCCTAAACCATAAAACACTACCCCCAGCAGTACCCCCTACGCTACCCAAACACCACTGCACTACCCTAAACCCTAAAACACTACCCCCAGCAGTACCCCCTACACTACCCAAACACCATTGCACTACCCTAAACCCTAAAACACTACCCCCAGCAGTATCCCCTACACTACCCAAACACCACTGCACTACCCTAAACCCTAAAACCCTAAAACACTAACCCCCAGCACGACCCCCTACACTACCCAAACACCACTGTACTACCCTAAACCCTAAAACACTCCCCCAGCACGACTCCCTACACTACCCAAACACCACTGCACTACCCTAAACCCTAAATCTACCCCCAGCATGACCCCCTACACTACACAAACACCACTGCACTACCCTAAACCCTAAAACACTACCCCCAGCACGACCCTCTTCACTACCTAAACACAACTGCACAATTTGTTACAGGCGTTGCAACGCAGGCCTGTGGTGCTTACTGGAAGTACCTGGTGGGCTAGTTGGGCCCCAGGGACTCTCAGGATTCAAGGTGACCTAATCCCCCAACTTAAAACGCGCCACGGGGCGCGTTTGCACAGTGGTGAAGGGAGGGGCGGGGCCTCAGGTGACATGTGCGCAAACACGCCCTGTGGTGCGTTTTAAGTTGGGGAGTTAATTCCCTTTGAATCCTGGGGGCCAACTAGCCCACCAAGTACCTTCAGTAAGCACAACAGAGTTGCGTTGCAGAGAGGTGAAAAAAGGTGCGTGGCCTCGGAACGCTTCTCTGCAACTCAGCTATGTGGTCCTAACTGTAGGTACCTGGGGGCTAGTTGGGCCCCAGGGACCCTCAGGATTCAAGGGGACTTAATCCCGCAACTTAAAACGCGCCACGGGGCGCGTTTGCACACATGTCACCTAAGGCCCCCTCCCTTCACCACTGTGCAAACGCGCACTGGCTCTGGTTAGTCAGAGTCAGTTACCACCAGTACCCGTCTGAAAAAGTTGTGGGCACAGGATGATTTTGCAACAAGGCCTCTTTCTGCTCCTCTGTTGGTTCTTTCTGCACATCTTTTGCTTCTTTCTGTGCGTTTTTTCTTCTTTCTTCACATGTCCTACCTCTGTTGGCATAGTTAGAAATTAGCATATAAAAAACCTTTGAAATTCACTTAAAAACCATAGGTTTCAGGCACGTTATAGTTAGAAATTAGCATTTAAAAAACCTTTGAAATTCACTGAAAAAACCATAGGTTTCAGGCACGTTATAGTTAGAAATAAGCATTTAAAAAACCTTTGAAATTCACTGAAAAAACCATAGGTTTCAGGCACGTTATAGTTAGAAATTAGCATTTAAAAAACCTTTGAAATTCACTGAAAAAACCATAAGTTTTAGGGACAGTTATAGTTAGTTGGACATTGCACTCGTACAAAACCCGTGAAATTCCCCTGTTATAGTTAGTTCAGCTAACTATAACTCGCGCCCCACAATGCACTGCTGATGACGTCACATATTACATCACTCATGACATGGTCAGTGACATCACTGATGACATCTCAAATGACATCACTGATGACATCATCCATGTGATAATTTCATGCATCTTCTCACACCCTAATATAACTTTTGATACACCCACTCTAAATTACAGACTGCCATTCTCAAAACCATAGACACTCCAACACCAAAAACTACATACCCACTCACTGATTCTTAGGTCTACACACACATCCACTCACTCACCTGTACAGTCATTCATACTTACAGTCACTCAGTACAGGACTATCATATGCACTCATACACCTATATAAACACACACACACCGCCACTCATCCATAGAGGTACTCACACACCTAGTCAGTCATGCAAAAAATTAATCACACACCCATTTACTCACCTATACAGTTATACACACACCAGCTCACTTACTCATACAAATACTAGCACATTCTTACGCTCTTATACAATAACTGATACAAGCACACACGCATCCATACAGCCACTCTCACAATAACACACTCTCACTTATAGACATTTAAATACTCTAACACACATATATACTGCCTTTTACATATGTAGTTACTCGCACATGTACCACTGAGATATACATTCACTCACTAACACACCCATACACACACTCACCCACCCAAGCAGTCCATCACAGATGCACTCTTGAAATCATGCACCCAGTGAATCACCCACTCACATCTATGTATAGAGTCACACACACCCCACCCACACAAACACTCAGGCAGCCATACAGATACTCAGAGAACCAATCAATAACCCATATAGACACTCATGTAGCTATTCGCAAATCCATGCATCCACTTACACACCAACAAACAGACGGATACAGACATTCACACAGTTTAGTCACTAACCCATGCATTCAGTAAGATACGTTTAATCACTCACTTGTAGAGTCAGTCACTCACGTACTAAATCATCCATTCAGACACATACACCCACTCATTCTTCAATACGCCTTTCCCTATATATATTAAACATATTTAAACTTTACAGAAACACAGTCACTGGATGATGTCATCAGTGATGTCATTTGAGATGTCATCAGTGATGTCATCAGTGATGTCACTGACCATGTCATGAGTGATGTAATATGTGACGTCATCAGCAGTGCATTGCGGGGCGCGAGTTATAGTTAGCTGAACTAACTATAACAGGGGAATTTCACGGGTTTTGTACGAGTGCAATGTCCAACTAACTATAACTGTCCCTAAAACTTATGGTCTTTTCAGTGAATATATATATATATATAGTTGTCGAGATGTATAAATTGCTTCTTTAAGGTCTGGTCAGAGAATTGATAGTTTTAAATATAATTGTGTGTGTATATATATATATATATATATATATATATATATATATATATATATATATATATATATATATATATATATATGTATATATTATCTACTGGCGGTCGCCAGTAGATAGTTATAGTTAGGACCTATTTTCCATAGGAAATCCACAACATTCTATTTGAAATAACTCTTGCGTCGGTTGACGAATGTTCACGAAATTTTCAAACTTTATGGCCCGCTCCGGTCCGCTCCTACCCTGAAAGTTTCGGGGTGATTCGTCAGGCGGGGGCTGAGAAAAAAGGGGGGTCCCAAAACGTGTTTTCCCCATTCATTTTCCCATAGGAAACTTTAGCCACGGCTACAGCCCGAACTGCTGAACGGAATTACACAAAATTTGGCAAAGAGGTAGTTCTTGGTTCAGAAAGAACCCTTTTTGTTAAATGGTGTAAATCCGTTCAGTAGTTGCGGAGAAATTAAAAAAATAAGAGTCAAAAAATCAATTTCCCATAGGAAACTTTATGCAAGGCTACAGCCCGAACTGCTGAACGGAATTACACCAAATTTGGCAAAGAGGTAGTTCTTGGTTCAGAAAGAACCCTTTTTGTTAAATGGTGTAAATCCGTTCAGTAGTTGCTGAGAAAATCAAAAGTAAAAACACATATATATCTGGGCGGAGCCTAACCACACATGTCATCGTGAGATCTGATTGGCTGTCAGGACTTCATCCTGGAATTGCTGGCAGCCATCTTGGGACCAATATAAATGATAGTACCCCATTGAAATGCATTGTAGTGAATCGAAGATTTTGAGGGTTACCAAAAGGAGAACTATAAAGGGTGATAACAGACTTTAGTTACATTAGAATTCATTTGTTGATGATACCATACTAATTTCAGGAATTGTGGTGTGTTCTAAGGTGATTTTACCCTGTGAAAAACCTTCTGCTGGGATATCATGAATCATGTTTGAGAGAAACCTATTTTCACATGCTTGTCCCATACAGTTTTGGAAGGTGCTCCAGAAGCTAAAATTAGAGCATATTTTCTGTAAATTCACATTATCTTTCTCAGTCATGTGAGAATGAAGTCTGACATTCTCAGTAAAACATGTACATCCAACAAGGGCAGAGACTGTCAGTTGATTCCTTTGTGTTCTACTGCAGCTTCCCAGAGTGTTCTAAAGAACAACTAGAGTGCTAACAGCCTTACTTATGACAAAAGTATGGCACACCTGAAGCCATCTTGATTGGAATAAACTGGTAACACTTAAAACATTTAATTTAAAAAGGAACAAAATGATGGGGTTCATCTTGTCATAGAAATTATGGTTAGTGCTCTGGAAAGAAAAATTAGGACATGTTTCAAGTGTGATCTCAAATATCTTCCTGTTATATTTCAACAGGAGCAGCCTGTCAGTTGATGCCTTTGTGTTCTACTGCAGCTTCCCAGAGTGTTCTAAAGAACAACTAGAGAGCTAACAGTCTTACTTATGACAAAAGTATGGCACACCTGAAGCCATCTTGATTGGAATAAACTGGTAACACTTAAAACATTTAATTTAAAAAGGAACAAAATGAGGGGGTTCATTTTGCCATAGAAATTATGGTTAGTGCTGTAGAAAGAAAAATTAGGACATGTTTTAAGTGAGATCTCAAATATCTTCCTGTTATATTTCAACAGGAGCAGCCTGTCAGTTGATGCCTTTGTGTTCTACTGCAGCTTCCCAGAGTGTTCTAAAGAACAACTAGAGTGCTAACAGCCTTACTTATGACAAAAGTATGGCACACCTGAAGCCATCTTGATTGGAATAAACTGGTAACACTTAAAACATTTAATTTAAAAACGAACAAAATGAGGGGTTCATTTTGCCATAGAAATTATGGTTAGTGCTGCAAAAAGAAAATTTAGTGCATGTTTTAAGTGAGATCTTAAATCCTCTTCTATTTCATTAGAAAATTCTGACATGCAGACTGAAACAATCACTTTCAATACCAGCAGTAGACTTCCAGTTAACTTCTTGGTGAGCAGTAGCTTTACTACAGTGATCTAATGAACAACTAGAGTGCTAACATTCTGAATTTATGGCAAATGTGTGACACATCTGAATGCCTTCTTGATGGAATCAAAGTAAAAAACTGAAAGCATTTCCTACTGAGGAGACTGCAGTAAATGAGGAAATTAGGAAACTTCATAACAAAAAAGTCTTCCAAGATGGCCACCAGTGAAAAAAGAGCCCAAATGTAGCACAAATATTACCCAGATGTAGCCCACATATAGCCCAATGACAAAAGTGTGCAAAACACTTTTTATTTTTAGGTTTTTTGCAGTTTTATGTAGTGCAGACTGGTCAGGTATTGGAGCGTTGCATCTTAAAACATGACCCCCTACACTACAAAAACACCACTGCACTACCCTAAACCCTAAAACACTACCCCCAGCACGACCCCCTACACTACACAAGCACCACTGCACTATCCTAAACCCTAAAACACTACCCCCAGCATGACCCCCTACACTACACAAACACCACTGCACTACCCTAAACCCTAAAACACTACCCCAACACCACTGCACTAACCTAAATCCTAAAACACTACCCCCAGCACGACCCCCTACACTACCCAAACACCACTGCACTACCTTAAAACATGACCCCTACACTACACAAACACCACTGCACTACCCTAAACCCTAAAACACTACCCCCAGCACGACCCCTACACTACACAAGCACCACTGCACTACCCAAAACCCTAAAACACTACCCCCAGCATGACCCCTACACTACACAAACACCACTGCACTACCTTAAACCCTAAAACACTACCCCCAGCACGACCCCCTACACTACCCAAACACCACTGCACTAACCTAAATCCTAAAACACTACCCCCAGCACGACCCCTACACTACCCAAACACCACTGCACTACCCTAAAACATGACCCCTACACTACACAAACACCACTGCACTACCCTAAACCCTAAAACACTGCAGCCAGCACGACCCCCTACACTACACAAGCACCACTGCACTACCCTAAACCCTAAAACACTACCCCCAGCACGCCCCCTACACTGCCCGAACACCACTGCACTGCCCTAAACCCTGAAACACCAGCCCCTGCACGACCCCCTACACTGCCCGAACACCACTGCACTGCCCTAAACCCTGAAACACCAACCCTAGCACGACCCCATACACTGCCCAAACACCACTGCACTGCCCTAAACCCTGAAACACCACCCCTTCACGACCCCTACACTGCCCGAACACCACTACACTGCCCTAAACCCTGAAACACCACCCCCAGCACGCCCCCTACACTGCCCGAACACCACTGCACTGCCCTAAACCCTGAAACACTACCCCCAACAAGACCTCCTACACTGCCCGAACACCACTGCACTGCCCTAAACCCTGAAACATCACCCCCAGCAAGACCCCTACACTGCCCGAACACCACTGCCCTAAACCCTGAAACACCACCCCCAGCACGACCCCCTACACTGCCTGAACACCACTGCACTGCCCTAAACCCTGAAACACCACCCCTGCACGACCCCCTACACTGACCGAACACTACTGCACTGCCCTAAACCCTGAAACACCATCCCCAGCACGACCCCCTACACTGCACGAACACCACTGCACTGCCCTAAACCCTGAAACACTACCCCCAGCAAGACCCCTACACTGCCCGAACACCACTGCCCTAAACCCTGAAACATCACCCACAGCAAGACCCCTACACTGCCCGAACACCACTGCCCTAAACCCTGAAACACCACCCCCAGCAAGACCCCCTACACTGCCCGAACACCACTGCACTGCCCTAAACCCTGAAACACCAGCCCCAGCACGACCCCTACACTGCCCGAACACCACTGCACTGCCCTAAACCCTGAAACACCACCCCTGCACAACCCCTACACTGCCCGAACACCACTGCACTGCCCTAAACCCTGAAACACCACCCCCAGCACGACCCCCTACACTGCCCGAACACCACTGCACTGCCCTAAACCATGAAACACCACCCCCAGCACGACCCCTACACTGCACGAACACCACTGCACTGCCTTAAACCCCGAAACACTACCCCCAGCAAGACCCCTATACTGCCCGAACACCACTGCACTGCCCTAAACCCTGAAACATCACCCCCAGCAAGACCCCCTACACTGCCCGAACACCACTGCCCTAAACCCTGAAACACCACCCCCAGCAAGACCCCTACACTGCCCGAACATCACTGCACTGCCCTAAACCCTGAAACACCACCCCCAGCATGACCCCCTACACTGCCCGAACACCACTGCACTGCCCTAAACCCTGAAACACCACCGCCAGCACGACCCCCTACACTGCCCGAACAACACTGCACTGCCATAAACCATGAAACACCAGCCCCAGCACGACCCCTACACTGTCCGAACACCACTGCACTGCCCTAAACCCTGAAACACTAGCCCCAGCACGACCCCCTACACTGCCCGAACACCACTGCACTGCCCTAAACCCTGAAACACCACCCCCAGCACGACCCCCTACACTGCCCGAACACCACTGCACTGCCCTAAACCCTGAAACACCAGCCCCAGCACGACCGCCTACACTGCCCGAAAACCACTGCACTGCCCTAAACCCTGAAACACCAGCCCCAGCACGACCCCCTACACTGCCCGAAAACCACTGCACTGCCCTAAACCCTGAAACACCAGCCCCAGCACGACCCCTACACTGCCCGAACACCACTGCACTGCCCTAAACCCTGAAACACCAGCCCCAGCAAGACCCCTACACTGCCCGAACACCACTGCACTGCCCTAAACCCTGAAACACCACCCCCAGCAAGACCCCTACACTGCCCGAACACCACTGCACTAAAGCCTGAAACACCATCCCCAGCAAGACCACCTACACTGGCCGAACACCACTGCACTGCCCTAAACCCTGAAACACCACCCCTGCACGACCCCCTACACTGCCCGAACACCACTGCACTGCCCTAAACCCTGAAACACCACCCCTCAGCACGACACCCTACACTGCCCGAACACCACTGCACTGCCCTAAACCCTGAAACACCACCCCTGCACGACCCCTACACTGCCCAAACACCACTGCACTGCCCTAAACCCTGAAACACCACCCCTGCATGACCCCTACACTGCCCGAACACCACTGCACTGCCCTAAACACTGAAACACCACCCCTCAGCACTACACCCTACACTGCCCGAACACCACTGCACTGCCCTAAACCCTGAAACACCACCCCCTGCATGACCTCCTACACTGCCGGAACACCCCTGCACTGCCCAAAACCCTGAACCACCACCCCCAGCACGACCCCCTACACTGCCCGAACACCACTGCACTGCCCTAAACCCTGAAACATCAACCCCAGCAAGACCCCCTACACTGCCTGAACACCACTGCCCTAAACCCTGAAACACCACCCCCTACACTGCACGAACACCACTGCACTGCCCTAAACCCTGAAACACCACCTCCAGCAAAACCCCGTACACTGCCTGAACACCATTGCTCTGCCCTAAATCCTGAAACACTAGCCCCAGCACGACCCCCTACACTGCCCGAACACCACTGCACTGCCCTAAACACTGAAACACCACCCCCAGCATGACCCCCTACACTGCCCGAACACCACTGCACTGCCCTAAACCCTGAAACACCAGCCCCAGCACGACCCCTACACTGCCCGAACACCACTGCACTGCCCTAAACCCTGAAACACCAGCCCCAGCACGACCACCTACACTGCCCGAACACCACTGCACTGCCCTAAACCCTGAAACACCAGCCCCAGCACAACCCCCTACACTGCCCGAACACCACTTCACTGCCCTAAACCCTGAAACACCAGCCCCAGCACGACCCCTACACTGCCCGAACACCACTGTACTGCCCTAAACCCTGAAACACCAGCCCCAGCACGACCCCCTACACTGCCCAAACACCACTGCACTGCCCTAAACCCTGAAACACCACCCCCAGCAAGACCCCCTACACTGCCCGAACACCACTGCACTAAAGCCTGAAACACCACCCCCAGCAAGACCACCTACACTGGCCGAACACCACTGCACTGGCCTAAACCCTGAAACACCACCCCTGCACGACCCCTACACTGCCCAAACACCACTGCACTGCCCTAAACCCTGAAACACCACCCCCTGCATGACCCCCTACACTGCCCGAACACCACTGCACTGCCCTAAACCCTGAAACACCACCCCTCAGCACGACACCCTACACTGCCCGAACACCACTGCACTGCCCTAAACCCTGAAACACCACCCCCAGCATGACCCCTACACTGCCCGAATACCACTGCACTGCCCTAAACCCTGAAACACCACCCCCTGCATGACCTCCTACACTGCTGGAACACCACTGCACTGCCCTAAACCCTGAACCACTACCCCCAGCACTACCCCCTACACTGCCCGAACACCACTGCACTGCCTAAACCCTGAAACATCAACCCCAGCAAGACCCCCTACACTGCCTGAACACCACTGCCCTAAACCCTGAAACACCACCCCTACACTGCACGAACACCACTGCACTGCCCTAAACCCTGAAACACCACCTCCAGCAAAACCCCCTACACTGCCTGAACACCATTGCTCTGCCCTAAATCCTGAAACACTAGCCCCAGCACGACCCCCTACACTGCCCGAACACAACTGCACTGCCCTAAACCCTGAAACACCACCCCCAGCATGACCCCTACACTGCCCGAACACCACTGCACTGCACTAGACTCTGAAACACCAGCCCCAGCAAGACCCCTACACTGCCCGAACACCACTGCACTGCCCTAAACCCTGAAACACCAGCCCCAGCATGACCCCCTACACTGCCCGAACACCAATGCACTGCCCTAAACCCTGAAACACCAGCCCCAGCACGACCCCCTACACTGCCCGAACACCACTGTACTGCCCTAAACCCTGAAACACCAGCCCCAGCACGACCCCTACACTGCCCGAACACCACTGCACTGCCCTAAACCCTGAAACACCACCCCTGCATGACCCCCTACACTGCCCGAACACCACTGCACTGCCTAAACCCTGAAACACCACCCCTGCACCACCCCTACACTGCCCAAACACCACTGCACTGCCCTAAACCCTGAAACACCACCCCCTGCACCGACCCCTACACTGCCCGAACACCACTGCACTGCCCTAAACCCTGAAACACCACCCCCAGCACGACCTCCTTTACTGCTCAAACACCACTGCACTGCCCCAAACCCTGAAACACCACCCCCAGCACGACCCCTACACTGCCCGAACACCACTGCCCTAAACCCTGAAACACCACCCCCTGCACGACCCCCTACACTGCCCGAACACCACTGCACTGCCCTAAACCCTGAAACACCACCCCCTACACTGCCCGAACACCACTGCACTGCCCTAAACCCTGAAACACCACCCCCAGCACGACTCCCTACACTGCCCAAACACCACTGCACTGCCCTAAACCCTAGAACACTACCCCCAGCACGACCCCCTACACTACCCGAACACCACTGCACTACCCTAAACCCTAAAATACTACCCCCAGCACAACCCCTACACTATCCGAACACGACTGCACTGCCCTAAACCCTCAAACACTCCCCCAGCATGACCCCCTACACTACCCGAACACCACTGCACTGCCCTAAACCCTAAAACACTCCCCCAGCACGACCCCTACACTACCCGAACACCACTGCCCTGCCCTAAACCCTAAAACACTCCCCCAGCACGACCCCTACACTACCCAAACACCACTGCACTGCCCTAAACCCTAAAACACTACCCCCGCATGACCCCCTACACTACCCAAACACCAATGCACTACGCTAATCCCTAAAACACTACCCCCGCATGACCCCATACACTACCCTAAACCCTAAAACACTACCCCAGCACGACTCCCTACACTACCCAAAGACAACTGCACTACCCTAAACCCTAAAACACGACCTCCTACACTACACAAACACCACTGCACTACCCTAAACCCTAAAACACTACCCCCTACACTACACAAACACCACTGCACTACCCTAAACCCTAAAAAACTACCCCCAGCACGAACCACTACACTACCCAAATACCACTGCACTAACCTAAACCCTAAAAAACTACCCCCAGCATTACCCCTACACTACCCAAACACCACTGCACTACCCTAAACCCTAAAACACTACCCCCAGCAGTACCCCTACACTACCCAAACACCACTGCACTACCCTAAATCACTACCCCCAGCACGACCCCTAGACTACCCAAACACCACTGCACTACCCTAAACCCTAAAACACTACCCCAGCACGACCCCCTACACTACCCAAACACCACTGCACTACCCTAAACCCTAAAACACTCCCCCAGCACGACTCCCTACACTACCCAAACACCACTGCACTACCCTAAACCCTAAATCTACGCCCAGCATGACCCCCTACACTACACAAACACCACTGCACTACCCTAAACCCTAAAACACTACCCCAGCACGACCCTCTTCACTACCTAAACACAACTGCACAATTTGTTACAGGCGTTGCAACGCAGGCCTGTGGTGCTTACTGGAAGTACCTAGTGGACTAGTTGGGCCCCAGGGACCCTCAGGATTCAAGGTGACCTAATCCCCCAACTTAAAACGCACCACGGGGCGCGTTTGCAGTGGTGAAGGGAGGGGGCGGAGCCTCAGGTGACATGTGCGCAAACACGCCCTGTGGTGCGTTTTAAGTTGGGGAATTAATTCCCTTTGAATCCTGAGGGACCCTGGGGGCCAACTGGCCCACCAGGTACCTTCAGTAAGCACAACAGAGTTGCGTTGCAGAGAGGTGAAAAAAGGTGCGTGGCCTCAGAACGCCTCTCTGCAACTCAGCTCTGTGGTCCTAACTGTAGGTACCTGGGGGGCTAGTTGGGCCCCAGGGACCCTCAGAATTCAAGGGGACTTAATCCCGCAACTTAAAACGCGCCACGGGGTGCGTTTGCACACATGTCACCTCAGGCCCCCTCCCTTCAACACTGTGCAAACGCGCCCTGTAGCGCGTTTTAAGAGGTAGTTTTAATCCCCCTGCCCTATTATGTACTAGGGACTTGCAGAGGAGGTCATGCTAATCACAGGGGTACCCCAACGCATAGTGTTCCCTAGTGTATGTAGATGTTTTCACTGTATTCTAAGTGTCTTTTAGCATAGCACTGGCTCTGGTTAGTCAGAGTCAGTTACCACCAGTACCCGTCTGAAAAAGTTGTGGGCACAGGATGATTTTGCAACAAGGCCTCTTTCTGCTCCTCTGTTGGTTCTTTCTGCACATCTTTTGCTTCTTTCTGTGCGTTTTTCTTCTTTCTTCACATGTCCTACCTCTGTAGGCATAGTTAGAAACTAGCATTTAAAAAACCTTTGAAATTCACTTAAAAAATCATAGGTTTCAGGCACGTTATAGTTAGAAATTAATATTTAAAAAACATTTGAAATTCACTGAAAAAACCATAGGTTTCAGACACGTTATAGTTAGAAATTAGCATTTAAAAAACCTTTGAAATTCACTGAAAAAACCATAGGTTTTAGGGACAGTTATAGTTAGTTGGACATTTCACTCGTACAAAACCATAGAAATTCCCTGTTATAGTTAGTTCAGCTAACTATAACTCGCGCCCATAATGCACTGCTGATGACGTCACATATTACATCACTCATGACATGGTCAGTGACATCACTGATGACATCACTGATGACATCTCAAATGACATCACTGATGACATCATCCATGTGATAATTTCATGCATCTTCTCACACCCTAATATAACTTTTGATACACCCACTCTAAATTACAGACTGCCATTCTCCAAACCATAGACACTCCAACACCAAAAACTACATACCCACTCACTGATTCTTAGGTCTACACACACATCCACTCACTCACCCGTACAGTCACTCATACTTAGTCACTCAGTACAGGGCTATCATATGCACTCATACACCTATATAAACACTCACACACCGCCACTCATCCATAGAGGTACTCACACACCTAGTCAGTCATGTAAAAACTTAATCACACACCCATTTACTCACCTATACAGTTATACACACACCAGCTCACTTACTCATACAAATACTAGCACATTCTTACGCTCTTATACAATCACTGATACAAGTACACACTCATCCATACAGCCACTCTCACAATCACACACTCTCACTTATAGCCATTTATATACTCCAACACACATATATACTGCCTGTCACATATGTAGTTACTCACACATGTACCACTGAGATATACATTCAATCACTAACACACCCATACACACACTCTCCCACCCATACAGTCCATCACAGATGCACTCTTGAAACCATGCACCCAGTGAATCACCAACTCACACATCTATGCACAGAGTCACACACACCCCACCCACACAAACACTCAGGCACCCATACAGATACTCAGACAATCAATCAATAACCCATGTAGACACTCATGTAGCTATTCAGAAAGCCATGCAGCCGCTTACAAACCAACAGACAGACGGATACAGACATTCACACAGTTTAGTCACTAACCCATGCATTCAGTAAGATACATTTAATCACTCACTTGTAGAGTCAGTCACTCACGTACTAAATCATCCATTCAGACACTTATACACCCACTCATTCTTCAATACGCCTTTCCCTATATATATTAAACATATTTAAACTTTACAGAAACACACAGTCACTGGATGATGTCATCAGTGATGTCATCAGTGATGTCATTTGAGATGTCATCAGTGATGTCATCAGTGATGTCACTGACCATGTCATGAGTGATGTAATATGTGACGTCATCAGCAGTGCATTGCGGGGCGCGAGTTATAGTTAGCTGAACTAACTATAACGGGGAATTTCTATGGTTTTGTACGAGTGAAATGACCAACTAACTATAACTGTCCCTAAAACCTATGGTTTTTCAGTGAATATATATATATATATATATTCACTGAAAAAACCATAGGTTTTAGGAAAGTTATAGTTAGTTGGACATTGCACTCGTACAAAACCCGTGAAATTCCCCGTTATAGTTAGTTCAGCTAACTATAACTCGCGCCCGCAATGCACTGCTGATGACGTCACATATTACATCACTCATGACATGGTCAGTGACATCACTGATGACATCACTGATGACATCTCAAATGACATCACTGATGACATCACTGATGACATCATCCAGTGACTGTGTGTTTCTGTAAAGTTTAAATATGTTTAATATATATAGGGAAAGGCGTATTGAAGAATGAGTGGGTGTATAAGCGTCTGAATGGATGATTTAGTAAGTGCGTGACTGAGTCTATAAGTGAGTGATTAAATGTATCTTACTGGATGCATGGGTGAGTGACTAAACTGTGTGAATGTCTGTATCAGTGTGTCTGTTGTTGTGTAAGCAGCTGCATGGGTTTCTGACTAGCTAAATGAGTGTCTATATGGGTTATGGATTGGTTCTCTGAGTATCTGTATGGGTGCCTCAGTGTTTGTGTGGGTGGGTGTGTGTGACTCTGTGCATATATGTGTGAGTGGGTGATTCACTGGGTGCATGGTTTCAAGAGTGCGTTTGTGATGGACTGTATGGGTGGGTGAGTGTGTGTATGGGTGTGTTAGGGATTGAATGTATATCTCAGTGGTACATGTGTGAGTAACTACATATGTGAAAGGCAGTATATATGTGTGTTGGAGTATATAAATGGCTATAAGTGAGAGTGTGTGATTGTGAGAGTGGCTATATGGATGAGTGTGTGCTTGCATCAGTGATTGCATAGGAGCATAAGAATGTGCTAGTATTTTTATGAGTAAGTGAGCTGGTGTGTATAACTGTATAGGTGAGTAAATTGGAGTGTGATTAATTATTTGCATGACTGACTAGGTGTGTGAGTACCTCTATGGATGAGTTGCGTTGTGTGAGTGTTTTTATAGGTGTATGAGTGCATATGATAGTCCTGTACTGAGTGACTGTAAGTATGAGTGACTGTACGGGTGAGTGAGTAGATGTGTGTGTGTAGACCTAAGAATCAGTGAGTGGGTATGTACTTATTGGTATTGGAGTGTGTATGGTTTTGAGAATGGCAGTCTGTAATTTAGAGTGGGTGTATCAAAAGTTATATTAGGTGTGAGAAGATGCATTAAATTCTCACATGGATGATGTCATCAGTGATGTCATTTGAGATGTCATCAGTGATGTCATCAGTGATGTCACTGACCATGTCATGAGTGATGTAATATGTGACGTCATCAGCAGTGCATTGCGGGCGCGAGTTATAGTTAGCTGAACTAACTATAACGGGGAATTTCACGGGTTTTGTGCGAGTGCAATGTCCAACTAACTATAACTTTCCCTAAAACCTATGGTTTTTTCAGTGAATTTCAAAGGTTTTTTAAATGCTAATTTCTAACTATAACGTGTCTGAAACCTATGGTTTTTTCAGTGAATTTCAAAGGTTTTTAAATGCTAATTTCTAACTATAACGTGCCTGAAACCTATGTTTTTTCAGTGAATTTCAAAGGTTTTTAAATGCTAATTTCTAACTATAACGTGCCTGAAACCTATGGTTTTTTCAGTGAATTTCAAAGGTTTTTTAAATGCTAATTTCTAACTATAACGTGCCTGAAACCTATGATTTTTTAAGTGAATTTCAAAGGTTTTTTAAATGCTAGTTTCTAACTATGCCAACAGAGGTAGGACATGTGAAGAAAGAAGAAAAACGCACAGAAAGAAGCAAAAGATGTGCAGAAAGAACCAACAGAGGAGCAGAAAGAGGCCTTGTTGCAAAATCATCCTGTGCCCACAACTTTTTCAGACGGGTACTGGTGGTAACTGACTCTGACTAACCAGAGCCAGTGCGCGTTTGCACAGTGGTGAAGGGAGGGGGCCTGAGGTGACATGTGTGCAAACGCGCACTGTGGCGTGTTTTAAGTTGCGGGATTAAGTCCCCTTGAATCCTGAGGGTCCCTGGGGCCCAACTAGCCCCCAGGTACCTACAGTTAGGACCACAGAGCTGAGTTGCAGAGAGGCGTTCCGAGGCCACGCACCTTTTTCACCTCTCTGCAACGCAACTCTGTTGTGCTTACTGAAGGTACCTGATGGGCTAGTTGGCCCCAGGATTCAAAGGGAATTAACTCCCCAACTTAAAACGCACCACAGGGCGTGTTTGCGCACATGTCACCTGAGGCCCCGCCCCTCCCTTCACCACTGTGCAAACGCGCCCCGTGGCGCGTTTTAAGTTGGGGGATTAGGTCACCTTGAATCCTGAGAGTCCCTGGGGCCCAACTAGCCCACCAGGTACTTCCAGTAAGCACCACAGGCCTGCGTTGCAACGCCTGTAACAAATTGTGCAGTTGTGTTTAGGTAGTGAAGAGGGTCGTGCTGGGGGTAGTGTTTTAGGGTTTAGGGTAGTGCAGTGGTGTTTGTGTAGTGTAGGGGGTCATGCTGGGGGTAGATTTAGGGTTTAGGGTAGTGCAGTGGTGTTTGGGTAGTGTAGGGAGTCGTGCTGGGGGAGTGTTTTAGGGTTTAGGGTAGTACAGTGGTGTTTGGGTAGTGTAGGGGTCGTGCTGGGGTTAGTGTTTTAGGGTTTTAGGGTTTAGGGTAGTGCAGTGGTGTTTGGGTAGTGTAGGGGATACTGCTGGGGGTAGTGTTTTAGGGTTTAGGGTAGTGCAATGGTGTTTGGGTAGTGTAGGGGTACTGCTGGGGGTAGTGTTTTAGAGTTTAGGGTAGTGCAGTGGTGTTTGGGTAGCGTAGGGGTTACTGCTGGGGGTAGTGTTTTATGGTTTAGGGTAGTGCAGTGGTGTTTGGGTAGTGTAGGGGTTCGTGCTGGGGGTAGTTTTTAGGGTTTAGGGTAGTGCAGTGGTGTTTGTGTAGTGTAGGAGGTCGTGTTTTAGGGTTTAGAGTAGTGCAGTGGTCTTTGGATAGTGTAGGGAGTCGTGCGGGGGTATTGTTTTAGAGTTTAGGGTAGTGCAGTGGTCTTTGGGTAGTGTAGGGGGTTGTGCGGGGGGTAGTGTTTTAGGGATTAGGGTAGTGCATTGGTATTTGGGTAGTGTAGGGGGTCATGCGGGCGGTAGTGTTTTAGGGTTTAGGGCAGTGCAGTGGTGTTTAGGTAGTGTAGGGGGTCGTGCTGGGAGAGTGTTTTAGGGTTTAGGGCAGTGCAGTGGTGTTTGGGTAGTGTAGGGGGTCGTGCTGGGGGAGTGTTTTAGGGTTTAAGGCAGTGCAGTCGTGTTCGGGTAGTGTAGGGAGGTCGTGCTGGGGAGTATTTTAGGGTTTAGGGTAGTGCAGTGGTCGGGTAGTGTAGGGGTCATGCTGGGGGTAGTGTTCTAGGGTTTAGGGCAGTGCAGTGGTGTTCGGGCAGTGTAGAGGGTCGTGCTGGGGTGGTGTTTTAGGGTTTAGGGCAGTGCAGTGGTGTTCGGGCAGTGTAGAGGGTCGTGCTGGGGGTGGTGTTTCAGGGTTTAGGGCAGTGCAGTGGTGTTCGGGCAGTGTAGGGGGTCGTGCAGGGGTGGTGTTTCAGGGTTTAGGGCAGTGCAGTGGTGTTCGGGCAGTGTAGGGGTCGTGCAGGGGTGGTGTTTCAGGGTTTAGGGCAGTGGTGTTCGGGCAGTGTAGGGGTCATGCTGGGGTGGTGTTTCAGGGTTTGGGGCAGTGCAGTGGTGTTCGAGCAGTAAAGGGGTCATGCTGGGGGTGGTGTTTCAGGGTTTAGGGCAGTGCAGTGGTGTTCGGGCAGTGTAGGGGGTCGTGCAGAGGGTGGTGTTTCAGGGTTTAGGGCAGTGCAGTGGTGTTCGGGCAGTGTAGGGGGTCATGCAGGGGCTGGTGTTTCAGGGTTTAGGGCAGTGCAGTGGTGTTCGGGCAGTGTAGGGGTGGTACAGGGGGTGGTGTTTCAGGATTTAGGGCAGTGCAGTGGTGTTCGGGCAGTGTAGGGGGTCGTGCAGGGGGTGGTGTTTCAGGGTTTAGGGCAGTGCAGTGGTGTTCGGGCAGTGTAGAGGGCGGTGCAGGGGTGGTGTTTCAGGGTTTAGGGCAGTACAGTGGTGTTCGGGCATTGTAGGGGGTGGTGCTGGGGCTGGTGTTTCAGGGTTTAGGGCAGTGCAGTGGTGTTCGGGCAGTGTAGGGGTCGTGCTGGGGCTGGTGTTTCAGGGTTTAGGGCAGTGCAGTGGTGTTCGGGCAGTGTAGGGGGTCGTGCTGGGGCTGGTGTTTCAGGGTTTAGGGCAGTGCAGTGGTGTTCGGGCAGTGTAGGGGGTCATGCTGGGGCTGGTGTTTCAGGGTTTAGGGCAGTGCAGTGGTGTTCGGGCAGTGTAGGGGGTCTTGCTGGGGCTGGTGTTTCAGAGTCTAGGGCAATGCAGTGGTATTCGGGCAGTGTAGGGAGTCTTGCTGGGGCTGGTGTTTCAGGGTTTAGGGCAGTGCAGTGGTGTTCGGGCAGTGTAGGGGGTCGTGCTGGGGGTGGTGTTTCAGGGTTTAGGGCAGTGCGGTGGTGTTCGGGCAGTGTAGGGGTCGTGCTGGGGCTTGTGTTTCAGGGTTTAGGGCAGAGCAATGGTGCTCAGGCAGTGTAGGGGGTTGTGCTGGGGTGATGTTTCAGGGTTTAGGGCAGTGCAGTGGTGTTAGGGCAGTGTAGGGGGTCGTGCTGGGGGTGGTGTTTCAGGGTTTAGGGCAGTGCAGTGGTGTTCCGGCAGTGTAGGGGTTGTGCAGGGGGTGGTGTTTCAGGGTTTAGGGCAGTGCAGTGGTTTTCAGGCAGTGTAGGGAGTCGTGCTGGGGTGGTGTTTCAGGGTTTAGGGCAGCGCAGTGGTGTTCGG
Source organism: Calotriton arnoldi (assembly GCA_963921515.1). Taxonomy (NCBI): domain Eukaryota; kingdom Metazoa; phylum Chordata; class Amphibia; order Caudata; family Salamandridae; genus Calotriton; species Calotriton arnoldi. Next base: position 429,495 of record CAWUFW010007005.1, on the reverse strand, counting down.
GCAGTGTAGGGTGTCGTGCTGAGGGTGGTGTTTCAGGGTTTAGGGCAGTGCAGTAGTGTTTGGGCAGTGTAGGGGGTCGTGCAGGGGGTGGTGTTTCAGGGTTTAGGGCAGTGCAGTGGTGTTCGGCCAGTGTAGGTAGTCTTGCTGGGGGTGGTGTTTCAGGGTTTAGGGCAGTGCAGTAGTTTTCGGGCAGTGTAGGCGGTCGTGCTGGGGCTGGTGTTTCAGGGTTTAGGGCAGTGCAGTGGTGTTCGGGCAGTGTACGGGGTTGTGCTGGGGCTGTGTTTCAGGGTTTAGGGCAGTGCAGTGGTGTGCGGGAAGTGTACGGGGTCGTGCTGGGGCTGGTGTTTCAGGGTTTAGGGCAGTGCAGTGGTGTTCAGGCAGTGTAGGGGGTCGTGCTGGGGGTGGTGTTTCAGGGTTTAGGGCAGTGCAGTGGTGTTCGGGCAGTGTAGGGGGTCGTGCTGGGGCTGGTGTTTCAGGGTTTAGGGCAGTGCAGTGGTGTTCGGGCAGTGTAGGGGGTCGTGCTGGGGCTGGTGTTTCAGGGGTTTTGGGCAGAGCAGTGGTGTTCGGGCAGTGTAGGCGGTCGTGCTGGGGTGGTGTTTCAGGGTTTAGGGCAGCGCAGTGGTGTTCGGGCAGTGTAGGGTGTCGTGCTGAGGGGTGGTGTTTCAGGGTTTAGGGCAGTGCAGTAGTGTTTGGGCAGTGTAGGGGTCGTGCAGGGGGTGGTGTTTCAGGGTTTAGGGCAGTGCAGTGGTGTTCGGCCAGTGTAGGTAGTCTTGCTGGGGGTGGTGTTTCAGGGTTTAGGGCAGTGCAGTAGTTTTCGGGCAGTGTAGGCGGTCGTGCTGGGGCTGGTGTTTCAGGGTTTAGGGCAGTGCAGTGGTGTTCGGGCAGTGTACGGGGTTGTGCTGGGGCTGTGTTTCAGGGTTTAGGGCAGTGCAGTGGTGTGCGGGCAGTGTGCGGGGTCGTGCTGGGGCTGGTGTTTCAGGGTTTAGGGCAGTGCAGTGGTGTTCAGGCAGTGTAGGGGGTCGTGCTGGGGGTGGTGTTTCAGGGTTTAGGGCAGTGCAGTGGTGTTCGGGCAGTGTAGGGGTCGTGCTGGGGCTGGTGTTTCAGGGTTTAGGGCAGTGCAGTGGTGTTTGGGCACTGTAGGGAGTCGTGCTGGGGCTGGTGTTTCAGGGTTTTGGGCAGAGCAGTGGTGTTCGGGCAGTGTAGGGGGTCGTGCTGGGGTGGTGTTTCAGGGTTTAGGGCAGTGCAGTGGTGTTCGGGCAGTGTAGGGGGTCTTGCTGGGGGTGGTGTTTCAGGGTTTCGGGCAGTGCAGTGGTGTTCGGGCAGTGTAGGGGGTCTTGCTGGGGGTGGTGTTTCAGGGTTTAGGCCAGTGGTGTTAGGGCAGTGTCGGGGGTCTTGCTGGGGGTGATGTTTCAAGGTTTAGGGCAGTGCAGTGGTGTTCGGGCAGTGTAGGGGGTCTTGCTGGGGGTAGTGTTTCAGGGTTTAGGGCGGTGAAGTGGTGTTCGTGCAGTGTAGGGAGTCGTGCTGGGGTGGTGTTTCAGGGTTTAGGGCAGTGCAGTAGTGTTCGGGCAGTGTAGGGAGTCGTGCAGGGGTGGTGTTTCAGGGTTTAGGGCAGTGCAGTGGTGTTCTGGCAGTGTAGGGGGTCTTGCTGGGGGTGGTGTTTCAGGGTTTAGGCCAGTGGTGTTAGGGCAGTGTCGGAGGTCTTGCTGGGGGTGATGTTTCAAGGTTTAGGGCAGTGCAGTGGTGTTCGGGCAGTGTAGGGGGTCTTGCTGGGGGTAGTGTTTCAGGGTTTAGGGCGGTGAAGTGGTGTTCGTGCAGTGTAGGGGGTCGTGCTGGGGGTGGTGTTTCAGGGTTTAGGGCAGTGCAGTAGTGTTCGGGCAGTGTAGGGGTCGTGCAGGGGTGGTGTTTCAGGGTTTAGGGCAGTGCAGTGGTGTTCTGGCAGTGTAGGGGTCATGCTGGGGTGGGGTTTCAGGGTTTAGGGCAGTACAGTGGTGTTCGGGCAGTGTAGGGGGTCGTGCAGGGGGTGGTGTTTCAGGGTTTAGGGCAGTGCAGTGGTGTTCGGGCAGTGTAGGGGGTCGTGCTGGGGCTGGTGTTTCAGGGTTTAGGGCAGTGCAGTGGTGTTCGGGCAGTGTAGGGGGTCTTGCTGGGGGTGGTGTTTCAGGGTTTAGGGCAGTGGTGTTCGGGCAGTGTAGGGGGTCTTGCTGGGGGTGATGTTTCTGGGTTTAGGGCAGTGCAGTAGTGTTCGAGCAGTGTAGGGGTTGTGCAGGGGTGGTGTTTCAGGGTTTAGGGCAGTGCAGTGGTGTTCGGGCAGTGTAGGGGTCGCGCTGGCGGTGGTGTTTCAGTGTTTAGGGCAGTGCAGTGGTGTTCGGGCAGTGTAGGGGGTCATGCACGGGGTGGTGTTTCAGGGTTTAGGGCAGTGCAGTGGTGTTCGGGCAGTGTAGGGTGTTGTGCTGGGGCTGGTGTTTCAGGGTTCAGGGCAGTGCAATGGTGTTCAGGCAGTGTAGGGGGTCGTGCTGACGCTGGTGTTTCACGGTTTAGGGCAGTGCAGTGGTGTTCGGGCAGTGTAGGGGGTCGTGCTGGGGCTGGTGTTTCAGGGTTTAGGGCAGTGCAGTGGTGTTCGGGCAGTGTAGGCGGCTGTGCTGGGGCTGGTGTTTCAGGGTTTAGGGCAGTGCAGTGGTGTTCGGGCAGTGTAGGGGGTCGTGCTGGGGCTGGTGTTTCAGGGTTTAGGGCAGTGCAGTGGTGCTTGGGCAGTGTAGGGGGTCGTGCTGGGGGTGATGTTTCAGGGTTTAGGGTAGTGCAGTGGTGTTCGGGCAGTGTAGGGGGTCGTGCAGGGGCTGGTGTTTCAAGGTTTAGGGCAGTGCAGTGGTGTTCGGGCAGTGTAGGGGGTCGTGCTGGGGCTGGTGTTTCAGGGTTTTGGGCAGAGCAGTGGTGTTCGGGCAGTGTAGGGGGTCATGCTGGGGGTAGTGTTTCAGGGTTTAGGGCAGTGCAGTGGTGTTCGGGCAGTGTAGGGGGTCGTGCTGGGGGTGGTGTTTCAGGGTTTAGGTCAGTGGTGTTCGGGCAGTGTAGGGGGTCTTGCTGGGGGTGATGTTTCAGGGTTTAGGGCAGTGCAGTGGTGTTCGGGCAGTGTAGGGGGTCTTGCTGGGTGTAGTGTTTCAGGGTTTAGGGCAGTGCAGTGGTGTTCGGGCAGTGTAGGGGGTCTTGCTGGGTGTAGTGTTTCAGGGTTTAGGGCAGTGCAGTGGTGTTCGGGCAGTGTAGGGGGTCATGCTGGGGGTAGTGTTTCAGGGTTTAGGGCAGTGCAGTGGTGTTCGGGCAGTGTAGGGGGTCGTGAAGGGGTGGTGTTTCAGGGTTTAGGGCAGTGCAGTGGTGTTCGGGCAGTGTAGGGGGTCTTGCTATGGGTGGTGTTTCAGGGTTTAGGGCAGTGCAGTGGTGTTCGGGCAGTGTAGGGGGTCATGCAGGGGCTGGTGTTTCAGGGTTTAGGGCAGTGCAGTGGTGTTCGGGCAGTGTAGGGGTCGTGCTGGGGGTAGTGTTTTAGGATTTAGGGTAGTGCAGTGGTACTTGTGTAGTGTAGGGGGTCGTGCTAGGGGTAGTGTTTTAGGGTTTAGGGTAGTGCAGTGGTGTTTGTGTAGTGTAGGGGGTCATGTTTTAGGGTAGTGCACTGGTGTTTGTGTAGTGTAGGGGTTCGTGCTGGGGATAGTGTTTTAGTGTTTTAGGGTTTAGGGTAGTGCATTGGTGTTTGGGTAGTGTAGGGGGTCGTGCTGGGGGTAGTGTTTTAGGATTTAGGTTAGTGCAGTGGTGTTTGGGTAGTGTAGGGGGTCGTGCTGGGGGTAGTGTTTTAGGGTTTAGGATAGTGCAGTGGTGTTTGGGTAGTGTAGGGGGTCGTGCTGGGGGTAGTGTTTTAGGGTTTAGGATAGTGCAGTGGTGCTTGTGTAGTGTAGGGGGTCATGCTGGGGGTAGTGTTTTAGGGTTTAAGGTAGTGCAGTGGTGTTTTTGTAGTGTAGGGGGTCATGTTTTAAGATGCAATGCTCCAATACCTGACCAGTCTGCACTACATAAAACTGCAAAAAACCTAAAAATAAAAAGTGTTTTGCACACTTTTGTCATTGGGCTATATGTGGGCTACATCTGGGTAATATTTGTGCTACATTTGGGCTCTTTTTTCACCGGTGGCCATCTTGGAAGACTTCTTTGTTATGAAGTTTCCTAATTTCTTCATTTACTGCAGTCTCCTCAGTAGGAAATGCTTTCAGTTTTTACTTTGATTCCATCAAGAAGGCATTCAGATGTGTCTCACATCTGCCATAAATTCAGAATGTTAGCAGTCTAGTTGCTCATTAGATCACTGGAGTAAAGCTACTGCTCACCAGGGAGTTAACTGGTAGTCTGCTGCTGGTATTGAAAGTGATTGTTTCAGTCTGCATGTCAGAATTTTCTAATGAAATAGAAGAGGATTTGAGATCTCACTTAAAACATGCCCTAATTTTTCTTTCTGCAGCACTAACCATAATTTCTATTTCAAAAAGAACCCCTCATTTTGTTCCTTTTTAAATTAAATGTTTTAAGTGTTACCGGTTTATTCCAATCAAGATGGCTTCAGGTGTGCCATACTTTTGTCATAAGTAAGGCTGTTAGCGCTCTAGTTGTTCTTTAGAACACTCTGGGAAGCTGCAGTAGAACACAAAGGCATCAACTGGCAGGCTGCTCCTGTTGAAATATAACAGGAAGATATTTGAGATCACACTTGAAATATGTCCTAATTTTTCTTTCTACAGCACTAACCATAATTTCTATGACAAAATGAACCCCATCATTTTGTTCCTTTTTAAATTAAATGTTTTAAGTGTTACCAGTTTATTCCAATCAAGATGGCTTCAGGTGTGCCATACTTTTGTCATAAGTAAGGCTGTTAGCACTCTAGTTGTTCTTTAGAACACTCTGGGAAGCTGCAGTAGAACACAAAGGAATCAACTGACAGTCTCTGCCCTTGTTGGATGTACATGTTTTACTGAGAATGTCAGACTTCATTCTCACATGAGTGAGAAAGATAATGTGAATTTACAGAAAATATGCTCTCATTTTAGCTTCTGGAGCACCTTCCAAACCTCCATGGGACAAGCATGAGAAAATAGTGTTCTCTCAAACATGATTCATGATATCCCAGCAGAAGGTTTTTCACATGGTAAAATCACCTTAGAATACACCACAATTCCTAAAATTAGTATGGTACCATCAACAAATAAATTCTAATGTAATCACCCTTTATAGTTCTCCTTTTGGTGACCCTCAAAATCTTCTATTCACTACAATGCATTTCAATGAGGTACTATCATTTATATTGGTCCCAAGATGGCTGCCAGCAATTCCAGGATGAAGTGCTGACAGCCAATCAGATCTCACGATGACATGTGTGGTTAGGCTCCGCCCAGATATATATGTGACTTTACTTTTGATTTTCTCAGGAACTACTGAACGGATTTACACCATTTAAGCAAAAGGCACGACACTGAAGCAAGGGCTACCTCTTTGCCAAATTTGGTGTAATTCCGTTCAGCAGTTCGGGCTGTAGCTGCGACTAAAGGTTCCTATGGAAAAATGAATGGGGAAAACGCGTTTTGGGACCCCCCTTTTTCTCGGCCCCCGCTTGACGTATCACCCCGAGACTTTCAGGATAGGAGCGGACCGGAGCGCCCCAACAAGTTGAAAACTTTGCGAAGATTCGTCAACCGGCGCCAACGTTATTTCAAATAGAATGTCGCGGATTTCCTATAGATAATAGGTTTTAACTATAACTATCTACTGGCGACCGCCAGTAGATATATATATATATATATATATATATATATATATATATATATATATATATATATATATATATATATTCACTGAAAAAAACCATAGGTTTTAGGGACAGTTATAGTTAGTTGGACATTGCACTCGTACAAAACCCGTGAAATTCCCCTGTTATAGTTAGTTCAGCTAACTATAACTCGCGCCCCGCAATGCACTGCTGATGACGTCACATATTACATCACTCATGACATGGTCAGTGACATCACTGATGACATCACTGATGACATCTCAAATGACATCACTGATGACATCACTGATGACATCATCCAGTGACTGTGTGTTTCTGTAAAGTTTAAATATGTTTAATATATATAGGGAAAGGCGTATTGAAGAATGAGTGGGTGTATAAGTGTCTGAATGGATGATTTAGTACGTGAGTGACTGACTCTACAAGTGAGTGATTAAACGTATCTTACTGAATGCATGGGTTAGTGACTAAACTGTGTGAATGTCTGTATCCGTCTGTTTGTTGGTGTGTAAGTGGATGCATGGATTTGCGAATAGCTACATGAGTGTCTATATGGGTTATTGATTGGTTCTCTGAGTATCTGTATGGCTGCCTGAGTGTTTGTGTGGGTGGGGTGTGTGTGACTCTATACATAGATGTGTGAGTGGGTGATTCACTGGGTGCATGATTTCAAGAGTGCATCTGTGATGGACTGCTTGGGTGGGTGAGTGTGTGTATGGGTGTGTTAGTGAGTGAATGTATATCTCAGTGGTACATGTGCGAGTAACTACATATGTAAAGGCAGTATATATGTGTGTTAGAGTATTTAAATGGCTATAAGTGAGAGTGTGTTATTGTGAGAGTGGCTGTATGGATGCGTGTGTGCTTGTATCAGTTATTGTATAAGAGCGTAAGAATGTGCTAGTATTTGTATGAGTAAGTGAGCTGGTGTGTGTATAACTGTATAGGTGAGTAAATGGGTGTGTGATTAATTTTTTGCATGACTGACTAGGTGTGTGAGTACCTCTATGGATGAGTGGCGGTGTGTGAGTGTTTATATAGGTGTATGAGTGCATATGATAGTCCTGTACTGAGTGACTGTAAGTATGAGTGACTGTACAGGTGAGTGAGTGGATGTGTGTGTAGACCTAAGAATCAGTGAGTGGGTATGTAGTTTTTGGTGTTGGAGTGTCTATGGTTTTGAGAATGGCAGTCTGTAATTTAGAGTGGGTGTATCAAAAGTTATATTAGGGTGTGAGAAGATGCATGAAATTATCACATGGATGATGTCATCAGTGATGTCATTTGAGATGTCATCAGTGATGTCATCAGTGATGTCACTGACCATGTCATGAGTGATGTAATATGTGACGTCATCAGCAGTGCATTGCGGGGCGCGAGTTATAGTTAGCTGAACTAACTATAACAGGGGAATTTCACGGGTTTTGTACGAGTGCAATGTCCAACTAACTATAACTGTCCCTAAAACCTATGGTTTTTTCAGTGAATTTCAAAGGTTTTTAAATGCTAATTTCTAACTATAACGTGTCTGAAACCTATGGTTTTTTCAGTGAATTTCAAAGGTTTTTTAAATGCTAATTTCTAACTATAACGTGCCTGAAACCTATGGTTTTTTCAGTGAATTTCAAAGGTTTTTTAAATGCTAATTTCTAACTATAATGTGCCTGAACCCTATGGTTTTTTCAGTGAATTTCAAAGGTTTTTAAATGCTAATTTCTAACCATAACGTGCCTGAAACCTATGATTTTTTAAGTGAATTTCAAAGGTTTTTTAAATGCTAGTTTCTAACTATGCCAACAGAGGTAGGACATGTGAAGAAAGAAGAAAAAACGCACAGAAAGAAGCAAAAGATGTGCAGAAAGAACCAACAGAGGAGCAGAAAGAGGCCTTGTTGCAAAATCATCCTGTGCCCACAACTTTTTCAGACGGGTACTGGTGGTAACTGACTCTGACTAACCAGAGCCAGTGCGCGTTTGCACAGTGATGAAGGGAGGGGGGCCTGAGTTGACATGTGTGCAAACGCGCCCCGTGGCGCGTTTTAAGTTGCGGGATTAAGTCCCCTTGAATCCTGAGGGTCCCTGGGGCCCAACTAGCCCCCCAGGTACCTACAGTTAGGACCACAGAGCTGAGTTGCAGAGAGGCGTTCCGAGGCCACGCACTTTTTTCACCTCTCTGCAACGCAACTCTGTTGTGCTTACTGAAGGTACCTGGTGGGCTAGTTGGCCCCCAGGATTCAAAGGGATTAACTCCCCAACTTAAAACGCACCATAGGGCGTGTTTGCGCACATGTCACCTGAGGCCCCGCCCCCTCCCTTCACCACTGTGCAAACGCGCCCCGTGGCGTGTTTTAAGTTGGGGGATTAGGTCACCTTGAATCCTGAGAGTCCCTGGGGCCCAACTAGCCCACCAGGTACTTCCAGTAAGCACCACAGGCCTGCGTTGCAACGCCTGTAACAAATTGTGCAGTTGTGTTTAGGTAGTGAAGAGGGTCATGCAGGGGGTAGTGTTTTAGGGTTTAGGGTAGTGCAGTGGTGTTTGTGTAGTGTAGGGGGTCATGCTGGGGGTAGATTTAGGGTTTAGGGTAGTGCAGTGGTGTTTGGGTAGTGTAGGGAGTTGTGCTGGGGGAGTGTTTTAGGGTTTAGGGTAGTACAGTGGTGTTTGGGTAGTGTAGGGGGTCGTGCTGGGGTTAGTGTTTTAGGGTTTTAGGGTTTAGGGTAGTGCAGTGGTGTTTGGGTAGTGTAGGGGATACTGCTGGGGGTAGTGTTTTAGGGTTTAGGGTAGTGCAATGGTGTTTGGGTAGTGTTGGGGGTACTGCTGGGGGTAGTGTTTTAGGGTTTAGGGTAGTGCAGTGGTGTTTGGGTAGCGTAGGGGGTACTGCTGGGGGTAGTGTTTTATGGTTTAGGGTAGTGCAGTGGTGTTTGGGTAGTGTAGGGGTTCGTGCTGGGGGTAGTTTTTTAGAGTTTAGGGTAGTGCAGTGGTGTTTGTGTAGTGTAGGAGGTCGTGTTTTAGGGTTTAGGGTAGTGCAGTGGTCTTTGGGTAGTGTAGGGAGTCGTGCGGGGGTATTGTTTTAGAGTTTAGGGTAGTGCAGTGGTCTTTGGGTAGTGTAGGGGGTTGTGCGGGGGGTAGTGTTTTAGGGATTAGGGTAGTGCATTGGTATTTGGGTAGTGTAGGGGGTCATGCGGGGTAGTGTTTTAGGGTTTAGGGCAGTGCAGTGGTGTTTAGGTAGTGTAGGGGGTCGTGCTGGGGGAGTGTTTTAGGGTTTAGGGCAGTGCAGTGGTGTTCGGGTAGTGTAGGGGGTCGTGCTGGGGGAGTGTTTTAGGGTTTAGGCCAGTGAAGTGGTGTTCGGGTAGTGTAGGGGGTCGTGCTGGGGGAGTATTTTAGGGTTTAGGGTAGTGCAGTGGTGTTCGGGTAGTGTAGGGGGTCATGCTGGGGGCAGTGTTCTAGGGTTTAGGGCAGTGCAGTGGTGTTCGGGCAGTGTAGGGGGTCGTGCTGGGGGTGGTGTTTTAGGGTTTAGGGCAGTGCAGTGGTGTTCGGGCAGTGTAGGGGTCGTGCTGGGGGTGGTGTTTCAGGGTTTAGGGCAGTGCAGTGGTGTTCGGGCAGTGTAGGGGGTCGTGAAGGGGTGGTGTTTCAGGGTTTAGGGCAGTGCAGTGGTGTTCGGGCAGTGTAGGGGGTCGTGCTAGGGGTGGTGTTTCAGGGCTTAGGGCAGTGCAGTGGTGTTTGGGCAGTGTAGGGGGTCATGCTGGGGGTGGTGTTTCAGGGTTTGGGGCAGTGCAGTGGTGTTCGAGCAGTAAAGGGGGTCATGCTGGGGGTGGTGTTTCAGGGTTTAGGGCAGTGCAGTGGTGTTCGGGCAGTGTAGGGGGCGGTGCAGGGGGTGGTGTTTCAGGGTTTAGGGCAGTGCAGTGGTGTTCGGGCAGTGTAGGGGGTGGTGCAGGGGGTGGTGTTTCAGGGTTTAGGGCAGTGCAGTGGTGTTCGGGCAGTGTAGGGGTCGTGCAGGGGGTGGTGTTTCAGGGTTTAGGGCAGTGCAGTGGTGTTCGGACAGTGTAGGGGGCGGTGCAGGGGGTGGTGTTTCAGGGTTTAGGGCAGTACAGTGGTGTTCGGGCATTGTAGGGGGTGGTGCTGGGGCTGGTGTTTCAGGGTCTAGGGCAGTGCAGTGGTGTTCGGGCAGTGTACGGGGTCGTGCTGGGGTTGGTGTTTCAGGGTTTAGGGCAGTGCAGTGGTGTTTGGGCAGTGTAGGGGGTCGTGCTGGGGCTGGTGTTTCAGGGTTTAGGGCAGTGCAGTGGTGTTCGGGCAGTGTAGGGTGTTGTGCTGGGGCTGGTGTTTCAGGGTTCAGGGCAGTGCAGTGGTGTTCAGGCAGTGTAGGGGGTTGTGCTGAGGCTGGTGTTTCACGGTTTAGGGCAGTGCAGTGGTGTTCGGGCAGTGTAGGGGGTCGTGCTGGGGCTGGTGTTTCAGGGTTTAGGGCAGTGCAGTGGTGTTCGGGCACTGTAGGCGGTCGTGCTGTGGCTGGTGTTTCAGGGTTTAGGGCAGTGCAGTGGTGTTCGGGCAGTGTAGTGGGTTGTGCTGGGGCTGGTGTTTCAGGGTTTAGGGCAGTGCAGTGGTGCTCGGGCAGTGTAGGGGGTCGTGCTGGGGGTGATGTGTCAGGGTTTAGGGTAGTGCAGTGGTGTTCGGGCAGTGTAGGGGGTCGTGCAGGGGCTGGTGTTTCAAGGTTTAGGGCAGTGCAGTGGTGTTCGGGCAGTGTAGGGGGTCGTGTTGGGGCTGGTGTTTCAGGGTTTTGGGCAGAGCAGTGGTGTTCGGGCAGTGTAGGGGGTCATGCTGGGTGTAGTGTTTCAGGGTTTAGGGCAGTGCAGTGGTGTTCGGGCAGTGTAGGGGGTCGTGCTGGGGGTGGTGTTTCAGGGTTTAGGTCAGTGGGGTTCGGGCAGTGTAGGGGGTCTTGCTGGGGGTGATGTTTCAGGGTTTAGGGCAGTGCAGTGGTGTTTGGGCAGTGTAGGGGGTCTTGCTGGGGGTAGTGTTTCAGGGTTTAGGGCAGTGCAGTGGTGTTCAGGCAGTGTAGGGGGTCATGCTGTGGGTGGTGTTTCAGGGTTTAGGGCAGTGCAGTGGTGTTCGGGCAGTGTAGGGGGTCGTGAAGGGGGTGGTGTTTCAGGGTTTAGGGCAGTGCAGTGGTGTTCGGGCAGTGTAGGGGGTCATGCTAGGGGTGGTGTTTCAGGGTTTAGGGCAGTGCAGTGGTGTTCGGGCAGTGTAGGGGGTCATGCAGGGGCTGGTGTTTCAGGGTTTAGGGCAGTGCAGTGGTGTTCGGGCAGTGTAGGGGGTCATGCTTGGGGTAGTGTTTTAGGGTTTAGGGTAGTGCAGTGGTGCTTGTGTAGTGTAAGGGGCGTGCTGGGGGTAGTGTTTTAGGGTTTAGGGTAGTGCAGTGGTGTTTGTGTAGTGTAGGGGGTCATGTTTTAGGGTAGTGCAGTAGTGTTTGGGTAGTGTAGGGGGTCGTGCTGGGGGTAGTGTTTTAGGATTTAGGTTAGTGCAGTGGTGTTTGGGTAGTGTAGGGGGTCGTGCTGGGGGTAGTGTTTTAGGGTTTAGGGTAGTGCAGTGGTGTTTGTGTAGTGTAGGGGGTCGTGCTGGGGGTAGTGTTTTAGGGTTTAGGGTAGTGCAGTGGTGCTTGTGTAGTGTAGGGGGTCGTGCTGGGGGTAGTGTTTTAGTGTTTAGGGTAGTGCAGTGGTGTTTGTGTAGTGTAGGGGTCATGTTTTAGGGTAGTGCATTGGTGTTTGGGTAGTGTAGGGGGTCGTGCTGGTGGTAGTGTTTTAGGATTTAGGTAGTGCAGTGGTGTTTGGGTAGTGTAGGGGGTCGTGCTGGGGGTAGTGTTTGAGGGTTTAGGATAGTGCAGTGGTGCTTGTGTAGTGTAGGGGGTCGTGCTGGGGGTAGTGTTTTAGGGTTTAAGGTAGTGCAGTGGTGTTTTTGTAGTGTAGGGGGTCATGTTTTAAGATGCAATGCTCCAATACCTGACCAGTCTGCACTACATAAAACTGCAAAAAAACTAAAAAAAAATGTGTTTTGCACACTTTTGTCATTGGGCTATATGTGGGCTACATCTGGGTAATATTTGTGCTACATTTGGGCTCTTTTTTCACTGGTGGCCATCTTGGAAGACTTCTTTGTTATGAAGCTTCCTAATTTCTTCATTTACTGCAGTCTCCTCAGTAGGAAATGCTTTCAGTTTTTTACTTTGATTCCATCAAGAAGGCATTCAGATGTGTCTCACATCTGCCATAAATTCAGAATGTTAGCACTCTAGTTGCTCATTAGATCACTGGAGTAAAGCTACTGCTCACCAGGGAGTTAACTGGTAGTCTGCTGCTGGTATTGAAAGTGATTGTTTCAGTCTGCATGTCAGAATTTTCTAATGAAATAGAAGAGGATTTGAGATCTCACTTAAAACATGCCCTAATTTTTCTTTCTGCAGCACTAACCATAATTTCTATTTCAAAAAGAACCCCTCATTTTGTTCCTTTTAAATTAAATGTTTTAAGTGTTACCGGTTTATTCCAATCAAGATGGCTTCAGGTGTGCCATACTTTTGTCATAAGTAAGGCTGTTAGCGCTCTAGTTGTTCTTTAGAACACTCTGGGAAGCTGCAGTAGAACACAAAGGCATCAACTGGCAGGCTGCTCCTGTTGAAATATAACAGGAAGATATTTGAGATCACACTTGAAATATGTCCTAATTTTTCTTTCTACAGCACTAACCATAATTTCTATGACAAAATGAACCCCATCATTTTGTTCCTTTTTAAATTAAATGTTTTAAGTGTTACCAGTTTATTCCAATCGAGATGGCTTCAGGTGTGCCATACTTTTGTCATAAGTAAGGCTGTTAGCACTCTAGTTGTTCTTTAGAACACTCTGGGAAGCTGCAGTAGAACACAAAGGCATCAACTGGCAGGCTGCTCCTGTTGAAATATAACAGGAAGATATTTGAGATCACACTTGAAACATGTCCTAATTTTTCTTTCTACAGCACTAACCATAATTTCTATGACAAAATGAACCCCATCATTTTGTTCCTTTTTAAATTAAATTGTTTAAGTGTTACCAGTTTATTCCAATCAAGATGGCTTCAGGTGTGCCATACTTTTGTCATAAGTAAGGCTGTTAGCACTCTAGTTGTTCTTTAGAACACTCTGGGAAGCTGCAGTAGAACACAAAGGAATCAACTGACAGTCTCTGCCCTTGTTGGATGTACATGTTTTACTGAGAATGTCAGACTTCATTCTCACATGAGTGAGAAAGATAATGTGAATTTACAGAAAATATGCTCTCATTTTAGCTTCTGGAGCACCTTCCAAACCTCCATGGGACAAGCATGAGAAAATAGTGTTCTCTCTAACATGATTCATGATATCCCAGCAGAAGGTTTTTCACATGGTAAAATCACCTAAGAATACACCACAATTCCTAAAATTAGTATGGTACCATCAACAAATAAATTCTAATGTAACTAAAGCCTGTTATCACCCTTTATAGTTCTCCTTTTGGTGACCCTCAACATCTTCTATTCACTACAATGCATTTCAATGAGGTACTATCATTTATATTGGTCCCAAGATGGCTGCCAGCAATTCCAGGATGAAGTGCTGACAGCCAATCAGATCTCACAATGACATGTGTGGTTAGGCTCCGCCCAGATATATATGTGACTTTACTTTTGATTTTCTCAGGAACTACTGAACGGATTTACACCATTTAAGCAAAAGGCACGACACTGAACCAAGGGCTACCTCTTTTCCAAATTTGGTGTAATTCCGTTCAGCAGTTCGGGCTGTAGCTGCGACTAAAGGTTCCTATGGAAAAATGAATGGGGAAAACGTGTTTTGGGACCCCCCTTTTTCTCGGCCCCCGCTTGACGTATCACCCGAGACTTTCAGGATAGGAGTGGACCGGAGCGCCCCAACAAGTTGGAAACTTTCGCGAACATTCGTCAACCGGCGCCAACGTTATTTCAAATAGAATGTCGCGGATTTCCTATGGATAATAGGTTTTAACTATAACTATCTACTGGCGACCGCCAGTAGATAATATATATATATATATATATATATATATATATATTATCTACTGGCGGTCGCCAGTAGATAGTTATAGTTAGGACCTATTTTCCATAGGAAATCCACAACATTCTATTTGAAATAACTTTGGCGCCGGTTGACGAATCTTCGTGAAATTTTTAAAACTTATGGTATGGGGGTAATGTGGTCATAATGACCAGAGAGATGTACATAGCAGAAGCGAACCGCCAGTTGAATAACCCTTCTTTTTACTCCATTACCAACAGAAATGAGTATAGTAAGAGTGTTACAACTATATGGAACAATCTTTCTGAGTGGCGAGAGAGAGGGCTATTAGAGTGGGAAGAATTTTGCTTTCTAAAAAAAGATTTCCCTAAACTCCCTGTACTCTACCTCCGCCCCAAGATCCACAAGGACACAATCAACCCCCCGGGACGACCGATAGTCTCTTCGAGAGGGAGTGCCCTGGAGAACGTATCGAGATATGTAGATCATTTTCTCAAAGATCAGGTGGTCCTTCTCCCGTCATATGTGAGAGATACGAAAGCTTTTCTCATCAAAATACAGGGTGTGGTCTGGCAGGAAGAATACATACTAATAACTATGGACGTGAGCTCTTTGTACACTATCATCGAGCACGAGGCAGGTATTTCAGCATGTCAGAAATACTTATTCAAGAGACCCATCACATTTTTGGAACACACCAACATGATTATTGCCATGATCAGGTTTTGCCTCAAGGATAACTTCTTCCTTTTCAATGGCAACATATACAGACAAACCCTTGGCACGGCAATGGGAACTTGTTTCGCGCCGAGCTTCGCGAACCTGTTCCTAGGGGCGTGGGAGGAGGAGCTCAGGCAAGACATCACTTTCAAAGATGACTTTGACAAAGTAGCGTTATGGCTGAGGTACATTGATGACCTCTTCATAATCTGGAGGGGCACAACCAGTGAAGCGGAAGAATTCATACACAGACTGAACAATAACAATCTCAACCTTGTATTAACCAGTAATATCAGCAAGAGCACGGTTGAATTCCTGGACATCAAGGTTGAGATTATCAACAATACCCTACACACTCGATTATTCAGGAAAGCCACAGCAGGCAATAGCCTGCTACATGCCCTGAGCAGTCATCCTGACTGGCTCAAATGGAGCATCCCTTATGGAGAATTACTGAGAGCTAAACGTAACTGCAGCTCTGATGATGCTTTCTCCAAGGAACAAGACATCATGCTCACTAGATTCAGGGAGAGAGGGTATCCAGGTTGGGTATTACGCAGGGCAACTGAGAAGGTCAAGAACATCAGCAGGGAGACCATCCTCTACACCAACGACAAAGCAGAGGAAAGTGAGTCCACTACGAGAGTCATCCTGACTTACAATGGTGGTTCCAAAGAAGTTCAACGCATTTTAGCAAAAAACTGGGAATTGTTGAAGAAAGATCCTATTATTGGTTCCACCATGACTCCCAGACCCCAGATTACCTACAGGAAGGGACGCAGTATGAGGGACATCCTAGTACACAGCGACATCACCCAGAAAGAAGACAGGAGTCTTAACCTACAGGGATTCTTCCCTTGAGGTCACTGCAAGGCATGCCGCGGCAGCCGCATGCGGAAGGAATACCTTAATCCCAACAGTAACAAAATAACACCCATCTGACAGTTCCTCACCTGTAGCTCCTCCTTTGTAATATATGCCTTGGAATGCCCGTGCAGCCTCCGTTACATCGGGAGTACAACGCATATGGCTAAAAAACGTGTCCTGGAACACATGAGGGCTATAACCAAGAAAGACACACATTACCCCATAGCCAGACACTTTGCGACACATCACTACTCAGATAATACCAAACTGCAGATCTTTGTCCTTGAACAAATAGGGAGCAACCCCAGGGGTGGGAACTGAGAACTCCAATTAAGAAAACAGGAATCCAGATATATCATTGAGTTAGGAACACGTCATCCTAAGGGACACAATATGGACGAAGAAATAGCAATACATCTCCATGATGAATAGGAATGTTTATATTTGCTGAGTCAATTACGAATTTTGTTGACGTGTACATACTGTATTATATTTCGCTGTATGTTAAAGACCTACTGCCTTTCATAACATTCTAACTGTCGATCCTTTTCTCTTTATTTGCAGGAGGAAAGGAAGGGACACATTGGATGGAACAGATAGATCGGGTCCCTACCCTTTTCTTCGTGGTATCATTCTCCTGGAATGGCCATATGCCGCAGATAAGAATCATCTTTTCCAATTTTGTTTATTCAGATTTGGCATTTTTTCACTTGACTTTTGTCATACTTTGTATATACACGCTGTCACTCAGATTTCCCAATGCATCGAATTACCCACTGATTGTGTACCCACCAAGGGCTGATATGCAATATGAGATATGCAATGTTCCTCTATACATGCTATCACTCAGGTTTTCCATGCCTCTATATATTCACTGATTTTGTACCCACTAAGGGGGTTATGTAACATGAGATATACAATGTGAACTGTGTTTCCTCTCCCGTAACTACTTTATTATGAATGTAGTATAGATACTTGATGTCCGCGCAATAACCCACTTGGGGCTCATAAGCAATGGACTGGCCTTATTTAACTTTGATGCCTATGGTTGATCAGGTACACCATGCATGTATAGCCACTATGAAATGGCGACCACAGTCGGCCGGACCATTACAGATTGTGGGGACAGATACACCGAACATACTTCGCTTTGTTTATCTTGTATTTTATTTTGGAACTGAGGATGCATATATTTGGTTTACTTTTATAACATTGCTCACATAGACCATGACATTTGTCAGATATACTCAACATGCTCACATGAATTTAACACGTTACAAGATGGCGACTGATATCACGGGTGATTCGCCCATAGCCAAGTAGTCCTTTGTTAATTTCTATCTATCAGTATGTAACGAGGCTTTCACTACGTGCACTTTGTGTGATCAAGCCGCAAGGCAAAACGCGTCACGTTTGATTTATGATGGAATAAATCTTCGTTTTCCCGAACCTGCCTTATCTTTCAGAGTGTGCGAGCGACCGTTTTTCTTTTACTTTCATATATATATATATATATATATATATATATATATATATATATATATATATATATATATATATATATATATATATATATATATATATATATATATATTATCTACTGGCGGTCGCCAGTAGATAGTTATAGTTAGGACCTATTTTCCATAGAAATCCACAACATTCTATTTGAAATAACTTTGGCGCCGGTTGACGAATCTTCGTGAAATTTTTAAAACTTATGGCCCGCTCCGGTCCGCTCCTATCCTGAAAGTCTCGGGGTGATTCATCCAGTGGGGGCCGAGAAAAAAGGGGGGTCCCAAAACGTGTTTTCCCCATGCAATTTTCCATAGGAACCTTTAGTCGCAGCTATAGCCCGAACTGCTGAACGGAATTACACCAAATTTGGAAAAAAGGTAGCCCTTGGTTCAGAGTCGTGCCTTTTGGTTAAATAGTGTACATCCGTTCAGTAGTTCCTGAGAAATTTGAAAAAGAAAACACATATATATCTGGGCGGAGCCTAACCACACATGTCATCGTGAGATCTGATTGGCTGTCAGCACTTCATCCTGGAATTGCTGGTAGCCATCTTGGGACCAATATAAATTATAGTACCCCATTGAAATGCATTGTAGTGAATCGAAGATTTTGAGGGTTACCAAAAGGAGAACTATAAAGGGTGATAACAGACTTTAGTTACATTAGAATTCATTTGTTGATGGTACCATACTAATTTCAGGAATTGTGGTGTGTTCTAAGGTGATTTTACCCTGTGAAAAACCTTCTGCTGGGATATCATGAATCATGTTTGAGAGAAAACTATTTTCACGTGCTTGTCCCATACAGTTTTGGAAGGTGCTCCAGAAGCTAAAATGAGAGCATATTTTCTGTAAATTCACATTATCTTTCTCAGTCATGTGAGAATGAAGTCTGACATTCTCAGTAAAACATGTACATCCAACAAGGGCAGAGACTGTCAGTTGATTCCTTTGTGTTCTACTGCAGCTTCCCAGAGTGTTCTAAAGAACAACTAGAGTGCTAACAGCCTTACTTATGACAAAAGTATGGCACACCTGAAGCCATCTTGATTGGAATAAACTGGTAACACTTAAAACATTTAATTTAAAAAGGAACAAAATGAGGGGGTTGATTTTGTCATAGAAATTATGGTTAGTGCTGTAGAAAGAAAAATTAGAACATGTTTCAAGTGTGATCTCAAATATCTTCCTGTTATATTTCAACAGGACCAGCCTGTCAGTTGATGCCTTTGTGTTCTACTGCAGCTTCCCAGAGTGTTCTAAAGAACAACTAGAGCGCTAACAGTCTTACTTATGACAAAATTATGGCACACCTAAAGCCATCTTGATTGGAATAAACTGGTAACACTTAAAACATTTAATTTAAAAGGAACAAAATGAGGGGTTCATTTTGTCATAGAAATTATGGTTAGTGCTGTAGAAAGAAAAATTAGGACATGTTTCAAGTGTGATCTCAAATATCTTCCTGTTATATTTCAACAGGAGAAGCCTGTCAGTTGATGCCTTTGTGTTCTACTGCAGCTTCCCAGAGTGTTCTAAAGAACAACTAGAGCGCTAACAGTCTTACTTATGACAAAATTATGGCACACCTGAAGCCATCTTGATTGGAATAAACTGGTAACTCTTAAAACATTTAATTTAAAAAGGAACAAAATGAGGGGGTTCATTTTGTCATAGAAATTATGGTTAGTGCTGTAGAAAGAAAAATTAGGACATGTTTTATGTGAGATCTCAAATATCTTCCTGTTATATTTCAACAGGAGCAGCCTGTCAGTTGATGCCTTTGTGTTCTACTGCAGCTTCCCAGAGTGTTCTAAAGAACAACTAGAGCGCTAACAGTCTTACTTATGACAAAAGTATGGCACACCTGAAGCCATCTTGATTGGAATAAACTGGTAACACTTAAAACGTTTAATTTAAAAAGGGACAAAACTCCTCCATCACCTCCGGCTTGGTACCCCTGGCCTGGAAGTGTGCTCAGGTCAGAGCACTTCTGAAAAAACCCAATCTTGACCACTCCAACATGGCCAATTATCGACCAATCTCTCTCCTTCCCTGGCTGAGCAAGCTGATTGAGAAACACATAAACACCACGCTTGTGCACTATCTGGAGTCCAACAATCTGCTCCATGATTCTCAAACAGGATTCCGTCCTCAGCTCGGGATGGAGACGGCCCTTTTAGCAGTAACAGAGGAGGCACGGAGACTACTGGACCAGGGTGACTCAGCAGCAATTATTCTTTTAGATCTCAGTGCCGCTTTTGACACTGTTGATCATAACATCCTGCTTGAACGACTAAAAAACATAGGAGTGACAGATATGACACTCACCTGGTTCCAGTCCTTTCTTAGTGACCGTTTTTTCCAAGTCTTTGATGGAATTGCTACGTCCAATCGGTGGCCTCTTAGTTGTGGGGTTCCCCAAGGTTCATCTTTGAGCCCCACACTTTTTAACATCTTTATGGCCCCCTTGGCAGAAATAGTCCATCCATTCGGTATAAAGATCATTACCTACGCAGATGACACCCAACTGATTGTGGCATTAAATCATCCAGAGAGGTCATCTTGCACCCTAGGTCCTTGCCTAGAGGCGGTAGCAGAATGGATGGAACTTTCACATCTTAAGCTAAACGGGGACAAGACCGAACTGATGTTCCTGGGCAAACCTCCCTCACCTACCTCGCTCTTATATGGCTGACCTGTCTCGGCCCTGCCCCAGTGCCAAAGCAGCAGATTAAGAACTTGGGCATGTGGCTTGACAGTTCCCTCTGTTTCAATCATCAGGCCACCAAGCTCTCTGCAATCTCTTTTGGCCTGAAAAGAATGCTACGAAAGATCCTCCCCTGCTCCCTTTCCATGCGAGAAGGATTATGGTGCAAGCTCTTATACTCTCCCGCCTGGACTATGGGAATGCGCTGTATCTGGGAGCCCCCAGTCCACAATTCAGAAATTGCAAGTAATCCAGAACTGTGCGGCCCTCCAACTTCTTCAGATTCCTCGAAGACAATCGGCGAAACCGGCATTAAGGAACCTCCACTGGCTCCCAATCCAGGCGAGGATACAGTTCAAGGCTCTGTGTCTTGCGCACAGAGCCATTCGGAAATCTGGTCCAGCCATTATCCACTCTCTGGTCACCCCTTATCCACCCTCTAGGAATCTTCGATCTAGTTCTGCTTTCCTTGCCACTCCAAGGAAAATACGAAGATCTAGATGGGGTGGACGCTCCTTTTCCTCGAATGCGTCGAACCTTTGGAACTCTCTCCCCCCTACCCTTTGGAGGGAACCAAACTTGCTGGCCTTCCGCAAGCTTCTCAAAACTCATCTCTTCAAGGTTATGCACTAATATAGCGTGTGTCTCTTGTTTGCCCGGTCCGGAAGCGCTAGGAGGCCTCAGGGTAGCTACGCGCTATAGAAAATTAAATTCATTCATTCATTCAGGTGCTCACATTTTTTAGGAGGCTCCACCCACTTCTTCTACTGGCCCCACCCACTTTCTCTATCGGCTCCACCCACACCACGAGCCTTAACACATAAGAGCCACCTCCTCACTTCTTGAGTTCTGCAAGAAGCTGAAGACATGGCTCTTCATACAAGCACCTCAGGGACCTCACACCTACACACCTGCCCAAGCTCCTGGATACCCTCTTGGGTGATTAATATGCTCTACAAATCAATATAACATCATATAACCTATGGAAAGTCTACGAAAACAACTCAAAAGTGAACTCAAATGAGAGAATTTGTGTACATCTCAAAATGCAGCTTTAGGAAAGGTCACTTGAGGACTTGAGGCAGCTTTGCAAACAAAAGAGAATGTGCTTGTACTGTGCTGTTTAAAAAAAGGAAGAGATGAAGGAAGGAATGCATGAATGACGGAAGCAACAAATGTAAGCAGGAAGGGAGTGCTGAAGTGAGGAAATAGATAAGTAATGGATGAAAGAAGGAGGAAATAAGAAAAGAATGTGAAAGGCAGAAATGAAGGGATAGAGGGAGAAATTAAGTGAACAATGTGTGATAGATGAATAGAAAGAAAAAAGAAAAGCAGATGGAAGGGTTGAGAATAAGAAGGGATGAAGGAAAAAGCAGAAAAAATGAAAGTGAGGACCGAATAGAGGAAGATGGAAGAAAGGCACCAAAGGAGAAAGGCTTGGGAATGAAGGAGGATGTAAGGAAGCAAGAATAGAAAGAAGAAAGGAGGTGTAGCTGGAGAGGCTGATGAAGAGAAAACAGAAAGGAAAAAGAGGAGATGAAGGAAAATAAGGAGGTCAGGGGAATGGGTATGAGTATGAAAGGTACTGGGTCAAGGAAGGGACACAGGGAATAATGACAGTAATATTGCAAAGAAATTTGAAAACAAAATATTAAAATACATTTCTGTCCTTAACATACCAAGTATGCTTGTACAGCACATATTCACCAGAGGGGGCTTGACACCAAATTGAAAAGGTTATTCAACTCAATGGCACTAATTTTATCGACCTTAGAAAGATGAAAGACTGAGTGACCACACCAAGATTTAAATATATGACCCTGAGATCAAACACGGATTCCTGGAGTGGATATGAAGAGATATGTGTAAGAAAGAAAAACATTAAAGGGAGAGTTAGGAAGGAGGAGAGGTCTGAAGGCAACGATAGATACAAAGGTACACATAGAATGTGAAGAGAAATGGGAAAAGCAGACATTGGGAGTGCAAGATTGTAAAGGAACATAATGAGAATGAAAAGTGGAAAGAGGAGAAAGGCAAGGGGAGAAGAGCAGACAAAGGGGAGCGTATAAAAGGAGAGTGGAAGGGAAAGATGAGAAGGTGAAAAGCAGTTAATGAGGGGAGGCGGAGAAACGCAGACGTGGGGTAGAAAGTGACGAACAGCGGACGTAGGGCAGAAAGTGTAGGAAGAATGGAGACAAGGAAAAGAGTGAGGTGTGAAGGGAAGAAAGAAAAGGAGATACTGAGGGAGAACAAGAAAAGAGTACAACTCTGCTTTATTAAATATACAGTAAATAATTATGTAAAGTTAATGGGTGACAGGGCTGTATCGTTCTTGGCCTGTCTGATCAATGCATAGCTGTGCAGTCCAAGACACACAATACCGATTCTTTAAATGTGTTAAGGGTTTTTTGCCAATGCCATCAAAAGATGTTTTGTGCCATCACAATAGGTATTCCTAATAAAAGATAATACAGTGTCAGTTATACCATCGGGATTAGGCTTTGATGGAGGATCGGGCTCTCATGCTTCAAAGAAATAATTTTATTATACGATCAGGCTGTGAGACAGAAAATGCCATTGCCACCTATTTCAAAATGAAGTAAGACATTCAACTCCATTCGAGAGGCTTCTACACTGCCTTTTGAACTAATAAAGCACAAAATTCAACAGACTCTGCCCACTGTTGTTGAGATGTGAGCATATACCCCCTACTCTCCAAACCTCCAACCCAAATGTAGTGACACATTTGCTGCACTTTCTAGGGTTGCCACCCGACGATTTTCTAATGGTATCAATGGTATTTAATATCCTGGTTGGTACAAAAATAAACAGAATCTCCTAAAGCTGGTGTTCTTAGCCCTTATCTGTCCATACTTTAACAAGCAAATATATACTAGAAAACACTTTTAGAAGAGTTAAGTGCTGAGTTAAGTATCCTTGACTAATAATTAAGTAATACAAGACAAGAGTCAAGTTACAAATCAATACAAACAATTTTGTTTAAAGTCCTATTCAGTATCACATCTGGGTCTTTGCAGACTCTTAAAACAACAACAAACGGTCAGTATTTTACTCTTGGAAATGTAGCTAGCAACTCACATATTTGAAAGAAAGTTCCCCCATCCATGCAATCTAATTCACAGGTGGTTATTTCTACCTCTCTGTGACGAAAGCCACAATTTCTTAAGCTCACAGTGGAGAAGCTGAGTCCTGCACCCACCTCTCTCACATAAAGCACTACATTTAAGCGATGCATATCAAAGGATGGCGGTTCCCGCCTTTGAAGAAAGCGCAGCATTTGTGGAGAACTCAAAGTGCAAGGAGGTGTCAAAAATCACACAAGCCTAACTTTGTGCCACAGCCCAGATTCTTTATTAGTATGGCAATTCAAATACTGTCAAGGTTTACACATGGGGTGAAGAGCAGCTCTAACTAACACCTCAAGTCCAATGTGAAGCAAGTCGTTGTAATGTTTGCCCTTTGCATTTATGTTTTTTTTTTGTTTACCAAAACTGACAAACAGTTTAGCGGCTCTTGCCTAGTGATGCTTCAGAGAACATGTGGCACGTTCACATGCCTGTTAGGTGTATATTCTAAATTTTGCCTGGTTTTCCCCCTAGCAAGAGCAGGCTGTAAGGATGCGTCATTGTTTTCTCACTACCTGCACTTGTCTCATAGAGTAGACTCGTCTGATCCTGCAAAACCGTCAGCTCACAAAGTATTTCTGCAGGCACAGATAGTTATATCTTTTTAAGACATTGCCGCATTAAGATGCGTTTTGTTCTTTAACAAGTATTCACCACAGATGCACACGGTTGATCACCAGAGGCGAGTCAGTCACGACTTCAGCAGCAGACTGAACTAGTGAGAGTCACATTACCGGAACCACAGGCTGCACATTTCGTAGTAACGTACATTTGACCTTCCATTATTTGCTTCACAGTATAACGTCACACACTACTTTCAGCAAGTTACCCAATCATTACTTACTGCTTTTTGGTTTGAATTACTCTGTGGCCTGCCTGCTGCGCTACGTGCTGCTTGCGGTCTTCTGTGGCAGATTAGGCTGAGGCTGCGCAGTATGCTGGGGTGGGCAGGGCCGCGGGTGAAAACAAAATGAGGACAGACTTGCCTGCACCTGAGGAGTGATTATCTGCCCAATTCATTCGTTCCGCACAGAGTGGTGGTGGCCTGTGCTGGGGCACGTCTCCTCTCGGTGCAGCAATGGCGAAGCCTGGTCTGGGGACGGTTCTGCAGGCTGCCTTCACAGCAGCTTCAGCATCGCTGCTGTCCCAGCTCCACTGCCAGGCGGCCCCCTTAGGGATCATTGGCGTTAGTGCCCCCACCATGTGGCCGGATAGGCAGTGGCCACACTGTCATCTTTCCGGAGCTCGCACCATGCAGGACAACCTTAAGCTCCACCACCAGCTACCCACCGGATGCTTCCTGCGCGCTCTCAATGCCCGCCCTTACGTTGTGTGGACCCAGCACCTGTCCTGAGCCAGCAGTTGAGGGGAAAGAAAGTTCCAGAAAAACCCTCTTGTCTTGGCAGACCTGGGCGATCGCTTGGCTGGACCCAGCATGCATGGTTTAAAAACGGTCTATATGCTGTTCACAGCATTTCACGGCCTGGGCTGGGCTTTTCAAGTTCCATGTACTAGAAAAATAAAGAACTGGGACATTTAAACAGTGTCCTATTCGAAATATTTTAGCGCACAGTGACAGTCACATTCAATTATCAGCTGTTCACCGGGGAGACCCGTGTGACCTTAATTCAATATCACGTGAGGACCCGGCCCTGAGAAATAAGTGGGGGTGCTAAGCACCGGAAAGCACCGGCACAAATAATACACTACGAGATCAGAACAAACTATTTCCAAATACAATCAGAAAATAAACATATCAGATGGCAAATGGCATACGTAAAATGTGATTATCAAGTAACAATCATCAGACAATATTTATTTAAAATACAGGAAAAAGGAATAAAACAGTGTTCCTTAAATCTAGATCGGCATCGTGTAACCAGGTGTTAAATTAGATAAGGGAACAGAATGCTAAAGGCACAGAGAAAGCAAAAAAGAGAGGGAAAGAGGAGCTAAAAGACAAAGACAGAGGAAAAGGTAGAAAAAAGTGAGATAAAATTAAAAAGGATGTTAAAGGGAGAGTTTACTTGGTTGTGTATTTGTGTGCATGTGTGTTTATTTCTATGAACGAGAGAGAGAAGAGACATGGAGAGAGAGAGAGAGAGAGAAAATAATGGATCTAATTGAGACCGGTTGAAGTGGAATGAAAGAACATATCTAGCATGCATAGCGAGTTCCCTTACGGAAATTAACATATTTGTTAAAATTGAGTTCATTAGATATTTTTAACATTTTCTAGGAATAGCCTTAAACAGTCAATCAATCAATCAATCATATCATTTGTAAAGCGCACTACTCACCCGTGAGGGTCTCAAGGCGCTGGGGTGGGGAATGCTGCTACTGCTCGAAAAGCCAGGTCTTGAGGAGTTTTCTGAAGGTCAGCAGGTCTTGGGTCTGCCGTAGGTGGATGGGGAGGGTGTTCCAGGTCTTGGCGGCGAGGTGGGAGAACGATCTGCCACCGGAGGTCGCTCTTCGGAAGCGGGGGACAGTGGCGAGGTCGGCGGAGCGGAGCTGGCGGGTGGGGGTGTAGAAGCTGAGTCGTCTGTTGAGGTACGTTGGTCCGGTGTTGTGGAGTGCCTTGTGTGCGTGGGTGAGGAGTTTGAAGGTTATCCTCTTGTTGACCGGGAGCCAGTGCAGATCTCTCAGGTGGGGTGTGATGTGGCTGTGGCAAGGGATGTCGAGGATCAGGCGTGCAGAGGCGTTCTGGATGTGTTGGAGCCGTCTCAGGAGTTTGGCCGAGGCTCCTCCGTAGAGGGCGTTTCCGTAGTCCAACCTGCTGCTCACGAGGGCCTGGGTGACCGTTCTTCTCGTTTCAGTGGGGATCCACTTGTAGATCCTGCGGAGCATGCGGAGGGTGTTGAAGCAGGCGGAGGAGACGGCGTTGACCTGTTTAGTCATGGAGAGGGTGGAGTCGAGGATGACCCCTAGGTTGCGTGCGTGGTCGGTGGGTGTTGGGGCGGTTCCCAGTGCGGTCGGCCACCAGGAGTCGTCCCAGGCCGAAGGGGTGGTTCCGAGGATGAGGACCTTCGTCTTGTCCGAGTTCAGCTTCAGTCGGCTGTTCCTCATCCATTCAGTGACGGCCTTCATTCCTTCGTGAAGGTTGGTTTTGGCGGTGTGGGGTCCTTGGTGAGGGAGAGGATCAGCTGGGTGTCATCGGCGTAGGAGATGATGTTGAGGTCGTGCCGACGGGCGGCGTGGGCGGCGGTGCCATGTAGATGTTAAACAGAGTTGGGCTGAGGGAAGAGCCCTGGGGTACGCCGCAGATGATCTCGGTGGCTTCGGAGTGGAAGGGGGGAAGGCGGAAGCCCTGTGTTCTGCCGGAGAGGAAGGAGGTGGTCCAGTCCAGGGCCTTCTCTTGGATCCCGGCGTTGTGGAGGCGTGTTCGTAGTGTGGTGGCAGACCGTGTCGAAGGCGGCTGACAGGTCCAGGAGGATGAGGGCCGCCGTTTCTCCGTTGTCCAGCAGAGACTTAATGTCATCGGTGGCGGCGATGAGGGCAGTCTCGGTGCTGTGGTTGCTGCGGAACCCGGACTGGGAAGGGTCCAGGATGTTGTTCTCCTCGAGGTAGCGGGTCAGTTGTTTGTTGACGGTCTTCTCGATGATCTTTGCCGGGAACGGGAGCAGGGAGATGGGCCGGAAGTTCTTGAGGTCCTTGGGGTCCGCCTTGGGTTTCTTGAGTAAGGCGTTGATCTCGGCGTGCTTCCAGCTCTCCGGGAAGGTTGCTGTCTCGAAGGAGGTGTTGATGACTTTCCGGAGATGGGGTGCGATGGCTGTGCTGGCTTTGTTGAAGATGTGGTGTGGGCATGGGTCTGACGGAGATCCGGAGTGGATGGTGTTCATGATCTTGATGGTGTCGTCGTCGTTGATGTTGGTCCAGGAGAGCAGGCGGTTGGTGCGGATGGTGGTCATGGGGGTGGAGGTCTCAGTGGTTGTCGGGGCGTTCATGGCGTTGAAGCTGTCGTGGATGTCTGCGATCTTGCGGTGGAAGAAGGTGGCCAGCGAGTCGCACAGGTCCTGCGAGGGTGGGACGTCGTTGGTGTTGGAGCTGGGGTTGGAGAGTTCCTTCACGATGTTGAAGAGCTCTTTGCTGTTGTGCGCGTTGTTGTCTAGGCGGTATTTGAAGGAGGCCCTTTTGGCGGATCTGATGAGGTGATGGTGTCTGCGGGTGGCGTGCTTGTGGGCTGCGTGGCTGTCCGGTGTTCGTTGACGGAGCCAGATCTTCTCCAGCTTTCGGCAGGTTTGCTTGGAGGCCCGGAGGTCTTCAGTGAACCAGCTGGCTTTCTTGTTGGTGTGACTGTTGGAGGGTTTCTTGATCGGGGCGAGGGTGTTGGCGCAGTCGTTGATCCACTGTCTGAGGTTGCGGGCGGCCGTGTCGGGGTCGGTGGGGTCGGCGGGTGGGCTCTGGGCGAGGTGGTGGTTAGCTGGTCTTCGGTGACTTTGTTCCAGCAGCGGCGGGGCATCTGTTGGGTGCGGTGGTGCGTGGTGGGTTTCTTGAAGGTGAAGTGGATGCAGCGATGGTCGGTCCAGTGGAGTTCGGTGGTGTGGTTGAAAGAGATGTGGGGGCTTGCGGAGAAGATGGGGTCAAGCGTGTGACCGGCAGAGTGGGTGGGTGTTGTGACGAGTTGTCTGAGTCCGAGGTTGGCTAGGTTGTCGATCAGGGTGGTGGAGTTGGTGTCGTTGTTGTTCTCGAGGTGGAAGTTCAGGTCCCCGAGGAGGATGTAGTCCGTGGAGGCGAGGGCGTGTGTGCTGACGAAGTCGGCGATGGAGTCGCTGAACTGTGGTCGGGGTGCGGGGGGTATGTAGATGAGGGTTCCTCTGATCCTATCCAACCCTCCCCTTCTGGCAGACTTTAATGTATCCACTTCTATTGCACAGACAGCTGATTGGGATAATCTCAATGAGAAAAAACGTAACCGTATTAGGACAATTCTTCATGGCCTGATCCTTACGGAATATTTGAGAACCAACACTGCTCCAAGGGGCCTGATTGTTACAAATGCGCCACGCATCTTCTTAGATGATGCAACTTTCCGCAAGGACTGGGCACAGATAGCATGGCGCTGCACTCGTGACTGGATGATCTTAATCATTCAGACCGCCACACGCCTTTCGGAGGCGATCCTGATTGACATCCAGTTAACGGAGACTCATTTCAAGGCCACTCTCACATCTTTCAAGAAGAAACTTGATGAAACTAACAAAGAAGTGAATGAATATAAGGAGAGCCTAACTCAGACTAAGATCAACAAGTTCCAGAAGGATCTTAAAAAAAATTCTTATTCTAAAACCTATCCCTACGCGGATAGTGATTACAAACCACCTACACGAGCAGATGTTTCAGGGGGATCCTCGGATGATGATTTTTCTGGCAGCAGCGGCTCAAGTTCTAGCAGTTATCGCAGAAGACAACAGGGCAGGGGAAGAAATACAGGCTGGCAACAACCTTGGGCTCAAGGACCACCAGGTGCCAATATGCACTTCATGACCCCTTACCCTCAAATGCATCCACAGTATGGATACGGTTGGAACCCGCCACTCGGGCCTCCTCCCCCTCCACCATACTTGAACCAAAACCAACAGTTTCCTTTTTTAGGAAGAGGCCCCCGAGGCCGCGGAAGGAGACGACGAGTGAACCAAGTGCATTGGGAAGACGACCAACCCCAAGGCACATTAACAAGGAGCAAGACAAAGGACCCACAACCGGGACCCAGCACGAGATGAGTTTGGTCACCAACCTCTCATCTTATGCCCTATCACCATCGGAATTATCAGTCCTGGAGAAGGGACTCGGCTATTCACCTACGGCTAAACTTGATAAGTTCCGATTACATTGCGAACTGCCAGAATTCTTTCGCAAACTGAGACTAAAGGCCTGCTTCGAAAGCACACCTCAACTTGAAACTCATCAACAGGGCGACACACATTTTCGAGTCAAATCTACTTACATGCCACCACCATGTTCTATACCACCAGAAATCACTGTTTACGAGCAGGCTGTCTACAAGGATGTGGAAAACTTACAAGGTAAACACACCTTTCAGAATTTCAGTAGCAAGGAACATCAGGCCCTGGAATCACTTAGAACCAACGAAACGATCATCATTAAACCAGCGGACAAGGGCGGGGGCACAGTGATCCTCAATCTGGAAGATTACCGACAGGAATGTGCCCGCCTCCTCAACGATCCCAAGAACTATGAAAAACTGACACAAGACCCAAGTGCAAGACTCAAAACATGCATCCAAACATTGGTTGAAGACGCGGAACACTCAGGTCAAATCACAACCAAAGAAGCAACATTTTTGGTCTCTACTCCTGGTATCATACCTTACTTTTACATTTTGCCTAAGACACATAAAAATAAGTTTCCACCTCCTGGACGCCCTATTGTATCAGGCATTGGGTCCTTATTGGAACCCTTATCACGTTACTGTGATTTCTTTTTCCAACCAATGGTACAGTCCACGAGTACATACCTTAAGGACACAAAAGATCTTTTGAGGTTAATTAATACTCTAGCCTTCAACCCTGACAATTCTTTTCTGGTAAGTCTTGACGTGGAGAGCCTCTACACCAGCCTCCCGCAAGATGATACCCTTGAAGTGTTGAAAACAGCTCTCAACGAATCTGATTGGCAATATCAGACCCCCAAGAGACTCATCCTGGAGTGTGCTGCATTAGCCCTGAAAGAGAACTTTTTGAGTATGAAGGTCAACTCTACTTACAGAAGTATGGGACTTCAATGGGGAGCGTTTCGCCCCCAGTGTAGCGGGACTCTACGTGTACCACTTTGAAACCAGATACCTACTGCATAATCAGACGCCACGTATCCCTCAGATCAAGTTCTACAAACGTTATATCGACGACATCTTGATGATCTGGGAAGGAGATACAGAATCGTTGCTATCTTTTTGTACATGGTTAAACACGTGCGATCCTAACCTCAGATTCACACACAGTTTCGACCACAATAAGGCGACGTTTCTTGATCTGGATATTGAAGCGGTAGGAGGCCTTCTGAAAAGTAAAACCCACTTCAAACCAACGGCCTGCAATTCACTCCTCCATTTCTCAAGTTTCCACCCCAGATCCCTGCTGGAGAATCTCCCCTATGGACAATACCTTCGCCTCCGCAGGAACTGTAGTGACATAAGAGATTACAAACAACAAGCCTCTGATCTGAGTACCAAATTACGACAGCGTGGTTACCCTCAACGTATCACCGATAAAGCCAACAAGCGGGCTCGGAATCAGAACCGGGAGGGCCTCATTGAAGTGCAGAATCGTGCATCCACCCCCATCCCACTCACGTGCGTTACCACCTATAACGCTGTCTCACATGAGGTGTCTGACATCATAAAAAAACATTGGCGGATTCTATTGGGAACTTCCGTTGAGGTCTCACAGAAAGGCTAGATCAATTAAGGACGCTTTGGTTGCTACACGACCAACACCCCAAAGGAAACCCCCTAATACAATTCTGAATGTGTGGGGACTCCCTAATGTGGTGGGCCACTATCCTTGCGGAGACTGTAGTTTGTGCCATATAACCATGACTACCAAAAATCTCAACTTGGAACCGGGCAAGACCTGGCATTTAAGGACACACATGAACTGTAACACAGCCCATGTCGTATATCGCATCACATGTCCTTCTAATCTTACGTACATTGGGATGACTAATCGGAAAGTCAAGACTAGAATTTGCGAGCATCGCAGTATGATTAGATGCAAGAAGACGACCACAAAAATGACAAGCCATTTCCTTGAAGCTGGTCATACCACGAATGACATCAGTTGGGTGGTCATCGAGGCTCTGGATCCTAACATGCCTAACATACAAAATCGTCTATTGGAGAAAGAACAAAGATGGGTTTATCGCCTATCCAATCATCTGACAGGACTCAACGATAATATTCCCTGGCAAAGCCTTAGGAGATAATAGATACTTAGCCATTACACTCTATACCAGCGCAGGATACTTATTGAGCACATTCTATATCCAGTGCTGTTTGTCATTGCAAAATGCCCAAAATGCGATTTCTGTGTAACACTTTCCATTTCATGTAATTATTATTTTTACTTTTTATTTTCATTTGTTTTCTTCAGGATATACACTGAGCACACTTTATGCCCAGCACTGCCAGTTAGGTCATTTTTCTGAACACTATATTTTTTGAACACTACTGTTAAACGCGCTTTTCTGAGTAATACTCACCCCTTCTGATTTTTTCTTCTTTTCCTTTCTCTTTCTTTTTTCTTGCCGCCGTGTTATCGCACACCACGGCTTCCTTGCACCTGTATTGTGAATTTTCACCTTTTATGAATGGCTGCCATAGCCGCCTCGCCTGCCTTTAGCTCATAGGTCTCCCAATATGGCCGCCACGCTTTAGCCCGTTATACTCAGACGAGCTTTTTTTGCTTCGTCATCCCCTTACGTGGTGCCGTCACTTCCTAAACTGAGCGCCCTAAGGAATGGATTTAATACGGTTCTCCCAGCGTGTCCGATACCAGCCGGGGCATCGGGAGACCGCAGTAGGTTGTATAACGGGAATCCTCACGGAACCAAGTAAGGTTGTGTTTCTGTGGACCATGGGCGACCCGCTGCACTATCCATGACTTTTTACTGAAAAGCCATCTCTTTCCTTACAGATTGGTTTACCGGATGAGACCCCTCCCTATGCCCTGATTAGCTGCCTAGATTTCTTCTTCATAGTAATTATATTTTTGGGATTTACGCTGCTACAATTGTTTCTACCTTTTTTTAAACATGCTATTTTGCCTATTCGTAACTTATGCATTTTTTAAGGCGTTTGTTTGGCCGCATATGTGACTAACTCCCTGCGCGCCACTTCGCATTATTTAATCAGCACCCTGAAAATGAAATGAAATTCGTACTTGTAAAGCGCACTTATTCCCCCAAAGAGGTGTCCTGGCGCTGTACGCATACCGCTGTGGAACCCTTCCTGGCTTTTCCCTGTGAAATGTCCACTCCTGGGCACCCCCAGGGTGAAGCCAGGCATCCCAGCGATGTTGGGGCCGTTGTGGAGATTAAGCAAGCTATTGCCCAGAGTTGCAGAGTGGGACCCATGATTAGAATAGGCACCGAGGCGAGAATTATCAGGTCCGAGGAAATTGAGCCCAAGACCCGCCGAGGCGGGAATTGAACCCTGGTCCCGGGCCAGATCTCTGCATCAGGGTCTGCCGCTCTAACCATTGAGCATATTTTTTACCCGCTGCCCGTAATACATAAGCATTGGCTCCCATTACATCATGGCCACTCGCTTCACGATGCTCCCATGTGACCATCTAATTCACGTCTTAGCGTGGGTACTTGATCCGCATAGTGTACTATTCGTCTCACGGTGCTCCTTTGTGATCATCCAGCCTTACGGCATTGTTACTGCTAAGCATGCTGTAGATACTTGCATGCTGAACCATTATTACTCTATCACTGTCACAGTGGTGGTCAGTTCGACTATCACAGCATGTTTGAGATTGCAATTTTGTGTTGCTTTGAAAGATTGCATTTTATGTTGCTCAAAAGAATTACATTTCTTGTTTTGTCTTTTTCCTTCATAGGCTTTTTATCAGTGTCAGTAAGTATACCGACACCTAGTCCACACACCTTAGCGCGTGTGTTGGTACTTCACCTTTCACGTGGCCTTCACTTTGCCACTCACGTTTTTTTCTCGGTCCTGAAGAAAGCCCATTCGAATTTTTTAACGGGCTGAAACATGTAGACCACATCACCCTAACAACTACAGATTATTATCTCTTGTTAGTTGGCATCACATAGTTTTTAACCATACCCTGAGCCGCCACTATTAAATTTACCTGACAAGGATTCTCAGAGGTATTTTTAACATTCACATCACACATTCACACCACACCTGCTCCGCTGTAATCAGGCGTCGTAGCACAACCGGGCGGCATTAGGCCACCCGGTTGGGACCCCTATGATGAAGCATGACACCAACTAGGTTGGTGGGTGAGGGGTCTTTTAAATATACCTAATGGGTCCCTGGACTTACCACACTTAGTGATTGATAGATTCATACTACAACAGGGTCCGTCCAGATTGTCCCTGTGCATATGCCAGTTCAAACCGGTTGCAGGGGCTACCTGCCCCTGCTCTGGTGCAAAACTGGACAAAGGGAATGGGTGTAACCACCCCTCTTCCCTGACCCTCCCATAGTATAAGTATGGGACCCCAGTCCTTAGGACTTTAGATTACCCTTGACGAAACTCTGAAACCGAATCCTGACCTTCGACGCTCTACTTCAAGATTAGAGGACTGAAGAATCTCCCTTGGGGTCAAGGAGTGACTCCCCTGCTTGACAGGCACCAAAGAAGCAATTGTCCGGTCTGCATCACTGAAGCTCCCGCCGGACACCGAAGCCTTTGCATCACCAGAGGTAGATTTCCAGACTTCTCCGAGGCTGCCCTGAGTCCCCAGCGAAGCTGAGGCCCGTAGCTGTCATGAGTAACGTGGAACCATGACCCCTGGACACCGAGAACTTTTGCAAGTGCATCCTCTTCCTGGTGTTCCACGAAGTTGTGCTTTGGGCTCCGAGTAGCCCCCACCTCCAGCACCGAATGCACTGAAGATCACTGGCCTCCACTCCACGAGTGTCCTGTGAGCCAGCTCCAAGTGCATCCACTTGAGGCTCCTTTGCAGTCGCTAGTCCGTTGGCTAGTGGGCCCTCCCGAAGGCAACTCTTCTTCTGCTTGGGCTTTCCTGATTGCTCCAGAAGTGCCCTGATTTACCCTTGCTGGGTGAGTCCCCCAGACCTTGCTGGTCTGCATCAATGTCCTTTCTTCATTTCCATGAGACTTGCCGTTGCCAAGGCTTGTTGGGTCCAATCCGGTCGCCGATACCGCAGCAATCGACAGACGTCGTAGGACAGCTCGAATCCAGCTCCTGGCCATCATCGACGCCTCCTGGACCTCGTGGCTGAAGAATCAAGACGACCGTCAACCTACCTGAAGCACCCGACATCGGTGGGCATCTGCTCATTGCCTTCCTGGACACTGGCTAGTGACCCATACTCTGTCCCCTCTGCTTTCAGGTTCTTCAGATCTTCGATCCAACCTTGGATCCACCCGAACACTTTCGACTTGGCTGCCAGCAGCACTTTGCAGCAGATCGCCATTGAAAACGACGAAACCCGAACCCGAAAGACACCTATGCACCCGGCTTCCCTGGGTGAGGTAACTCGAGTACTCCGGTGCTCCCGTGGGTATTGACTCTAGAACAGCCTAGTTCTAAAGGGGTTTGCTCCAAGTCCTCCTCTAAGTGTCCTTTTTCTTTAAAACTCCAACTGCGACATTCCCCATAGAAGTCAACGGCGGCTCGCGGCTGTGTTCTCACACTGCACGCGTCCCCCGTGGGTCCCCTGTGTCACTACCTTGGGTGGTTCCTTGAGGGCCAAGCACTTCTACAGGCTCTAGGCCTTGTGTCTAGCTCAGTCGTGGTTCTTATACCACTTTATTGGTATATGGTTTGGTACGCCCCTAGGGCTCAAACGTGTATTTGTGCTATTACTGTTGATATTTGACTTGCAACTTATGTACTTCGAACTCTAGCCTCATAAAGAGACTAGAGGGGTGTGTTTAAGAATAAATACATATATTTTATATATATACCTGGTGTGGTCTTCTTTCATTTGGTCACTCAAGAGATTATAGACTGGTAAAACAAGCTGCTTTACATTTCTTCAAGACTTAGCCTGAAGGCTGCTCTCCATAGCTACCACTAGGATAGCTTTCAATAAAGGTTGTCTTTCACCTATCTCCAATAAGGGGTTGTTTGGACTGGTACAGGGTGCCCACTATAATTAGTGGACAGCATATACCAGGCCAACTTCTCACATTAATGACCAGAGTAACTAGAGTAAGGTGGAAAAAATAATACTAAAGCACCAGAAATACATGATATGTTAACTTCCTCTTTCCACAAGGCGGAGTGAAAAAGATAGTCCCTTCAATATCCAGAAAAATATGAGAAGCATAAAATATAACTAGAATTATTGAGAAAAATGGTGAGTGCAATTATTGCGTGGGGCAAATCTAATCTCACAAAGACTATATAGAAATTTCTCAGGAGTGCCAGACACTACCCCAGGTACAAGGATCATGGAGCAGGCTGCTTTCATATGCTATGGTCTCGCTCAGTAATTAAGCGGTACCAAGCTTCAATTACAGATGAGGTCACTACGCTCATTAACAGACCTAACATTTGCACCACAGGGACATGTTTTTTTGCCCTGATGATCACACAAAACAAATCAAAGTTTTGCAAGCAACATTTGTGAATCCTGAACTCCTATTGGCTAAAACAGACACAGCTATGACGTGTAAGTCTCCCCACGATCTAATTGTCCCCTTCTAGAGGAGGGCACTCATGAAAGGGGGAGAGGCTGAAAATGCAGCCTTTTCTAATAATTAAAATAGAGGGGGTGGTACTGTCATCAATTGTTTGAACACCATTTTAGCCACACTTATGAAGGAAAACAATGAAAGCCCCTCCCCAAAACTAATGCTAAGTGAGCCTCGGTAAAGCACTCCTAATGTTGGAGGTAGGCAGAACTATGAGGCCCCTGGAGGTGGGGTGTCTTCAGGTCATTTACTCAAGAGTAAAACACAGAATTAAGACATTTTTTGGCATAAACGTTAGGCTACCATACTTTACGAATGCCGGGAGGAGAGAGTGCAAAAAGAACAGATGATGGATGGAATGCTGAGCAATGCAAACATTCACCCCCAGTCAACAGATCTGGATTTAATCCATCGTTTTTTTGCCCACCACGCCACCCCAGTTTGGACCCAGCCATATGCAAATCAGTCTCGACCATGCACCTCCTGGGAACAATTCAGCCCAAACTGCCAAGCCAGGTCTTCCCTGGACCGGAAAAAAGCATCCTGGGACCGGTTTCAGGGTATCACCCCTCATCAGCCAGGCTAGCTTGAATCCAGTGGCGCAGTGAGCACAGGACCCACGTCTCGGCATACCCTTCCACTTAGGGCGACAAATGTGAAAAGAACAGTCAACAGATCTGGGAGTGAATGCAACAAATGATGGGTACCACAGCAGATTGTGTTGCTCGATTTATAGTATTTGTTATGCCTTGTACTTTCCTCAAACTGTTTAAGCAGGTCATGCTTGAGTTTAGAATATAGTTTACTCCACTGAAAGAGAATAAGGTCATTCATTGTCACGTTATTACGAACGGTCTTTTCTTCACCACCACAATTGTCAAGAATGGAGAGATAATGTAGTTAATAAGATAACCAAATGTATTATTCCAGTACACTCCTCTGAGTATTGTAAATTGTTAATTATTTCAGCTGTTTGTACTGTGCATCATAATGAATTTTACAAAATGCATATACTGATGTTGTCACTAATGACTGATGTATATTTTACAATTTAGTGAAGTCTAGGAAGTACCTCAATCAGCAAAAGGGTCATTCAGCGGATCCCAAGGGATTTTGATAAGGTATTCAGTGGAAAGGCTTAGAAGGATAGCCTGGGTGCATGAGTTAGGGTTGATGAAGGGACCAGTTCACACAGTACTCCCATAGTCAGAGTTCTGGGATCCAGTGTTGACGTGGTTGTATGTGATCTCTCAGGTTTCAGTTATAGTATTCCCTGAACATCCTATTTTTATCAGTTCTCTAAAAAGCAGACAATGTGGTTCTGTTCTCATAGCTGCGAGTAAGGGATTCTAGGAATCACTACCATATTTAGGGGCCGATTCTGATTCGGGCCGGAAATCTCCCCGACCGAGCCGGACCCGGAGAGATTTCCGACCGAATCGGACCCGTGCAGTCCGACCGAACGAGTACGATGCGCACGTATGCCATCGGACTCGAGTCGGTCGGACTCCATTGAAGTCAATGGGAGCCTGTCGTACAACGCGTACGCGGGCTCCCATTGACTCAATGGGTGCGATGCGGACAAGTGCGCCCCTACAGCGTGTACGCGGCGAAGCGATTCGCGCCGTACACGCACAGGTAGGGGGACCCATGGGTCCCCCTGTGTGCGACTCGCACGTCGACGCGTACAGGGGTCCGACACGGACCCCCAAAGTACGGCTCCGACAGCTCTTTCGAGCCAGAGTGCGCGGCTCGGTCGGACTGCTCGCGGCGCGCATCGTACTTACCCGGCCGGGAACGTCTCCATTGCGCGGTGCGAGTCGAGTCCGAGCGAGTCGGTCGGTGCGGTTAGACCCGGGTACGAGTCGGTCTGAGCGGACGGGACGCCCGGACGAGTCGGTCGGCGAATAAGCATCGTACTCGCTCGCCCGGACGCGCGTACGGATCGGTCGGGAAATAGGGCTCGAATCGGATCCGGTTAAGCCGAATCCGATTCGGAGCCCTACCGGCCGAGATCGGAATCGGCCCCTTAGTCTTTTGAATTTTGATCAGAAGATGTTCTTCTGAGCTTTTGCTGATTGAGCATTTTGGGGCGTAATGTCTAGCCACTTTCTGCATTTTCTTAGATCTCTTTAATAGGAAGCAGATATGATGCGGCTGTTGTTTTCAGAAGAGATCTTGGCAAGCGGCCATGTTTTGTACCTTCAGTCAAACAAGGAGCCTCTTTGGCATTTCTGAATAGACCACTGTGCAGCAGGGTAATTTAGCCACTGTCCTTTTATGTTGGGCAGCTCCTGTATCAATGTAATTTACGACCTTACAGCTGGGATTAGACCTACAATCCTATAATAATGTAGGGGGCATATTATCAAGGGCCTTATCTCCGCTTTTTTGGCTTTAAAAGCCAAAAAAGCGGAGATAATGTTTTCGCCCTATTAACAAGAGGGTGATAACATGCATTAGCGCATGTTAGCACCCTTTACCCGACGCCTCCCTCTGCATCTCTAATGAGTTGCAAAGTGGGCGTCACTGGGCAGAACAACCTTGTAAATATCGCTGATGTGCACATCGCGATATTTACAAGGAGGCCAGGCATTTTTGCAGACGTTAGTTTTGGCGAAAACCGCGGTTTTCGCCAAAACTAACGTCTGCAAAATGCTGACTTACCTATACTTTATATTGGAGGTGGATTATGCTGATACGACCACAGGGTCGTATCAGCAAGGTTATCGCCGTTTTCCATGGAACATCGCTGGAAAACCAGCGATGTTCCATGGAAAACAAGCTATCGCAGGAATAATTATCGCCATTGCGCTATGCGTTGTTAATACAGCGCTAGCATGGCGATAATTATCTGCGGTAGCCGGCGATAACAATTCTCACGCTGAGAACGGCCAGCGATAATTATCGCTGGCCGTTGATAATATGCCCCGTATATTAGTTCCAAGTTAGCACACTTAGGCAAAACGTAATGCCCCTTTTTGGTGGCAGAGGTTCGAAATAAAGGTGCAATGCGCATATTAATTATCCTTAATGACACTGTAATGCCCACATTTGGCAGATTTTCACAATGCTGTACAATGTGCAGATTCACACAAACAAAACTATATACGAAGGCAAAAGTACACACAGATTGGCACACAGAGTCATACAGATACACATAAAATAGGCAGGAGCCCAGAGACCATGTTAAGCCCAGATCCACACAAAAAAGAACAGGAACAAACACACAATTGACAGCGACAGACACACACATTTTACACACAGGGCGCACACAAAAAGAACCCAATTTCATCCGAAAAACTGCTCCTTATGCACCACCCCCAGTTGTATTGTCAGGTAGGAATACAATAGCTCATAACAGTAGTGCGGACTAAAATCTGTGACATTTTAAATTTTAACCAAGGATGCACATCTCAAAGATCTTCGACAATGACAGGTGTTTTACCCTGTTTGGGCCCAACAGTTTGAAGTTGTTGGAATGAACTGAAAGTAATGAAGTTGGGGCAGGTGCGTGAGAGGTATGTCATAACAAAACGTTTTATATAATTATGTAAAAAAATCTATCGTAAAAATTAGTTTAATCTTTAGGGTCACCTGATAGCTGAGTTAGAAAATAGTGGGGTCTGAAATTCTCCTATCTTTCTCCCTGTTTTAAGTTACTTCGGGGCGTATTATCAAGCCTATTATCGCCGCTTTAGCGGCCGTTTTCGGCCGAAAAGCGGCGATAATGGCATCGCAGTATTAGCAAGGACACGCTAGCGCGTGTTTCCTTGCCTTAGCACCGGTTTTCCTTATGCCTTGCATCGCATCTCTAATGAGATGCAAAGCAGGCGTTCCCTAGCAAAACAACATTAAAAATATCGCTATCTGTCCTTCGCGGTATTTACAAGCCCGCCCAGGACACATATAGCGATATTAAAAGCTGCGCTAACCGCGGTTATCGCCGGTATTTTATGTCTGGGAAAATCCTGACTTGACTATCTTTTACATGGGAGGTGGATTGTACGGCTAAATCCACATCTCCCTATCACTAAGGATTCCCCTATCGATGCAGGTTTATCGCTGGATTCACAGCGATAAACCTGCATTTCGCCGCTATCGCCGGATTTTTCATCGCCGTGGAGATAAGCGTTGTAAATAACGCGATATCTCGGCGATCAAATCCGGTGATGGCCGGCGTTAAACAAAATCGCGCTAAGCGCGCTCTGCGATATTTATCGCTGATCGTTGATGATATGCCCCAAAATCTGTTAACACTGGGGAAAATGCATATCCAGGGGTTCTCAAATATCCCTTCTAAAGGGAAAGGAGGCAAAGGAACCAATGTGATTTTGCCAAGCGTGAACAAAAGTAGAAAGCTTGATTAGAGCAAGTCTTCTGGTTCTAGCTTGCCTAACCTGCTATTGGGTGTTTGCTTTACCCTGGCATCGGAGGACACGAGTGAGCAAATACATAAATAAATACAAACAATGAGGTTTACTTCCACTTCTTAAAATTCTTCATCATTGAATTTTTCGCTAACAGGAGGCACGAGGTGGTTTGACCTGCTCTCTTTTTCAACGTTTGTCTGTTCATGAATTTCTTTATACCTTTTATTTTGTGGGTTGCTCTATCCTCCTTCAGCTCAGGCTGGATTTTGTTTCACTGCCTTCTTTTTTCTCTTGCTCCAAAACAATTTCACTCTCTGGCTATTTATTATACCCCTTCTTCCTCTCTCTGTGAGTTTTTCTATTCAAGTTTTTGTGTTGTAAATTATTTCTCACATAGCTTATTTGTGTCCGTTAACCTCTCTTTCACAATTTTTCTTTCACACATTCCAGCTTTCTCTCACACCCTGTTTTACCTGTTCTTCCTTTCTGTCCGATTCACTCTTTTTCACTCTCCAACTCTCCATACTCTTTCAAACATTCGATCTTCCTTTCTCAATCTGTATTTCTCTCACGCTCTCTGTCCCTTTCGTTGACAGGTGCACTCTCTCTTCTTTCCATCATTTGCATTATTCCCTCTCCCACACATTCTTCCTCATTTCACTTATTTTCTCTCTCCCATCAATCACTACAGTTGTTCAACTCTCCTTATCCCCATCTCCTTAACACTTATTCTTCCCCTTCCTTATTCAGGGCCATCAAAATTACACATCAGGGTTGACTAAATTTTGTGGCAACAAAAGAGAAATTATGCGGCATAATGGGGCAAATTTTTAATAGTATTACTTCTTTACTTTGTCATTTTTACACATGGTAATACTGTCTCTGCAAATATTTCACCTCATAAGTACCAGTCTAACAACCAAAAACAGAAATAAGCAACTGAAAGATGACCAGTAATCCATCATCTGCTGAATAATCTGCAGATTTTAACAAACAAATGTTGTTTTTAGCTCAAACAGATCAAAAGCTACTGAAAACATGGCAGCATGCGTTCCAGTGCTGTGGAAGGCCCTAAGCAAAGGTTAACTGGTTATTTTTCAGTTGCTTATTCCTATTTTTGGTTGTTAAACTGGCTCTAATGAGGTGACATCTTTGCCCAGTCTTTGCCAAAATTACATAATAATGAAGCAACACTATCAAAAAAGTGTCGCATTATGTCGCATAATTTGCCTGATCTTGCTGCATAATTTAGGCACCCCTGTCACATAATTTCAGTGGCCCTGGCTAAATATGACTTTACTAACAGTGGATTTAATTTTTTTTTGTATTAGGTGAGTGATTGGGGAGGAATTATTGGATCAAGACCAATGCCGTGCATGCAATTCTATTGCTGTTTCAGCCTTTGTAGGAGTATGGCATGAGCTATTGTGTCACATGCTGTGGATTAGTCCAGGATAATCATTGCTGCCTAATTG
This sequence comes from Calotriton arnoldi, assembly GCA_963921515.1. NCBI lineage: Eukaryota > Metazoa > Chordata > Amphibia > Caudata > Salamandridae > Calotriton > Calotriton arnoldi. The sequence continues at coordinate 388,445 of CAWUFW010007005.1, read as the reverse complement.
CCTAAGAAAAGCCCTCTCTCTACTTGGCTGTCAATAATTCCCTTGCATTGTTCAGAATCCTTGTTGGTAGTTGTGTAGTGGTTAATTTTTTCTACATGCTTCTCAGTTGTCTTCTGGCTTCCCTCTAGAGGATTTTACTTATTAGAGGGCATTTGAAAACAGACTGAAATTGGCCAAGACATCTGGAACAAGATTATAGTTTCTACCATATTAGAGGATGTACTTTCGGGTGTCCTACTCAGTCTTATGTGTGATTATGGGCTCTCCAATTCTTGTTCCGAAAAGGCCTAAGAGCTGGCAAATTTTTCCTTGGCTATTCTGTTGGTGTTGAATGAGTCTATACTTCTGAATGTGTGCACATCATTCCTATTTTAAAGTGTAAAATGACTGCTATCATAAGGGTTCGGAAAGGTGATACATTTTTTTAGACCTAACAGTTGCCTAGATCCCCCTTCCATCAGCGTGAGTTGCATTTGGGGTTGAGTATTTAAATGTTGCACCTGCTTGGATCATGTGAGTTTCCTTCTATCATCATAGATGAAATAGTTTCTCTTTTCCTTTTTTACTCCTTTGTTGCTTTTGTCTAGTTTACCAAGTCAGTTGCATGATGAAATATCACCCACAAGAATAATCGTGCCTAAAATATTGATAAAACAATATACTGGAAATGTATATCGACTTTATATACATTGTATGTACAATCAAAAAATGGGCAAGTATACCAAATTATAACTATTATACATAATATAAACTTTAAAACATACATAAACTTCAAAAATATCATTACATTAAAAACTTATAATAAAAATATATTGGAAATTCTATAACTACAAACATAAAGGATAAATATATAATTTAAAAAATGAAATAAAATAAACATAATAACAAAAAATCTTATTTACATATAAAAAACGAATAAAGTTTATAAATAATTACAAACACTACACATTAAAATTTAAAACAAATAAAGAAACAATATAAACCAATTAAGAAAATAACTACAAGAAATAAATACTAAAAATAATTTACATTAAACTAACTTTTAAAACAAAAATAAAAAATTATATTAAGACATCTCTAAAAAAATCAAATAAAAGTAGACCAACTTGAGCAACAGAAGGGAAAGTGTTTGCCTTTGGGTGATCAGATTTACTACTCCCACTCCAGCGTATGCAATAGTGGGGAAAGTGTTGGACATTGGAGGGGTAAGATTTACTATTACAATTCTAACCCGGGCAACAGTAGTGAAAGTGTTGTATTTTGGATCACAGTGCTTGGGTTCCTGCGTTACAGACAGCATTGATTTTGTGCAGGAAGGGGCACTCTCCTGCACAAAAACAATCCTTAAAGATATTTTTCTTCTTTCTATGTGTGCTGCAAATTGCAGGGCATGTGAAAAGAAGAAATAACAAGGAGGAATAAAGATATTTCTCCATGTTAAGCCTCACTTGAGAAGGCGTAGTATTTTGACACTAGCCCAGGTTTGCAAACCTCTGTGAATCTGAAAATGCGCCAAAATCCATGGTTGGATGCATGGGAACGACCATGCTCCACCCATGCCATGCCCTAAAAGTTAAAATATAGCGTAACACAGCGCAAGCGGCTGCCATGTGTTACATTTCTTTACAAAGAAACGCAAGGCCATGCAAATCAGGCCTTGCGTAGCTTTGTTAACATAACTGAAGCCTAGGGGGCAGATTCCAATTCAGGCCGGAAATCACTCCGACCGAGCCGGACCCGGAGAGATTTCTGACCGAATCGGACTCTAGCAGCCCGACCGAACGAGTACGATGCGTACGCATGCTATCGGACTCGATTCGGTCGGACTCCCATTGAAGTCAATGGGAGCCGGTCGTACAACGCGTACGCGGGCTCCCATTGACTCAATGGGTGCGAGGCGAACAAGGGCACCCCCTACAGCGGGTACGCGTCGATGCGAATCGCGCCGTACATGCACAGGTAGGGGGGACCCATGGGTCCCCCCTGTGTGCGGCTACACATAAAGGGGGGTCCGACACGGACCCCCAAAGTCCGGCTCCGACTGCCGTTTGGAGCCGGACGGCGCGAGTCAGTCGGACTGCTCGAGGCGCGCATTGTACTTGCCCGGCCGGGTATTGTCTCCATTGCGCGGTGCGAGCCGTGTCCGTGCGAGTCGGTCGGAGCGGGTCGGACCCGCGTACGAGTCGGTCGGCGATTTCGCGTGCGCTCGCATCGTACTCGCTCGCCCGGACGCACGTACGAATTGGTCAGGAAAGAGGGCTCCGAATCGGATCTGGTTAAGCCGAATCCGATTCGGTGCCCTACCGGCCGAGATCGGAAACGGCCCCTTAGTGTTATCCCTGAGTCGTCCAAGGACATTGTAAAGGCTTCATAAATATGGACCCTGGTGTTTCGGCTCCATGTTTACATAAATACGAAAAGCTAGCAGAAGTTTGCATTGCCATTCAGCAGCATTTCAAAATGATATATATTTTCGCCTTTATCAAGTTCTGTGTAATTTGATTTCACATGCTCACCTTATCTGCCAACAAACAGGAGGTGCACCCGCACTCTGGAAGCCGTTCTTCCATGAAGTAAACATGATATTAAATTGAATAATTCGAAATTGAGGACAGAGCTGTGATTTCCCAGTGCACACCACTTTGAGTACATTGAGTTACTGCTGTCAAACTCATTTACAATGGCACTTCAAATGCTAATGGAAAGTCTTTCAAGTCTTACGAGCACACGCATGCCCCAATAGACACAAAATGGCGTAACAGGAATGTTTTCAAAACCTGTCAGAGCCAGGAACATTATCGAGATTCCATCAATGCAATGTTAGTGTGAGGTGCATCTATTTCTGAACACAAAGACAGTCCTGATCAAAGGGTGTGTAACTCTCACAGGCTTATAATAATCCCAAAGCCCCGGCAGATCTAAAGAGAAATGAAGCAGGGAAGAGACAATTCATGATCACGCAGGCACAGGCTTGCATTAGGGATGTGGTGATATAAGTCCTATTTCGGGTATGTGATGTTTGAACTATAAAACCTAAAATGGCATAAACAATGCACTAGTGTTGATCATTTTCAATTTCTTTAAACTTCACGCAGTTGGACACATTTGATTAAAAGGTGACTGCATGAAAAGAGAAATGATTTTAAGGACAATGCCCCATTGGGCCATTCCGGTACGACGAAGAGCCAGCATCCAACAACAATAAACAGAGGTCAGATTTACTAACAAGCATTGGTAAATGCATTAGGTTTCACCTTTTTGATTAATTATATATTTTTGTTGTTGTAAGATTTAGCTTGGTGAGCAGTTGTGCAATATAAGTGACTGAAACTCCATACAAGTGTTATGACGTGTTTATTGGGAAAGGCAATATATTGTGCAGTAGATGGTGGTAATATAATGCGTGCATATTAGATAAATGGTGGAGGACAAAGAAAAAAAAAACGTGCAGCGGACAAGCACATTTGATATGCATGCCATACTCGTTCAAGCTCATGAACTAAACTTGCAAAGAGCTGTGAAGTGCTCTCACCTCACCTCAAGAAGTGAACTGGGAAAAAAGAGGAAAGAATATAATACATACAATTACAGAAGTCAATCTGAGCTTGTTACTTAGAGGATGGGCAATAGGCACCGGTTCCTAGGAGAACCAGGGTGGTTTCAAGTTTTCGGGAATTGTAAAGAGACATAAATGCATGCTATGATATTTATGCATTTGCTGGTGCATCCATCCTGATTATATTCTAGCAGGTCATGCTTTTTTAACCCTGCTTTTTTACTCTAATGACTGCACAGTCACATCAAGAAAACGTACAAGTGCACTAACAAAATACATCATCTGACCTATGAATGTGCCTTCTTCTCATATCAGCATAACACCAACTAAGCATGTATCAAATGAACTCATCAGAACAGAAGCAGTGGCGGCTGAGTCTGTACGGGGGTGGTGAGGCTGGGGGAGGCATGAAAAAATAAATAAACTTACCTTCTTCGTTGCGGCCGCACATCTCTCCTCCGTCCTCGCTCTCTGCCACCGGAAGCACCCACCAGTCTCCTGGACTCTCCCAGCCAATCACGATGCTGCAGGAGCAGGGTCGTGATTGGCCTGAGCAGCCTCTTTGCCTTCTCAGGCTGTACCTGGGAGGCTGGCCATGTTGCCGCCCAGTGGAGAACATGGCAAGCACACATGACTCTTTGGCGGGCCCCAGAGGGCTGGCCAAGCCATCATGCACACTTAGGGAGGGAGTGCAAACCACTCCTGCTCCCTCTGACAGGGGCGAGCCCCGCCCCACCCGACCTGGCTGGAGTCCCGCAAAGAAAAATACAATTTAACCTTCTTGTTGTTATTATTATTTTATTTTGCTTTTACGCTGCTCAATGAGCAGTGGGGCAACGCTCCTCCGCATTAGCGGAGGAGCCTCCACTGAACAGAAGCCATACTTGTAAATGACAAAACACAATATTGCACATGTGGGTCAGTAAATGCACGTGGATAGAACCGATGAGATAACAACAGTGTTTGTTGCAATCTGCCTCTATTGTAACCCTAACTACACATTAAAGTTTGGTGCAAACTGGTCATTAAAGTCATATGTATATGCCACCAAAGGCACATACCTGTGGAAGCAAGATGTCAGTTTTAGCTAAAGGCTTGAATGCGGACTCACATTTGCATAACACAGCTCTTCCGACAGTGCACACACTGCTGAGTTTGTATGTTTGGTGCTACCTGCAGGCTGGAGGTGATTGGGGTATTCAGTGGTGCTGCACAATAACTCATATTTGCAATGCTATGGAATGGTAATTTCACCACTGCCACATACTAGATGTAAAAAGACGTCAGCCTGTACTAGACTCATTAAACACATAGGGGCATATGTACAAGCCCCTATCGCCACAGGAACGTCACTTTTTGTGACGTTCCCGTGGCAATATGGGCCTTGCCTTATGTACAAGGCAGCGTTAAGCCACTTAACATGGCTTAACGCTGCCTTGTACATAAGGCACCCTTTCATGCGATGTTTAGCATGAAAGGGGCGTGCAGTGGGTGTTGTGTTCGGCGTTACCGCAACACCCATTGTATTTGACGCTGCCCCCTATGTACAAGGGTGGCGTACATAGGAGGCAGCGCCAAAATTAAGACCAGGAAAACCCTGGTCTTAAGGTGGCGAAACGAGGAGAAATGCATTATTTCTCCTCGTTTTGCTTTTCCATGTGTGCTGCCTTGTGCAGCACACATGGAAAAAGCAAATGCCATGGTTTGTTTATGTAGAGGAAGGTGTCCCTTCTTGTACATAAACAAACCTTTCAAAATGCCAATTTGTAACTTTCATGTGTGCTGCATGAAGCAGCACACATGAAAGTTACAAAATGGCATTTTAGGATTGTTTATGTGCAGGAAGGGACACCTTCCTACACATAACCAATCCTCCCCTGCACACAGAACACCCTTGCACTCTGGTGCAAGGGTGTCTGCGTTGGCGCTAAGTTGTTAAACTTAGCGCCATCGCAGGAGGAACGCAAGGCTGCACCACATTCTTGTAAATATGGTGCAGCCTTGCGTTCCGAGTGGCGGAGCGTGTCGTTAAGCCCAGGAGGCTAACGACACGCTCCGCCACTTCGTCAGTACATATGGCCCATAGTAGTTCAAACAGCCGTTGGCCACAGGCAGTCTTCAAGAGCACGTGGGCAGGTGTTATTTATACACCTGCATTTATTGAAGGCACAGACAAACAAATAGGAAATACATGGGCAGTCGGAGCCAGTCATAAAATGATGGAGGGGAGGTACACAATGGAAACAAGGGGCATGCAATGTGCACGGCAAACAGGAGTTAAAAAGAAAATTATTCGGCATGACAACCACTGCAAACACCTGAAGCTAACCACACCTTAAAACTGATACTCGCAATGTCTACTGATGTTTGAAGCAGGGGGTAGGAAGTTTAATAGCAATGCACTCAGAAAGCCAAAAAGAAATAAATATCCGAAAGCTAAAGCAGCCATAATCTGAACAGTAATCCCGAGAAGCACTCGGGTGTTAAGTGCTAATAACAAACTGCTCACCAGGAGGAAATAAATTTGGTATAATTAGCTGAAAAATGCACATATTTAATCACAATTTAAAATCACAAAGTGAAAATATACTGTGGAAAAAGTAGCACACCAGATTCAGAACTACAGGGAGTGGAGAAGCAAACACGTAGGGTCACATGGCAGAATGTGGGATTCACAAGACGAATTCCGGAAGGTGTGATGAGAGTCCGAAGTCAGCAGTGAAAACCAAACGCCATGGAGTCCACAGCTTACTGCAGCCCACAAGTTCAAGAGAGTCAGGAGGGAGCATTCCTTTTGTAGGAGTCACTGAACAATGGCAGGCTCAGAGATTAGAACAAACACACATTAATGGAGCCAGCTAGCAGACTGCATTGTGATCCTAGCGTGTTCACAAATACATCAACCAAAGCCCAACAGTACTAAACAGCAATCAAACAGGAAAAAACTCTTTTTGGAACGATTAAATCAACAAGCGAGCAGCCATGTGGTAATGTGTAGAGGAACATGCATTAGAAAGATGCCCATCAATCTATGGAAATGCAGAGTTTGAGAGCATGTAGCCTTACAGCTAGAGCGGGCGACCTCAAAGCTGGGGAACCGGGTTCGAGTCTCGGCAACGACGCTCAACATCCTGTGTTTCTGGGTAAATCACTTAATATCCCCGTACCTAACAAAAATGAATGTATCCATCTGTAACGAAACTGGTGCTCATGTAAAGCGCTCTGATACCTGATGTCTCGGGTCTAGTTCGCGCTATATAAAACTCAACAAAAAAAAAATGCCAACCAAAGAATGGCTAAAAGTGAAACCAAATAGCAGCGGCAAAAAAGTCTGTGAAAACACTCAACATATATTTACTGTAATTTATGTTATAGCACCGGCGGTTTACACTTTATATCAAGCGCTGGCCTCTGATGCGGCTTTAGCACTAGAGTGGGTGCCTTCTTCGGCCCAAGGGGACTGATGGGTGTGCGTTGCCCCAAGGGGACTTGTGAGTGCTGTTGAGATCGGAGCATGTGGCTCCTGGTTTCATGGAGGCTTTTATTCTAGTACAGCCACAGGGAACAAACAGGTAGTGCCGTGCAGCCAAGGTGCTCACTGGAGAGCACAATCATTGTGCAGGCAAAAGCTTTTTTTAAAAGTCCCACAAAGTGGATAAACATAATGCTTTGCTGATAAGAAACTGATAAGAGAAACAAGCATGGAAGAACAGGAAATAGAATGCCTACAACCAATAGAAACAAGGAATAATAATGTGACAAGCATCAGGACCAATAAGAAGCGAAGGCCGGGTGTAAGTCCCTTTTAAGATATATTTAATACAATAGATTTCACAAGTACAGGGCAAGCGCTGTGCAGGCAAAACCTAAAAAGTCATTCAATACAATACAGTAAGACAATTTGTGCACTTCATTGTGTGTATCTACTGTTACATGTCACATTCCTGCTCTCCGTCTGCACTTGCCCACTTGTGGCTGCCAAAGGTCTTCGTAGGCACCAGGTGTACCATTTTGATGCATTTCCGGGTTTATTAGTGTTAGTAAATCTGGGACTGTGGCAAAATCATGGAAAACCTTCCCAGGGCAGAGTAACCCAAGGCAGTGACTTCCACTGCTTAGCCTTACACCAGATTTACTATGCCTTGTAGAGCCATGCAAGGTAGCTTTGCGAGGCATAGTAAATCTCACTTAAGTGCCTGCGTTGCCCATGCCTTACCTTGACTGACACAAGGGCAAAGCAAACCCTTGATAAATCTGGCCCAAAGTATATAGATAAGAAAGGGGATTCAGTTTGCAGATCTGTTATCTCTCATTTACTACATATACTTGTAGGGCCCTTTTCACAAAGGCAAAGTTACCAGTGCAGATTTAGTTAAGTGTAAATTTACTTTTGTACCTACACCTTTTTGCTAGTCACCATTTTCAAGTGTAGATTTACATTCGTCTATTGAAACCAGTGGGCAGACACAGCTAAGACTGAATTTACAAGTGTAAAGTTACAACTGGTTACCACTGATAACGATTCACCCATAGGCCCAGATTTATCAAAGTGTCACCCAACGCAGTGCAGAAGCCACAAATGCTGCACTGTGGTGCGTGACAAGGCGAGACCAGGAGAGCACCATATCTGTAAAAAAATGGGTCTCTCCTCCCATCTCCCTAGCGCCGTCGCAGAATTATACTGCCGTCCGCCACACACACACCTTTGAGCCATAGTGCAAGGGTGTGTGAGTGAGTCTAGCGTAGGTTTTGTGCTGGAAGGGTTTCCTTCCAGTACAAAATACTAAGCCTAGACAACTTTTAAAACTTTTCCTACTTTGAATGTGTGTTTTATAGTGCAGCACAAATGTAAAGTCATCAAAGAAAGGAGAAATGAAAACATTCCTCCTTTTAACACCTGCTTTCAAACGGTGTTACACTTTGATGCAAAATCCTCTCTCTGATTTTTGGTAGATAAAGTTTTGCATCAAAAAGCATGAGGGTATACCCCCCTCGATGCAAAGTAACTCAAAACAGTGCTTCACGCTACTTTGCATTACTTTTAGGCAATTTCCAGCTCAAATCAAGTTCTGTGCTTAAAAGTTAATAATGAAAAAAAATATGTGCTGGTTTGCGTCACTTTTGTGATGGAACACAGCGCACAATATTGGTAAATCTGGCCTATAGACTTATATTTCCACCCCGGGACAGAGCTCTCCACCATCAGGGTGGTGATCTTTGTATGGTAAATTATAGGAAAAAGCGATCCAATTTTTTTTTTTCATAATACATTTATTTTAATGTAAAATAAAATTGTAAATTCCTTGAAAATTATTATTATTAGTAACCTAAAAGAAATCAAATAAAATATCACAGCTCATTAACTCATAACATTAATTGTGCTTTAAATATTTAAATAATTTAAAAGTATTCATTTAATTGATAAATATTATTTTTAAACAACTTTTTATAAAATTCCATCCTTACTAATATTTTAATGTGTAATTAATAGGTAGTATATTTATTTAAAAATTATGTGTTTAATTAATGTTTAATACTTGAAAATTTTTATTAAAAACTTATTTCAGTAGTTTTTTATTAAAGTTAATTATTCAGCTTTAAATTTACTTTTAAAATTCAATATCACGTTTTAACACTAAACTAATTTTAAATCTATCTATCTATCTATCTATCTATCTATCTATCTATCTATCTATCTATCTATCCATACATATATATGTATATATATATATTAACTGAAAAAACCATAGGTTTCAGGAACGTTATAGTTAGTTGGACATTTCACTCGTACAAAACCATAGAAATTCCGGCGTTATAGTTAGTTCAGCTAACTATAACTCGCGCCCCCGCAATGCACTGCTGATGACGTCACATATTACATCATTCATGACATGGTCAGTGACATCACTGATGACATCACTGATGACATCTCAAATGACATCACTGATGACATCACTGATGACATCATCCAGTGACTGTGTGTTTCTGTAAAGTTTAATTTTGTTTTATATATATGCCAAGCTGTATTGAGGAATGAGTGGGTGTATAAGTGTCTGTATGGAGCATTTAGTAGGTACGTGACTGACTGTATAAGTGAGTGATTAAATGTGTCTTACTGTCTGTTGTTGTGTAAGCTGCTGCATGGGTTGGTGAGTAGCTGCATGAGTGTCTATATGGGTTATTGATTGCTTGCCTGAGTATTTGTATGGCTGCCTGAGTGTGTGTGTGGGTGGGTGGGAGGTGTGTGACTCTGTGCATAGATGTGTGAGTGGTTGATTCACTGGGTGTATGGGTTCAAGAGTGCATGTGGAAACAGCTGTATGGGTGGGTGAGTGTGTGTATGGGTGTGTTGGTGAGTGAATGGATGTCTCAGTGGTACATGTGCAAGTAACTACATATGTAAAAGGCAGTATATGTGAGTGATGGTGTATATAAATAACTATATGTGAGAGTCAGTAATTGTGAGAGTGGCTGCATGGATGAGTGTGTATTTGTATCAGTGATTCTGTAAGAGAGTAATTATGTGTTAGTATCTGTATGAATAAGTGAGGTTGTGTCTGTATAACTGTATACGTGAGTAAATGGAAGTATGATTGATTCTTTGCATGACTGACTAAGTGTGTGAGTAACTCTGGATATGTGGCAGTGTGTGAGTGTCTGTATAGGTGTATGAGTGCATATGATAGTGTTGTATTGATGAGTGACTGCATGTATGAGTGACTGTATGGGTGAATGAGTGGATGTGTGTGTAGACCTAGGAATCAGTCAGTGCGTATTTAGTAACTGGTATTGATGTGTCTATTTTTCGAAAATGGTAGTCTGTATTTTAGAGTGGGTGTATCAAAGGTTATATTCAGGTGTGAGGAGGTGCATCAGATTTTCACGTGGATGATGTCATCAGTGATGTCATCAGTGATGTCATTTGAGATGTCATCAGTGATGTCATCAGTGATGTCACTGACCATGTCATGAATGATGTAATATGTGACGTCATCAGCAGTCATTGCAGGGGCGCGAGTTATAGTTAGCTGAACTAACTATAACGCCGGAATTTCTATGGTTTTGTACGAGTGAAATGTCCAACTAACTATAACGTTCCTGAAACCTATGGTTTTTTCAGTTAATTTCTATGGTTTTTAAATGCTAATTTCTAACTATAACGTGCCTGAAACCTCTGGTTTTTTCAGTGAATTTCTATGGTTTTTAAATGCTAATTTCTAACTATAACGCGCCTGAAACCTATGGTTTTCCAGTGAATTTCAAAGGTTTTTAAATGAAAATTTGTAAGTCTAATGTACCTCAATCCTATGTTTTTATTTTTCTATATATATATATATATATATATATATATATATATATATATATATATATATATATATTATCTACTGGCGGTCGCCAGTAGATAGTTATAGTTAAAACCTATTATCCATAGGAAATCTGCGACATTCTATTTGAAATAACGTTGGCGCCGGTTGACGAATCTTCGCAAAAGTTTCCAACTTGTTGGGGCGCTCCGGTCCGCTCCTATCCTGAAAGTCTCGGGGTGATACGTCAAGCGGGGGCCGAGAAAAAAGGGGGTCCCAAAACGCGTTTTCCCCATTCATTTTTCCATAGGAACCTTTAGTCGCAGCTACAGCCCGAACTGCTGAACGGAATTACACCAAATTTGGCAAAGAGGTAGCCCTTGGTTCAGTGTCGTGCCTTTTGCTTAAATGGTGTAAATCCGTTCAGTAGTTCCTGAGAAAATCAAAAGTAAAGTCACATATATATCTGGGCGGAGCCTAACCACACATGTCATCGTGAGATCTGATTGGCTGTCAGCACTTCATCCTGGAATTGCTGGCAGCCATCTTGGGACCAATATAAATGATAGTACCTCATTGAAATGCATTGTAGTGAATAGAAGATTTTGAGGGTCACCAAAAGGAGAACTATAAAGGGTGATAACAGGCTTTAGTTACATTAGAATTTATTTGTTGATGGTACCATACTAATTTTAGGAATTGTGGTGTATTCTAAGGTGATTTTACCATGTGAAAAACCTTCTGCTGGGATATCATGAATCATGTTTGAGAGAACACTATTTTCTCATGCTTGTCCCATGGAGGTTTGAAAGGTGCTCCAGAAGCTAAAATGAGAGCATATTTTCTGTAAATTCACATTATCTTTCTCACTCATGTGAGAATGAAGTCTGACATTCTCAGTAAAACATGTACATCCAACAAGGGCAGAGACTGTCAGTTGATTCCTTTGTGTTCTACTGCAGCTTCCCAGAGTGTTCTAAAGAACAACTAGAGTGCTAACAGCCTTACTTATGACAAAAGTATGGCACACCTGAAGCCATCTTGATTGGAATAAACTGGTAACACTTAAAACATTTAATTTAAAAAGGAACAAAATGATGGGGTTCATTTTGTCATAGAAATTATGGTTAGTGCTGTAGAAAGAAAAATTAGGACATATTTCAAGTGTGATCTCAAATATCTTCCTGTTATATTTCAACAGGAGCAGCCTGCCAGTTGATGCCTTTGTGTTCTACTGCAGCTTCCCAGAGTGTTCTAAAGAACAACTAGAGCGCTAACAGCCTTACTTATGACAAAAGTATGGCACACCTGAAGCCATCTTGATTGGAATAAACCAGTAACACTTAAAATATTTAATTTAAAAAGGAACAAAATGAGGGGTTCTTTTTGAAATAGAAATTATGGTTAGTGCTGCAGAAAGAAAAATTAAGGCATGTTTTAAGTGAGATCTCAAATCCTCTTCTATTTCATTAGAAAATTCTGACATGCAGACTGAAACAATCACTTTCAATACCAGCAGCAGACTACCAGTTAACTCCCTGGTGAGCAGTAGCTTTACTCCAATGATCTAATGAGCAACTAGAGTGCTAACATTCAGAATTTATGGCAGATGTGAGACATCTGAATGCCTTCTTGATGGAATCAAAGTAAAAAACTGAAAGCATTTCCTACTGAGGAGACTGCAGTAAATGAAGAAATTAGGAAACTTCATAACAAAGAAGTCTTCCAAGATGGCCACCAGTGAAAAAAGAGCCCAAATGTAGCACAAATATTACCCAGATGTAGCCCACATATAGCCCAATGACAAAAGTGTGCAAAACACTTTTTATTTTTAGTTTTTTTGCAGTTTTATGTAGTGCAGACTGGTCAGGTATTGGAGCATTGCATCTTAAAACATGACCCCCTACACTACAAAAACACCACTGCACTACCTTAAACCCTAAAACACTACCCCCAGCACGACCCCCTACACTACACAAGCACCACTGCACTATCCTAAACCCTAAAACACTACCCCCAGCACGACTCCCTACACTACCCAAACACCACTGCACTAACCTAAATCCTAAAACACTACCACCAGCACGACCCCCTACACTACCCAAACACCACTGCACTACCCTAAAACTTGACCCCTACACTACACAAACACCACTGCACTACCCTAAACCCTAAAACACTACCCCCAGCACGACCTCCTAGACTACACAAGCACCACTGCACTACCCTAAACCCTAAAACACTACCCCCAGCACGACCCCCTACACTACACAAACACCACTGCACTACCCTAAACCCTAAAACACTACCCCCAGCATGACCCCCTACACTACCCAAACACCACTGCACTAACCTAAATCCTAAAACACTACCCCCAGCACGACCCCCTACACTACCCAAACACCACTGCACTACCCTAAAACATGACCCCCTACACTACACAAACACCACTGCTCTACCCTAAACCCTAAAACACTACCCCCAGCACGACCCCCTACACTACACAAGCACCACTGCACTACCCTAAACCCTAAAACACTACGCCCAGCACGACCCCCTACACTGCCCGAACACCACTGCACTGCCCTAAACCCAGAAACACCAGCCCCTGCATGACCCCCTACACTGCCCGAACACCACTGCACTGCCCTAAACCCTGAAACACCACCCCTAGCACGACCCCCTAAACTACCCAAACACCACTGCACTGCCCTAAACCCTGAAACACCACCCCCTTCACGACCCCCTACACTGCCCGAACACCACTGCACTGCCCTAAACCCTGAAACACCACCCCCAGCATGACCCCCTACACTGCCCGAACACCACTGCACTGCCCTAAACCCTGAAACACTACCCCCAGCAAGACCCCCTACACTGCCCGAACACCACTGCACTGCCCTAAACCCTGAAACATCACCCCCAGCAAGACCCCCTACACTGCCCGAACACCACTGACCTAAACCCTGAAACACCACCCCCAGCACGACCCCCTACACTGCCCGAACACCACTGCACTGCCCTAAACCCTGAAACACTACCCCCAGCATGACCCCCTACACTGCCCGAACACCACTGCTCTGCCCAAAACCCTGAAACACCAGCCCCAGCACGACCCCCTACACTGCCCGAACACCACTGCACTGCCCTAAACCTTGAAACACCAGTCCCTGCATGACCCCCTACACTGCCCGAACACCACTGCACTACCCTAAACCCTGAAACATCACCCCCAGCACGACCCCCTACACTGCCCGAGCACCACTGCACTGCCCTAAACCCTGAAACACCAGCCCCAGCATGACCCCCTACACTGCCCGAACACCACTGCACTGCCCTAAACCCTGAAACACCAGCCCCAGCACGACCGCCTACACTGCCCGAACACCACTGCACTGCCCTAAACCCTGAAACACCAGCCCCAGCACGACCCCCTACACTGCCCGAACACCACTGCACTGCCCTAAACCGTGAAACACCAGCCTCAGCACGACCCCCTACACTGCCTGAACACCACTGCACTGCCCTGAACCCTGAAACACCAGCCCCAGCACAACACCCTACACTGCCCGAACACCACTGCACTGCCCTAAACCCTGAAACACCACCCCGTGCATGACCCCCTACACTGCCCGAACACCACTGCACTGCCCTAAACCCTGAAACACCACCCCCAGCGCGACCCCCTACACTGCCCGAACACCACTGCACTAAACCCTGAAACACCACCCCCTGCACAACCCCCTACACTGCTCGAACACTACTGCACTGCCCTAAACCCAGAAACACCATCCCCAGCACGACCCCCTATACTGCACGAACACCACTGCACTGCCCTAAACCCTGAAACACTACCCCCAGCAAGACCCCCTACACTGCCCGAACACCACTGCACTGCCCTAAACCCTGAAACATCACCCCGAGCAAGACCCCCTACACTGCCCGAACACCACTGCCCTAAACCCTGAAACACCACCCCCAGCAAGACCCCCTACACTGCCCGAACACCACTGTACTGCCCTAAACCCTGAAACCCCACCCCCAGCATGACCCCCTACACTGCCAGAACACCACTGCACTGCCCTAAACCCTGAAACACCACCCCCTGCATGACCCCCTACACTGCCCGAACACTACTGCACTGCCCTAAACCCTGAAACACCACCCCCAGCACGACCCCCTACACTGCACGAACACCACTGCACTGCCCTAAACCCTGAAACACTACCCCCAGCAAGACCCCTACACTGCCCGAACACCACTGCACTGCCCTAAACCCTGAAACATCACCCCCAGCAAGACCCCCTACACTGTCCGAACACCACTGCCCTAAACCCTGAAACACCACCCCCAGCAAGACCCCCTACACTGCCCGAACACCACTGCACTGCCCTAAACCCTGAAACACCACCCCCAGCAAGACCCCCTACACTGCCCGAACACCACTGCACTGCCCTAAACCCTGAAACACCACCCCCAGCACGACCCCCTACACTGCCCGAACACCACTGCTCTGCCCAAAACCCTGAAACACCAGCCCCAGCACGACCCCTACACTGCCCGAACACCACTGCACTGCCCTAAACCCTGAAACACCAGCCCCAGCACGACCCCCTACACTGCCCAAACACCACTGCACTGCCCTAAACCCTGAAACACCACCCTCAGCACGACCCCCTACACTGCCCGAACACCACTGCACTGCCCTAAACCCTGAAACACCAGCCCCAGCACGACCCCGTACACTGCCCGCACACCACTGCACTGCCCTAAACCCTGAAACACCAGCCCCAGCACAACCCCGTACACTGCCCGAACACCACTGCACTGCCCTAAACCCTGAAACACCAGCCCCAGCACAACCCCGTACACTGCCCGAACACCACTGCACTGCCCTAAACCCTGAAACACCAGCCCCAGCACGACCACCTACACTGCCCGAAAACTACTGCACTGCCCTAAACCCTGAAACACCACCCCCAGCAAGACTACCTACACTGGCCGAACACCACTGCACTGCCCTAAACCCTGAAACACCACCCCCTGCACGACCCCCTACACTGCCCAAACACTACTGCACTGCCCTAAACCCTGAAACACCACCCCTCAGCACGACACCCTACACTGCCCGAACACCACTGCACTGCCCTAAACCCTGAAACACCACCCCAGCACGACCCCCTACACTGCCCGAACACCACTGCACTAAACCCTGAAACACCACCCCTGCACGACCCCCTACACTGCCGGAACACCACTGCAATGCCCTAAACCCTGAAACACCACCCCCAGCACGACCCCCTACACTGCCCTAACACCACTGCACTGCCCTAAACCCTGAAACATCACCCCCAGCACAACCCCCTACACTGCCTGAGCACCATTGCTCTGCCCTAAACCCTGAAACACTAGCCCCAGCACGACCCCCTACACTGCCCGAACACCACTGCACTGCCCTAAACCCTGAAACATCACCCCCAGCACGACCCCCTACACTGCCCGAACACCACTGCACTGCCCTAAACCCTGAAACACCAGCCCCAGCAAGACCACCTACACTGCCCGAACACCACTGCATTGCCCTAGACTCTGAAACACCAGCCCCAGCAAGACCCCATACACTGCCCGAACACCACTGCACTGCCCTAAACCCTGAAACACCAGCCCCAGCATGACCCCCTACACTGCCCGAACACCACTGCACTGCCCTAAACACAGAAACACCAGCCCCAGCACGACCCCCTACACTGCCCGAACACCACTGCACTGCCCTAAACCCTGAAACACCAGCCCCAGCACCACCCCCTACAATGCCCGAACACCACTGTACTGCCCTAAACCCTGAAACACCACCCCCTGCACCGCCCCCTACACTGCCCGAACACCACTGCACTGCCCTAAACCCTGAAACACCACCCCTGCACGACCCCCTACACTGCCCGAACACCACTGCACTGCCCTAAACCCTGAAACACCACCCCCTGCACCACCCCCTACACTGCCCGAACACCACTGCACTGCCCTAAACCCTGAAACACCACCCCCTGCACCGCCCCCTACACTGCCCGAACACCACTGCACTGCCCTAAACCCTGAAACACCACCCCCAGCATGACCCCCTTTACTGCTCGAACACCACTGCACTGCCCCAAACCCTGAAACACCACCCCCAGCATGACCCCCTACACTGCCCGAACACCACTGCCCTAAACCCTGAAACACCACCCCTGCACGACCCCCTACACTGCCCGAACACCACTGCACTGCCCTAAACCCTGAAACACCACCCCCTGCACGACCCCTACACTGCCCGAACACCACTGCACTGCCCTAAACCCTAGAACACTACCCCCAGCATGACCCCCTACACTACACGAACACCACTGCACTACCCTAAACCCTAAAATACTCCCCCAGCACGACCCCCTACACTACCCGAACACGACTGCACTGCCCTAAACCCTAAAACACTCCCCCAGCACGACCCCCTACACTACCCGAACACCACTGCACTGCCCTAAACCCTAAAACACTCCCCCCAGCACGACCCCCTACACTACCTAAACACCACTGCACTGCCCTAAACCCTAAAACACTACCCCCGCGTGACCCCCTACACTACCCAAATACCAATGCACTACCCTAATCCCTAAAACACTACCCCCCGCACAACCCCCTACACTACCCAAAGACCACTGCACTACCCTAAACTCTAAAACAATACCCCCGCACGACTCCCTACACTACCCAAAGACCACTGCACTACCCTAAACCCTAAAACACGACCTCCTACACTACACAAACACCACTGCACTACCCTAAACCCTAAAAAACTACCCCAGCACGAACCCCTACACTACCCAAACACCACTGCACTACCCTAAACCATAAAACACTACCCCCAGCAGTACCCCCTACGCTACCCAAACACCACTGCACTACCCTAAACCCTAAAACACTACCCCCAGCAGTACCCCCTACACTACCCAAACACCATTGCACTACCCTAAACCCTAAAACACTACCCCCAGCAGTATCCCCTACACTACCCAAACACCACTACACTACCCTAAACCCTAAAACCCTAAAACACTAACCCCAGCACGACCCCCTACACTACCCAAACACCACTGTACTACCCTAAACCCTAAAACACTCCCCCAGCACGACTCCCTACACTACCCAAACACCACTGCACTACCCTAAACCCTAAATCTACCCCCAGCATGACCCCCTACACTACACAAACACCACTGCACTACCCTAAACCCTAAAACACTACCCCCAGCACGACCCTCTTCACTACCTAAACACAACTGCACAATTTGTTACAGGCATTGCAACGTAGGCCTGTGGTGCTTACTGGAAGTACCTGGTGGGCTGGTTGGGCCCCAGGGACTCTCAGGATTCAAGGTGACCTAATCCCCCAACTTAAAACGCGCCACGGGGCGCGTTTGCACAGTGGTGAAGGGAGGGGCGGGGCCTCAGGTGACATGTGCGCAAACACGCCCTGTGGTGCGTTTTAAGTTGGGGAGTTAATTCCTTTGAATCCTGGGGGCCAACTAGCCCACCAGGTACCTTCAGTAAGCACAACAGAGGTGCGTTGCAGAGAGGTGAAAAAGGTGCGTGGCCTCGGAACGCCTCTCTGCAACTCAGCTCTGTGGTCCTAACTGTAGGTACCTGGAGGGCTAGTTGGGCCCCAGGGACCCTCAGGATTCAAGGGGACTTAATCCCGCAACTTAAAACGCGCCACGGGGCGCGTTTGCACACATGTCACCTCAGGCCCCCCTCCCTTCACCACTGTGCAAACGCGCACTGGCTCTGGTTAGTCAGAGTCAGTTACCACCAGTACCCGTCTGAAAAAGTTGTGGGCACAGGATGATTTTGCAACAAGGCCTCTTTCTGCTCCTCTGTTGGTTCTTTCTGCACATCTTTTGCTTCTTTCTGTGCGTTTTTTCTTCTTTCTTCACATGTCCTACCTCTGTTGGCATAGTTAGAAACTAGCATTTAAAAAACCTTTGAAATTCACTTAAAAAATCATAGTTTTCAGGCACGTTATAGTTAGAAATTAGCATTTAAAAAACCTTTGAAATTCACTGAAAAACCATAGGTTTCAGGCACGTTATAGTTAGAAATTAGCATTTAAAAAACCTTTGAAATTCACTGAAAAAACCATAGGTTTCAGGCACGTTATAGTTAGAAATTAGCATTTAAAAAACCTTTGAAATTCACTGAAAAAACCATAGGTTTCAGACACGTTATAGTTAGAAATTAGCATTTAAAAAACCTTTGAAATTCACTGAAAAAACCATAGGTTTTAGGGACAGTTATAGTTAGTTGGACATTGCACTCGTACAAAACCCGTGAAATTCCCCTGTTATAGTTAGTTCAGCTAACTATAACTCGCGCCCCGCAATGCACTGCTGATGACGTCACATATTACATCACTCATGACATGGTCAGTGACATCACTGATGACATCACTGATGACATCTCAAATGACATCACTGATGACATCATCCATGTGATAATTTCATGCATCTTCTCACACCCTAATATAACTTTTGATACACCCACTCTAAATTACAGACTGCCATTCTCAAAACCATAGACACTCCAACACCAAAAACTACATACCCACTCACTGATTCTTAGGTCTACACACACATCCACTCACTCACCTGTACAGTCACTCATACTTACAGTCACTCAGTACAGGACTATCATATGCACTCATACACCTATATAAACACTCACACACCGCCACTCATCCATAGAGGTACTCACACACCTAGTCAGTCATGCAAAAACTTAATCACACACCCATTTACTCACCTATACAGTTATACACACACCAGCTCACTTACTCATACAAATACTAGCACATTTTTATGCTCTTATACAATAACTGATACAAGCACACACGCATCCATACAGCCAGTCTCACAATAACACACTCTCACTTATAGCCATTTAAATACTCTAACACACATATATACTGCCTTTTACATATGTAGTTACTCGCACATGTACCACTGAGATATACATTCACTCACTAACACACCCATACACACACTCACCCACCCAAGCAGTCCATCACAGATGCACTCTTGAAATCATGCACCCAGTGAATCACCCACTCACACATCTATGTATAGAGTCACACACACCCCACCCACACAAACACTCAGGCAGCCATACAGATACTCAGAGAACCAATCAATAACCCATATAGACACTCATGTAGCTATTCGCAAATCCATGCATCCACTTACACACCAACAAACAGACGGATACAGACATTCACACAGTTTAGTCACTAACCCATGCATTCAGTAAGATACGTTTAATCACTCACTTGTAGAGTCAGTCACTCACGTACTAAATCATCCATTCAGACACTTATACACCCACTCATTCTTCAATACGCCTTTCCCTATATATATTAAACATATTTAAACTTTACAGAAACACACAGTCACTGGATGATGTCATCAGTGATGTCATCAGTGATGTCATTTGAGATGTCAGTGATGTCATCAGTGATGTCACTGACCATGTCATGAGTGATGTAATATGTGACGTCATCAGCAGTGCATTGCGGGGCGCGAGTTATAGTTAGCTGAACTAACTATAACAGGGGAATTTCACGGGTTTTGTACGAGTGCAATGTCCAACTAACTATAACTGTCCCTAAAACCTATGGTTTTTTCAGTGAATATATATATATATATATATATATATCCAAAAAAGAAAGCGGCTCCTTCCGGAGATCCCTCGCCTTTCTCGGGGTGGCTCGGTGCCGGCGGAGCAGCCGGATAATTAATATAAACAAGGGACGGAGTTCCAACGAGCACTCAGGTCTACAAAAGCAACAACAGGGTCCGTTCTTTAAGCCAAGATGAGAGGTTTATTAATGCATAAACCAGTCGTGATTCGTTTCGCGCTCCAAAGAGCGCTTGTTCACACAACAAGGTCAATAAAGTTCGTCTCTTAAAAAGCATTTCGACTCAATACATTCATCGACATAAAGAGTGGACTGTGACATAAACAGTGCTTGGGCGCCATCTTAACACCGGCAATTTGATATAACATACACAACAATTAAATTCAACCTCCAGTGCAAGGAGAATGTGAATATCAAATACCGGCAAGGGGCAAGGGACTGGAAATACTAAGTGTCACTGTGATGTACCCAGTTCCGCATTCCTATATGTCATTAACACATTTGCCTCGACTTATGCCGCTCCCTAGATGATGTGACCTCAAGGGTGCATTATGGGAACCGTAGTCTAAACGTGCTAGTGAGAAGGTAACTCACACACATCATGAGAAAATCTCACCTATCTCTAAACACGTATACTTTAAGAGTACGTGAGCTCCTGTTAATGCCTGATTAATGCTTTCGAGGGCCATATACTGTGCCATCGACATCGCGAATGCCCTACAATTATGATTTTTGCACTAATGACAATTTAAAGCGAATCTCAACCGCTAATGGGAATGCATATATGTATGGTAGCTATGCCACCCTTAAATAATCAACCTCGCCCCATAAATTCATCTGGCTTCCATGCATAATTTCCTGATTAGTGGAAACACAGTCCGTAAAACCAAAGGGACGAACAAAAATATTTAGACCTCATTCTCATGCACAAAGTGAATCACCATAAAAACTACATAAATGTGCACATATGTACAAGTGTTGTTAAAAACCATATACATGACAATGTATATTACTTGACATGATGTAAAGAAGATGAAACACAGAGAAAGGTTTAGGGTACAGGTGCCGCAAGCCTGAGACAACGTCCCTCCCTCCCTTCCTTCCTGTGAGAGGGAGAAAAGAAGAAAAATAGAGCATAAATGTTAGAAGAGGTCCAAGCATTAGTGCATAATTAAAAACATAACATACAATACATAGCTCAACTTGCTTAACAGAAATGCTAAGTGCACTCCAAAATGACTCTATTCCTTTTGTAAATGTATGGCCAGCTCTTCATCCATGTTGTGCCCTTTAGGGTATCGAGTGCACATACTTATTATATACCTAGATTCTTTCTGTCTAAGTCGCAATGTGCGGTTGCCTCCCCTCTGATTAAGGTTCACCTGTTCTACAATGAAAAATGAAAGTTTAGTTGAGTCAGAAAAATGATAAGCCTCAAAATGACGGGCTATGGGGTATTGTTTATCATTCTTATTTATAGCTCTAGTATGTTCAAGAATACGCTTTTTGGCCATATGTGTTGTACTGCCCACGTACTTAAGGTCACATGGGCATACTAACACATATATTACAAATGCACTAGTACATGTCAATTTTTTATTTATTTTGTTCATCTTATTAGTACTGGGATTCCAATATTCTTTTACCATGTGGCTGTTGTTACAGGCTTTACAATGACCACACGGATAAAAGCCATGCAAATCTACCCCTCTGTTCAGACTCCTACTACCTATGTTGTTCTGTACTAGAATATCTTTCAAGTTACGCCCACGTCTATATGTTATACTTGGGCGATCAGGTAAAGTGGCTCCGATAATGGGGTCCCCTTTAAGGATGTTCCAATTTTTTACTATACATTTCCGAATCTGATTGGAATTACCATTGTAATTGAGTATAACACGAGTCTGAGATGTGTCAAGGTTCTCTTTTGTGTGGCCAGAGTATTACTAAGTAACTTTTCGCGTTCCACCAGTTTGACTTTGTCGGTGGCTTTCTTTATTACCCATTTGGGGTATCCCCTTGCCAGAAATCTCTGTGTCATGATGTTCTGTTCTTTGATGAAATCTAACTCAGTGCTGCAATTTCTTTTTGCTCTGAGCAGCTCCCCGTAGGGAATACTCCATTTGAGATTCTCCGGGTGGCTGCGACGCAAGAGTTATTTCAAATAGAATGTCGCGGATTTCCTATGGAAAATAGGTCCTAACTATAACTATCTACTGGCGAACACCACTGCACTGCCCTAAACCCTGAAACACCACCCCAGCACTACCCCTACACTGCCCGAACACCACTGCACTGCCTAAACCTAAAACACCACCCCCAGCATTACCCCCTACACTGCCCAAACACCACTGCACTGCCCTAAACCGTAAAATACTACCCCCAGCACAACCCCTACACTACCCGAACACGACTGCACTGCCCTAAACCCTCAAACACTACCCCAGCACGACCCCTACACTACCCGAACACCACTGCACTGCCCTAAACCCTAAAACACTCCCCCAGCATGACCCCCTACACTGCCCAAACACCACTGCACTGCCCTAAACCGTAAAACACTCCCCCAGCCGACCCCTACACTACCCAAACACCACTGCACTGCCCTAAACCTAAAACACTACCCCCGCATGACCCCCTACACTACCCAAACACCAATGCACTACCCTAATCCCTAAAACACTACCCCCGCATGACCCCCTACACTACCTAAACCCTAAAACACTACACCCGCACTGACTCCCTACACTACCCAAAGACCACTGCACTACCTAAACCTAAAACATGACCTCTACACTACACAAACACCACTGCACTACCCTAAACCCTAAAACACTACCCCCTACACTACACAAACACCACTGCACTACCTAAACCCTAAAACACTACCCCAGCAGTACCCTACACTACCCAAACACCACTGCACTAACCTCAAACCCTAAAACACCCCCAGCAGTACCCCTACACTACCCAAACACCACTGCACTACCCTAAATCACTACCCCTAGCACGACCTCCTACACTACCCAAACACCACTGCACTACCCTAAACCCTAAAACACTACTCCCAGCACGACCCCTACACTACCCAAACACCACTGCACTACCCTAAACCCTAAAACACTCCCCCAGCACGACTCCCTACACTACCCAAACACCACTGCACTACCCTAAACCCTAAATCTACCCCCAGCATGACCCCCTACACTACACAAACACCACTGCACTACCCTAAACCCTAAAACACTACCCCCAGCACGACCCTCTTCACTACCTAAACACAACTGCACAATTTGTCATTTGAGATGTCATCAGTGATGTCATCAGTGATGTCACTGACCATGTCATGAGTGATGTAATATGTGACGTCATCAGCAGTGCATTGCGGGGGCGCGAGTTATAGTTAGCTGAACTAACTATAACGGGGGAATTTCTATGGTTTTGTACGAGTGAAATGTCCAACTAACTATAACTGTCCCTAAAACCTATGGTTTTTTCAGTGAATTTCAAAGGTTTTTTAAATGCTAATTTCTAACTATAACGTGTCTGAAACCTATGGTTTTTTCAGTGAATATATATATACGTATATATATTTTAAAAAATTGTGAATAATTTTTAGTTAGGAAAACTATATTCATTCTTTTTTTTTTAAATATTATACAGAAGTCGCGCACCCTTCGCCACCCTACACAATGGCTGCGCGCATTCCGGTAGCCATTTTGAAAAGTCGCGCTGGGGTCGCGACTTCGGCGTAATTTGTAAAGTATTAAATATCTTTAAATTAATTATAAATAAAAGTTTTCCTTTAAGTGTTTGTCTAAATTTATTAATAAAAGTATTTTTAAATTATTATAATTTCGACAAAAAATTATTCGATTATTATTGGATTCGGAGGTTAGGAGGGATGGCCATTTTGCTGGATCTGTTTTGCAAGATTTTTTTGGTCTAGTCAGGTGGACACCCTCCTCCGGGTGAGGTACGGCTTGAGGATTCTATTCAAAAGGTGAGGAATCAACAGGCAGAAGTATCCATCAGAAGAGCAAGTTACTTACCTTCAGTAACGCTTTTTCTGGTGGATACAGTATCTGCCTGTGGATTCCTCACTGTCCCACCCGCCTCCCCGTTGTCCACCTGTTTCTACCAAAAAGATGCTTTTACTGTTTGGCATGAATGTTTTTAATATGTCTTAATCATGCTTATGTTTTAATAGTGAGAAATGCTTGATCTGTTGCTATTTCCTTATGCCTTTATTGGTTATGCATTTGTATATATATATATATATATATTTAGTATACTATGTATACATGTGAAAATGTGTTGGTCCACCTCTTTACCTCGGTGGCACGGAAAAAATGGGTGGAACTGACGTCAGCACGCCGACGAGGCCCTCTTATGGCTCCTATGATGTCATACGGTTTCGCGAGCGGAGCCGTGCTATTATGACATCGTCGTCGACGTGGGAGAGCTAGGAAAGAATTTCCGCGGAATGCTGGCGCACGAGATATTCACCTAAGTGTTCAGGCTAGTCCTTTGGGAGCAACTGTTTATGTTGCCACTCCAGAAACCGAAACCAGTGATCCGAGGGCAGAGGCCCTGCAGATGGCACACGAGGTGGGGAGCCCAGTCGTGTGCACCAGCGGGGCAGCGAAGTGACAAGCACCACTACCCACAGAAAAGGTAACGAGGGCACTGAATAACACAGGATCTTCTCTTTGTATCTGGCAGGAACAACAAGGTTAAAATGCCCTAGTTCCAAAATGTAGAATTAGTGCTACAATGGTCTTCAAGAGGACCTGCGATGGATGCCGCTTCTGCCTTCCGTACACTGGAGGCGGCACATGGGTCACGCGGTACGGTCATACTGCAGTGGGACGCACACTCGTTGACCTCTCATGGCACTGCTCCACACTTCGGGGACAACGCTTTCCATTAGCTGTGTTTTCTGATGAGGTGTCGCGCCGGCCCCGTCCTACAGCAGAACCCCTTTAGATCCAAACAGACTCTTCCACTCTCTCACCGGAAGTGAAACCAGGCCACGCGGACACTTTCACAATACAACAGCCGGGAATGCACTTTTCGGTAAAAAAAACACATTCCTTCCTCCTAATTTATCAAATAAACGACTCACTGAAGAACAGGGGCCAGCTTCGATCGGTAAACAGCCGTTACAACGACTTTTTACTTCGTGATACCATTACAACGCATGCATTACCACGCATGCATTGTACATCGCGAAGTCATTACTACGCATTTTTTAGAACGCATGGTCATTTACCACGCATGCCTTTACAACAAATTTTGTTGTAAAGGTATGTATGGTAAATGACCATGAGTTCTAAAAAATGTAGACGATCCAAGTCGTTGTAAGGAATCAGAGGCTGTTCCGTTTCCTCACAACGATGTGCACCGCCCCTCAGAGACGACATGAAGCAGGAACCACGAGGAGAGAGGAACCACGAGGAGTGAGAGGTAAGGGGGATTGGGCATGGGGTGGTGGTTACTTTTCTAGGGTTTAGGGTAGTGCAGTGGTGTTTGGGTAGTGTAGGGGGTCGTGCTGAGGGTAGTGTTTTAGGGTTTAGGGTAGTGCAGTGGTGGTTGGGTAGTGTAGGGGGTCGTGCTGGGGGTAGTGTTTTAGGGTTTAGGGTAGCTCAGTGGTGTTTGTGTAGTATAGGGGTCGTGCTGGTGGTAGTGTTTTAGGGTTTAGGGTAGTGCAGTGATGTTTGTGTAGTGTAGGGGGTCATGCTTGGGGTAGATTTAGGGTTTAGGGTAGTGCAGTGGTGTTTGTGTAGTGTAGGGGGTCATGCTGGGGGTAGTGTTTTAGGGTTTAGGGCAGTGCAGTGGTGTTTGTAGTGTAGGGGGTCATGCTGGGGGTAGTGTTTTAGGGTTTAGGGCAGTGCAGTGGTGTTTGGGTAGTGTAGGGGGTTGTGCTTGGGGTAGTGTTTTAGGGTTTAGGGTAGTGCAGTTGTGTTTGGGTAGTGTAGTGGGTCGTGCTGGGGTAGTGTTTTAGGGTTTAGGGTAGTGCAGTGGTGAAGGTGTAGTGTAGGGGGTCGTGCTGGTGGTAGTGTTTTAGGGTTTAGGGTAGTGCAGTGATGTTTATGTAGTGTAGGGGGTCATGCTTGGGGTAGATTTAGGGTTTAGGGTAGTGCAGTGGTGTTTGTGTAGTGTAGGGGGTCATGCTGGGGGTAGTGTTTTAGGGTTTAGGGCAGTGCAGTGGTGTTTAGGTAGTGTAGGGGTTCATGCTGGGGGTAGTGTTTTAGGGTTTAGGGCAGTGCAGTGGTGTTTGGGTAGTGTAGGGGGTTGTGCTTGGGGTAGTGTTTTAGGGTTTAGGGTAGTGCAGTGGTGTTTGGGTAGTGTAGGGGGTCGTGCTGGGGTAGTGTTTTAGGGTTTAGGGTAGTGCAGTGGTGTTGGTGTAGTGTAGGGGGTCGTGCTGGGTGTAGTGTTTTAGGGTTTAGGGTAGTGCAGTGGTGTTTGGGTAGTGTAGGGGGTCGTGCTGAGGGTAGATTTAGGGTTTAGGGTAGTGCAGTGGTGTTTGGGTAGTGTAGGGGGTCGTTCTGGGGGTAGATTTAGGGTTTAGGGTAGTGCAGTGGTGTTTGGGTAGTGTAGGGGGTCGTGCTGGGGGTAGATTTAGGGTTTAGGGTAGTGCAGTGGTGTTTGGGTAGTGTAGGGAGTCGTGCTGGGGGAGTGTTTTAGGGTTTAGGGTAGTGCAGTGGTGTTTGGGTAGTATAGGGGGTCGTGCTGGGGGTAGTGTTTTAGGGTTTAGGGTAGTGCAGTGGTGTTTGGGTAGTGTAGGGGGTACTGCTAGGGGTAGTGTTTTAGGGTTTAGGGTAGTGCAATGGTGTTTGGGTAGTGTAGAGGGTACTGCTGGGGGTAGTGTTTTAGGGTTTAGGGTAGTGCAGTGGTGTTTGGGTAGTGTAGGGGGTACTGCTGGGGGTAGTGTTTTAGGGTTTAGGGTAGTGCAGTGGAGTTTGTGTAGTGTAGGGGGTCATGCTGGGGGTAGTGTTTTAGGGTTTAGGGTAGTGCAGCGGTGTTTGTGTAGTGTAGGGGGTCGTGTTTTAGGGTTTAGGGTAGTGCAGTGGTCTTTGGGTAGTGTAGGGGGTCGTGCGGGGGGTCGTGTTTTAGGGTTTAGGGTAGTGCAGTGGTCTTTGGGTAGTGTAGGGATTCGTGCTGGGGGTAGTGTTTTAGGGTTTAGGGTAGTGCAGTGGTGTTTGGGTAGTGTAGGGGGTCGTGCAAGGGTAGTGTTTTAGGGTTTAGGGTAGTGCATTGGTGTTTGGGTAGTGTAGGGGTCGTGCTGGGGGTAGTGTTTTAGGGTTTAGGGTAGTGCATTGGTGTTTGAGTAGTGTAGGGGGTCGTGCTGGGGTAGTGTTTTAGGGTTTAGGGCAGTGCATTGGTGTTTGGGTAGTGTAGGGGGTCGTGCTGGGGGAGTGTTTTAGGGTTTAGGGCAGTGCAGTGGTGTTCGGGTAGTGTAGGGGGTCCTGCTGGGGGGAGTGTTTTAGGGTTTAGGGCAGTGCAGTGGTGTTCGGGTAGTGTAGGGGGAGGTGCCTGGGGGGTGTTTTAGGGTTTAGGGCAGTGCAGTGGTGTTCAGGTAGTTTAGGGGGTCGTGCTGGGGGTGGTGTTTTAGGGTTTAGGGCAGTGCAGTGGTGTTCGGGCAGTGTAGGGGGTCGTGCTGGGGGTGGTGTTTTAGGGTTTAGGGCAGTGCAGTGGTGTTCGGGCAGTGTAGGGGGTCATGCTGGGGGTGGTGTTTTAGGGTTTTGGGCAGTGCAGTGGTGTCTGGGCAGCATAGGGGGTCGTGCTGGGGGTGGTGTTTTAGGGTTTAGGGCAGTGTAGTGGTGTTCAGGCAGTGTAGGGGGTCGTGCTGGGGGTGGGGTTATAGGGTTTAGGGCAGTGCAGTGGTGTTCGGGCAGTGTAGGGGGTCGTGCAGGGGGTGATGTTTCAGGGTTTAGGGCAGTGCAGTGGTGTTCGGGCAGTGTAGGGGGTCGTGCAGGGGGTGGTGTTTCAGGGTTCAGGGCAGTGCAGTGGTGTTCGGGCAGTGTAGGGGGTCGTGCTGGGGGTGGTGTTTCAGGGTTTAGGGCATTGGTGTTCGGGCAGTGTAGGGGGTCATGCGGGGGTGGTGTTACAGGGTTTAGGGCAGTGCAGTGGTGTTTGGGCAGTGTAGGGGGTCGTGCTGGGGCTGGTGTTTCAGGGTTTAGGGCAGTGCAGTGGTGTTCGGGCAGTGTAAGGGGTCGTGCTGGGGATGGTGTTTCAGGGTTTAGGGCAGTGGTGTTCGGGCAGTGTAGGGGGTCTTGCTGGGGGTGGTGTTTCAGGGTTTAGGGCAGTGCAGTGGTGTTCGGGCAGTGTAGGGGGTCTTGCTGGGGATAGTGTTTCAGGGTTTAGGGCAGTGCAGTGGTGTTCGGGCAGTGTAGGGGGTCGTGCTGGGGCTGGTGTTTCAGGGTTTAGGGCAGTGCAGTGGTGTTCGGGCAGTGCAGGGGGTCGTGCTGGGTGTAGTGTTTCCGGGTTTTGGGAAGTGCAGTGGTGTTCAGGCAGTGTAGGGGGTCGTGCTGGGGGTAGTGTTTCCAGGTTTTGGGCAGTGCAGTGGTGTTTGGGCAGTGTAGGGGGTCGTGCTGGGTGTAGTATTTCAGGGTTTTGGTAAGTGCAGTGGTGTTCGGGCAGTGTAGGGGGACGTGCTGGGGTGGTGTTTCAGGGTTTAGGGCAGAGCAGTGGTGTTTGGGCAGTGTAGGGGGTCGTGCTGGGGGTAGTGTTTCACGATTTAGGGCAGAGCAGTGGTGTTCGGGCAGAGTAGGGGGTCGTGCTGGGGGTGGTGTTTAGGGTTTAGGGCAGTGCAGTGGTGTTTGGGCCATGTAGGGGGTTGTGCTGGGGGTGGTGTTTCAGGGTTTAGGGCAGTGCAGTGGTGTTCGGGCAGTGTAGGGGGTCGTGCAGGTGGTGGTGTTCGGGCAGTGTAGTGGGTCATGCAGGGGGTGGTGTTTCTGTGTTTAGGGCAGTGCAGTGGTGTTCGGGCAATGTAGGGGGTCTTGCTGGGGGTGGTGTTTCAGGGTTTAGGGCAGTGCAGTGGTGTTCGGGCAGTGTAGGGGGTT
Source organism: Calotriton arnoldi (assembly GCA_963921515.1). Taxonomy (NCBI): domain Eukaryota; kingdom Metazoa; phylum Chordata; class Amphibia; order Caudata; family Salamandridae; genus Calotriton; species Calotriton arnoldi. Next base: position 358,790 of record CAWUFW010007005.1, on the reverse strand, counting down.
GTGCTGGGGGTGGTGTTATAGGGTTTAGGGCAGTGCAGTGGTGTTCGGGCAGTGTAGGGGGTCGTGCTGGGGGTGGTGTTTTAGGGTTTAGGGCACTGCAGTGGTGGTCGGGCAGTGTAGGGGGTCATGCTGGGGCTGTTGTTTCAGGGTTTAGGGCAGTGCAGTAGTGTTCAGGCAGTGTAGGGGGTCGTGCAGGGGGGTGATGTTTCAGGGTTTAGGGCAGTACAGTGGTGTTCGGGCAGTGTAGAGGGTCGTGCTGGGGGTGGTGTTTCAGGGTTTAGGGCAGTGGTGTTCGGGCAGAGTAGGGCGTTGTGCTGTGGGTGGTGTTTCAGGGTTAAGGGCAGTGCAGTGGTGTTCGGGCAGTGTAGTGGTCGTGCTGGGGCTGGTGTTTCAGGGTTTAGGGCAGTGCAGTGGTGTTCGGGCAGTGTAGGGGGTCGTGCTGGGGGTAGTGTTTCAGGGTTTTGGGCAGTGCAGTGGTGTTCGGGCAGTGTAGGGGGTCATGCTGGGGGTAGTGTTTCAAGGTTTTGGGAAGTGCAGTGGTGTTCAGGCATTGTAGGGGGACATGCTGGGGGTGGTGTTTCAGGGTTTAGGGCAGAGCAGTGGTGTTTGGGCAGTGTAGGGGTCGTGCTGGGGGTAGTGTTTCAGGGTTTAGGGCAGAGTAGTGGTGTTCGGGCAGAGTAGGGGTTGTGCTGCGGGTGGTGTTTAGGGTTTAGGGCAGTGCAGTGGTGTTCGGGCAGTGTAGGGGGTTGTGCTGGGGGTGGTGTTTCAGGGTTTAGCCTAGTGCAGTGGTGTTCGGGCAGTGTAGGGGATCTTGCAAGGGGGTGGTGTTTCAGGGTTTAGGGCAGTGGTGTTCGGGCAGTGTAGGGGGTCTTCCTGGGGGTGGTGTTTCAGGGTTTAGGGCAGTGCAGTGGTGTTCGGGCAGTACACAGGGTTTTGCTGGGGGTGGTGTTTCAGGGTTTAGGGCAGTGCAGTGGTGTTCGGGCAATGTAGGGGGTCTTGCTGGGGGTGGTGTTTCAGGGTTTAGGGCAGTGCAGTGGTGTTTGGGCAGTGTAGGGGGTCTTGCTGGGGGTTGTGTTTCAGGGTTTAGGGCAGTGCAGTAGTGTTCGGGCAGTGTAGGGGGGTCATGCTGGGGCTGGTGATTCAGGGTTTAGGGCAGTGCAGTGGTGTTCGGGCAGTGTAGGGGGTCGTGCTGGGGCTGGTGTTTCAGGGTTTAGGGCAGTGCAGTGGTGTTCGGGCACTGTAGGGGGTTGTGCTGGGGCTGGTGTTTCAGGGTTTTGGGCAGAGCAGTGGTGTTCGGGCAGTGTAGGGGTTCGTGCTGGGGCTGGTGTTTCAAGGTTTAGGGCAGTGCAGTGGTGTTCGGGCAGTGTAGGGGTTCGTGCTGGGGGTGGTGTTTCAGGATTTAGGGCAGTGGTGTTCGGGCAGTGTAGTGGGTCTTGCTGGGGGTGGTGTTTCAGGGTTTAGGGCAGTGCAGTGGTGTTCGGGCAGTGTAGGGGGTCGTTCTGGGGCTGGTGTTTCAGGGTTTAGGGCAGTGCAGTGGTGTTCTGACACTGTAGGGGTCGTGCTGGGGCTGGTGTTTCAGGGTTTAGGGCAGTGCAGTGGTGTTCGGGCAGTGTAGGGGGTCGTGCTGGGGCTGGTGTTTCAGGGTTTAGGGCAGTGCAGTGGTGTTCGGGCAGTGTAGGGGGTCATGCTGGGGGTAGTGTTTCAGGGTTTTGGGAAGTGCAGTGGTGTTCAGGCAGTGTAGGGGTACATGCTGGGGTGGTGTTTCAGGGTTTAGGGCAGAGCAGTGGTGTTTGGGCAGTGTAGGGGGTCGTGCTGGGGGTAGTGTTTCAGGGTTTAGGGCAGAGTAGTGGTGTTCGGGCAGAGTAGGGGTCATGCTGGGGGTGGTGTTTAGGGTTTAGGGCAGTGCAGGGGTGTTCGGGCAGTGTAGGGGGTTGTGCTGGGGGTGGTGTTTCAGGGTTTAGCCCAGTGCAGTGGTGTTCGGGCAGTGTAGGGGATCTTGCAAGGGGGTGGTGTTTCAGGGTTTAGGGCAGTGGTGTTCGGGCAGTGTAGAGGGTCTTCCTGGGGGTGGTTTTTCAGGGTTTAGGGCAGTGCAGTGGTGTTTGGGCAGTGCAGAGGGTTTTGCTGGGGGTGGTATTTCTGGGTTTAGGGCAGTGCAGTGGTGTTCGGGCAGTGTAGGGGGTCTTGCTGGGGGTGGTGTTTCAGGGTTTAGGGCAGTGCAGTGGTGTTCGGGCAGTGTAGGGGGTCTTGCTGGGGGTTGTGTTTCAGGGTTTAGGGCAGTGCAGTAGTGTTCGGGCAGTGTAGGGGGCCATCCTGGGACTGGTGATTCAGGGTTTAGGGTAGTGCAGTGGAGTTCGGGCAGTGTAGGGGGTTGTGCTGGGGCTGGTGTTTCAGGGTTTTGGGCAGAGCAGTGGTGTTCGGGCAGTGGAGGGGTTCGTGCTGGGGCTGGTGTTTCAGGGTTTAGGGCAGTGCAGTGGTGTTCGGGCAGTGTAGGGGGGTCATGCTGGGGCTGGTGTTTCACTGTTTAGGGCAGTGTAGTGGTGTTCGGGCAGTGTAGGGGGTCGTGCTGGGGCTGGTGTTTCAGGGTTTAGGGTAGTGCAGTGGTGTTCGGGCACTGTAGGGGTTTGTGCTGGGGCTGGTGTTTCAGGGTTTTGGGCAGAGCAGTGGTGTTCGGGCAGTGGAGGGGTTCGTGCTGGGGCTGGTGTTTCAGGGTTTAGGGCAGTGCAGTGGTGTTCGGGCAGTGTAGGGGTTCGTGCTGGGGGTGGTGTTTCAGTATTTAGGGCAGTGGTGTTCGGGCAGTGTAGTGGGTCTTGCTGGGGGTGGTGTTTCAGGGTTTAGGGCAGTGCAGTGGTGTTCGGGCAGTGTAGGGGGTCTTGCTGGGGGTAGTGTTTCAGGGTTTAGGGCAGTGCAGTGGTGTCCGGGCAGTGTAGGGGGACGTGCTGGGGGGTGGTGTTTCAGGGTTTAGGTCAGTGCAGAGGTGTCCGGGCAGTGTAGGGGGACGTGCTGGGGGTGGTGTTTCAGGGTTTAGGGCAGTGCAGTGGTATTTGGGCAGTGTAGGGGGTCGTGCAGGGGGTGGTGTTTCAGGGTTTAGGGCAGTGCAGTGATGTTCGGGCAGTGTAGGGGGTCATGCTGGGGCTGGTGTTTCAGGGTTTAGGGCAGTGCAGTGGTGTTCGTGCAGTGTAGGGGTTCGTTCTGGGGCTGGTGTTTTAGGGTTTAGGGCAGTGCAGTGGTGTTCGGACACTGTAGGGGGTCGTGCTGGGGCTGGTGTTTCAGGGTTTAGGGCAGTGCAGTGGTGTTCGGGCAGTGTAGGGGGTCTTGCTGGGGCTGGTGTTTCAGGGTTTAGGGCAGTGCAGTGGTGTTCGGGCAGTGTAGGAGGTCGTGCTGGGGCTAGTGTTTCAGGGTTTAGGGCAGTGCAGTGTTGTTCGGGCAGTGTAGGGGGTCATGCTGGGGCTAGTGTTTCAGGGTTTTGGGCAGAGCAGTGGTGTTCGGGCAGTGTAGGGGGTCGTGCTGGGGGTGGTGTTTCAGGGTTTAGGGCAGTACAGTGGTGTTCGGGCAGTGTAGGGGTCTTGCTGGGGGTTGTGTTTCAGGGTTTAGGGCAGTGGTGTTCAGGCAGTGTAGGGGGTCTTGATGGGGGTAGTGTTTCAGGGTTTAGGGCAGTGCAGTGGTGTTCGGGCAGTGTAGTGGGTCGTGCTGGGGGTGGTGTTTCAGGGTTTAGGACAGTGCTGTCGTGTTCGGGCAGTGTAGGGGGTCGTGCTGGGGGTGGCATTTCAGGGTTTAGGGCAGTGCAGTGGTGTTCGGGCATTGTAGGGGTCATGCTGGGGGTGGTGTTTCAGGGTTTTGGGCAGTGCAGTGGTGTTCGGGCAGTGTAGGGGGTCATGCTGGGGGTGGTGTTTTAGGGTTTAGGGCAGTGCAGTGGTGGTTGTGTAGTGGGCAGCACATGTGCTGCGTTGCTAGGCGAGACCTAAAAAGCATTGCACCAAGATGGCTGCCAACACTTCCTGGATTGAAGTTTTGGCAGCCAATTAGAGCCAAGCTCGTGCTTGTGTAGTTAGGTCCCGCCCAGATATATAAAGATATTTTCCTTTAATATCTCGAAAACTATTGAACGGATTTACACCATTTAAAAAAAAGGGGGCTTTCTGAACCAAGCACTACCTTTTTGCCAAATTTATGTGTAATTCCGTTCAGCAGTTTTGGCTGTAACTGTGTCTAAAGTTTCCTATGGGAAATTGATTTTTTGACCTCTATTTTTTTAATTTCTCAGGAACTACTGAACGGATTTACACCATTTAAAAAAAGGGCGCTTTCTGAACCAAGGGCTACTTTTTGCAAAATTTAGTGTAATTCCATTCAGCAGTTCGGGCTGTAGCCGTGTCTAAAGTTTCCTTTGGGAAATACCATGTGGAAAAGGCGTTTTGGGACCCCCCTTTTTTCTCGGCCCCCGCTTGATGAATCACCCCAAACCTTTCAGGATAGGAGCTGACCGGAGCGCCCCACTAGTTTTGAAACTTTCGCAAAGATTCGTCATCCGGCGCCAAAGTTATTGGGAAAAGAAAAAACGCTTTTCCTATGGAAACTAGGTCCTAACTATAACTGACCGCCAGTAGATAATATATATATATATATTCACTGAAAAAACCATAGGTTTTAGGGACAGTTATAGTTAGTTGGACATTGCACTCGTACAAAACCCGTGAAATTCCCCCGTTATAGTTAGTTCAGCTAACTATAACTCGCGCCCCCGCAATGCACTGCTGATGACGTCACATATTACATCACTCATGACATGGTCAGTGATATCACTGATGACATCTCAAATGACATCACTGATGACATCATCCAGTGACTGTGTGTTTCTGTAAAGTTTAAATATTTTTAATATATATAGGGAAAGGCGTATTGAAGAATGAGTGGGTGTATAAGTGTCTGTATGGATGATTTAGTAGGTGTGTGACTAACTCTATAAGTGAGTGATTAAACGTACCTTATTGAATGCATGGGTTAGTGACTAAACTGGGTGAATGTCTGTATCCGTCTGTCTGTTGCTGTGTAAGTGGCTGCATGGGTTTGTGAAAAGCTACATGAGTGTCTATATGAGTTATTGATTGGTTGTCTGAGTATCTGTATGGGTGCCTGAGTGTTTGTGTGGGTGGGGTGTGTGCGACTCTGTGCATAGATGTGTGAGTGGGTGATTCACTGGGTGGATGGTTTCAAGAGTGCATCTATGATAGACTGTATGGGTGGGTAAGTGTGTGTAAGAGTGTGTTAGTGAGTGAATATATGTCCCAGTGGTACATGTGTGAGTAACTACATATGTGAAAGGCAGTATATATGTGTGTTGGAGTATATAAATAGCTATAAGCGAGAGTGTGTGATTGTGAGAGTGACTGTATGCATGAGTGTGTGCTTGTATCAGTGATTGTATAAGAGCGTAAGAATGTGCTAGTATTTGTATGAGTAAGTGAGCTGGTGTGTGTATAACTGTATAGGTGAGTAAATGGCAGTGTGTTTAATTATTTGCATGACTGACTAGGTGTGTGAGTACCTCTATGGATGAGTGGCGGTGTTTGAGTGTCTATATAGGAGTATGAGTGCATATTATAGTCCTGTACTGAGTGACCATAAGTATGAGTGACTGTACGGGTGAGTGAGTGGATGTGTGTGTAGACCTAAGAATCAGTGAGTGGGTATGTAGTTATTGGTGTTGGAGTGTCTATGGTTTTGCGAATGGCAGTCTGTAATTTAGAGTGGGTGTATCAAAGGTTATATTAGGGTGTGAGGAGGTGCATCAGATTATCACGTGGATGATGTCATCAGTGATGTCATCAGTGATGTCATTTGAGATGTCATCAGTGATGTCACTGACCATGTCATGAGTGATGTAATATGTGACGTCATCAGCAGTGCATTGCGAGGCGCGAGTTATAGTTAGCTGAACTAACTATAACGGGGGAATTTCACGGGTTTTGTACGAGTGCAATGTCCAACTAACTATAACTGTCCCTAAAACCTATAGTTTTTTCAGTGAATTTGTAAGGTTTTTAAATGCTAATTTCTAACTATAACGTGCCTGAAACCTATGGTTTTTTCAGTGAATTTCAAAGGTTTTTTTAAATGCTAATTCCTAACTATAACATGTCTGAAACCTATGGTTTTATTCAGTGAATTTCAAAGGTTTTGTAAATGACAATTTTTAAATGTATTAATTGTTATATTTATTTTTTTGATACTGATTTACTACATTTTTTTAAACTATTTATTTTTACATATTTTATTTTTTAAATTACATTGTAATTACATTATACATTACATTACAAAATATACTTTCTCAGAATGATTTACTTTAGTTTAAATACTTTGCAAATAGGCAATAGACTTTTAAGTACAGTAGTTACAGTTGTTGCAATGGGCAACACAATTTCAAACACAATGCAACATTGAGCTCAATGTGAATTTCTAGTTAAATGCAATTAGTTACTTTATGGATTACTTTTCTAACCACAGGACTGGATCCTAGATTCCGTCCTGGGACATCTCCTGTAAACAGTTGAGTAAAAGCATTTTGGTTACAGTAGTGATTTTTAAGGAATATTATTGTATTTTAAAAGTTGACACTTAGAAACTTTTTCACATAGAATCACCAATGTTATCCTATGGGAGGAAAATCACTTAGCAGGTAAGTAGTGTTATCGTTACTTTTTCTTACTCAGTGGTGGATCCTGGATCCAGCACTGGTGCATCTCCTGTAAACAGTTGAAAGAATGCGTTTAAGTCATACAGGCGATTTTTAAGGAATATTTGTAGTTTGTGAAAATCGACACTTTGAAACTTTTCTGCTGAAAACCAGACAATGGATTCCTATGGAAGGAAATACAAGTTACTGGTAAGTACGGTTAGAATTACTTTTCAGGGTCAGTGCTGGGCTAAAAGATGCAGCACTGGGTTCTCTCCTGATAACAGGTGAGTAAATCGGAATTCGTAGTTCGGCTGATTTTAGAGGAATATTATAAAGTTCCAAAACTCCACACTTAGAAGAATTTCCAAGTGAAACCAGTCAATGTTAGCATATGGAAGGAAATTCAAGTTACTCGTAAGTACGGTTAGAATTACTTTTCAGGATCAGTACTGGGCTCAAAGATGCAGCACTGAGGTCTCTCCTGATAACAGGTGAGTAAATCGGAATTCGTAGTTCGGCTGATTTTAGAGGAATATTTGCACAATGGTGAAGGAAGGGGGTGGGGCCTGAGGTGACATGTCTGCAAACACGCCCTGTGGTGCGTTTTAAGTTGGAGAATTAATTCCTCCTCAATCCCGAGGGTCCCTAGGGGCCAACTAGCCCACCAGATACCTACAGTATGCGCCAGAGAGCTGCGTTGCAGAGAGGTGTTCAGAGGCCACGCCCCTTTTTACAACACTCTGCAACGCATCTCCGTGGTGCTTACTGGATGTACCTGGTGGGCTAGTTGGCCCCCAGGGACCCTCAGGATTGAAGGGGATTTAATTCCTAATGCGCCACGGGGCCTGTTTGCACACATGTCACCTGAAGCCCCGCCCCCTCCCTTCACCACTGTGCAAACGCGCCCCGTGGCGCGTTTTAAGTTGGGGGATTAATTAATTAAGTCCCCTTGAATCCTGAGGGTCCCTGGAGTCGAACTAGCCCACCATGTACCTCCAAAAAGCGCCACAGAGCTGCGTTGCAGAGAGGTAAAAAGGGCGTGGCCTCTGTACACCTCTCTGCAACGCAGCCCCTGGCGCATACAGGAGATTCCTGGTGGGCTAGTTGGCCCCAGTGACCCCTAGTATTCAAGGGGAATTACTTCCTTCTTAAAACACGCCAGGGGCGCGTTTTCAGACTGCTGCAGGGAGGGGCGGGGCCTCCGGCACAATGCCGGTCTTTTTTTTTGTATGGGAGGGGGTCTGCGTGGCCCCCCTTCCCTCGGCCACTTTTGGCCCCGGGGACCCCATCCCCCGGGGCCTGAGGATTTTCTTCTTTTTTTTAAATAAAAAAAAACGGGAAGGGGGCCGCATGGGCCCCCTTCCCTGGGCCTCTATTGGCCCCGGGGACCCCATCCCCCAGGACATGCCCTCTTTTTTTTTAAATTAAAATATTTGGAGGGGGGCTGCGTGGCCCCCCTCCTCAGGCCATTTAAGGCACCATCCCCCGGGGCCGGCCTTTACGTCGTTTAAAAAAGTAAAATAATTATTTGTAGGGGAGGGGGGCCGCGTGGCCCCCCTCCAGGGCCACTACTAGCCCCGGGGACCCCATCCCCGGGACTGGCCCTCTCCGTTGGGGACCGTGGGGGTCCCCAATCCCCCACGGTCCCGCCGGCTCCCGCGTCCTTCGGGAGCCGGCATTGCTTTTCCACATTGGGAGCTGCTAAGATGCAGCTCCCCGTGTGGAAAAGCAATCTGCTGGTTTTGGAAGAGAGAGCAGGTTTCCTGCTCTCTCTTCCAAAACCAAAGCAGTTTGCTATGACAGGACGGGAGCCGCGAGGCTCCCGTCCTGTCATAGCAAACTACAGTGTCCCGGGGGTAGGCACCCCGGGACACTGCAGGAGCCGGCCCTGGGGGTGGTGGTCCCCAGGGCCATCAAGGGCTCCAGGAGGGGGCCACACGGCCCCCTCCCTCCATTGGCAAAGCCCCGGGGAGGTGGTGGTCCCGGGGCTCGGGAGTCCGTAACGGACCCCCATTTTGAAATATTTAGTGCCCCAGGGAGGTGGCGGTCCCTGGGGCATGTGAGGGCTCGAGCCCCCACACAGGTAATATTATTTATTTAAAAGAAGCCCCGGGGGTGGCGGTCCTCGGGGCTGCGGGAGGGCCGAGAGCCCTCCCGCACCATTATTTTTAAAGCCCCGGGGGGTGGCAGTCCCTGGGGCTTGGGGGGCCTTAGAGGCCCCCCATATTATTAAATAAACCCCCGCATGCCCCCGGGACTTGGCCCACCCGGGGGCCAATTAACTACGAAGCGCGGGAGACCGTGCTTCATTTTTTTTTTTCTCGGCGGGATCCGCGCACCCTAAGCGCACCCCGCTGATTTTTTAAAAATAAAAAATGCTTTTTTCTGCCCAGGGGGTCCTTGTGGGACCCCCTGAGCAGACCTAGGGGGTCAGGGTGTTTCTACCCTGCCCCCTTTGTGCATTTTGCGCACTTGTTTCTGTGCCTCGGTTCTACCGAGGCATAAAATGGCTGCCAACACTTCCTGATTTGGAGTGTTGACAGCCACTTGACAGCCAATTAGCATGCAGCTCGTGATCGGGACAATGTGCGCAAGGTGCGCTCAGGGTGCGCGAATCCGACACGGCCATAGATATATAGGTGATTTTCCTTTTGATTTTCTCAGGAACTACTGAACGGATTTACACCATTTAAGCAAAAGGCACGACTCTGAACCAAGGGCTACCTTTTTGCCAAATTTGGTGTAATTCCGTTCAGCAGTTCGGGCTGTAGCTGCGATGAAAGGATCCTATGGAAAAATGAATGGGGAAAACACATTTTGGGACCCCCCTTTTTTCGCGGCCCCCGAATCACCCCGAGACTTTCAGGGTAGGAGGGGACCGGAGCAGGCCACAAAGTTTGAAAATTTCCCGAAGATTCGTCAACCGGAGCAAGAGTTATTTCAAATAGAATGTTGCGGATTTCCTATGGAAAATAGGTCCTAACTATAACTATCTACTAGCGACCGCCAGTAGATAATATATCTGGGAGGATGTCAGTCGCAGGGGGTAAGAGGGTACCCTGTGTTAAATATATCGGTTCCATAGAGAGGCGCCTCTCAGTCATCTCTATCTCATGCGAGAGGACGCTAGCTGCTCTGACTAAAAAAGAGTCCAGAGTGGCTCCAACCCCTCCTCCCGGCTTCTCTTTTGTTCCCTTTACTTTGGCCATCTGAGATGTGTATATATTTATATTTATATCTATACATACATATATATCTGCATGTCATTTGAGATGTCATCAGTGATGTCATCAGTGATGTCACTGACCATGTCATGAATGATGTAATATGTGACGTCATCAGCAGTGCATTGCGGGGGCGTGAGTTATAGTTAGCTGAACTAACTATAACAGACGAATTTCTCTGGTTTTGTACGAGTGAAATGTCCAACTAACTATAACGTCCCTGAAACCTGTGGTTTTTTCAGTGAATTTCTAAGGTTTTTTAAATGCTAATTTCTAACTATAACGTGCCTGAAACCTATGGTTTTTTCAGTGAATTTCAATGGTTTTTTAAATGCTCATTTCTAACTATAACGTCCCTGAAACCTATGGTTTTTTCAGTGAATTTCAATGGTTTTTTAAACGAAAATTTCTAATTATATTGTGCCTCAATCCTATGGTTTTGTTAGTTAATTTCTAAGGTTTTATAAATGCTAATTTCTAACTATAACATCCCTATTAAGTCCCCTTGAATCCTGAAGGTCCCTGGTGGCCAAGTAGCCCACCAGGTACCTCCAGTAAGCGTCACAGAGCTGCGTTGCAGAGAGGTGTTCCTAGGCCACGCCCCTTTTACACCACGCTGCAAACCCGGCTTCTGGCACACTGCTGCTCTGACGATGAAGTCCATTTGTGTCCTGAGGTCCTCAGGACACAAGAGGACCTCATCGCCCCACCAGCAGTGCACCACAAGCTGCGTTTGCAGAATGGTGTAAAAAGGGGAGTAGCCTCAGACCACCTCTCTGCAATGCAGCTCTGTGGTGCTTACTGGAGGTACCTGATGGACTAGTTGGCCCCCAGGGACCCTCAGGATTGAAGGGCACTTAATCCCCACTTGCCATATCAGGCCCCGCCCCCTCCCTGCACCACTGTGCAAATGCGCCCCCTGGCACGTTGTAACTTGGAAGATTAAGTCCCCTTGAATCCTGAGGGTCCCTGGGGGCCAACTAGCCCAATAGGTACCTCCAGTAAGCGCCACAGAGCTGCGTTGCAGAGAGGTGTAAAAAAGGGCATGGCATCAGACCACCTCTCTGCAACGCAGCTCTGTGGCGAAACTGGAGGTACCTGGTGGGCTAGTTGGCCCCCAGGGACCCCCAGTATTCAAGGGGAATGAATTCCCCAACTTACAACGCACCACAGGGCGCGTTTGCAGAGTAAAGCACTGAGGGGGCGGGGCCTCCGGCACGATGCTGGCTTTTTAAAAATGTATTTTCTCTAGAAGGGGGCTGTGTGGCCCCCCTTCCTTTACAATATTTGGGGCCTTTCCTACACTACAGCTGCGTAAAGGACCAGAAGAATTGTCTCCAGTGAGCTTGTGTGTCTGTAACTTTGCCACCACGCCGGGGTCCTTTGAGTAATCTGTCCATCATAGTGGGGAAATGGCGGGAAGACGTTGCATACCACTAGTGTATGTGGGGCGGGGCCAATCGGGCATGGCTTCTATGTGAGTTCACATGCCTCTTGTTTATAAAGGGTCAGAGCACGATCTGAGCAGCAGATGATGAGAAAGAACCTCCTGCAGAGGAACTGCACGGGGATTGCGCTTGAGAAAATCAAGGATGCAAAGACCTCCATCAAGGATTACAGCTAATTTTGGATGGTAGATATGGGCAGAAAGCACTCCTGCTTAGCCTCGATCATGCTCGCAAATTTTTTGGGCTGATTAATGCGTTACAGAACTTGAGCTTCAACTCGGGCACCTGCTTTATTTATATCTGTAAGGGCTTCCTGTTGAGGTTTAATTTTTGTGACAGGAGCATCGTGCCAGAATGAATCATGCCCTGCATGTTTATCCAAGAAGATGCCATGGTTTCGTGCAATACCTCTACTCAACTGGAGTACTTTCTACTGGCTAATCAGTAAGTGCTACCTCGTTGGGTAAATGTATACTGCAATTATTTTTTTGGCAATGCCCCCGGGACCTGGCCCACCCAAGGGCCTCATTTAAATGAAGCACGGGAGCCCGCGGTTCATTTTTTAAAAATGTTGGCGGGATTCGCGACCCCAACGCAAATTCCGCCGATATTTAAAAAAAAAAAATGCTTTTTTTGGCCTTTGGGGTCCTTGTGGGACCTCCTGAGCAGGCCTAGGGGGTCAGGGTGTTTCTACCCTGCCCCCTTTTCTTCATTTTTCACTTTGTTTTACTGTTTTCTTGTGACTTGGTTCTACCGAGTCACAAGATGGCTGCCAACACTTCCTGGTTTGGAGTGTTGGCAGCCAATCAAAGTGAAGCTCGTGCTCGGGAGGGTTTGCAAATCCACCGCGTCCCTAGATATCAAAACGTTTTCTTTTTCTAATTTCTCAGGAACTACTGAACGGATTTACACCATTTAACAAAAAGGACTCTTTCTGAACCAAGGGCTACCTTTTTGCCAAATTTGGTGTAATTCCGTTCAGCAGTTCGAGCTGTAGCTTTGTCTAAAGTTTCCTATGGAAAATAACATGGGAAAAACACGTTTTGGGACCCCCCTTTTTTCTTGGCCCCAGCTTGACGATTCACCTCAAAACTTTCAAGACAGGAGCTGACCGGAGCGCCCCACTAGTATTGAAAATTTCGTGAAGATTCGTCAAACGGTGCCAAAGTTCTTGGCAAATCAAAAAATGCTTTTCCTATGGAAACTAGGTCCTAACTATAACTACCTACTGGCGACCGCCAGTAGGTAATATATATATATATATTCACTGAAAAAACCATAGGTTTTAGGGACAGTTATAGTTAGTTGGACATTGCACTCGTACAAAACCCGTGAAATTCCCCTGTTATAGTTAGTTCAGCTAACTATAACTCGCGCCCCCGCAATGCACTGCTGATGACGTCACATATTACATCACTCATGACATGGTCAGTGACATCACTGATGACATCACTGATGACATCTCAAATGACATCACTGATGACATCACTGATGACATCACTGATGACATCATCCAGTGACTGTGTGTTTCTGTAAAGATTAAATATGTTTAATATATTTAGGGAAAGGGGTATTGAAGAATGAGTGGGTGTATAAGTGTCTGAATGGATGATTTAGTACGTGAGTGACTGACTCTACAAGTGAGTGATTAAACGTATCTTACTGAATGCATGGGTTAGTGACTAAACTGTGTGAATGTCTGTATCCGTCTGCTTGTTGGTGTGTAAGTGGATGCATGGATTTGCGAATAGCTACATGAGTGTCTATATGGGTTATTGATTGGTTCTCTGAGTATCTGTATGGCTGCCTGAGTGTTTGTGTGGGTGGGGTGTGTGTGACTCTATACATAGATGTGTGAGTGGGTGATTCACTGGGTGCATGATTTCAAGAGTGCATCTGTGATGGACTGCTTGGGTGGGTGAGTGTGTGTATGGCTGTGTTAGTGAGTGAATGTATATCTCAGTGGTACATGTGCGAGTAACTACATATGTAAAAGGCAGTATATATGTGTGTTAGAGTATTTAAATGGCTATAAGTGAGAGTGTGTTATTGTGAGAGTGGCTGTATGGATGCGTGTGTGCTTGTATCAGTTATTGTATAAGAGCGTAAGAATGTGCTAGTATTTGTATGAGTAAGTGAGCTGGTGTGTGTATAACTGTATAGGTGAGTAAATGGGTGTGTGATTAATTTTTTGCATGACTGACTAGGTGTGTGAGTACCTCTATGGATGAGTGGCGGTGTGTGAGTGTTTATATAGGTGTATGAGTGCATATGATAGTCCTGTACTGAGTGACTGTAAGTATGAGTGACTGTACAGGTGAGTGAGTGGATGTGTGTGTAGACCTAAGAATCAGTGAGTGGGTATGTAGTTTTTGGTGTTGGAGTGTCTATGGTTTTGAGAATGGCAGTCTGTAATTTAGAGTGGGTGTATCAAAAGTTATATTAGGGTGTGAGAAGATGCATGAAATTATCACATGGATGATGTCATCAGTGATGTCATTTGAGATGTCATCAGTGATGTCATCACAGATGTCACTGACCATGTCATGAGTGATGTAATATGTGACGTCATCAGCAGTGCATTGCGGGGCGCGAGTTATAGTTAGCTGAACTAACTATAACAGGGGAATTTCACGGGTTTTGTACGAGTGCAATGTCCAACTAACTATAACTGTCCCTAAAACCTTTGGTTTTTTCAGTGAATTTCAAAGGTTTTTTAAATGCTAATTTCTAACTATAACGTGTCTGAAACCTATGGTTTTTTCAGTGAATTTCAAAGGTTTTTTAAATGCTAATTTCTAACTATAACGTGCCTGAAACCTATGGTTTTTTCAGTGAATTTCAAAGGTTTTTTAAATGCTAATTTCTAACTATAACGTGCCTGAAAACTATGATTTTTTAAGTGCATTTCAAAGGTTTTTTAAATGCTAGTTTCTAACTATGCCAACAGAGGTAGGACATGTGAAGAAAGAAGAAAAAACGCACAGAAAGAAGCAAAAGATGTGCAGAAAGAACCAACAGAGGAGCAGAAAGAGGCCTTGTTGCAAAATCATCCTGTGCCCACAACTTTTTCAGACGGGTACTGGTGGTAACTGACTCTGACTAACCAGAGCCAGTGCACGTTTGCACAGTGGTGAAGGGAGGGGGCCTGAGGTGACATGTGTGCAAACGCGCCCCGTGGCGCGTTTTAAGTTGCAGGATTAAGTCCCCTTGAATCCTGAGGGTCCCTGGGGTCCAACTAGCCCCCCAGGTACCTACAGTTAGGACCACAGAGCTGAGTTGCAGAGAGGCGTTCCGAGGCCACGCACCTTTTTCACCTCTCTGCAACGCACCTCTGTTGTGCTTACTGAAGGTACCTGGTGGGCTAGTTGGCCCCCAGGATTCAAAGGGAATTAACTCCCCAACTTAAAACGCACCACAGGGCGTGTTTGCGCACATGTCACCTGAGGCCCCGCCCCTCCCTTCACCACTGTGCATACGCGCCCCGTGGCGCGTTTTAAGTTGGGGGATTAGGTCACCTTGAATCCTGAGAGTCCCTGGGGCCCAACCAGCCCACCAGGTACTTCCAGTAAGCACCACAGGCCTGCGTTGCAACGCCTGTAACAAATTGTGCAGTTGTGTTTAGGTAGTGAAGAGGGTCGTGCTGGGGGTAGTGTTTTAGGGTTTAGGGTAGTGCAGTGGTGTTTGTGTAGTGTAGGGGGTCATGCTGGGGGTAGGTTTAGGGTAGTGCAGTGGTGTTTGGGTAGTGTAGGGAGTCGTGCTGGGGAAGTGTTTTAGGGTTTAGGGTAGTACAGTGGTGTTTGGGTAGTGTAGGGGGTCGTGCCGGGGTTAGTGTTTTAGGGTTTAGGGTAGTGCAGTGGTGTTTGGGTAGTGTAGGGGATACTGCTGGGGGTAGTGTTTTAGGGTTTAGGGTAGTGCAATGGTGTTTGGGTAGTGTAGGGGGTACTGCTGGGGGTAGTGTTTTAGGGTTTAGGGTAGTGCAGTGGTGTTTGGGTAGCGTAGGGGGTACTGCTGGGGGTAGTGTTTTATGGTTTAGGGTAGTGCAGTGGTGTTTGGGTAGTGTAGGGGTTCGTGCTGGGGGTAGTTTTTTAGGGTTTAGGGTAGTGCAGTGGTGTTTGTGTAGTGTAGGAGGTCGTATTTTAGGGTTTAGGGTAGTGCAGTGGCCTTTGGGTAGTGTAGGGAGTCGTGCGGGGGTATTTTTTAGAGTTTAGGGTAGTGCAGTGGTCTTTGGGTAGTGTAGGGGGTTGTGCGGGGGTAGTGTTTTAGGGATTAGGGTAGTGCATTGGTATTTGGGTAGGGTAGGGGGTCATGCGGGGGGTAGTGTTTTAGGGTTTAGGGCAGTGCAGTGGTGTTTAGGTAGTGTAGGGGGTCGTGCTGGGGAGTGTTTTAGGGTTTAGGGCAGTGCAGTGGTGTTCGGGTAGTGTAGGGGGTCGTGCTGGGGGGAGTGTTTTAGGGTTTAGGGCAGTGCAGTCGTGTTCGGGTAGTGTAGGGGGTCATGCTGGGGGGAGTATTTTAGGGTTTAGGGTAGTGCAGTGGTGTTCGGGTAGTGTAGGGGGTCATGCTGGGGGTAGTGTTCTAGGGTTTAGGGCAGTGCAGTGGTGTTCGGGCAGTGTAGGGGGTCTTGCTGGGGGTGGTGTTTCAGGGTTTAGGGCAGTGCAGTGGTGTTCGGGCAGTGTAGGGGGTCGTGCAGGGGGTGGTGTTTCAGGGTTTAGGGCAGTGCAGTGGTGTTCGGGCAGTGTAGGGGGTCGTGCAGGGGTAGTGTTTCAGGGTTTAGGGCAGTGGTGTTCGGGCAGTGTAGGGGGTCATGCTGGGGGTGGTGTTTCAGGGTTTGGGGCAGTGCAGTGGTGTTCGAGCAGTAAAGGGGGTCATGCTGGGGGTGGTGTTTCAGGGTTTAGGGCAGTGCAGTGGTGTTCGGGCAGTGTAGGGGGCGGTGCAGGGGTGGTGTTTCAGGGTTTAGGGCAGTGCAGTGGTGTTCGGGCAGTGTAGGGGGTGGTGCAGGGGGTGGTGTTTCAGGGTTTAGGGCAGTGCAGTGGTGTTCGGGCAGTGTAGGGGGTGGTGCAGGGGGTGGTGTTTCAGGGTTTAGGGCAGTGCAGTGGTGTTCGGGCAGTGTAGGGGGCGGTGCAGGGGTGGTGTTTCAGGGTTTAGGGCAGTACAGTGGTGTTCGGGCATTGTAGGGGGTGGTGCTGGGGCTGGTGTTTCAGGGTTTAGGGCAGTGCAGTGGTGTTCGGGCAGTGTAGGGGGTCGTGCTGGGGCTGGTGTTTCAGGGTTTAGGGCAGTGCAGTGGTGTTCGGGCAGTGTAGGGGGTCGTGCAGGGGCTGGTGTTTCAGGGTTACGGCAGTGCAGTGGTGTTCGGGCAGTGTAGGGGGTCATGCTGGGGCTGGTGTTTCAGGGTTTAGGGCAGTGCAGTGGTGTTCGGGCAGTGTAGGGGGTCTTGCTGGGGCTGGTGTTTCAGAGTCTAGGGCAGATGCAATGGTGCTCAGGCAGTGTAGGGGGTCTGTGCTGGGGCTGATGTTTCAGGGTTTAGGGCAGTGCAGTGGTGTTCGGGCAGTGTAGGGGGTCGTGCTGGGGGTGGTGTTTCAGGGTTTAGGGCAGTGCAGTGGTGTTCGGGCAGTGTAGGGGGTCGTGCTGGGGCTAGTGTTTCAGGGTTTAGGGCAGAGCAATGGTGCTCAGGCAGTGTAGGGGGTTGTGCTGGGGATGATGTTTCAGGGTTTAGGGCAGTGCAGTGGTGTTCGTGCAGTATAGGGGGTCGTGTTGGGGGTGGTGTTTCAGGGTTTAGGGCAGTGCAGTGGTGTTCGGACAGTGTAGGGGGTTGTGCTGGGGGTGATGTTTCAGGGTTTAGGGCAGTGCAGTGGTGTTCGTGCAGTATAAGGGGTCGTGCTGGGGGTGGTGTTTCAGGGTTTAGGGCAGTGCAGTGGTGTTCGGGCAGTGTAGGGGGTCATGCAGGGGCTGGTGTTTCAGGGTTTAGGGCAGTGCAGTGGTGTTCGGGCAGTGTAGGGGGTCGTGCAGGGGGTGGTGTTTCAGGGTTTAGTGCAGTGGTGTTCGGGCAGTGTAGGGGGTCATGCTGGGGTGGTGTTTCAGGGTTTAGGGCAGTGCAGTGGTGTTTGGGCAGTGTAGGGTGTCGTGCTGAGGGGTGGTGTTTCAGGGTTTAGGGCAGTGCAGTAGTGTTTGGGCAGTGTAGGGGGTCGTGCAGGGGTGGTGTTTCAGGGTTTAGGGCAGTGCAGTGGTGTTCGGCCAGTGTAGGTAGTCTTGCTGGGGGTGGTGTTTCAGGGTTTAGGGCAGTGCAGTAGTTTTCGGGCAGTGTAGGCGGTCGTGCTGGGGCTGGTGTTTCAGGGTTTAGGGCAGTGCAGTGGTGTTCGGGCAGTGTACGGGGTTGTGCTGGGGCTGGTGTTTCAGGGTTTAGGGCAGTGCAGTGGTGTGCGGGCAGTGTACGGGGTCGTGCTGGGGTTGGTGTTTCAGGGTTTAGGGCAGTGCAGTGGTGTTCGGGCAGTGTAGGGGGTCATGCTGAGGGTGGTGTTTCAGGGTTTAGGGCAGTGCAGTGGTGTTCGGGCAGTGTAGAGGGTCGTGCTGGGGCTGGTGTTTCAGGGTTTAGGGCAGTGCAGTGGTGTTCGGGCAGTGTAGGGGGTCGTGCTGGGGCTGGTGTTTCAGGGTTTTGGGCAGAGCAGTGGTGTTCGGGCAGTGTAGGGGGTCGTGCTGGGGGTGGTGTTTCAGGGTTTAGGGCAGTGCAGTGGTGTTCGGGCAGTGTAGGGGGTCTTGCTGGGGGTGGTGTTTCAGGGTTTAGGGCAGTGCAGTGGTGTTCCGGCAGTGTAGGGGGTCTTGCTGGGGGTGGTGTTTCAGGGTTTAGGGCAGTGGTGTTCGGGCAGTGTAGGGGGTCGTGCTGGGGGTGGTGTTTCAGGGTTTAGGGCAGTGCAGTAGTGTTCGGGCAGTGTAGGGGGTCATGCAGGGGGTGGTGTTTCAGGGTTTAGGGCAGTGCAGAGGTGTTCTGGCAGTGTAGGGGGTCATGCTGGGGGTGGGGTTTCAGGGTTTAGGGCATACAGTGGTGTTCGGGCAGTGTAGGGGGTCGTGCAGGGGGTGGTGTTTCAGGGTTTAGGGCAGTGCAGTGGTGTTCGGGCAGTGTAGGGGGTCGTGCTGGGGCTGGTGTTTCAGGGTTTAGGGCAGTGGTGTTCGGGCAGTGTAGGGGTCTTGCTGGGGGTGGTGTTTCAGGGTTTAGGGCAGTGGTGTTCGGGCAGTGTAGGGGGCCTTGCTGGGGGTGATGTTTCAGGGTTTAGGGCAGTGCAGTGGTGTTCGGGCAGTGTAGGGGGTCTTGCTGGGGGTAGTGTTTCAGGGTTTAGGGCAGTGCAGTGGTGTTCATGCAGTATAGGGGGTCGTGCTGGGGATGGTGTTTCTGGGTTTAGGGCAGTGCAGTAGTGTTCGAGCAGTGTAGGGGGTTGTGCAGGGGGTGGTGGTTCAGGGTTTAGTGCAGTGGTGTTCGGGCAGTGTAGGGGGTCGCGCTGGAGGTGGTGTTTCAGGGTTTTGGGCAGTGCAGTGGTGTTCGGGCAGTGTAGGGGGTCATGCACGGGGTGGTGTTTCAGGGTTTAGGGCAGTGCAGTGGTGTTCGGGCAGTGTAGGGTGTTGTGCTGGGGCTGGTGTTTCAGGGTTCAGGGCAGTGCAGTGGTGTTCAGGCAGTGTAGGGAGTCGTGCTGAGGCTGGTGTTTCACGGTTTAGGGCAGTGCAGTGGTGTTCGGCAGTGTAGGGTGTCGTGCTGGGGCTGGTGTTTCAGGGTTTAGGGCAGTGCAGTGGTGTTCGGGCAGTGTAGGCGGTCGTGCTGGGGCTGGTGTTTCAGGGTTTAGGGCAGTGCAGTGGTGTTCGGGCAGTGTAGGGGGTCATGCTGGGGCTGGTGTTTCAGGGTTTAGGGCAGTGCAGTGGTGCTCGGGCAGTGTAGGGGGTCGTGCTGGGGGTGATGTTTCAGGGTTTAGGGTAGTGCAGTGGTGTTCGGGCAGTGTAGGGGGTCGTGCAGGGGCTGGTGTTTCAAGGTTTAGGGCAGTGCAGTGGTGTTCGGGCAGTGTAGGGGGTCTTGCTGGGGCTGGTGTTTCAGGGTTTTGGGCAGAGCAGTGGTGTTCGGGCAGTGTAGGGGGTCATGCTGGGGGTAGTGTTTCAGGGTTTAGGGCAGTGCAGTGGTGTTCGGGCAGTGTAGGGGGTCGTGCTGGGGGTGGTGTTTCAGGGTTTAGGTCAGTGGTGTTCGGGCAGTGTAGGGGGTCTTGCTGGGGGTGATGTTTCAGTGTTTAGGGCAGTGCAGTGGTGTTCGGGCAGTGTAGGGGGTCTTGCTGGGGGTAGTGTTTCAGGGTTTAGGGCAGTGCAGTGGTGTTCGGGCAGTGTAGGGGGTCATGCTGGGGGTGGTGTTTCAGGGTTTAGGACAGTGCAGTGGTGTTCGGGCAGTGTAGGGGGTCGTGAAGGGGTGGTGTTTCAGGGTTTAGGGCAGTGCAGTGGTGTTCGGGCAGTGTAGGGGGTCGTGCTAGGGGTGGTGTTTCAGGGTTTAGGGCAGTGCAGTGGTGTTTGGGCAGTGTAGGGGGTCATGCAGGGGCTGGTGTTTCAGGGTTTAGGGCAGTGCAGTGGTGTTCGGGCAGTGTAGGGGGTCGTGCTGGGGGTAGTGTTTTAGGGTTTAGGGTAGTGCAGTGGTGCTTGTGTAGTGTATGGGGTCGTGCTGGGGTAGTGTTTAGGGTTTAGGGTAGTGCAGTGGTGTTTGTGTAGTGTAGGGGGTCATGTTTTAGGGTAGTGCAGTGGTGTTTGGGTAGTGTAGGGGGTCGTGCTGGGGGTAGTGTTTTAGGATTTAGGTTAGTGCAGTGGTGTTTGTGTAGTGTAGGGGGTCGTGCTGGGGGTAGTGTTTTAGGGTTTAGGGCAGTGCAGTGGTGTTTGTGTAGTGTAGGGGGTCGTGCTGGGGGTAGTGTTTTAGGGTTTAGGGTAGTGCAGTGGTGCTTGTGTAGTGTAGGAGGTCGTGCTGGGGGTAGTGTTTTAGGGTTTAGGGTAGTGCAGTGGTGTTTGTGTAGTGTAGGGGGTCATGTTTTAGGGTAGTGCAGTGGTGTTTGGGTAGTGTAGGTGGTCGTGCTGGTGGTAGTGTTTTAGGATTTAGGTTAGTGCAGTGGTGTTTGGGTAGTGTAGGGGGTCGTGCTGGGGGTGGTGTTTTAGGGTTTAGGATAGTGCAGTGGTGCTTGTGTAGTGTAGGGGGTCGTGCTGGGGGTAGTGTTTTAGGGTTTAAGGTAGTGCAGTGGTGTTTTTGTAGTGTAGGGGGTCATGTTTTAAGATGCAATGCTCCAATACCTGACCAGTCTGCACTACATAAAACTGCAAACAAACTAAAAATAAAAAGTGTTTTGCACACTTTTGTCATTGGGCTATATGTGGGCTACATCTGGGTAATATTTGTGCTACATTTGGGCTCTTTTTTCACTGGTGGCCATCTTGGAAGACTTCTTTGTTATGAAGTTTCCTAATTTCTTCATTTACTGCAGTCTCCTCAGTAGGAAATGCTTTCAGTTTTTTACTTTGATTCCATCAAGAAGGCATTCAGATGTCTCACATCTGCCATAAATTCAGAATGTTAGCACTCTAGTTGCTCATTAGATCACTGGAGTAAAGCTACTGCTCACCAGGGAGTTAACTGGCAGTCTGCTGCTGGTATTGAAAGTGATTGTTTCAGTCTGCATGTCAGAATTTTCTAATGAAATAGAAGAGGATTTGAGATCTCACTTAAAACATGCCCTAATTTTTCTTTCTGCAGCACTAACCATAATTTCTATTTCAAAAAGAACCCCTCATTTTGTTCCTTTTTAAATTAAATGTTTTAAGTGTTACTGGTTTATTCCAATCAAGATGGCTTCAGGTGTGCCATACTTTTGTCATAAGTAAGGCTGTTAGCGCTCTAGTTGTTCTTTAGAACACTCTGGGAAGCTGCAGTAGAACACAAAGGCATCAACTGGCAGGCTGCTCCTGTTGAAATATAACAGGAAGATATTTGAGATCACACTTGAAATATGTCCTAATTTTTCTTTCTACAGCACTAACCATAATTTCTATGACAAAATGAACCCCATCATTTTGTTCCTTTTTAAATTAAATGTTTTAAGTGTTACCAGTTTATTCCAATCAAGATGGCTTCAGGTGTGCCATACTTTTGTCATAAGTAAGGCTGTTAGCGCTCTAGTTGTTCTTTAGAACACTCTGGGAAGCTGGAGTAGAACACAAAGGCATCAACTGACAGGCTGCTCCTGTTGAAATATAACAGGAAGATATTTGAGATCACACTTGAAACATGTCCTAATTTTTCTTTCTACAGCACTAACCATAATTTCTATGACAAAATGAACCCCATCATTTTGTTCCTTTTTAAATTAAATTGTTTAAGTGTTACCAGTTTATTCCAATCAAGATGGCTTCAGGTGTGCCATACTTTTGTCATAAGTAAGGCTGTTAGCACTCTAGTTGTTCTTTAGAACACTCTGGGAAGCTGCAGTAGAACACAAAGGAATCAACTGACAGTCTCTGCCCTTGTTGGATGTACATGTTTTACTGAGAATGTCAGACTTCATTCTCACATGAGTGAGAAAGATAGTGTGAATTTACAGAAAATATGCTCTCATTTTAGCTTCTGGAGCACCTTCCAAACCTCCATGGGACAAGCATGAGAAAATAGTGTTCTCTCAAACATGATTCATGATATCCCAGCAGAAGGTTTTTCACATGGTAAAATCACCTTAGAATACACCACAATTCCTAAAATTAGTATGGTACCATCAACAAATAAATTCTAATGTAACTAAAGCCTGTTATCACCCTTTATAGGTCTCCTTTTGGTGACCCTCAAAATCTTCTATTCACTACAATGCATTTCAATGAGGTACTATCATTTATATTGGTCCCAAGATGGCTGCCAGCAATTCCAGGATGAAGTGATGACAGCCAATCAGATCTCACGATGACATGTGTGGTTAGGCTCCGCCCAGATATATATGTGACTTTACTTTTGATTTTCTCAGGAACTACTGAACGGATTTACACCATTTAAGCAAAAGGCACGACACTGAACCAAGGGCTACCTCTTTGCCAAATTTGGTGTAATTCCGTTCAGCAGTTCGGGCTGTAGCTGCGACTAAAGGTTCCTATGGAAAAATGAATGGGGAAAACGCGTTTTGGGACCCCCTTTTTCTCGGCCCCCGCTTGACGTATCACCCCGAGACTTTCAGGATAGGAGCGGACCGGAGCGCCCCAACAAGTTCGAAACTTTCGCGAAGATTCGTCAACCGGCGCCAACGTTATTTCAAATAGAATGTCGCGGATTTCCTATGGATAATAGGTTTTAACTATAACTATCTACTGGCGACCGCCAGTAGATAATATATATATATATTATCTACTGGCGGTCGCCAGTAGATAGTTATAGTTAGGACCTATTTTCCATAGGAAATCCACGACATTCTATTTGAAATAACTCTTGCGTCGGTTGACGAATCTTCGCGAAATTTTCAAACTTTATGGCCCGCTCCGGTCCGCTCCTACCCTGAAAGTCTCAGGGTGATTCGTCAAGCGGGGGCCGAGAAAAAGGGGGTCCCAAAACGTGTTTTCCCCATTCATTTTCCCATAGGAAACTTTAGACACGGCTACAGCCCGAACTGCTGAACGGAATTACACCAAATTTGGCAAAGAGGTAGTTCTTGGTTCAGAAAGAACCCTTTTGTTAAATGGTGTAAATACGTTCAGTAGTTGCGGAGAAATTAAAAAAATAAGAGTCAAAAAATCAATTTCCCATAGGAAACTTTATGCAAGGCTACAGCCCGAACTGCTGAACGGAATTACACCAAATTTGGCAAAGAGGTAGTTCTTGGTTCAAAAAGAACTCTTTTTGTTAAATGGTGTAAATCCGTTCAGTAGTTGCTGAGAAAATCAAAAGTAAAAACACATATATATCTGGGCGGAGCCTAACCACACATGTCATCGTGAGATCTGATTGGCTGTCAGCACTTCATCCTGGAACTGCTGGCAGCCATCTTGGGACCAATATAAATGATAGTACCCCTTTGAAATGCATTGTAGTGAATCGAAGATTTTGAGGGTTACCAAAAGGAGAACTATAAAGGGTGATAACAGACTTTAGTTACATTAGAATTCATTTGTTGATGGTACCACACTAATTTCCGGAATTGTGGTGTGTTCTAAGGTGATTTTACCCTGTGAAAAACCTTCTGCTGGGATATCATGAATCATGTTTGAGAGAAAACTATTTTCACATCCTTGTCCCATACAGTTTTGGAAGGTGCCCCAGAAGCTAAAATGAGAGCATATTTTCTGTAAATTCACATTATCTTTCTCAGTCATGTGAGAATGAAGTCTGACATTCTCAGTAAAACATGTACATCCAACAAGGGCAGAGACTGTCAGTTGATTCCTTTGTGTTCTACTGCAGCTTCCCAGAGTGTTCTAAAGAACAACTAGAGTGCTAACAGCCTTACTTATGACAAAAGTATGGCACACCTGAAGCCATCTTGATTGGAATAAACTGGTAACACTTAAAACATTTAATTTAAAAAGGAACAAAATGATGGGGTTCATCTTGTCATAGAAATTATGGTTAGTGCTCTGGAAAGAAAAATTAGGACATGTTTCAAGTGTGATCTCAAATATCTTCCTGTTATATTTCAACAGGAGCAGCCTGTCAGTTGATGCCTTTGTGTTGTACTGCAGCTTCCCAGAGTGTTCTAAAGAACAACTAGAGCGCTAACAGTCTTACTTATGACAAAAGTATGGCACACCTGAAGCCATCTTGATTGGAATAAACTGGTAACACTTAAAACATTTAATTTAAAAAGGAACAAAATGATGGGGTTCATTTTGTCATAGAAATTATGGTTAGTGCTGTAGAAAGAAAAATTAGGACATGTTTCAAGTGTGATCTCAAATATCTTCCTGTTATATTTCAACAGGAGCAGCCTGTCAGTTGATGCCTTTGTGTTCTACTGCAGCTTCCCAGAGTGTTCTAAAGAACAACTAGAGCGCTAACAGTCTTACTTATGACAAAAGTATGGCGCACCTGAAGCCATCTTGATTGGAATAAACTGGTAACACTTAAAACATTTAATTTAAAAAGGAACAAAATGAGGGGGTTCATTTTGCCATAGAAATTATGGTTAGTGCTGTAGAAAGAAAAATTAGGACATGTTTTAAGTGAGATCTCAAATATCTTCCTGTTATATTTCAACAGGAGCAACCTGTCAGTTGATGCCTTTGTGTTCTACTGCAGCTTCCCAGAGTGTTCTAAAGAACAACTAGAGTGCTAACAGCCTTACTTATGACAAAAGTATGGCACACCTGAAGCCATCTTGATTGGAATAAACTGGTAACACTTAAAACATTTAATTTAAAAAGGAACAAAATGAGGGGGTTCATTTTGCCATAGAAATTATGGTTAGTGCTGCAAAAAGAAAATTTAGTGCATGTTTTAAGTGAGATCTCAAATCCTCTTCTATTTCATTAGAAAATTCTGACATGCAAACTGAAACAATCACTTTCAATACCAGCAGTAGACTTCCAGTTAACTCCTTGGTGAGCAGTAGCTTTACTACAGTGATCTAATGAACAACTAGAGTAATAACATTCTGAATTTATGGCAAATGTGTGACACGTCTGAATGCCTTCTTGATGGAATCAAAGTAAAAAACTGAAAGCATTTCCTACTGAGGAGACTGCAGTAAATGAGGAAATTAGGAAACTTCATAACAAAGAAGTCTTCCACGATGGCCACCAGTGAAAAAAGAGCCCAAATGTAGCACAAATATTACCCAGATGTAGCCCACATATAGCCCAATGACAAAAGTGTGCAAAACACTTTTTATTTTTAGTTTTTTTGCAGTTTTATGTAGTGCAGACTGGTCAGGTATTGGAGCGTTGCATCTTAAAACATGACCCCCTACACTATAAAAACACCACTGCACTACCCTAAACCCTAAAACACTACCCCAGCATGACCCCCTACACTACACAAGCACCACTGCACTATCCTAAACCCTAAAACACTACCCCCAGCATGACCCCCTACACTACACAAACACCACTGCACTACCCTAAACCCTAAAACACTACCCCAACACCACTGCACTAACCTAAATCCTAAAACACTACCCCCAGCACGACCCCTACACTACCCAAACACCACTGCACTACCCTAAAACATGACCCCTACACTACACAAACACCACTGCACTACCGTAAACCCTAAAACACTACCCCCAGCATGACTCCCTACACTACACAAGCACCACTGCACTACCCTAAACCCTAAAACACTACCCCCAGCACGACCCCCTACACTACACAAACACCACTGCACTACCTTAAACCCTAAAACACTACCCCCAGCACGACCCCCTACACTACCCAAACACCACTGCACTACCCTAAATCCTAAAACACTACCCCCAGCACGACCCCCTACACTACCCAAACACCACTGCACTACCCTAAACCCTAAAACACTACCCCCAGCACGACCCCCTACACTGCCCGAACACCACTGCACTGCCCTAAACCCTGAAACACCAGCCCCTGCACGACCCCCTACACTGCCCGAACACCACTGCACTGCCCTAAACCCTGAAACACATACCCTAGCACGACCCCCTACACTGCCCGAACACCACTGCACTGCCCTAAACCCTGAAACACCACCCCCAGCATGACCCCCTACACTGCCCGAACACCACTGCACTGCCCTAAACCCTGAAACACCACCCCCAGCATGACCCCTACACTGCCCGAACACCACTGCACTGCCCTAAACCCTGAAACAACAGCCCCTGCACGACCCCCTACACTGCCCGAACACCACTGCACTGCCCTAAACCCTGAAACACCACCCCCTGCACGACCCCCTACACTGCCCGAACACTACTGCACTGCCCTAAACCCTGAAACACCACCCCCAGCACGACCCCCTACACTGCACGAACACCACTGCACTGCCCTAAACCCCGAAACACTACCCCCAGCAAGACCCCCTACACTGCCCGAACACCACTGCCCTGAACCCTGAAACACCACCCCCAGCAAGACCCCCTACACTGCCCGTACACCACTGCACTGCCCTAAACCCTGAAACACCACCCCCAGCATGACCCCCTACACTGCCCGAACACCACTGCACTGCCCTAAACCCTGAAACACCACCCCCAGCACGACCCCCTACACTGCCCGAACACCACTGCACTGCCCTAAACCATGAAACACCAGCCCCAGCACGACCCCCTACACTGCCCGAACACCACTGCACTGCCCTAAACCCTGAAACACCACCCCCAGCACGACCCCCTACACTGCCCGAACACCACTGCACTGCCCTAAACCCTGAAACACCACCCCCAGCACGACCCCCTACACTGCCCGAACACCACTGCACTGCCTTAAACCCTGAAACACCAGCCCCAGCACGACCACCTACACTGCCCAAAAACCACTGCACTGCCCTAAACCCTCAAACACCAGCCCCAGCACGACCCCCTACACTGCCTAACACCACTGCACTACCCTAAACCCTCAAACACCAGCCCCAGCACGACCCCCTACACTGCCCGAACACCACTGCACTGCCCTAAACCCTGAAACACCAGTGTGAGAAGTTGGCCTGGTATATGTTGTCCACTAATTATAGTGGGCACCTTGCACCAGTCCAAACAACCCCTTATTGGAGATAGGTTAAAGACAACCTTATTGAAAGCTATCCTAGTGGTAGCTATGGAGAGCAGCCTTCAGGCTAAGTCTTGAAGGAATGTAAAGCAGCTTGTTTTACCAGTCTATAATCTCTTGAGTGACCAAATGAAAGAGCACCACACCAGGTATATATTCAAAATATATGTATTTATTGCTAAACACACCCCTCTAGTCTCTTTATGAGGCTAGAGTTCGAAGTACATAAGTTATAAGTTATTAATTCACAGTAATAGCACAAATACATGTTTGGGCCCTAGGGGCGTACCAAACCATATACCAATAAAGTGGTATGCGAACCACGACTGAACTAGACACTAGGCCTAGAGCCTCTAGAAGTGCTTGGACCACAAGGAACCACCCAAGGTAGTGACACAGGGGACCTACGGGAGACGCGTGCAGTGTAAATACACAACCGCGATACGCCGTTGACTTCTATGGAGAAAGTCGGGATCGGGAAAATAGAGAAAAGGGACACTTAAAAGAGGACTAGGACAAAACCCTTTGAGATCTAGGACTTTGAAGAGTCTCTACCCACGGGAGCACCGGAGTACTCGTGTTACCTCACCCAGGGAAGCCGGGTGCATAGGTGCCTTTCGGGGTCGGGTTTCGTCGTCGATTCGAATGGCGATCTGCTGCAAAGTGCTGCTGGCGGCCAAGAGAAAAGTGTCCGGGTGGATCCAAGAGTGGATC
This sequence comes from Calotriton arnoldi, assembly GCA_963921515.1. Taxonomy (NCBI): domain Eukaryota; kingdom Metazoa; phylum Chordata; class Amphibia; order Caudata; family Salamandridae; genus Calotriton; species Calotriton arnoldi. The sequence goes on along the minus strand of CAWUFW010007005.1, from coordinate 331,029 downwards.
GGAGTTCTGAAGAACCTGAAAGCAGAGGGGACAGAGTCTGGGTCACTAGCCAGTGACCAGGAAGGCGATGGACAGATGCCCACCGATGTCGAGTGCTTCAGGTGCGGTGACGGTCATCTTGAGTCTTCAGCCACGAGGTCCAGGAGGCGTTGTCGGTGACCAGGAGCAGGATTCGGACTGGTACACGATGTCTGTCGAGTGCTGAGGTGTCGGCGACCGGATTGGACCCAACAAGCCTTGGCAACGGCAAGTCTCAGTGAAGATGTAGATCGTCAATGGTGCAGACCATCAAGGTCTGTGGAACTCACCCAGCAAGGGTAAGTGAGGGCAGGCCTGGAGCAACTAGGATGCCAAGTAAAAAAAGGATTGGCCTTCGTTAAGGGCTACTAGCCAACGGGCTAGCAACCGCGAAGGAGCCTCGTGACGCCGCACGTGGATCTGGCTTACAGGACACTCGTGGAGTGGGGGCCAGTGATCTTCGGTGCAGGTAGTACTGGAGGCTAGGGCTACTCGGAGACCAAAGCACGACTTCTTGGGAGACCCAGAAGAGGATTCACTTGCAAATGTGCTCGGTGTCCAGGGGTCACGGTCTCAAGTCACCCACGATAGCCACGGGCCTCAGCTTTGCTGGGAACTCAGGGTAGCCTCGGGGAAGTCTGAGTATCCACCTCTGGTGATGCGATGACTTCGGCGTCCGACGGGAGCTTCAGAAATGCGAACTGGACAGATGCTTCTTTGGTGCCTGCCAAGCAGGGGAGTCACTCCTTGACCCCAAGGGAGATTCTTCAGTCCTCTAATCGTGAGTAGAGCGTCGAAGGTCCAGGATTCAGTTTCAGAGTTTCGTCCAGGTATAATCTAAAGTCCTAAGGACTGGGTTCCTACCTTTATAGTAAAGATAGGGGTTGGACTACTCTGTGGCCCCACCTATGGGTGGGTCAGGGCAGAGGGGTGGCTACACCCCTTTCCCTTTGTCCAGTTCGTGCCAAAGCAGGGGCTGCAAGCCCCTGATCCGGTTTGAACTGGGGTATGCACAGGGACACCAAATGTGCCCCCAGTGCAGGACTTCAAAGCACCCGAAAGTGCTCCCGCCCAGCCCCTATACACATTATCCTGTCTGGGGAGGTGGTCACACCTCCCTGGGACAGGAAACCTATTGTCCAGGCCTCCCCTGCCGAAGTTTCGTCCAGCAGCAGGAGGCCAGACTCGTTTCTGTGGCAGCAGCATCCATTTTGGGATGCCAGGGCTCTGGAAAGAAGTTACCGGACTAGTCAGAGTTAACATGTCTTTCCCTCTAGAAGGGTGGAATGCTACCCCCGCCACCAGGATTGGCGGGGGGTAGTATTCCAAGATGTTTGACACCAAACACGACATGTTTAGGTGCAGCCATTCCAAAGTTAGCATTTTACCGCGAGGATATAATGCGCTTAAGAGTATATGGTCAGGCTGCACTACAAACAGCATCAGAGATGGTCTCCGAATGCTGCAGAGGGGCCCTGCTCATGCAGGGGCACCCTCTCACATAGGAACCATGCACTCTGCCTTTAGGATTGATAAGGCCTGCCTTAGGAGTGACTTATAGGTTTATATGTGTGTATGTATTTAGTGATATAGGTAACCTATATCACAGTAAGGGGTGCATGCACCACCTTACCCAGGCTGCAGTAGCAGACCTGTAGTGTCAGTTTGGATGGCCTTCCAGGGGTGGCATAATACATGCTGCAGCCCCTGGCAGGCCTCTGAGGTACCTATGCCCTTGGTACATAGTATACCATATACTAGGGACTTATAAGGGCACTCCAGATCCCAATCAGTGATGTGCCTAAGGCACATGGAAACCATTTTAGAGAGGAAGCAGCTAGGCTGGGGTTCTGATTAGCAGGGCCCCAGCCAGACTAATGTCGAAAAACAGTGAAGCATCAGCAAAAGTGGGGGTACCCATGTGAAGCAGATCCTACTCTCCTACACAACCCCCCCCAAACGTAGGGACATTAAACTAACCTTGCCCAGTTAAGTCTTCATGTTCTAAGTGGAAATACCTAGAGAGTCCATCTGCATTCGCATGGTTACTCCCAGGCCTATGTTCCACTGTAAAGTCCATCCCCTGTAGGGAAATGGACCACCTAAGCAGTTTGGGGTTTTCACCCTTCATTTGTTTTAGCCATAAGAGGGGCTTATGGTCTGTCTGAACCAGTAAGTGTGTACCAAACAAGTATGGCCTCAACTTCTTCAGAGCCCAGACCACAGCAAAGGCCTCCCTCTCTATGGCTGACCAACGTTTCTCTCTAGGGGTCAGCCTTCTGCTAATGAAAGCTACTGGCTGATCCTGACCTTCTTCATTCAATTGTGACAGTACAGCCCCTACCCCCAATTCAGATGCATCAGTTTGAACAATGAACTTCTTGGAGTAATCAGGACTCTGCAGAATTGGAGCAGTGCACATGGCCTGCTTGAGGTCATCAAATGCCTTTTGACAGCTAACTGTCCACTGAACCTTTTTGGGCATTTTCTTAGAAGTTAAGTCATTCAGGGGTGTCACTATTGATCCATACCCCTTGACAAATCTCCTATAGTACCCAGTCAGGCCTAAGAAGGCTCTCACCTGAGTCTGGGTAGTGGGAGCAGTCCAGTCCATGATGGTCTGGATCTTGCTCTGCAAAGGCTGAACCTGGCCTCCACCCACAAGGTGGCCCAGGTACACAACCTGACTCTGCCCTATCTGGCACTTAGTGGCCTTGATAGTCAGGCCTGCCTTTTGCAGGGCCTGTAAAACATTCCTGAGGTGGACCAGGTGATCCTCCCAGGTGGAGCTAAAGACAGCAATATCATCTAGATAAGCTGCACTATAGGCTTCCAGTCCTGTGAGAACTGTATTCACCAACCTCTGGAAAGTGGCAGGTGCATTCTTCAGACCAAAGGGCATTACCACAAATTGATAATGTCCACTAGGGGTCGAGAATGCTGTTTTGGGCTTTGCAGTATCAGCTAGTCTGATCTGCCAGTAGCCAGCTGTTAGGTCAAATGTGCTGAGATATTTGGCAGAGGCCAAGGTATCTATGAGCTCATCTGCCCTGGGTATTGGATGGGCATCAGTCCTAGTGACTGCATTGAGACCCCTGTAGTCCACACAAAACCTCATCTCTCTTTTTCCACCACTGGTGTGAGGTTTCGGTACAAGGACCACTGGACTAGCCCAAGGGCTATCTGAGGGTTCAATAACTCCCAATTCCAACATTTTCTGGACCTCAGTCCTGATACAGTCCCTGACATGGTCAGGTTGCCTATAAATCTTGTTTTTAATAGGCAGACTGTCCCCAGTGTCCACTTCTTGAGTGCACCAGGTGGTCTGACTGGGTGTCAGTGAAAACATATGTCTAAACTGATTGAGGACTTGCCTGCAATCAGTTTGTTGCTGGGTAGTGAGGCTGCCTGCCAAGGCTACACCATCAACTGACCCATCGTCAGGGTTCTGAGAGAGCAGGTCAGGGAGTGGGTCACTCTCTTCCTCCTGCCATTCATCAGTAGCCATGAGCAAGCCCATGTCTGCCCTGTCCACATATGGTTTTAACCTGTTGACATGGAGAACCCTGTGGGGACTCCTGGGTGTTCCTAGGTCTACTAAATAAGTGACCTCACCCTTCTGCTCAACAATAGTGTGGGGTCCACTCCATTTATCTTGGAGAGCTGCTGGGGCCACTGGCTCCAACACCCACACCTTCTGTCCTGGCTGGTAAACAGTCAGAACAGCCTTTTGGTCATGCCAGGCCTTTTGAAGTTCCTGGCTAGCCTCAAGGTTTTTGGTTGCCTTTTTCATGTACTCAGCCATCCTGGAGCGGAGACCAAGTACATAGTGTAGGAAGGTGGAATCTGACTATATGGTTGCCCCCACTTTTTTTATGGTCGTTTGCTGGTTTATGACTTAGTTGGACTGGGATCCTGCTATTCAGGGCCCCAGTCTATCTGATTTCTCTGTAAAAAGGTTTCCATGTGCCTTAGGCACATCTCTGATTGGAATCTGGAGTGCCCTTATAAGTCCCTAGTATATGGTATACTATGTACCAAGGGCATAGGTACCTCAGAGACCTACCAGGGGCTGCAGCATGCATTATGCCACCCCTGGAAGGCCATCCAAACTGACACTACAGGTCTGCTACTGCAGCCTGGGTAAGGTGGTGCATGCACCCCTTACTGTGATATAGGTTACCTATATCACTAAATACATACACACATATAAACCTATAAGTCACTCCTAAGGCAGGCCTTATCAATCCTAAAGGCAGAGTGCATGGTTCCTATGTGAGAGGGTGCCCCTGCATGAGCAGGGCCCCTCTGCAGCGTTCGGAGACCCTTCTCTGATGCTGTTTGTAGTGCAGCCTGACCATATACTCTTAAGCGCATTATAACCTCGCGTTAAATGCTAACTTTGGAATGGCTGCACCTAAACATGTCGTGTTTGGTGTCAAACATCTTGGAATACTACCCCCCCGCCAATTCTGGCGGCGGGGGTAGCATTCCACCCTTCTAGAGGGAGAGACATGTTAACCCTGGCCTGGCCGGTAACTTCTTTCCAGAGCCCTGGCATCACAAAATGGATGCTGCTGCCACAGACACGAGTCTGGCCTCCTGCTGCTGGACGAAACTCTGGCAGGGGAGGCCTGGATAATAGGCTTCCTGTCCCAGGGAGGTGTGACCACCTCCCCAGACAGGATAATGTGTATTGGGGCTGGGCGGGAGCACTTTCGGGTGCTTTGAAGTCCTGCACTGGGGGCACATTTGGTGTCCCTGTGCATACCCCAGTTCAAACTGGATCAGGGGCTTGCAGCCCCTGCTTTGGCGCGAACTGGACAAAGGGAAAGGGGTGTAGCCACCCCTCTGCCCTGACCCACCCATAGGTGGGGCCACAGAGTAGTCCAACCCCTATCTTTAGTATAAAGATAGGAACCCAGTCCTTAGGACTTTAGATTATACCTGGACGAAACTCTGAAACTGAATCCTGGACCTTCGACGCTCTACGACAAGATTAGAGGACTGAAGAATCTCCCTTGGGGTCAAGGAGTGACTCCCCTGCTTGGCAGTCACCAAAGAAGCATCTGTCCGGTTCGCATTTCTGAAGCTCCCGTCGGACGCCGAAGTCATCGCATCACCAGAGGTGGATTCTCAGACTTCCCCGAGGCTACCCTGAGTCCCCAGCAAAGCTGAGGCCCGTGGCTATCGTGGGTGACTTGAGACCGTGACCCCTGGACACCGAGCACATTTGCAAGTGCATCATTTTCTGGGTCTTCCAAGAAGTCGTGCTTTGGGCTCCTAGTAGCCCCAGCCTCCAACAACACCTGCACTGAAGATCACTGGCCCCCACTCCACGAGTGTCCTGTAAGCCAGCTCCACGTGCGGCATCACGAGGCTCCTTCGCGGTTGCTAGCCCGTTGGCTAGTAGCCCTTAACGAAGGGCAATCCTTTTCTTACTTGTCATCCTGCTGCTCCAGGCCTGCCCTCACTTACCCTCGCTGGGTGAGTTCCACAGACCTTGCTGGTCTGCACCATCGACGATCTACATCTTCACAGAGACTTGCCGTTGCCAAGGCTTGTTGGGTCCAATCCGGTCGCCAACACCTCAGAACTCGACAGACATCGTGTACCAGCCCGAATCCTGCTCCTGGTCACCGACAACGCCTCCTGGACCTCGTGGCTGAAGAGTCAAGACGACCGTCAACGCACCTGAAGCACTCGACATCGGTGGGCATCTGTCCATCGCCTTCCTGGTCACTGGCTAGTGACCCAGACTCTGTCCCCTCTGCTTTCAGGTTCTTCAGAACTCCGATCCACTCTTGGATCCACCCGGACACTTTTCTCTTGGCCGCCAGCAGCACTTTGCAGCAGATCGCCATTCGAATCGACGACGAAACCCGACCCCGAAAGGCACCTATGCACCCGGCTTCCCTGGGTGAGGTAACACGAGTACTCCGGTGCTCCCGTGGGTAGAGACTCTTCAAAGTCCTAGATCTCAAAGGGTTTTGTCCTAGTCCTCTTTTAAGTAGGGGTGGGCGGAATTTGCGTAGTCGCGCTACGCAAAGCTCCGCGAAACGGTAAAAAATCTCCGCGAGCACGCAAGAGTCCGCGAACACGCGGAATTGCTTGTTCCGCCCGTTCGCGAAGCTTTTTTCCTGTTCGCGAACGCTGTTTGCGTGCTCGGGGAGAAATATCTCGCGAACACGCATTTTGAAAGCGCGAACAAGCAAAAAATTCCGCGAAGCCGCGGATCGCGGAATTTTTGGCAATTTCGCGTTCTCCGCAGAGCGCGAAATTACCCAAATTCCGCAAATTCCGCGAGCGGAACGGAATTTACCGCCCAGGCCTACTTTTAAGTGTCCCTTTTCTCTATTTTCCCGATCCCGACTTTCTCCATAGAAGTCAACGGCGTATCGCGGTTGTGTATTTACACTGCACGCGTCTCCCGTAGGTCCCCTGTGTCACTACCTTGGGTGGTTCCTTGTGGTCCAAGCACTTCTAGAGGCTCTAGGCCTAGTGTCTAGTTCAGTCGTGGTTCGCATACCACTTTATTGGTATATGGTTTGGTACGCCCCTAGGGCCCAAACGTGTATTTGTGCTATTACTGTGACTTAATAACTTATAACTTATGTACTTCGAACTCTAGCCTCATAAAGAGACTAGAGGGGTGTGTTTAGCAATAAATACATATATTTTGAATATTTACTCTTTCATTTGGTCACTCAGGAGATTATAGACTGGTAAAACAAGCTGCTTTACATTCCTTCAAGACTTAGCCTGAAGGCTGCTCTCCATAGCTACCACTAGGATAGCTTTCAATAAAGGTTGTCTTTAACCTATCTCCAATAAGGGGTTGTTTGGACTGGTGCAAGGTGCCCACTATAATTAGTGGACAGCATATGCCAGGCCAACTTCTCACACATAGTCCACTATATCTTGCTTTGGGGGCTTGAGAGGTAACTCCCATCCTTCCTTCACCAAGCACAGTGGACCCCTCACAGGGTGGCCAAACAGAAGTTCAAAAGGGCTGTAACCAACGCCCTTCTGAGGCACCTCCCTATATGCGAATAAAAGGCAGGGCAAGAGTATGTCCCATCTACGCCTAAGCTTTTCTGGGAGCCCTTTAATCATGCCCTTCAAGGTTTTGTTGAATCTCTCAACTAAACCATTGCATTGTGGGTGAGAGGGTGTGGTGAACTTATAAGTCACTCCACACTCCTTCCACATTGCTTTTAAGTACCCAGACATGAAGTTAGCACCCCTGTCTGATACTACCTCCTTAGGAAAGCCCACTCTTGAGAAGATTCCCAGGAGGGCCCTTGCCACCACAGGTGCTGTAGTGGTCCTGAGGGGAATAGCTTCTGGGTACCTGGTGGCATGATCCACTACCACCAGGATAAACCTGTGCCCAGAGGCTGTTTGGGGATCCATGGGACCAACAATGTCAATCCCTACCCTTTCAAAGGGCACCCCCACCACAGGTAGTGGTATCAGGGGGCCTTTGTAGTGCCACCTGCTTTGCCACTGGCTTGGCAGGTTACACAGGAGCGACAAAACTCCTTACTGTCTTCAGACATGTGGGGCCAGTGAAAGTGAGGGACAATTCTGTCCCAAGTCTTGTTCTGGCCCAGGTGACCTGCTAGGGGAATATCATGGGCTAGGGTCAATAGGAAGCCCCTGAACTTCAAAGGTATTACCAACCTCCTGGTAGCACCAGGCTTGGGGTCTCTACTCTCTGAGTACAGGAGTCCATCATCCCAATACACTGTATGGGGACCACTAGCTTTCCCAGCAGCCTCAGCAGCAGCTTGCTGTCTGAGGGGTTCAAGGGAGGGGCAGCTCTGCTGCTCCTGGCTCAGATCTGCCCTAGAAGGTCCCCCTGTCCCCAAGAACTCAACCTGGTCAGGTTCAAGTTCCTCTGGGACAGTTCCTTCTTCAGGGCTGAGATCATCCCCCTCAAGGGACTGATCTTCCTCCTGAGCCAAGGGGAAGGCACTGCCTTAACCCTACTACTCCTCCTCTTGGAAGGCACTTGGTCCATTCTTCCAGAATCCAAGGCCTGTTCAGTGCTAGACATTTTGGCTTGTGACCTGGTCACAGCAAACACATCTGCAGGGATCCCCAGCATTTCTGCATGGGTCCTGAGCTCCACTTCTGCCCAAGCAGAAGTCTCTAAGTCATTGCCAAGCAAGCATTCGACTGGTAGGTTTGCACTTACTACAACCTTCTTAAGGCCAGTTACCCCTCCCCAGGAGAAGTTAACAACTGCCAGAGTATGGTCTGTTCTGACATTGCTAGCATTGGTCACTTGGTACATCTCACCAAGCATAACTTGCCCAGGAAGCACAAGGTCTTGTGTCACCATTGTGACACTTGCCCCTGTGTCCCTAAATGCCAAAGCCTCACGTCCATTGATTAAAGGCTGTTGTCTGTACTTGCCCAGATTACTGGGACTCACAGTGGAGGTCACATCCATGCCTCCATCACAGACTAACACAGCCTGAGTCAGTTCTCTGACTAAGTCAGAGCCCAACTCAGTTCCCAGGGTGAACCCTACTAAACCCTTTGCTGGAGCACTTCCACCAACTGCACTAGGGGGAACAGGTGCCTTAGGGGCATTGGTGGGTGCTGGACTGGAGTCTTTGGACTTGGTGCAATCACTGGTCCAGTGGGTCTTTTGCTTACAGACCTTGCACCATGGTTTTCTTTGGCCTTTCCCTTTGGTAGACTGTGAATCCCCACCAGAAGAAGATTTTTGGGGGCCTGATGAAGACTTTTGATCTTTACCCTTCTCCCCACCCTTGTCAGAGTTCTTAGCATCTTGCTTCTTGGTTTCCCCACCTTGGTTCTGTACCTTCTGCTTCACCCTGGTCCTGACCCATTTGTCTGCCTTCTTTCCCAATTCTTAGGGAGAGGTCAGATCAGAGTCTACCAGGTATTGATGCAACAGCTTATTTTGACAGTTATTAAGAATCTGCTCCCTCATTATCAGATTGTACAATCCTGAGAAGTCACACACCTTACTGCCCATCAACCAGCCTTCCAGAGCCTTGGCAGAACAATCCACATAGTCTACCCAGTCTTGAGTCTGTGCTTTTTGGGTGTCTCTGAACTTCAACCTGTACTGTTCAGTGGTTAGGCCAAACCCATCAATAAGAGCACTCTTCAAGACCTTGTAATTATCAGCATCCTCCTCTCTAACAGTGAGGAGCTTATCTCTACCTTTGTCAGCAAAGGAGAGCCACAAGATTGCTGCCCACTGCTCTTGAGGGACCTTCTGTACTTTACAGGCCCTCTCTAATGCAGTTATCCATTTGTAGATATCATCCCCACTCTGGTAGGGAGGGACAATCTTGCTCAGGTTCCTATGGTCATAGGACCTTTCCCTGTCTCTAGGGACATGGCTGCCACCATGGGACTCTAGTCCCAACTTTCTTCTCTCTCTAAGGAGATCTAGGGATTCCCTATCTAAAGCCAATTGTTTTTTTCTGATTTCCAGCTGAGTTTCCTCATACTGGACCAGTCTGGTTCTCCTCTCATGAGAGGATTCCCTCCTGTGAGAGGAGACAGAGCTCCCTATAGAGGTGCCAGAGTGGTTAGACTCCTGAGAAGGAGATCTAGACTTCCTGGGCACACTCTTAATCCTTCCTGGGGGGACAAAGAGGGTGTCATCTTGATCATCCTCATCATCGTCCACAGGAGGGATTGGGTTATCCAGGTCAGGGTCATTGTCACCCTCCTGGCCAGTTTCAGAGGGGGGGCTGGGGGTATTGGTACCCCTGGCCTCGTCCTCTTCTTCTGCCCCACCCTCAGCTCCTACCCCTTCAGTCCCTACAGGCTTACTAAGGTCATAAGCCACCAACAACTCCTTGAGGTGTTGGGTGGTGGGGCTTTGGCCTGTCCTTATTTTTCTCAAGTTACATAAAGCTCTCAATTCCAAGAATGGGAGTGTATCATACTTGGAGGGTGGAAGCTGAATGGCTTCCTGCAAGGATTCTTTGGATCCTGCCCTTAAAGACATTACTAGTGTGGTGTGGTGTATGCACTACCTACTCTAGTGTGGCCTACTAAACTCTCTTGAGTTGTAGAAAGGGTTGTGCTATCCCTTAACACACAACTCTAAGTTCAGTAGAACTTACTGTATTCTAAGCTTAAATTATATGTACCTTAGGTACCTTTAGTGGTTTTCAGTTGATCAATTCAATTGAGATTATCTGGTAAAACAATAGCAAGCTGGAATCCCACACGCTGCACACCAATGTGAGAAGTTGGCCTGGTATATGCTGTCCACTAATTATAGTGGGCACCTTGCACCAGTCCAAACAACCCCTTATTGGAGATAGGTTAAAGACAACCTTATTGAAAGCTATCCTAGTGGTAGCTATGGAGAGCAGCCTTCAGGCTAAGTCTTGAAGGAATGTAAAGCAGCTTGTTTTACCAGTCTATAATCTCTTGAGTGACCAAATGAAAGAGCACCACACCAGGTATCCAGCATCCTATGACCGGTTTCGGGGTTTCACCCCTCTTCAGCCAGGATAGCTTGATTCCAGTGGCATGGAGAGCACGGGACCCACGTCTGGGCATACCCGTCCCACTCGGGGTGACAAATGCAAAAACAACAGTTGATGGACAGTGTTGGACTTGGCCCTTATTTTTCCCTGAATTTTTCGCTTTTCCCCCAGCCTTTTTACTGACATGGTGGGTCTGAACTGAAAATAATAAATACTGTGTAATGGTGTCACTGTCACTTTTAAAATGGACGCCATTCCTGCCTGCCCTTGTGTCGCCTGACTGAGTTGAGTGGCGGTCTAGATGTTGTTTTCCAGCACTCCCAGCTTTTGGAGGGAAACCTGGCAGCCAGGGTGCCATACACCTCCCCCTAAACCAGTTAAGACCGGTTCCCCAGGGAACCTTCTGGAAGTTGCCAGCCTTCTCTGGTAGGTGGGGTGAGGGGCGGATATATAGGGGGGCAGGGCTGCCATGTGCTCAGTGACAGAGCAGGAGAAGTGACTGAGGGGGAACTCTGCCAGGAGGTACCGCCACATTGGGCCTGTGTGCTGGCCCCTGAGCCCATCTACACCCCTCTGTTGTCCCCCTGGGCTAGTAAAGAGACACTGCCGGAGTGGAGGCTGCTGGGTTGGCAGGATTGCAACCATAATGGAGGATGACTGTTCCTAGGAACTGCTGCTTCAGGACTAGTGAGCCGCCCTGCTGGCCGCTGATCTCGCCCTGCATTACCTGTCTCTTGGCCCCTAGCGCCTCGTGAGCGCTATATTGAGACTCCCCGTACTCCAAGGAAGAGAGGAGCGTGGGCGCGACCTTCCTCTGTGGGGCCCTGGACTTGTGAGGTCCCTAGCGCCTGGGGAGCGCTTTACTTTAATTGTCTGTCGCCTGCCTGCTTGGGGAGGAGCGGGTGCCTACCCCGCATTGCCAGCCTTCGCGGGTGCCTACCCCGCGTGAGTGGCTACAAATTAAGCGGGTGCCCACCCCGCGTGTGTGGCGCGACGTGGTGCCTAAGAAACCAACGGGAGCCCACCCCGTGGATTTTATACTCATTAAACGGGAGCCTACCCCGTATTGCCCCAGCGCAAGAGAAAGTCGCCCAGGATCACCGCCGCGGCCGGGGGAGCGCTGTCGCGCGCTGGAAGGAAGCCCGTGTGGCCAGGAAAGGTGAGCAGCGTATTCGGAAGTGCCGTGGGAGCCTACCCCGTGCCTTCCTGCCTTGTGAAACCCAGGGCGGGAGCCCACCCCGCACTCTGGGATTGCCGGAAAAGTCACCGCCGCAACCCGGGGATCTGCGAAGGGCCGCCGCTCTGCCTGTGGCGACCCGGAAGAAGACGGACCTCGGCCGAGCCGGCCGGAAGTAGGTGGGGGCTCCCCGGGACCAGAGGAGAGCCCTGAGAGGAAGCAGGATCTGCCTTAAAGTCCTGGGTCCCACAGGAAGGGGCCCCGGGTGAAGAGGGAGCCTCGTGTCTGCCCAGGAGCCAGGCGGGAGCCTACCCCACGCTGGCCCCAACGCCGCCGGAGACTTCGCTCCGGAAAGGAAGGTGGAGGAGGGGGCTCTCTGTGAGCGGAGGAGAGCCCCGGGTGCCGCCGGAGTCGTTTGGAGCCTCGCCAGCTCCAGGACAAAGTCCCGGGTCCCAGGAGGGGCCCCGGGTGAAGAGTGGAGTGCTGCCTGAAGCAGCGCGACGCCTGCAGGGCTCCATGTGAGGAGAGAGCCCGGCATACTGAGAGCGGCCAGGAAAAGTCCTGCCAGAAGGAGTCAGCCGCACATCGAGGGAGGCCAGAGGAGTCCTCCAGTGAGCCCGGTGAGTGGGGCTCTGCCTTGCCTTGGTGGGGGAGGTATCGGGGCACATTGCCGGTGCCCGCCCCCAGTACCGTGCTGATCCTTACAGCTGCCCCGACTGACAGTGGGCAGTTGCAACGGTTTGGGAGCACTTGGCCATACTTGGGACTACCGAGCCCCCGAGGGGACTCCAACTCATTCAGGGCCAGCTCCATTTCCACAGCGGTCCGCCGGACAGTGGCCGCTGCAACGCTGAGCGTGATATTGTGTTAAGAACCCCAGTGGGGGGGGCAGCTCTGACTTCCGAGCCCCAGAGGAGGGGGCTCCACCGTCCTGGTGTTGTTGTGGGGGGCTCCAAGGTAACGGTGCTGACCTGACCCTATCCTACTGCCCTGCCCACTGCTAATGAGGCTCATACCGGGCGCTACGCCCTAGGTGCTGTTTATGCTGGGGTTGCCCCTATGTTTAGGTTGTACGCCTACTTCAGGCTGTGGGGGTTTTTCAGGCCTAAGGTGCGTGCCGGATATGTGGGTACTGTTTGGTGCCTTCTCTAATGTATGCTGAGCTGATGCCTCATGTGCTTAAATGTGTGTGGTGCCTGGCCTAACGTGTATATGCCTACTGGGCTCATGTTATTGGGATTTACTCCTATTGAGATGCCCCTGCGTTTATGCCTAACAGGCCTGTGAGTTATGATCCTGTTTCATGATAAGGTTTCTATGCCAATGGTTCATGCCAGAAGGGTGTTAATGTCCTGCATAATGTTTTTAATGCCCTATAATGTTACATGCATTCTACGCCCTGTGTTTTTCTTTACTAATGATGCCTAATGCAGATGTCTAAGCCTGATGTTTGCTGCTTATTGAAGTGAGGCTTATTCATGGTCTTTTACCCCACAGGTACGGACTGATCACAACTATTATTACTAGTGACTTGCATTCATTCTGTGCTTATAATGATTCTGGCAGCGGCCCGATTGGCGCTGCCCTGTAAATAGTCCCCACTGTTTATATCTACCGGGTGCAGGTTGGCGCCGTGTTACCACTGTGGTTACATTCTGCTATGCTGATTGCATAATACATATGCTGTTTTTCTTACTCCAACTGGTGTGGTCTCCTTTTTGTAGTGTGCCTGGTGGGTCGCCTGTGTGTGCTGCGCGGATGCTTTACACAATGCTCCTGGTTTAGCCTTCCCGCTCCGCACCACGCTACCCCGTTTCTAACATTGGTGGCAGTGGTGGGATAGGACTTGTGTTTGCGCAGTACCACCGCGACAACTGGTTGCACTGCAACTTGAGCACTTAGAAAATCACAGATTTGGGGATTGTTTTGCTGACTGTATTTCCTCCTGGAAGTGTTGTTTTGGGGATTGTGTCTCCCTGTTGCACTGTGGGTGGTGTATCCCGAGGGTATCTCACCAGGATGGGGTTAACCTACGACGAGGATTGCCTGGGGGAGTACACTGAGCAGGAGGTGATAGACCTCTGCCGAGAGAGAGGGATACCCACAGAAGGCAACACCCGCAGGAAGTTGTTCCTCTATGAGGCCCTGAGAAGGGGGGAACCCTTAGAGCCCTGCGGGGACCTTTCCGATTACCCCTCCGCATATTTAAGGGATGGATTTGGTAGAGACCGTGAGGAGGACTCTGAGAGTGAGGGGTCCCAGTCCATAACCCTGGAGGGGGGTGACTTTGAGGAGGAAGAGGATGTTAGGGCAGAGACACCAGTAGCGAATGAGGCCACCATAGAGAGGGAGTCCCGTGCTGGGTCCAGCCCCGGGGGCACTGCCCCACCCCTTTCCCTGTCCCCAGAAGAGTGGGTAGATAGGAGAGAAGAAAGGGAGCATCAGCTGGCGCTGGAAAGGCTCAGAGTGGAGCTAGCGCAGCTGAGAGTTGAAGAAAAGAGGCTAGAGACCGAGCGGGTCCTAGCACAGGAGAGAATGGCTGAGGCGGAGAGGGCCTTCACCAGGGAGAGACTAGCTCAGGGGGGTAGGTTGTCCCCTGAGAGTGGTGTCTGTGGTCTGGATTCACCAGTGAGGGTGGGATCCAGTGGTGGCAGCGAAAGTGAAGCCAGTGCAGGAAGTCCCACTCCCAGAGCCCGGAAGATGGTGCCTGATCCCCAGAAGGAGGGGGGCAGGTTGGAGTTTAGGGGCGGCAAGAAACTGTCCCATCAGTCTTGGGGGGAGTATGTGGACGTGTGTTGGACCGCACTGGAGGAGTGGATGGTGTGTGGCATGGTGACAGATGGGGAAGGGCTGTTCCGCCTGATTATCAGGGAGCACGTGCTCAGGAGTTGTTTTCCCAGGTTGCACCACTACCTGTTGCAGTGTGGGCTCTCCGACCCCAGGGAGCTTGCACGGGAGGCAGACCTTTGGGTGAGTGCCAGAGAGTCTGAGAGGGCATTGGGGAGTGATCCTGAAGGGAGTGGTGCAGGGATCTTCCAACCCAGCGAGGTGGGAGAGGTGGAGAATAGCCCAGCTAGGTCCCAGGATAGTGAGAGGGTTGTAGGGCCTCACATCCTATCTATAGGAAGGAGTGAGATGGGGAGGTGTCCCGAGGTGCCCCAACCGCAGTCTCAGGGCCTGGAGAGTTCCATAAGGGAACCCCAGGTTGGGAGCCTAGGCTGTCCCGATGGGCCATCCAAGGAAGGGGATCCCCCAGTGTCAGGAGAACCCAGGGCATCTATAATCCGAGCTCCAGGGGTTCTGGGGTCTGCTCAGCCACAGGGTTTAGATCCTGGGCTGGGGTGCCAGGTTCAGGGGCTGCCTGACCTGGAGGGAGGGGCACTTATAATCAAGGTCCCTACCGGTTTCACTTCCAGGGGTACTTCTCCAGGTGGGAGGGTGCGGAACTCTGGAAGGGGGTGCCGAGGGAGGAAGGACTCGCCTCTGGCACCGGCTCAACCGCAGGGCTTTGATCCTGGGTTGGGAGGCCAGGGACAGGTACTGCCTGACCTGGCGGGAGGGACGTCTGTAAGCAGTGTCCCCCCGGAGTTGTCTTCCAGGGGTACTACTCCAGTTGGGAGGGTGCAGAACTCTGGGAGGGGGTGCAGAGGGAGGGAGGACTCGCCTCTGGCACCGGGGCAACCTAAGGGTTTAGACCCTGGGTTGGTGGATCGGTTGCAGGGCCACGGCCCTGGACGAGTGAGAGAGTGGTGGTCTGAGGGTACCCCGCATAGGAGGAGCGTGCGGAACCCCAGAAGGAGAGGTAGGGGGAGGAGAGCCTCGCCCCTGACTTGTGGACAGTGTAAGAGTGTGGTCCCCAGGTGGGAAGACCAGTGGCAGTTTGGGACTGCATGGAGGAGGAGGAGAGTGGTCAACGGGCACTACGGGCCTGGGGCTACTGCCCCCCACTCTGTGAGACAGCCAGGGCCAGAGACCCTGTGAGTCTTAAGAAGGCTCTCCCCTGCGTCTGAGTCTTGAGGGGTTCCCACGCCAGGATAGTTTCAATTTTGGGCTGAAGGGGTGCCACCTGGCCGCTCCCCACCTGGTGCCCCAAATACACTAAAGAACCCTGCCCAATCTGGCACTTACTGGCTTTGATTGATGTCCCCTCTGCTTTCAGGTTCTTCAGATCTTCGATCCACCCTTGGATCCACCCGGACACTTTCGACTTGGCCGCCAGCAGCACTTTGCAGCAGATCGCCATTGAAAACGACGACGAGACCCGACCCCGAAAGACACCTATGCACCCGGCTTCCCTGGGTGAGGTAACTCGAGTACTCCGCTGATCCCGTGGGTATTGACTCTAGAACTGCCTAGTTCTAAAGGGGTTTGCTCCAAGTCCTCCTCTAAGTGTCCTTTCCTTTTAAAAATCCAACCGTGACTTTCCCCATAGAAGTCAGTCATGGTTCTTATACCACTTTTTTGGTATATGGTTTGGTACGCCCCTTTCACTAAAGGTTATCTTTAACCTATCTCCATAAGGGGTTGTTTGGACTGGTACAAGGTGCCCACTTTAAATAGTGGACAGCATATACCAGGCCAACTTCTCACATTGGTGTGCAGCGTGTGGGATTCCAGCTTGCTATTGTTTTACCAGATAATCTCAATTGAATTGATCAACTGAAAACCACTAAGGGTACCTTAGGTACATATAATAACGAGCTTAGTATACAGTAAGTTCTACTGAACTTAGAGTTGTGTGTTAAGGGATAGCACACCCTTTCTACAACTCAAGAGAGTTTAGTAGGCCACACTAGAGTAGGTAGTGCATACACCACACCTCACTAGTAATGTCTTCACTACCAGGAACCAGTGGGCTCCTGCCATCCAAATATGACAACCTCCCCAGGCGTAACGTTTCCCAAAATATACGCAGACTCTTCCATATACAGGACAGTGCAAAAGATCAATTCCCAAGAGCCGCGTGCTTAATCCTGGACCTTGAAAAGGCCTTCGATACACTACTATGGCCGTACTTATTCACTGTCCTCCAAAAAATACGTGTCGGACCGGTCCTGATGGCATACACACAACTCCTCTATTAGGGCCTCACATCCAGGGTGAGAATGGGGAAGTACATTTCAACCCCATTCCCGGTGGAGCGGGGGACTAGACAGGGGTGCCCCCTGTCTCCCCTCCTGTTTGCCCTGGCAGTGGAACCCCTGGCCATCCGCTTGCGCCAGGGGGGCGGGGCATGGGGCATTCCAATAGCAGACACGGTACACTGCGTGTCCCTGTACGCGGACGACCTCCTGATCTATGTGCGAGATATCACGAGTGACCTTACACCAATTTGGGCAATATTACAAGGCTTTGCTGAAGCCTCCGGTCTTAAGGTCAATTGGGACAAATCCACGATCTATCCACTAAGTCCTCATCTGGCTCCCTCGGAGGTATCAATAGGACCCCAGACACTTGGGTGGAACGCTGCGGCACCTCGGTATTTAGGGGTGAGACTCTATCACTCACCCGAGAACCTCTATGAAGGGAATCACCGCAAGACTTTGGCGGGGCTACGTACTGTTCGAGTACTGCCCATAAAAAGCACCAGGAGACTCTATCAAATGCTTTCTCTGCATCTAATAATATAAGCACCATAGGGTCTCCTGTGACTGCCATAGCTTCGAAAAGCGTAACGGTTCTTCTAACGTGATCTATAGTCTCCCTCCCCGGTATAAATCCGTGCTGTCTGGGCGAGATGACTCGTCCAATGATCGGGCTCATACGATTGGCCAGCACTTTTGAGTATATTTTGGTGTCTGTGTTAATCAACGTATTTGGTCGGTATGAACCTGGATCTATAGCAGGCTTCCCCTTCTTCAGGAATACCACTATGTTGGCTTGTGCCCATGAATTTGGGGGAGGTTCCCCTGATTGTACCTGACAGAGCATGTTTGAAAAGTAAGCCCCAAGAGAGGGCCAGAAAACTTTGTCTGGCCAAGCGGCTTTCCCTGCTGAAAGCTCGCTAAGCGCTTTAAATATTTCGGCGGGTGAAAAAGCAGCAGCCAGGGCTTCCTGTTCCTCTGAGGAAAATTTCTCGCAGCCGACAGTGGCTAGATAATCACCAACTGCATTCACCCCGCTATCCTCGCTCTCTTTCTCAGAGTCGTATAATTTCATATAAAACCTACGGAATTCATCATGGATCCCTAGAGCTGTAGTAACCAAGTACCCATTTTCATTCTGGATTGCTATTATCTCACTCCTCATGTTTTTCTCTCTGGTACGCATTGCCAGTAAGCGCCCTGCCCTTTCCCTACACTCGTAGCATTCCTCCCTTCGCATCGTATACTTCTCAGTAACCTTGGCAATAACTACATCACCTAACTCAGCTTTAGCTAGGGCAAGTCTATTCAAGATACCATCCATATTCTCTCTGACCTCTATCGCCTTGACTAGTTGTTCTTCAATTAATGTTAATCTCTGGTATAGTTCGGTTAGTTGCTGACGTTGTTTTTGGAGCTGTATAGACTGAAACTTAATGTCTCTCCTCGAATACCTGCCATCAGGGCATCCCAAACCATACCAATTCGGGCACTCCCTCTGTTATATATCAGAAACTCTTCTATCCATTTTTTCATGTTGGCGATATACCCCTCATCCACTAGCAACCCCCTTTCAAAGGACCAATTCTGTCGTGCCCTCTCTTCCCCAATCTGCAAAATCTCTAGAACTAGGGGATTGTGGTCTGACATCACTCGGGGAAATTTTTCAATATAGCATTTCCCCATTAAACCCAGAGAGACGAGAAAATAGTCCAACCGGGCAACCGTTCTATGAGGAGCAGAATAATAGGTACTTCCAGAATCTGGATTTGCCATTTTAAGATTCCTCCAAGCATCTAATAGCCCATTTCCTTCCACTAAGTGGGACAGAGCCCTGTAGACCCTGAGTTTTCGGCCTTTATATGAACCCTGGCTGCCGCCCCATTGTAGACCGATCCCATTGATGTTTAGATCCCACACATTATGATCGGGGTTGGCCATCCTGCTAGTTCCAGGTTCAAAAACTCGAAAATCTCGGGGTCGCCCCACGTTGGACCATATATCGAACATAGGGTCAATGAAGATGTATGTATATGTAGCTCTACAATAACCCATCACCCATATTTGTCGACCAGTTGTTTCTTACAGACAATCTCTTTTCCCCGTGTTAAGATAGCCGCCCCTCTAGTTCTGGTGCCCTGTGTAGTGTATGCTATGAGATTATACCCTAACTGGTCTAAAGCTTTTTTGTCAGCACCCATGATGTGCGTCTCTTGGAGACAAACAATTTCAGATTGTAGCATTTTAAGGTCTTCTGCAACCCTACGTCGTTTACCTGGATTGTTCAAACCACAAATGTTAACAGACGCTATCCTTATATTTGTCCTGCTGGTCATTTTTCTGCTTTCAATAAAAGCTGCCACCCTCCATGAAACCCCCTCTCCTTGCTCTTTTGTTCCCACCGAAATCTCCCTAGTGCTTGTTGTGCCCCATTTCCTCCCTTAACTATCCCGACCCCATCCCTCCTCCCCCCCTTCTCCCTCCCTAGAGGCCCTCCCTCTCCCTTACCCCCCGCCCTGTTAGTGAGACTGACAGACCTTACGAGGTCTGGGTGATGGTGTCTGTGTCCCTTCCCCCCGCCACTCGGTGCCCCCTACAGTTCCAATCCATAAGTCTACTGAAGCCTGGGCAGGTCCTTTCTTCAACGCTTCTCCTCCCTTCTTCATTATGCTACTGATAGATCTGCCCTTACTTCCGTATTTCATCCAAATATTCCTTTGCCTTTATTTCAGATGTAAAGACTCTCACTTTGTTGTTGTAGATTATTTTTAGACGGGCTGGATTTAACAGATATGCCTCTGCCCCTTGCGCCTGACAAGATTGAGTCAGTTGTCTCAAGCGCTAGCGCCTTTCCACAGTCACATGGCAGAAATCAGGTTGCGTAAAAAAGATTGTCCTTCATACGATCATTTAGAGTCCGGGCGAGCTTTGAGGAATACTGCTTCATGCAATAGATAGTTCCCAAAATATACTATGATAGCTCTTGGTAGCCGTGGATCTCCTGGGTGAGCCTGCCTTGGGTTTTTAAGCATGACGGGATAGCGGTGGACCCGTTGGACCTCTATGTCCCAGTTCCACTGTTGGAGTTCCGGAAAGGCCCCCTTCAACAGTTTTAGGACATAGGCTCTGATGTCTCCCCCCTCTATGCCTTCTTCTATGCCCAAGATCCTTAAATTATTGCATCTTAGGCGATTTTCGTAATCCTCAAGCTTCCATTGCATATCCACTATCTGTGCTCCCTGTGCTTCCGTTTGGTCTTGTTCTTTCGCCACTTCGCTTTCTAAGCCGGCCGTACAATCCTCTACCGCTGTAATCCTTTCATCAATTTCAGTGCAGGCTTTCGCAATCTTTCTGACTGCCCCTTGTAGCTTTTTTGTGGCCAGGCGGGTTTTTTGCCATCTCCTCGTGTCTCTTCCTGATGTTGTTTGATTGAGACATATATCAGTCTCAGGGTCGGCTCCTCAGGGTCTTGACTGCTCTGTGCTTTTGTGTCTGCCATATAAGGCTCCTCATATGATTTTTGATTGGCAGAATAGTCCCACTTTAAAGCACAATTTCCTTGTTTCCTCGGGCCCTCCTTACCCTGGGCCTGAGTCGTCCGCTCCTTACTCCGCCTCAGATTTTCTTCCTGCGGACTACCGTATCGGGCCCTTCCAACTGGCAACTAGGGTTGGAGCTGGAGGATATGGACACACTCTCACCCTCAGATATTGCCGCGCTTGTATCCGAGCCATCCGTCAAGGAAAAAAACTTGTCCCCTAAGTCCAGGGATTCTTCGAGGGATCTGTAGCTTGCAGCTCCCTTTACTAACGCCTGTGTCTCTGGTCCTGCCCTACTGCAAGAAGGAGGGCATGAAGCCTCTGGCATGATCTCATGACACTCTACAAGATGGGGCACTTCTTCAGGTTGAAGGTCAATTTGCCCTTCCCATACCCCTGAATCTTTAGGAATTAATGTGTTTGAGGGGGTCTCTTAGCCTGGAATGTTTGCCACTTGTTCTGACCCCAGCTCGTCCCTCTTATTATTATTATTATTAGCACCATCATTACAGCTCAGCTCTTCTCGATAGGTTGTGGGTTGGTACTCTCCAATCCCATCATCTCCTACCTTGTTGGTGATGCTGGTGACGTTATGTCGAGTTCCAGGATTCACCGTCGTGGGAGTGAAGAATTCGGTGATCGGCTGCTGCAGTTGAGAGTCCACTTTAGCCCCTGTACCCTTCTTGTCTACAGTGGCACTGATCTTGTTAGGGTTAGCCTCTGATCCCTTGCTTCCTTTAGGTGCGTTCTAGGGGCCACAGAGGAGAGTGGTTTTTGGTCCCTTGAGGCGTGGAGGGGGGCATGCCGCCATGGTAGTGGTTATAGGAGCCTGCTGCGCATTCTCTCCACTCCGATCCCTGGCTGAGCGGCCAGATTTGGGAGGCATTCCGGTTTTGGCGCTTCTCCGAGCCGAGAACCACCTGGGCCGTACTGTGAGCAAAGCCAGGAGCTCAGCAGCGGCTCGGGCGGTGAAAGTGATCCGTTTAAGGGAGCCCCCCAGCGCTTTCAGGACTGCCTGAGTCTCGGCGGCCACATGGATCACGGAGCCGCTTCCCAATCCAAAGTAAGTACTCCACACGTTGTGCTCCCTCCACGGTGTAGTTATGAGTCTTCCGAGGCCCGGTACCATTACTAACGGGAGCATCAAGTGGCGCGGGTTCGGGCGACCGCAGCGGTCTCTCACGCAGACGCCATCTTAGTCCACTTAAAATAAATTCTCAACA
Source organism: Calotriton arnoldi (assembly GCA_963921515.1). Classification (NCBI taxonomy): domain Eukaryota; kingdom Metazoa; phylum Chordata; class Amphibia; order Caudata; family Salamandridae; genus Calotriton; species Calotriton arnoldi. The sequence goes on along the minus strand of CAWUFW010007005.1, from coordinate 309,492 downwards.
TACAAAGGATGCAAATGCATTGGTGGAGTTCTTCTGTCCCTAGCATGAGTACATCCTTGCATTTACAGCCATGCCCAGGGTTTTGCAAAAAGGCTCCTGTTGAATATATATTAATGAGGCAGCATTTTAGGGCCACTTATGAATTGGCGAGCTGGGCGGAAACTGATCAACTGTAGTGCAAAACATAGGTCAGGTCACATCAGTCTGTCAAACCACACGAACTGGATTGCGACATCCCCTTATTACATCAGTGACTAAGCCCCTAAAATCATTATTTTAAAGACAGTACTGAGAAACTGCTAAACTTAATAAGAAAAAGAGAGCAATGCAAAAACTAGGTATTGCTGCTTCTGTGTAACAGGCAGATAGGGGTCACGATACTGAACATCGCTGTCTTAAATATTTCTGAACAGAAGTCAGATCCATTAGGCACATGGGCAAAAATATCAATATGTCCACAAAAAAACCGAAGTCTCGGTTAAAGAACCTAGCCAAAAGGTACAAAAAAAGGGATTTTCCGCTCAGTGAGAGTCAGAAAAAAGCAAAAAAGGAAAAATGTCCTTTCTTGAGTCCCCTCACTCACCAGGGTTTCCCACGGTGACATGCTTCATCATAGGGGCGTGCTACGACTTGCGACACTACGTAGGAGCACTTATTGTGAGTGACTATGTGTAGTGCGGTATTGAGAGTGGAGTGGGTGAATTAAAAATATCTAGCTAGTGGGTGAAATAGATTTATTCTGGCTCCTAGCCGATATATTAAAAACGGGGTCGGTCCCCTATGACAGTGGTTCCCAAAGTGTGCGCCGCGGCACCCCTGTGCGCCGTGATGAGAAGCCAGGGTCGCCGCGCCGCCGCGCAGGATGTGGGTCGTGGAAATTGCAGCCGCAGCGCAAAATGCGAGGGGGGTTTGAAATGCCACCTTCAAAATGGTTTGGCCCAATAGCGCACTGCCGCCATACGCATACGTACGCCCGCGTCGTACGTGCTTTAAGATGCGTAGTCTCAGCATTTCCGGCATACGCAGCTCGGAGCGTTTGAGGATCGTTGTTGCTGACTGCCGTGTTGTGCCATGCCTCGTGGGACCCTCTTCACCAGGAAATAGGTAAGTAAGGGCTTGTAGTGCCGCGCCCTCGATACGCACTTTCTTGTAAATGTGGGATTTGTGATCATGGGCATTCAGTGCCCAACACGAATTCCTGGGTGGAATCTCCCTGAGAAATGTTCCACCCCTTCCCCTGTTTAAGCAAATGTGAAAAGAAATTGGGTTATGAAGAGTTGACGAGAGGACCCTTTTCATGAAACGTCCTCCACTTTTAGATTTTTGTTGCATGACTTGTGCCCTTCGGGGATATTATCTTGAAAGATAAACGTGTTTAATGTATCGACAAATCAGAAAATATACCAAGAACACTTTCATGCTGAGATTTTCCCCGCTTCGCTTATTTGCTGCCCAGCTTCTATGAAACTGAGGTGACATTTGACCTTCATAAACTGCCGAGATTGACGTAAAAGAGCATTATGGTCAGATTCACGCCTCATTCTAGATGAGTATGTGTAGTTGCATATCTGCATTTACGTTCAAAGCACCAGAGCAAACGTGTGCGTTAATTCGCAGAATTAAGCAACACGAAGCAATTCTCACGTGTTACTCTGAGAAAAAAAAATATCAATATCCTCAAAATGCAGTGAAACTGCGAGCTGCCAACTTTGGAGCTGGGGAACCGGGTTCGACCCTCGACGTCGGCTCAGCATCCTGTGTCATTCTGGGCAAATCACTTAATCTCCCAGCGCCTACCAAAAAAGAATAAATGAATGTATCCTTGTGTAACGTAACTGGTGCTCTTCGGGTCGAATTCGCGCTATATAAATCTGCAGCAAAAAATAAAAAATTAAAAAATCCAGCCGACCAAAACACAGAAAAAGGGCAAAACTATTCAACTGTCAAATGACATTCACGAACGTTCCTATTATGACGGCTGTTTCAAATTCATGCGCAACGTTGTACCAAGTCCAATATCAGGCAAAAAATCATAATATTGAAGACATATATTTTGGATTCTTAAATGGTGGAATTATTTAATGATTGCGAGAGAGGGTGTTTGTGCGCTGCTTAATAAACCTGTGGTGGTATCCCCGAGGTCGGGCTTACATCCCGCCCACCGGTACAAAAAATGGTGGGGAGCCACGGCCAACTGCCAATTAGGTCAAGGGAGCCACGGGTCAAAAAAGATTGGGAACCACTGCCCTATGATGAAGCATGTCACCGTGGGGAAACCCTGGTGAGTGAGGGGACTCAAGAAAGGACATTTTTCCTTTTTTGCTTTTTTCTGACTCTCACTGAGCGGAAAATCCCTTTTTTTGTACCTTTTGGCTAGGTTCTTTAACCGAGACTTCGTTTTTTTTGTGGACGTATGATTATATTAGGAGGGTGGACCTAGCATATCCCTCTTTCTCCCCCCCTTTTTTCTGATCCTGTGATTTACAGCACCCAGCTGTGGGAGTCAATAGATTTAGTTGTCACACGTGACACGACCTTCAAACATGACTGAGATTACCGGACTCACGTTCTCAGAAGAGGAAGTTGAAAGAACAATCGCATCAATGCTCCCCCTAGCAGGGACACCACATAGAGACTCGGACGAATCCAGCCAATGTTGGGACAAACTGTCTGAACTTAAAAGGAATCAAATAAAAACCTTGGTACATGGCATCATGATGACCGAGTATTTAAGATCTAATACTGCCCCACGAGGATTACTTGTACGCAATGAGCCTTTCATATTTCAGCAAGATAAAACCTTCAAAAAGGACTGGTCGCTCATTCTCCTGGCACTGCACGAGGGACTGGCTGGTCCTTATAATTAGGACTGCACCACGATTTTCAGAAGAGATGAAAGGAGAAATCCTAACACTAGAAATCCGCCTAAAAACTTTCCAAGGGGTCACTGAGCTCAAAAAACGCCTGGAAGAATTGAACAAATCAATGACGGATTTTGAAATAACCCTAAAGGATACCAAGTACACTAAATTTAAGAAGGACCTGAAATCCTTCTCACACGAAAAAGTTTACCCCTACACCAAGGAAGGATACATCCCGTCAGGATACAATACCTACAGCTACGGGTCTGATACCGGCTCAGACCATTCTGATGGAAGCTACTATCCAAACAACAGAAATAGAAACAGACGACCACGTGGAGGGCGCTTCAGGAACCGAGGAGGACAAAATTATGGCTGGCCAACATACCAAGGACCACCACCATATGGAGGCCCACCACCTTTTTTCTATGGCCCACCTCCCTTCCACCAACAGGCATATCAACAGCAGCCACATATGTTTTGGGATCAAGTGCAGCCGACCGACCCACAAACCCATCCTTTTTTAGGAAGAGGCAAAGGACCACAGAGGGGAAAATCAAGAAGAAGCCAGCAAGTACAATGGGCTCAACCCCTGGAAACCTCCATGGGCCCACCGGAAAACCCAACAACCAGCAACCACCCAGTTTAGTGGTAAACTTGTCAGACATCAATCTAACTTTAACACAAAAATCAGTCCTAGAAAAAGGACTTGGTTTTGTGCCAACTCCGAGTTTGGACAAATTCAGACTCTGCAGTGAAATCAACGAATTCATCAGGAAAATTAAACTCCAGGTTTTCTTCAAAGACAAACCTCCTACCAATAACTCGGAGAGTGACACAAGTCTCCACAAGAAATCCAACTTTACACCACCAGCGGCCTGTCTTCCAGTGGAATTGTTGGCTTTTGAAAAAGCAGTCCTCAAAGAAGTGTCTGAAATAGACCCCAGGTCTATCACAACTTACCATAACACAAGTAAGAAAGAACATGAGGCCATACAACAGCTGGCATTGGAGAAAAAAGTCACAATAAAACCAGCAGACAAAGGCGGCGCCATAGTACTACAAAACACCACTGCATACCGTGAAGTGCGCCTTAAACTGTTGGCAGATGAAAGGAACTATACTAAAATCAAGGAAGACCCGACGGAACGCTTACGCGTAGAAATCGCCTACCTGGTGGAAGAATCCACAGCGAACAATTGGATAACTAAAAAAGAAGCGGATTTTTGGGAAAACAACATCCCCACGATCCCTTACTTCTATACCATCCCAAAATCCACAAATCAATGGAAAAACCCCCAGGAAGACCGATAGTGTCAGGCATTGGGTCAATTCTGGAACCTCTCTCAAAGTTTGCCGACGCTTTCCTACGACCCATCATACAGAGTACTAACACGTACCTTCAGGACACAAAAGCAGTCCTGTGCCTCCTACAAGAACTACAATCCAACCCAACAACCAACATCTTAATTGGGCTTGATGTGGAAAGCCTCTACACTAGTCTACCGCATAAAGAAACCTTACAAATTCTTGAGGAAGTACTCTTCGAAAACCCTTGGGTTTACCACACACCCAGACACGTAGTCCTTGAATGCTGCCGGCTGGCTTTAACTGAGAATTACTTCAGATTCGAAGACACCTTGTTTCATCAAGTGCACGGCACCAGTATGGGGAGTACTTTTGCGCCGAGTGTGGCAGGACTCTACGTCCATCACCTTGAAACACAAAAGATACTAAACCACCAAAATCCGCACATTAGTAAGCTAAAACTCTGGAAACGTTACATCGACGATGTGTTTGTGATCTGGGAAGGCAATGAGACCGAGGCCACGAATTTCATCAGTTGGCTGAACCTACAGGACCCCTTTTTAAAGTTTACTCACACTATGAGTAGGTCCCAATTGGTCTTTCTGGACCTAAACATCATGGCAAATCAAGGTGGTCTGACTACAACTACACATTTCAAACCAACAGCGAGGAACTGTCTTCTTATCTACGACAGCTTCCACCCTAAGCAATTGAAAGATAACTTACCTTTCGGACAATTCTTGCGTCTGAGACAAAATTGTACAGAAAAAGCTGATTATCACATCCAAGCAAAAGACCTAGCAGAGAAACTAAAGGCAAGACAATATCCAAAACACCTAATCTCAACAGCCAAAGAAAGAGCAGCCAACAACCATAGAGATGCTCTCCTTGAACCCAGACAAAAAAACAACACCGTAGAAGATAAAAGACCAATTTGCATTACCACCTATAACATTGCATCAAACAAGGTGACTAAGATCATCAAAAAACACTGGCGGACACTGAATAGTACAAACCTAAACATACCAAGACCCATGTTTAGCCACAGAAAAGGAAAGAACCTTAAAAACTTTTTCGTCCATACTCGCCCCAAAAATAACACCAAATCTGATGGGCAAAAGACCCTGCACACTTTACCTGTGGGACATTATCCATGCAACAACTGCAGTGTTTGCCACCTGACGTCAGCCACGAAGAAAGTGGCTTTCAACAATCAAATGACCTGGGAACTCCGCAGTTTCACAAATTGTAACACTACAGGGGTAGTATATCTGATCACCTGCACCTGCAACCTCCACTACGTAGGGATGACCACAAGAAAAGCCAGTACTAGGATTGTTGAGCACCACAGTAACATCAGGTGCAAGCGGGCGACAACAAAAATGACAACACACTTTATTGAAAATCAACACACACCCAACGACATGAAATGGGTGGTCCTAGAACATGTCAAAGGCAATGACAACCTTGAGCAAAGACTACTCGAGAAAGAACAGCGCTGGGTGTTCAAATTACGTACTGATATCCAAGGTCTCAATGACAATATTCCGTGGGGCCAATTCTCAAGATAAAATCGCAGAGGAACCAGCTACTATGTTATCGGTCTCCGTTTAACCCTTTAGTAAGGGCTCAAAATAGCCCATTTTTGCCACACTAATGAACCCTCGTTGAGAATCATTACTGCTTCCTCTTCAACAGACTTACCCCATCTACGAGAGGAGTAATACACAAGCCCCTCGTAATCTACAAACTCAAAGTCAGGCACACTGGTTTGTTTGTATGTATGTATTGTTTTCCCTCTCCCTTTATGTGAAAATCTCACCTACACCTAGTATTTTCTTTAGTACTTTCTTTAGCCTTTTCCTTAGCTCTTTATTATTATTATTTATTATTTTTTATTTTCATTATTTTTCATTTTTCATGACAGGCACCTATTGTAAAAAATTGCCTTTGACATCACCAAAAGGGCCGCCGGTCTGAGTCAAATGGTGGCGGCCATTTTTTGAAGGTTTCCGCTCTAGTCTTCACTGCATGACAAGGCGGAAACACTTCCTTTCTCCTTTTAAAAACCTGTACTCAGCAGAGACTCGCTAACATGCGGTCGCGAGGGCAAGCAGGTGAACACGCCGGTGAGGATATCTTCTCCAAGTAAGTTAATTCCATTTCAGGAACGGGCAGGACAGCCAGCGGAAACCTCCACAGCGCACCTGCCCCGTATCTTTCTTTAGTAACGAAGCTTTCGACAATGCTTTGTCCTGCTTCCCCACACAGAGTCCGAGACCTCTCCAGTCCCTCAGAGACCATGAAGCATAATCGTGCTATCTAATCAGTATGTTTTTACTCCATATATGTAGTTTTTTCATCGTATTGTCTGTCTGTGTCAGTCCAGGTGCGGTTCTATCATTTATCGTACATCATTAATCACCATCACGGCATTCACGAAAGGCATAAAACGGCCGTGCATGCCTTTGATTGCTCACTATGAGAACGACAACAAACAAATAATCACTTTCGTAAGGTCGTCATGTTTTTTAAAGGGTAATGTCACGTGGTGACATTTTGTTTTTAACTTGCACCAGGCACTGACCACGTCACGACTTGATGTGTCTGAGTAATGCGTGAATAGCTTTCTTAGCCAGACACGGTTAAGCACGCGAGAGCTTAGAGGACGCCATGGATTAGTGATTGGTCACATGGTTGAGTGATGTTGTTGCATTGCGGTCTCAAGAATTCACCTACATCGCATGGAGTAGGTGGTACTCGATAATGCTGTTTTCATTTCTATTACAGATACTACGTGATCATTGGATCGTATATATTAACCATGCCTGCTTAATAATTGCAGCACCACACATTTTTTTCCCTATTTTAGGTCACTTTAGGAGTGGTACAATACAGGGCGGGACCCTGTTTGTCCTGAAGAAGAGCACTGGGGAAGCTCGAAACTAGTTGACGTCCACTAGGGACCCCTGACCCATTGTAGACAGGAACCCTAGAGTCCGACCCCGTTTTTAATATATCGGCTAGGAGCCAGAATAAATCTATTTCGCCCACTAGCTAGATATTTTTAATTCACCCACTCCACTCTCAATACCGCACTACACATAGTCACTCACAATAAGTGCTCCTACATAGTGTCGCAAGTCGTAGCACGCCCCAACCCGCAGCGGGTGGGGATGGCCCCTATGATGAAGCATGTCACCGTAGGGAAACCCTGGTGAGTGAGGGGACTCAAGAAAGGACATTTTTCCTTTTTTGCTTTTTTCTGACTCTCACTGAGCGGAAAATCCCTTTTTTTGTACCTTTTGGCTAGGTTCTTTAACCGAGACTTCGGTTTCTTTGTGGACGTATGATTATATTAGGAGGGTGGACCTAGCATATCCCTCTTTCTCCCCCCCTTTTTTCTGATCCAAAAATATCAATAGAAAGGATATATACATGGATCTCTGGACATGGATCTGCTACTATCTCGGAATTACTGTTTGAGTTTTTTTCCAGCTTTGTTCTATTTCTTGTCTAATCAAATGCTCTGCCCATTTAAAAAAAATGACTACTTTAATGAGGTGTTTACTTAGAGTTCAGTTTAATCCTCTTAAAAGTGGGGCATGTCCCTCTGCCATATTATGAGTGCCTTGATATCAATGGCATATTAAATATGGTAGACGGGAAAGCTGCACATTTTTGGCATATGCCCCACTCTGTCAAAATCTAAAAAAGTCCCTGAGTCGTCTTTTAAGTGTTCTGAAGAACACCTGTCTTTCTTCTTCTCTCCAGTAACCTTTTCACTCTATAAAGAACCCAATTTTAGTCTTGCAGTTTCCAATGGCAGCGGCTCACATGCTAGGCATAAATGAAACCCACACACACTTATGAAATAATTTATGGCTATATCATGACTCAATCCCTAGACTTGCACTGAGTATTATGCCATGTCCGCTCACTGGATTATGATGTCCACAATGGCACCCAGTTAGTCCATCCAATAACAGCTCCCAGCGAGAATTTGTTGTACCGCAAAAAGGATGTCCACACTCTGGAGAATGTGGCTAATATCACCTCAGCTGCTCATCTGCAACTGATCATTTTGAAGGACCAAAAAACAGCGGCTACCATTTTATGAGTTACAAGAGTGTCTTTGTGTAATGTTAATTCTGCACAACCACATTGATCCATTCTAAAATGCAGTTGTAAGATTGCACTAATAATCTAGTTTTTCATTTTATTTAGTTCAATGTCAAAAGTAAGAAAAAGAATTGGCGTGTGCATAGAAAGATGTGAGTTTATCGCCTTTCAAGCCAAAAGCCTTATTCTGACAATCATTAGAACATGTTAAGCTATTAAGCAGCAATGAGTTGTACCAGATTCAGTGCAATAGTAAATAGTGTAATGTACTTTATTATGGATTTTGGGTCTGATTTAGAGTTTGGTGGATGAGTTACTCTGACACACAAGTGATGGACATAAGGTGCTTACTATTTCAAACGCATTGCATCCTAAGGCACTTGTAATACGGTGGGCGGGATATCCGTAGAGGCTGTGAGGAAGTAACCCGTCCACCAAACTCTAACTCAAGCCCTGTGTTGGACCTTTTTAGTTATTAGATTCATGCAATTGAAACTGAAATTGTGTACCTCTACCAGAATGTTAAGAGAAGCACATTTTCTTAACAACAAGAAAGATCATTTTATGCCAGCTCTGAGCACTTCATTGTAATTTATACATCATTTTATTTAATGTACTTTGAAGGGAAGCACTACCAACAAACGTCAGGTAATAGTTTGGTAGGAAATGCATTGTCTACAGATCCATTTTAACCGTCACGATATGCTAATGCAGATATATAAAACAGAAGCCCTTGAGAAAGGAAGCGTTTCTTCTGTCTACATGGATAAAGACAACATCACATGAAGACAATCTCTTTTCTTTGCTTTTCATTCCGTAGAAACCCTAGTACAAATGTACTTTTCAATGCCTCCATTTCAGGTTACTTTTAAATTAATCTTTGGCTCAAACTTTTCTAAATTATGTGAAGTTTTGCAAATATACTTTACAAGTGTGCTTTTCAAATACACCTCTAAATTTTACTTTGAATATCTCCTTAAATGTATCTTGAAACTGTCATGAAATTTGGGAAATATGAGGTACAAGTTTTTGTAATCATTCACATACTGTTTCGTGCTTCCGATAAATTCCTGATAGCAATGCAACAGGTTTTTGTCAAGTCTTTGATCATCTATGAGAAGTGATATGAGGGATTTTGCAAAGCTGCAAATCCCTTCAACTCCCCAACCTTCCTAATAGGTTTCACCGTGACAGAAAAAACTTTTAAACTATTACGTTTGTTAAATCTCGGTAACATATGTATAGCTTAAGTTTGCAACAGATCCGTAAACCGATCAAAATGATAAAATTCGGAGGCTAATGAAATTGTTTTAGGAATTCAGGATTCTATACACTGTTCTGTCTCTTCCTGATTCTCGACTGGGGTTCAACAGGCTTCATTCACGTAGGGAAGACAAGCGGAGATAAATGAGAGACCGCGACAGGCACTGATTAAAAAGGTTTTTGTTTTTAATAGCCTATCGGAATCATTTCTTCGGTGGATTTCAATTCCTGTATGCTTCTTTTAGTTCTTTTGACTGAGCTGCAGTGGGCAACTCATGAAACACACCAAACAGTGGCAAATGATTGCCAGCCGAGGTTTTTAAGGTTGGATTGCCTAATGGCATGGCAATGTAGGGACAAGAGTCTCAATGAGGTTCTAGCAGAATTTAAGATGCTTCCCCACAACATGTTTGTCCATGGGAATGCAGGCAGCAGAGCCCACTAGATAGTGACAAAGAGTCAAGAAGAACATTACATGGAGAAACAAGCCTCATAGTAGTTCTAGGGAACTTTAGTTACTTGGAAGACCATAGAAGAGCAATCAAAAGAATTTGAAATGAAGCAAATGATTTGGAAGAAAGCCAGGAACAAAGGGCCTGATGTACAAAATGTTTTCATGGTCGCAAACAGTGATGTGCTTCTGAGTGTTTGTGACCATAAAACATTTTTAATATGTTCAAACCCCATTTTAGGATTCAGAAAATTATTAGCCACTTTAAAAATGGGTTTGTGACTCCAAAAGGAGTCGCTACTTGGAAGAGGCTTGTTGTAGGCGCCTTTCCAAATACCAGTTCTTTAGGAGATGTATCAATGCTTGCAAATCTGGTCACAAATCATTGGAAATTTGCTGATACCAGGTTGGAGTAGCAAACCAATTGCAAAAAAGAAGTGGTCCACTTCCCCTTTGTGAATATTTTTTTTTTTTTGGGTAGTAGGCAGTAGTCCGAGAGACCACTGCCAACTCTCAAATAGGCTTTTTAAAAAAAGTTTACATTTTGTCTTAAAACAAAGCCCCATATCCTTTAACGTAAACAGGCAGCAATACAAAAAATGTTTAATTTTATTTAAATACGATGACTGACATGGTGGTCTGCTGACCCCCGCAGGTCACAATCCCTGTGTTAGCATCCAATTGGTGTAAATCATAGTTTGCAACTTCCCTTGTTAATATTCATGTGGTAGGTCAGATTGCGACCCACTCAAAATCGGAATTTCGCTTACTGATCTATAAGTGCATAGGTCGGTTGGCAGAATTTGACACTGGTCGCAAAAATACTGGCCTGATATTTGAACAAATATTTTGCTACCAGTGATTTTAGCTACACAAGACCTAAAGTAGTTTTCCGGATTCAAGGTAATCTTCTGTAAAGGCATTTGTGGTGAGAGCTGAACCTTCTTTTCTATCCGAAGAAAGAAAGAAGACCTTTGAGAATGTGATATAGATGTGGATAAAGGGTGGTGTCTGTGATCAATTGGATTTGAGTATGTTGAGAAATAGTGGTGGCTACGAAATGCTTTGAGTTGATGACCACATGGATCAAGTTCTTTTTCTACATTGAAACATTTACTAAAGGCACCAGCATTCCTTGAGTGTTTTACTCAGGGACTTCACATAGGCCATCTCTCAATACCGAAAGCTCAAGTCCAAAGGCAAGCCTTGCTTTAGGGACAGGGGATATCTGTAAATATTTATGGAGGCCAATGATTAAAATCACCCAGATGTGAGCGTGAGAGTTACTGTGAGATATGGAGATATATGTTGATATTGTTTGTCTGACTATGGAAATTACAGCTATATTTTTAATAAATTTGTGAGATGCCACCTTGAAACCTTTTAATGAGCTACCAGCATTTGAATTGAGAAAGGGAAAGTATTGTTTGTGACTCTGACTTGTATATCAGTAGCAACTAGATCCTAGGCAGTGTTTTTGGGGTGGAGTGAGAGTCGTCATGCAGGCCACAGTCTTAGTTTGCTTTGCCTACTAGAAACCACATCATCAGATGCAGCTGGCTGTGAGCTGCCAGGCTGTTGCCAGTCTTATCTGTGGACCTTTTTGAATGCCGTAAGTCTTTCCAGTCTTCACAGGTACACATATGAATAGGCAATATCAAGCTTCATCAACCACTACTGCCTCCAAATGTAAAAAGGTGAAAGTGGAACAAGTAGTGACTATATTTGTTGTAATTAGAAAGAGAGAGGTTTTTTCTGTGTTGTTTCAGTTTAAAAGAATATAAAATTAAACTAAAATAGGTACAACAAAAAATGCATTAAAGCTTAAAAATGCTGAAAGATGAAGAAGCAGAAAAGCTGCAAATAGTACTAAAACCAATGTTACTTTTATATATTGCACACTGCATTATAGAGAATTGTGTTCAACGTAACAATATATATGCAAATAGATGGTAGTGGATGTTTGGGGTTCTCACTGTTTACAGCTTCTTATCTGAGGAAAAAAGATATCACAATTAAAACAAAATAAAACAGGAAAATGCAGAACAAAGCAATTAGTAATGATGATACACAAATATGCAGGATACAAAACTTCCACAATATGGGTTAGCGAGTTAACACTTGCTGCTGACATCTTGTGTGATCTCTAGGTAACACGTTTAAATCTTGGCAAGGTCAACTCACCCATCCCTCATCCATCCTTCTTTTTATGGTTGGAGCAATAGTGGCCTTTAAATTAGGTAACAGTAACATTTGTTTGGCTTTGTGTTTAGTTGTTGTTTTAGTTATGTATTTTGGCAGTATTATTTATTTCAGCTCTCATTTCTGAGACCCAGTGGTCAAAGTGAGCAAAAAAAAAGTAGGGGAACTGTGGGCGGAGAATCAGAGGGGAGGAAAAACCTAAGGATTGGATCAGTGGGCACAGTCAGAGGTGTAGCCGGAAAGAGTAAACCATCCCAATTTTTAGTATTTGTTTGGAATTTCACTGACCAGTTACAACCTATTACGTTATTTAATTCAATTAATAGATAGACATGTTTATTTATGGTTTAATATGAGTTATTGACATTAAAATACATTCACAAAATGGGATATTTTTCCAATCATAGAATGTCCCAAATATGCTTAAAAGTGGAATCACAAGTCATTTGTTTTCTGAGCCATGCAGTTTCTGTCATCAGAACTTCTCCTACCTCTTGACAAGAGCAGTTCAAACATGAATGGCAAAATATCCTAGTTTGCAAATGTTTTTCACATAATTTTGTTTCTGCCACATTGGCCACATAACACATCATCTGCTGCATAGTCTGATGATTTTACCTAAAAAATTGTTTGTAGCTCAAACGGATCAAAAGTTACTAAAACATTTAACTTGTATTGCTGCGAAGTGGAGGGCCCTTTGTAAAGGCTGACTGGTCACCTTTCTCACTGCTTCATTTGCATAATACACTGGTACTAGTGAGGCAAAATAATTGCACAGACTGTTAGCAAGTGTAAAATTGTCAAAAAAATAAAGTATCTGAAAATGTACCGCATTACGCTGCAGCCTTTTTATTGCTGCATAATTTAGTCAACACTGCGACATAATTTTATCCTCCATTGCTGCATAATTTCAGTGGCCAGAAAGCAGGCAGCTCGTGTTAAAAGTGCTTGTGCATGAAGTAGCGAGACTGTGAAGATTGTGAACTTAGGGGCTCATTACGATGACGGACAGAAGCCCATCCGTGCTGGTGGCGGTGGCGGAAAACCGTCATGTCTTCCGCCCCAGGTGCGGTCATTGCGACCACCAAATCACAATGGTCCAACAGAGCCCTTTTACCGTCCGCTGCTGTCTGTCAGGCTCCACACGTTTTTTGCGTACGCAAGGGTGGCAGATGGAGCAAACAGAGCAGGACCGGCATGCGGAAACACGTTCTGTCCGCCAACCAGATCACGATGTTGCAAACAGCCCTTCCCACCGCAGCGTAAAAACCACCAGGTTGCGGATGACGGAAATACAACAATGGAGAGGAAGAGCTGACACAGAAGCCATCTAAACCACCGGAGCCGCCATGGATCTAGCGCCACAGGCCTTCTGGCTGCTCTACCTGCTGCACTTCCGGCAGATAAGATGCCGCCGCGCTCAACAGCAGAGGTATGTACCAAACATCTCCACGCATGCAACCCCTGAACAACTACAACTCCCTGCAAGCTTGGGGGTACCATGACGAATGTGCAACCTGCCAAATGCAAAGTGCGAGGCCCACCCAATCCCCATGAGTGACCCCCGGTGCCCCAGAAGGCAATTGGGGCCAATGCCGAGCCCCGCAGTAGCAGAGCACGCACACGCAACATCATGAAATGTACGCCGCCGAAGGCTCCCATTGGCTGATGGCCCATCCGCATAGTGTGTGCCACACCGCGCCGGCCTGGAAGCTGCGACCGCAATCCTGCAACATTCACTTGGAGCCAATGCGTGTCATCGCTGTGGATGCCAGCTCCCGTGCATGTGAACACATACTGCATTTGCATTGGCGCCCTGCGAATTACATCACACACACCGCAGATTTGCCCAAAGTGATTGGTGCACCCCATGTCTAATGTTGTGGGGTACGAGGCCCCCATGCACATAAGGCAACCACACAGACACTGTACTAGTATGGGAGAACTGGCCCAGGGCACGTGCGTCCGGCCCCGTTTGTTGGCAGGGTCACAGGTCCAGTGACGCCTGTGCTGGGTGGCTGTGGGGTGGGGGGTAAGCCAGCCCTCTGGGATTGGCTTGTACATCAGAACAACTAGAACAGTGACCAGCTGCTCACTACACTGTGAAGGGATGAGAGAGTGTGACCTTTGAGTCAAGTCTTCACACACATGGCATGTCCAAGAAAGAAGAGTGAAATTACATACATCGCCATGCCTCGTGGCCAGCATGGACTGAAATGAGGGAAGGAGTCAAAAAGGACAAAAGTCTCTCGCACTGTACCAATGTTGTGTAAAGAAACATCCAACCTGTGAACATCGCTTGTATATCCCTTGACATCTGACTGCTGCCTCTTCACCAGGGGTCATCCTGTGAAGGGGCAGTGACGTAGGCAGACAATCTAACGTGTCCATTGTCTGCAAATCAGACATACTTGTAATCCCTAGCACTCCCAACACACGTACTGGTGTGGTGTGCAGCGTGCCTAGCTGCCATTGCCTGCAAATGTTCCCACACAAGTCCTGAGTCAGTGCTTCTCCAGACCAAACGCCCTCAAGAATCCTGCCCACCAGTATGGATGACATGTGATTACCACACCTTGTAAACCTCATTGGCTTCCGTGACATTCCCTGTAGACTGATGTACTTACATACTTGCATGACTGATTGTCTCTGTACAATGTGTGCATGGCGTAAAGTACTGTCACACCCTACCCTGATATCAGTAGCGCCATACAACAAATGAAATGCACATGAGCGAGTGGCCATGGAGAGATGAGGGGCACTGGACGAGGGTGGCAGAGAGGGAAGCCGAGGAGGAGGGCATGAGTGGGAGCATGAGAAGTGTCACTTGCCTGATACTCCCACCTCAGGTAACCTCCTCCTCCCATCATGAGGACCCTTCATGGATAAACACACTACATGAGAGTGATAACATCTAGAAAGAGAATTTAGAAGGAAAGAATCCATCTCCCTGGCCTTTGTAAAACTGAGGAGAGATAAAGGAGGGCCCTGAAGCAGGCCTGGCGAGAGACACAAGTGACAAATCGGGCACTCAGTGGCCCACCCACGAATGCCTCGTTGGACCATACAAATAAAGAGTCCTGGAGCCGGCCCTGCCTGGGAGGCATACCAAATGTTGATGGGAGCCATTGATGGAACACACATTGGCCCCGTACCACCACAGGCAAGTGAACCCATCTATAGGATCCTCAAACACTACCACTCCATCAACGTGCAGGTGGTACGACAGGTGGAGCAGATCATCTCACATGTCTGTGCAGAGTATCAGGGGTCAGCACATGACTGATACATCTGGCGGACCAGCAACATCACCCCCGCTCCCAACCCACACATGCCTAGTGACGATGACCGTGGTGAGGAAGAAGGCCTTGACCAACGACAACAGCTCATCGTCAACTACTTCGGTTGAGTGTTATTCAACAATGATCGACTATGACTGTGTCTGTGTGCCTTGCTGTTGTCTCACAGACTTTGACAAATGTTCATGTGAGTTCGTACACATACTGGACTATGCGCAGGATTTGAGAACCTGTGAATGCAGGGACTGAGCACAACAAAGCACCCCTATGCATAGGACACCATTGCCATACTGCCTCACTTGCACTCCTACTCACTCTGAGGCATTCAAGCGCCTGTACACAAGCAGACAAGTCGAACACAAGAAACATTTCCAAATGTGAAGTTTTTACTACAGTGTCAAAGCATGCAACATACGTGCCACAACAGGTTGAAAATGCATGAGTACCCAACCAGTAACCCCAGTGACATGTCCATTTAACATGAAGCAAGATGTTGCATCAATAATCACTCTGGACGTAGAACCACGAGCATATCCCCCCACCCCTTGCAGGTAGGAGTTGTATGGGATGTCCCTGGTCAATGGGCCTTGTCAGCAGAACCCATCCCTCTGCCTATGTATGGTGACATTTGCAACACATTTGCTGTGTCTCTTTCATCACTGGATGGATCACTCTCCAAGAGTGGGGCATCTAGCCCGCATTCCCATGTCATCCAAAGGGGATCCGTGTCCTCTTGCAGCTGTGAGACTTGGTTGGGTCGGGGTGCCAGGGCCACACCAGAACAGAATGACAAGGGACAATGTAGCGCTAAGAAAGAAGTAAAATAGTGTGACAGAAATGATTTGGCGAATACTGGGACAGACTAACCCATCTGACAGTCTCACAGTGTCTGCATTGATACACATGGACAGAACACAGGCAAAAGCATGCCTCCCTCAAGTCCCTGTGAACAGAAGGCAAGCTGTGTGCCTATGTTTCCCTCTGTGGCATCCACATTCAAATGTAAGGTTCAAGGCGGCCCCCAGTCAGCATGTACAAACAAAAGGAGGCTGGATGGCCCCTTTACTTCGGCACGGCTGGAGGTGAAAAAAGGCTCACTTGCTGCCTGCACGTTGCTGCAGGGAATGGAGAGCAGTCAACGTGCAGGTGCTGCTGAACGTGTCCCAGTAACTGGAGAGTATACTGGGACAAGTTATGCATATTCCTGTGGGGACCAGCATCCTGGCAGGGGGGACGGCATCCACCCTGTGTAAAGAGGGGGGACACCGTGTACCTGTGTGTACACCCGACTTGAGCCCTGGGTACTTGCAAAACAACAGCGCCATGTAATCTTCGTGTGCCACATCTGCATAATGGAAGCCGGGCCCATGCCGGACGACAATGTCCATGACGGTCAGATGATAGACTCCACTTGCTCCGGTCTGTGGTACCAAGCGAGACAGCCCGCTGAGCTCAGCATAGTCCAAGCCAATGTCGACAGGGCTAAAGTCAGAGAGCTGGATGACAATTCCCGTCAGGAGGCGTGAAGAAAGGGAGACGAAAATTGAATTAGTCACCAACAGTCCCTGTTGCTGTTAAGTAGTTACGAATCCAAGAAGGCACAGGCAGCTTCAAAGGCTATCAGTTCCAAAAGACGATCCAAATCATCTTCAGCGAAGAGGACCTCCATCCAATCCAGCAGTATGAAGGAACAGATGTGCTCCTCGCACCATGAGGTTGAAAGGAGCATCCCATCGCAACGTGGGAGAGGTTCGATGTAGGCATTGCACAGGAGCTATTGCGCTAACGCACAGGCGCAGCTGTCCGCCTGCCTGACACATTGTAAGACATCCCATAAACGTGTCTCACCGAAGCAGTCTTGCATGTGGACCAACAAAGGAGTCACCCACAGCTCATGATCCAGGCCGGCAAGGCATGTGTTTGAAAGCCAGACATCCATGGCCCACTCAAACAGACATCTTCTGCAGGAAAAGACAGGTTGCACGCAGGTGAAATAGGCATTGCGGCACGTTAGCCCATAACTGATGCCCAGCACAGCCAATGGGACACATCCAAAGAGAAGCTGCATGCGGGCATGGTACAGTTGCAACTGCCCGGGCTCGGCCTCGACCACAGGATGGTCAGACATGGCGTGAGAGCAATCTCAGAACCAGCGCTCAGCTGTACAGCAAAAGTAATGAACTGAGAAGGCTAAATGCAGTGTTGAAATTTGGAGCAATCACACCCGGTGGTACTCCCGGAAAAGCATGGAAGGAAGGGACAAGGCTAGAGCCCACAAGTCTGATAAAAAGTGTGCAACGGCCTTCAGCATCAGACGCTATCAATAATTTGTGTGTCAGTTCACCGCGAAAATAGTGGGAGAGCCGTGTTCAGCAGTGACTGAATAGCGCGGGACGGTCAAGACACCTGCAATTCGAAGGTCTCCGGTCTGGTGTGGGAGCGACTACTTGTCTAAACAGAGGCCCATTGTGCATGCACACTTATTGAAGTATGCTTTCGCTGTGTGAATGTGAGGCCACAAATGACTATCCACAATCACTCATGGGGTAGTTAGCTGAACATTGCCACAAAAAGGACACATCGTGCAACAGATCCTATACATGATGCCTGGCCTGTGCACGCAGCTGTTGTGCTCATGCAGGAACAGCGAAGTGCGTTTTGAAACCGGATTTGGCGTGTGCATGTTGTTAGGGACTGGTATTCATGTGGTTGAACATGCATAAATCGCACGTGTATTCTGAAAATCCCTGTGCAACAGTACTTGAGTGTGTTAATGCGACAATGTCCACATCGTCCACATGACAGGATGTGGTGTGATGCTGGCTCCTGTGGGAACACTGCTAAGGATTTCATTGGTCTGCACTATGTGATCTGTGACAACTTCCGTCATGTCCATGTTGATGTCCTTAGGGGGATGGGAGCACACTGCTTCGCCTCCCAGCACAGTTCGTCCCTTAGCATTCTGGTAAATGCAGTTCAGTCATGATGCTTACTTCTCATGGGACTTAGGTGTTTCCCCTGAGTCGGGCAGGGAGAGGTACAGAGACCCGAGTAGATTGTGGCAGCTTCCTCAGCAGACACTGATCACAATGTATCTTACCTCTACTGATGTAGGATGATAACGCGACACATATGTGTTTAGAGAATCACAGCACTGACCTGCACTAACCTTGGTGACACACGACAACGGTGACACAAGTAAGCATTTCAGCAGAACTGCATTTACCAGGATGCTAACGGCTAAACGGTGTTGGGAGGTGCAGTCGTGTGCCCCAGTCCCCCTGCTGTCCATGTTGATGGTGTTGGCCAGTGTTCTCTGGAAGGCATATTGTACAGTGTTGCCTAGTGGTGTGCTTTTGCGGTTATTCCAGAATATGTCAATGCACTGTTATTTCCTTATGTCTTTCCAGGTTCCTCCACTCTCTCAATGGATTTTCGCTTTTACATATTCGGATACATTGCAATGTGAGTTGACATGCTACTTACTGTGATGAAAATGCGCTTGGCACCAAGGCATACTGTTGTGAGTTGTGTTCCCTGGCCAATGTGTGACAGGTGAGAGGTGAATCTGAAAGTGATGGTGCACGGATCGTTAGTGTAGGACACACAATGGTAGAGTCCAACAGTCAAACATTACACTCCCATCCTTGTGGCAATGTTGGTTCTGATTTACAACAAAGTCAATGTGCTGTGTTACAGTGGTGACATCAGCGGTTGCTCCGAGAACTGGTACGGCACGGTGTTGTTCCACGTGATCGCCCAGGGGTCTTTTTGGGATGCCCCCTCAGCCGTTAGCCAGGGGGGGAACCTGCTGCATGCTCAGAGGTGTCGTAGGATTTGCTGTGGTGTGACTCACCCCTCCCTGTGGCCGCTGCTGCGGTGGTGTGACTAACATCCGGCTGGCCACAGGGGGGTTGGCCAGCTATTTGGGATGCATGCATGACCCTCAGGACACCCACAAGCTGGCCCATGTACTTGGCACTTTGTCCCAAACAACTGTCCATGGACCTCTGCAGCAGGTGGAGTACACGCAGTTCGTCAAGGCCCTGGCCCATCTGTCCCTGGTTCTACTGGTATGCACCAAGGACAGTTGGCACGGTGTCCAGGGCCTCTGTATCATTGTCCTCCTGTGACTGTCCCCCAGTTGTCCTCCCACCTGCCCTGACACCATGGACATGTGGCGTTTCCTGGCGCAGCCGCCGCACACCATCCCCAGCATCCCCGGTGTGCCTGGTGTTGTTCGCAACTGCTGGCAAAGGGACAGTGTTGGGGGCAGAGGTGGTGATGGTGGCTGCCACATAGGTCATTGCTGCAGGGGTCAGCGTTGGCGGTGTAGCTGTTGTGGTAGTCGGTGTGGGGGAGGGTGTGTCAGTGAGAGACAGAGCATGGCATGCCCTGGGCACGCCGGAGGGGCCATGTAGGTCCTCCCCACATGAACAGACCAGGGACTCTGCATCCGAGGGTTCACCTTCCGAGGGGGGGCTGGGGTCGTCCATGGCACGGTTGCCTGATGTTGCTAGCGAGTCACCTGTTGGAGTGAGGTGATATTGTCAGCATGTTCGGCACACAGCACAACTTTGATGTTCATGTTTGGCACATTTGATTTGAGTTGACATGACTTCTACCTTGGCATTACCAGGTATTCATGTCAGTATGTCATCAGTCGCACATGATGTTGAGGTACATACAGGGCTTTAAGTGGGCCAGGTCGCAACGGTGTTGTGCAGCGTAAATTCTTTTAAGGAGGCCCTGGTATGGGTATCTTTCGTGCTCTGCTTTGAGCCCTGCCACAGGCGGTCCATTCTTTCTGCTGTAATGCATATCGAGCAGGCACATCGATGTGCGCATGGTCACACTCCTCACTTCTCACTGGTGGAGTAGTTACGCCATGACGTCATGCCAGGTGAGCGTTGTAGGGAAGTGAAATCCTTTGTGGATTCATTTTGTCTCTGGAAATCACTCCTTTGGAGACTCATGTGCAGCAACATCGTCGTGGTGTCATCGGGGTTTTGAGTGGAAGATTTTCCAATGTTAGATGCAAGCCATAGTTGCTGCTTCCTTATCTTATGCAACTGACAAACATTGCCAAGGCCAGTAGTCCGGAGTTGTAGTAGGTATCATGTTCCTTGTTGTCTCATGTATCTGGGTGCAATGGCAGTGACAGGAAAATGCCAGTGGGGTAGCCCAATATCCTAAGACCAGATTAATGTCTGAGGTTTTTGGGCCATGCCCTTAATTACATTGGCCAGGCTCCTTTGAGGGACCCCCCCAGTTTTTTCATCCCACTTAAAGCCCTGGGTACCTACATTGCTTGTTAGCGATGTGACATGGCTAAAGGGCCAATTTCATATGTACCGATGTTGTATTTCCGAGGACATGTCCTCTGGTACTGACTTGTTGCTCATCCGACTCAGTTAATGCTTGGACATTAGTGTCTTTTCGATGTGTATCTGACTACTCTGCCGCCACATCATGCTTTGTGTTGTGCTTTTTGTGCTTGCCTCCTGTGGTTTTGTGAGGTCTGACAGAGTTTCCATGCATGTGTTGTGTTGACCCGAGTTTTTCTGCTTTAAGGCAATGGGACTTGCACTTTGGCTTTTTGTGGTCGCGTTCTTGTATTCTGCTTTTCAGTTGCATGTTCCTTCATCAATGACACTGTGACTCATGTGGACCCTGGATGGATTTCTCTGTATGTGCATGGCCTAGAAACTGATGGGGGTTTCCAGAGTTGGCTACGAAGTGCGGGATGTGGGGCTCATTTGGCTCCATGCTGTTTGTGAGGGGAGACAGAGGGCCTTGTTGGAGTTGTGGTCTTGCTGTCAGGGCTCAACATCCCCCTCCCAGTGAGATGGCTAGCTACCTGTTGGGAGGCACTGTCGACGGTGTTAGCTGCCAC
Source organism: Calotriton arnoldi (assembly GCA_963921515.1). NCBI lineage: Eukaryota > Metazoa > Chordata > Amphibia > Caudata > Salamandridae > Calotriton > Calotriton arnoldi. The sequence continues at coordinate 288,090 of CAWUFW010007005.1, read as the reverse complement.
ATGGCTGTGGGGTGGGGAGGGTGAGCCATGCTGTTTTGGAGGGAGGCCAGGGTGCATGAGCTGACCACCTACCTGTGAGGTTGAGCTGATTAAGGAAATGCTGTCCTTGTGACTCATTCATATTGTAAGCGTGCATTCCACAGGCGTTTGATGTGGGCGGGCGATTGGAGCTCACTTGTTGTGCACAACGGTGTATTGTAGTGTGATGTGATCATTTCATTGGTACTTACCAGCCTCCAGTCCCCCCTCGATTCATGTGAGACTCTCTGGATGCATTATGGCAGGCACCTTCTCCTCTCATTCGGTGAAGGTTGGTGGTGGAATGGGAGGGCCGCCACCGGTTTTCTGTGCCGCTGCGTAGTTCCTCTGGGCCCGTAGCTTGAGCCGGCCCTTGGGGTCGCACCACCGCTTCCTGATGTCACGCACAGTGCGTAGGTTGGTCCCTACGGCATTGACTTTGCTGTGGATCCTTGCCCGCATCTGATTCTTGCGCGCAGGTGGGGTGTGTTGGACCAGGTGCCCGAACAAATGTGGTTCTGCCCTGATTGTCTCGTCTACCATCACTTTCAACTCTGAGTCAGTGAAGTTGGGCATTTTCTTGGGGGGCATGGTGCAAATGAATGAGGGGTGCAGGGTGCAAGGTGATGTTGGAGATATGTGTAGTGTGTGAGGTGTGTGGGTGGAAGTGGTGTTGTGTGGAGATAGGTGGGTGTGATGTTGTGCAGTGTGAGTCAATGGTGTCCTGTCTTTCTGTCTCGGCTTGTGGTGTGCAAAGGCTGATGGTCCAGGTAGGGGTTGGTTTTCTACTGTGGTATGTGGGTGTGTCCACATGAGTGATGACCTCCAGATGTCTCATCCATGCTGCGCATGGCTTTCCCTACCAGGAGCAAGTTGGGGTGTATCATTGTGGCGTGTGTGTTGTGATTGTGGGCGGCAGGGGGTACAGGCACACTTCGGGCATTGTTGTGAAGCTGGTTCCCTCCGCCATTCATTGCGTGCGCGGCGGTCGGACGCAGTGCTTGGTCCGCCAGCTCCGCACTCTCATCGTATTTGGCTGTGCGGTCCTGCTGCGGCAGGAGCGGCCTTTTCAAGACTTTGCACAGCTTTCCCCGTCCAACGCGGTCGGATTTGCAGCTTTTCTGACCGTGGTGGACGGTCTTTTGTGACATCCTTCCGGCGCGGTCTGATTCTGCGTACATTGCATCGTAATTTGTCCGACGGAAATGCAGCGAGTCATGCGGGGGGATTCTTCCCGATACCATGGCGGTAGGAGGGCTTTTCCGTCCGTCATCATAATGAGCCCCTTAGTTTGGTGTGCGTGCAAATCCTGCATCGCCAATACCAGGTGAGTTGCACTACTACTGCTGAAACAAGGCCAATGGAAGTACCAATGGGTGAGGCAGACTGGCCTCAAGGGTCCTGTGACCTCAGTGACAGAGTCACTGTCACTCTAGGGTGTGCTGCTTTGTAGGCCTGCGTGAAAGACTCCAGGTGAACTTTAGTTTTGATTGTGGTGGACAGGACTTCAAGGTTAACCCACACATGTCACCGCTAGGGTCCACCTGCTGGTACTACGACACCGGTTCCCTGATGAAATATCGATGTAATAAATATAGACATACACAAATATCGACTCAAAAATATAGAATACAAAAATATCGACTCCCTATACTTAAACAGGTAAGTGCAAGAATATTGAATCAAAAATATCGAAGTAAAAAATATAGATGTAAAAAATATCGACTTAAAAATATATGTAACTTAAATAAAATATATTAAATATTATTAATATTTTTAACTAAATAATTTACATTTAATATATAGTTTAACTAAATATAACAAATAAACTTATTTAAAAAAATATAAACACACAAACATAAAAATGTATACATATACATATGTTCACTTAAATATAATTTATTAACTATTATCTTTATTTAATTTATACACTTTTAAAATTATATAAAAATAAAATATATACACATATCAATAATTAAAAATAAAATGAAACATTCTATAACTAATTAAAACATTAAACTATTAAAACAAAAACAAAACGTACATTTTGCAACACAATAAATACAACAGTAGGGAAAATGTTGGATAGCGGAGGGGTAAAAATTAGTATTCCCACTCCAGTGAGTGCAACAGTAGGGAAAGTATTGGATAGCAGAGGGGTAAAAATTACTATTCCCACTCCAGTGAATGAAACAGTAGGGAAAGTGCTGGATAGCACAGGGGTAAAAATTACTATTCCCACTCCAGTGAGTGCAACAGTACGGAAAGTGTTGGATAGCAGAGGGGTAAAAATTACTATTCCCACTCCAGTGAGTGCAACAGCAGGGAAAGTGTTGGATAGCGGAGGGGTAAAAATTACTATTCCCACTCCAGTGAGTGCAACAGTAGGGAAAGTGTTGGATAGAGGAGGGGTAAAAATTACTATTCCCACTGCAGTGAATGCAACAGTAGGGAAAGTGCTAGATAGTGGAGGGGTAAAAATTACTATTCCCACTCCAGCGAGTGCAACAGTAGGGAAAGTGTTGGATAGCAGAGGGGTAAAAATTACTATTCCCACTCCAGTGAATGCAACAGTAGGGAAAGTGCTGGATAGCGGAGGGGTAAAAATGACTATTCCCTCTCCAGTGAGTGCAACAGTAGGGAAAGTATTGGATAGCAGAAAAACAAAAATTACTAATAACATTTCAACAATTAAAAAAATATATATATTCTTAAAAATAAATAAACAATATTTTAAAAATATACCATTAAACATATTAAACATATAAAAATAACACATATTATAATGTTAATTACATATAATAAAAAGCTACAAATATGATATTTAAAAAAATAATAAATACATTTATAAACAATATTTATTTAAGAGAAACAAATATTCACAAATTATTTAAAACATAAATGTATTTCTTTTATTTCCTACCCTATAACACCACACCAATAAAAAAAGACATCAACATTTTTATTAAATTGTATTTATTAAATTGTATTTCCATATTAACATAATTAATATTACATTTAAAATATATTATCATTAAAAAAGATAATAAACATTCATTAATTACACATTCTTTAACACTATAATATCCACAACACACACCTAAAATTAATTACACAATTACAATTACTAATTACTAATTAATTAATTTAAATTAATTAACACATAATTAATAATTCATCAATAAAAAATAAATTACTTTCCACCCTTCCCACCATTTACACCTATAAACACCACAAGACACACCTAAAATTAATTACACAATTACCATAATTAATTACTAATTAATTAATTTAAAATAATTAACAACTAATTATCAAACAATTATTAATAAATTAATTTACACATTTAACACTATAACATCACAATTATACAGATATGAATAAATATAAATTATTCAATAAATTTCATATAATTAAATTACTTCCCACCCTATTCCCCTATAAACCCACAACCCGCTATGGAACTAAAAACGCAACATTCAATAAAACATTTTTTATTAACTACTAAAATTTTAACACATATAATAAAAATACAAACAATTCTTATACAAAAAACAAACATCACACACATATAAAATATATACTAAAATACATAACATTAATAAAAAATCGATATTTTTACAAACGATATTTAACACTTCGATATTTTTTAAATCGATATTACTTAGCTAAAAATCAATATTCTTCACCACAATATTTTTTCTGTCGCTATTTCTGACCCACAATATTTTTACCTCGATATTTGTGCAAATCAATATTTTTACATCAATATTTTGTCTCTACACTACGACACCAGGGCTTCTATGGTCTAGTTGGCCCTTCTAAGTTCTGGCATGAGAATAGGCTCCCTCAGGAGAGTGGTCTGGTGGGCTGGTCATGAAGGCTGAACCTGTTTCCCAGTTCCAAATTCAGCATCTCTGGCCATAGTGCCACATCCTCTCCCCCACTGAACACCATATTGCCCAACTGAGAGAAACTCGCACTGCCTTAGGGTACAACCCAATTGTGCCCCACTTTAAAAACCTGGATGTGACTCAATTCTAGTTATACACTAGACAAGAGTAATATGCTGCCTGAAAAAAAAAAGTTAAAATGTCCTGGAAAAAGCAAACACTCATAGGGAATGCAAGATTAAGTAAAGCATGTGAAATGTAAGCAGGAACAACATGGTTACCTTAATGCTTTCACACTCATTATTCAGAAATCAATGAGTGTTTTTGCCTGAGAAGTTAAGGACATGACTACAGGTCTGGAAGGGACCTGTTTCAACGTCCATTGCTTATATCCTTACAAAAGGTAAGCAGTATGGTTTACAAAGACCACGCCCCTGAACACAGAGCTGCGGCACACATTTTAGGAATTAAAATATGGAAAACAGCTGATAAGTATCATATTAAAAGTTTTCCACTCCACGCATCAACCAGATATTGTAGTACCTCTAGGAATGTTGCACTTCCCCATCCAGGGAAACAATGTTTTTCAAAGAAAGACGAGAATAAAAAAGTAGTGCTTCACTTGAAAACTCTGTAAATTGGTTCTAATGTGTTTGGGTGTGAATAAAACCAATCTGGCCACTTTGCGACCACTCTGTCTTGCTTTATTTAATTATTTAGCTATTTTTCATATTTTGAATCTTTTTTCTCTCCATCCCAAGGCTGCACTTTGGAATAAAAAAATGGTCAGAAAAAAAATGACATTTCCAGCAAAAGTCTTTTTTTCTTTTTTGTATCCATTTCACAGGGGAACGATTGAAGGAAAGGAGAGGAATGAGAGGGTAACAGTGTTTCTTGAAGTCACGATTTCATTCAGCAAGTGAGGAGGAGTGAGACGGAGACAGAAAGAGAGGGAGGAAGAGGAAGAGGAAGAAAGAGGGGAGGGCAGCTGACAGTGGCAGAGCAGGAGAAGTGGACTCTGTCCTTATTTTGTCTGGGCAACAAGGAAGAGACAGAGTCCTTTTCCTTCTCTGCCCACCCTTGCTGTTCCCGAACAGCCACGGATGGCCCAACCTTAACTATAGGCCTTAGCTTTTTCTGCCATCCTGGGACGCATTTTTAAAATGAGAAAGCAGGAGAATGGATTCTATTAAATTAAAAAAGTAGGGGCACACCGTGCCCTGCCGATCCCGCCCACTTTGACCACTGTGCTTACCATAATGTGCTCAGCAGCACATCAGGAGTGGTGCACTTGAAGAGCTAGTCACGAAATTAGTCTTTTTCCTGCTCTCAGCTTGAGTCAAGATTTGTCAGAAAGAAGTGAGGCAGAAATCTAAACTTGTTGGCCTTGCACTGAGGGTATGATTCTCATGTGAGTCACATCGACATAGAAGGAGGATTGGGGTGCACATTTGGCACGCAATATTAGGTGCCATCTTAGCAGTTTGGGAAAACTGAAAAAACAAAGCCAACCTGTTGATGAAAAAACATAATAAGTTCTCCCTACAACAAGTTTGATGGACATTTTTGGAAGTTGGGAAGACATAAGCAGATTGTTTTCACCCCCTTTTTCCTTTCTGTGCCCCTCGCTGCCCCATTAGCGTTGTGCTTGCCATTTTGTCTGTTTTCACCCCCTTTTTCCTTTCTGTGCCCCTCGCTGCCCCATTAGCGTTGTGCTTGCCATTTTGTCTGTTTTCACCCCCTTTTTCCTTTCTGTGCCCCTCGCTGCCCCATTAGCGTTGTGCTTGCCATTTTGTCTGTTTTCACCCCTTTTTCCTTTCTGTGCCCCTCGCTGCCCCATTAGCGTTGTGCTTGCCATTTTGTCTGTTTTCACCCCCATTTTCCTTTTGTGCCCCCGCTGCCTCTCGCCATTCCCGCCGCTGCGTCCCTGCGGCCCCGCCCCCTGACTGCCCATTCGCTGCCCCTGCCTCCCGCCTCCCAGCTGCTCCTCCCTCCCACCTCCCCATAAATGGCGGCCGCTGTGCGGCCGCGCAGCGGACGTGCGCAGCGGGCGCGCCGCTGGCGCGCCGAAGGCGCGCCTAAGGCAAGCCCGTCTGCGCCCGTCCGCGACTGGACCGCGCCCAGCGCCAGAACCCCTGGAACCCACCGATGCAACACCACTCGAGGGACCTACGACGCCGCCACACTCACCGCACTCAATGCCGGCCGGAACCCTGCCTGCTACCGAGCCTCACCGAGACGCACCCACGGACCCTTCACCTGCCAAACCTGCCGATTCACCTGCCCCCGGACGTGCACCACCTCCGCCAAGTCGAGCACCAGCAGCAACCACCTGAAATGCATCCTGTTGAACACCCGCTCCGTCCACAGGCACGCCGTGGAACTCTGGGACCTGCTCGACGCAACAGCACCGGACATCGCCTTCCTCACCGAAACCTGGATGAACGCCTCCTCAGCGCCCGACATCGCCATAGCCATCCCGGATGGATACAAGATCACCCGGAGGGACCGCGTCAACCAGACGGGAGGAGGCATCGCCATCGTACACAAGAACACCATCCGCATCTCGACTAACTCCGACCGAGACCTTCACCGCCGCCGATCACCTACACTTCCAGATACACACTGACCCCAAGACCACCCTCCGAGGCACCCTCATCTACAGACCCCCGGGACCACGCACACTATTCAGCGAAGACATCGCAGACTTCATCAGCCCGCACGCCATGCCCTCCGCCGACTACATCCTCCTAGGGGACCTCAACTTCCACCTGGAGAACAACAACGACAGAAACACCACCGCCCTGCTGGACAACCTCCGCCAACCTCGGACTCAAGCAACTGGTGAACACACCCACCCACTACGCCGGCCACACGCTTGACCCCGTCTTCTCGTCCAGCAAACACATCTCCTTCAGCCACGCCACCGGACTCCACTGGACCGACCACAGCTGCATCCACTTCAGCTTCAGAAAGACTGCGACCCACCACCACCCGCAACAGGCTCCCCGCCGGAGCTGGAGCAAGATCACCGCCGAGCAGCTCACCGCCTCCCTCGGCCAGAACACACCCACCAACACAACGGACCCAAACGAAGCAGCCAGCAACCTCGCCAAGTGGCTGACCGCCTGCGCCGACGACCTCGCACCACAAAAAACCCTCCCAGCAGACCCGGAAGCAAGAAAACCCCTTGGTTCATCACGAACTCAAGGAATCCAAGAAGAACTGCCGCACTCTCGAGAAAACCTGGCGACTCGACCAGACCACAGACAACAGGACCGCCCTCAAGCACGCCACCCGCAAACACCACCAGCTGATCCGTGCCACCAAGAAGTCGGCACTCAAAGAACGACTGGACAACAACGCCCATGACAGCAAGGAACTTTTCAGCATCGTCAAGAGTTCTCCAACCCCAGCGCCGGAAACAACGACATCACCCCCTCGCAAGACCTCTGCAACTCACTCTCCGCGTTCTTCCACCGCAAGATCACCGACATACATAACAGCTTCGACGCACAAACCACGCACCCTACCGCCGAACCAACGCCCGCCACCACCACCCTCTGCAACTGGACCCCGATCAGCACCGAAGACACCACCCGCACGATGAACTCCATCCACTCCGGATCACCAACCGACCCCTGCCCACACCACGTCTTCAACAAAGCCGACGCCACCATCGCACCCCATCTCCGGGACATCATCAACTCCTCCTTCCACACCGCCACCTTCCCGGAGAGCTGGAAGCACGCCGAGCTTACCGCCCTCCTGAAGAAACCAACGGCGGACCCCACCGACCTCAAGAACTACCGTCCCATCTCGCTCCTTCCGTTTCCGGCCAAAGTCATCGAGAAGACCGTCAACAGACAGCTTGCCGCCTTCCTCGAGATGAATGGATCCCTCGACCCCTCGCAGTCCGGGTTTCGGGCCCAACCACAGCACCGAGACCGCCCTTATCGCAGCCACCGACGACATCAGAACCCTAACCGACAACGGGGAAACAGCTGCCCTCATCCTCTTGGACCTCTCCGTGGCGTTCGACACCGTCTGCCACCGCACCCTAGTGAAGCGCCTCAGCAACATCGGAATCCGAGAGAAAGCACTGGAATGGATCATCTCGTTCCTCGCCGGAAGAACCCAGAGAGTCCGCCTCCCCCGTTCAGATCCGAAGCCACCGAAGTCATCTGCGGCGTTCCACAAGGATCTTCACTCAGTCCAACCCTCTTCAACGTCTACATGAGCCCCCTCGCGGCCATCGCACGCCAACACAACCTCAACATCATCTCCTACGCCGACGACACCCAGCTGATCCTCTCCCTCACCAACGACCCCACCACCGCCAGAGCCAACCTACACGACGGGATGAGAGATGTCGCCGACTGGATGAGGAACAGCCGCCTTAAACTGAACTCGGACAAGACGGAAGTCCTCATCCTGGGCTCATCTCCCTCCGCCTGGGACGACTCCTGGTGGCCCCCGGCCCTGGGCACCGCGCCCAAGCCAACGGACCACGCACGCAACCTGGGCTTCATCCTGGACTCCTCCCTGTCGATGACCAGACAAGTCAACGCCGTCTCATCTTCATGCTTCAACACCCTGCGCATGCTCCGCAAGATCTTCAGATGGATCCCCACTGAAACCAGGAAGACCGTCACCCAGGCACTCGTCACCAGCCGACTGGACTATGGGAACACCCTCTACGCCGGAACCACAGCCAAACTTCAAAAAGACTCCAGCGCATCCAGAACGCCTCCGCACGACTCATCCTGGACATCCCCCGACACAGCCACATCACCGGACACCTGAAAGACCTGCACTGGCTCCCCGTCAGCAAGAGAATCACGTTCAGACTCCTCACCCACGCACACAAGGCCCTCCACGACCTGGGCCCAAAGTACCTCAACGACCGCGTGACCTTCTACACGCCCACACGCCAGCTACGATCAACCAGCCACGCCCTCGCCACCGTACCACGCATCCGCAGAACCACCGCCGGAGGAAGATCCTTCTCCTACCTGGCAGCCAAGACCTGGAACTCCCTCCCCACTCACCTTCGGCGAACCCAGGACCATCTCTCCTTCAGGAAGCAGCTCAAGACCTGGCTGTTCGAGCAGTAACCTACCCCCTCCCCCAGCGCCTTGAGACCCTCCCGGGTGAGTAGCGCGCTTTATAAATGCCGTGATTGATTGATTGATTGATTAAAGATGCAGGTGAATTTTAATAGTTTGAACAAAAAAATATTTATATTTTTTAAAAGTGCAAAGAAAGAAAGTTGTGAGTGCAACGAAAGTGACAGAATTCATAAGTTACGGAGTGTACCATTGGTTTGTAAAGACTTTCCTAATGGGTCTTGGCAGGAAATTCCCCCAGATAGAGTTGGCCCATTAAAAAGGAGAGGGCAACTCCTTATTTGTTTATTGTGGTGGGTTTGTTCTTCAGGTGACCTAAGGTTGTTTCTGTTGTGGTAAATAACAACAGGAGCGTTTATTCATTATCTGAAGAATGTATTTAGAAGAGTAGGTATTGCTAAGAGTATCTTAACTGACAATAGAATTCAATTTTGCTCAAAGGAGTTTGAAGAATTTCTTCTGAATTTCTTCTGAAATTAGGAATAAAGCATAGGAAATCTGAAATATTTCACCCTGAATCTAATGGCAAGCAAGAAAGGTTTAATAGTAATGTCGAAGAGGGTTATCAGCTTATGGAGAACGGTGGTTTGGATTGGGAGAGACTTACAGAAATATTTGGTATCTTATTGTCTCACCCCGCATGTAACAAGAGGGAAGTCTCATTTTGAATTAATCAGAGGAAGAATACCCAATTCAGGACTATTTCCAGGGTGGCTGATTGGAATAAAGGTTAGGTAAATGTCTCTGCTGAGGATGATTGGAGAAAGAGGGAACAAATGAAAATTTTGGAGAGACAAAGGGAATTTGATGATAAGAGAGTTGCATGTCAATGTTGAAGACTGGATAAAGACTAAAGGACCAGTTGGAGACCAACCTGGTTCTAAATTCACTAAACCTAGAAAGGTCATAACATTGTTTACAAATGCATTCGAAATAGAAGATGGCTGAATTTGGAATTTGAATAAAACCCATTTTATTTAACAACACTGGCTTTGTTTCCAATGATCTTAACTTGGAAAGAGGAAAAGAAGACAGAGGTAAATGTAATCACAATGGTAGCTTGGATAAGAGAAAACTCAGTTTTGCCAAAAGATGTCAAACCAAAGAGAGTTTGCAAGGTACCATAATATTTCAAGGACTATGTAAAATTTTAAAGTGCTTCTGAATTAGCTCACTCATGTGTCTTAGTAACTTTTGTTCCTATATTTTTCTGTGTTACTACTTTACAATAAGTTGTTTTCCTTATATTTCTAAGGGGGAAGACGTGTTGCATTTCTTGAGTTATATTACAAAGTTATCTACCCCCTTTGATGACCTACAGCCCAACTAATCAGAGAGTAGATTGTCAGTGACTATATTCACACCCCGGCCAGTTTCCCTCAGTTGACAGAGGTGGTGATCAACAAAAGTAAAGCAATTAGCTCTCTCTGGGCTGTTTGCCCTTGCCAAACACTATTGAAAGCTAGAAAAGACGTTAGTTTGAGGTTTCAAAAATTATGAATGCTTCTTTATCTTTGCAGTTTTGTCCCACAGAATTACAAACTGTAATTGTATAATCTTTGTTTTAAAATCTTGTCTTAAGCCCTGATGATCTCGCCAACTTCCGACCTATTTCTGTTTCCTTTCAATGCCTCCAGATCAACACAAGAGCAGTGAAATGCCAGCTACAGTTCCAGGTTTCTGATATGACCCCTGAGTTCGAGTGGGCTGTGGTAAAATAAGCCAGTAACAAAAGGTACCATCTCATCAGAATCATAATTTTTGGCATGAATATGCAGTCCTTTTCTGTTTTTTCTAGAGATGTCATGCATTGCCAGGAACGTCTAAACAAACATTTTTACACATGACAAAATAAATATACATTCTGCCAGGTAGTGAATCAAGCGAAAAAACTTTTTCCAAAACATATTTTCTTTTTAATTTTTGTTTACCCCCAAAAAACGTATAAAAGAAGCCGTCCACCATTTTGTGCTCAGTGGTAAACTGACTTCCATGGTGACCACACACAGCAGGAGAAGCAAGATAATTTTGTCAACTTTCCTGTTGAACACTGCCATCTCCAGACCGAAGTAAGTGTACGTTTATAAGTAAACAGCTTCCAAATATTAACACCTAATGCTCCCGTACTTACAATATATTTTTAACTTATTTACAGCATTTACTGATTTTGAAAATCAGCCCCTAATCTACAGCAGATATTCACGGAATTATCTTTCCATTGAAATGTAAGTGAATTAAAGAACAAAATGTTTTTAAAAGTAAAAAATCCCATAAGCAAAAAAAAAAAAGATTATTAAAATATTCATTTAGATATTAACAGAGCTTGGACATACAGCAACACCAAATACCTACCTAGAACAAACAAACCTTTAAAGAATCAATTGTAAGTAAACTGTAAAAAATGATCTGAACCCAAAAAAACTTTATTGATATCAGAAATAATATATTAGCAGACACTGATCAGTGATATGCTTTAAAATTACTATTTTTACACCTTCATGATTTTGCCTCAGGGAACATGCTCAGGGAAAGTGATGGATAGTGGTGGAGGAAAATTACTATTTCTCTTCCGACAGGTGCTTTCCTCAGGGAAAGTGCAGGATGCTGGTGGGGACGAATTTACTATTCCTACTCCGACAGGTGCTTGCCTTAGGGAAAGTGCTGGATGGTGGTGGTGGCAAATTTACTATTCCAACTCCGACAGGTGCTTGAGTCAGGGAAAGTGCTGGATGCTGGTGGGGGCAGATTTACTATTCCTACTCCGACAGGTGCTTGCCTCAGGGAAAGTGCTGGATGGTGGCGGGGGCAAATTTACTATTCCAACTCTGACTGGTGCTTGACTCAGGGAAAGTGCTGGATGGTGGTGGGGGCACATTTACTATTCTAACCCTGACAGGTGCTTGCCTCAGGGAAAGTGCAGGATGGTGGTGGGGGCAAATGTACAATTCCTACTCCAACAGGTGCTTGCCTCAGGGAAAGTGCTGGATGGTGGTGGGGGCAAATTTACTGTTCCTACTCTGATGGGTGCTTGCCTCAGGGAAAGTGCTGGATGGTGGTGGGGGCAAATTTACTATTCCAACTCCGACAGGTGCTTGCCTCAGGGAAAGTGCTGGATGGGGGTGAGGGCAAATTAATTGTACTTAAATTAAAAATTAAAATTTTAAACTTCACATTTTCATTTCTGTTCTTTGTCAAGCATGCAATCAAACAGTTTTTTTTCTTTACAATTCTTAACAGATTAAATCATATAAACCAACCAGAGTAGAGGAACACATCCTCAACCACAATATTCAAAACAAGCCCATCAAAATTGAAGAAGCCAAAGTATACAAGGTAAAAATTATCGAAAACCACAATTATAATTTTTTTTTGCAGGTTTCAAGTAAAGAAGCATTTTATTTGAAAATGTATTATTGCATTAAAAATTTGAGCCTCACAAACAAAAGCAAAATGACTTTTTTCTAGTACATAAGCACTAATCTATCTCTTGGCAGGCTATTTGCAAAACTAAAATTTTCCAAGCCAAAAACCTATAACATTTCTTCACTTTTTTCAGAACCAAAGTTTCAAAAGCACCAAACACCACAAAAAGAACAACTGAAAGAACAATCCAACGAAAACCAGCATTCACACCAGGACTTTCCAATCACACAACAGAAAAACCTAAAAAAGGTAACCTTTTTCATTCTGTCAAGTCTATCCAAAATTAACCTTTTTTTCATCAAAGGTATCAAAGCAGCAAACAATTCCAAATCAACATTATCAAGCCAATGCAATTAAATCCTCATACAATTTTGTTAAAAAAAGATGTAAACAAATTAATGTGCACTAACTTTTCACTTGCAAGCAAAATATTTTTAAAAGCAACCACACACACACAAAATCACTAAAACAAATGTTTTCTCTTTTTCTTCTTTCTACAGAGAATGGCAGCAAGAAAACAAGCCAAATATTTGCAATCAAGCGGGGGAAATAGACTATTAAATTACAGTGGCTACGTTTATTCTAAGGAGAGATTAACTGAGCCCCGGTGCCATTAGAGGTGTGTGCATTATTACTCATCCCATTGCACAGGCATAGCGGTTACTCTTGGTGACACTGTTGAAAGGACCACCGAGCATAACCACTCTTCCTCTGCAATGGAGATAGAAGTAAGAGAAAATATTAATGAAATGAAAGCCCTGGCATCCACCTCCGATGAACCCTGTGGCTCAGTTTTGAGGGAGGTATCACAAAACATTCCAACCCATGTAGCAAGTTGTATGCCCACAATTCCCAACCTACGCAGAATTATTCAGCGTAAAAACCAGGCATGTAACCCCCTACGTGTAACACCCCAAACCTTCACTGATATTAACATTCCACCTAAACTTACTTTAACCGTTACTAATGAAACCTTTCTTTTGCATGACAACAAAAACCCTCTTAACAGAATTCTAATCTTTAGCACACCCCATAAACTTATTAAATTAGAGAGTAGTGATATGTGGATGATGGATGGGGCGTTTAACTCCACACCACATCCATTCACCCAAATATACACTATTCAAGCCTACATTAATCATACAGTAGTGCCCTTAGTGTACAGTTTATTCCCTGATAAACAAACTTCAAACATGCACTGAATTTTTGTCAGTGATAAAAGGTAAAACCATGAACAAAAGTCCTAGAAAAGTGTTAATTGACTTTGAATTACCTATGATTAACACAATTACCAAATTGTACACGGATACCCATATTCAAGGATATTTTTTTCACTTTTCAAAGGCTTATTGCCGAAAGACTCCGCCATGGAAAGCCAGGTGGATTACCTTTTCGGGGGCCCGTTGTGGGCCCCCAAGATGTTGGGGGGGTGGGGGGTGCACATGAGGGTACCTATGGTACCCCCTGCATTGGCATGGACAAAGTGGCAGGCACCGCGCCTGTCACCTTGTGCATGTGAGTGCCCAATGTGCATTCCCAGCATTGTGGCGGGCGGTGCTGTGAGCACCACCCGCCACAATGCTGGGAATAGGGGATGCCACCGCCACCGTGGCGGTGGCATCCTAATACCCACAGCGGTACCGCCGCTCCCATGGCGGACGGTCCCATTCACCGTTACGGTGGCGGGTGGACTTTGTCCGCCCGCCATCGTAATGTCCCCCAAAGTATTCATACACTCCACCACCCCAAACCCCTGTTTCCCATGCATCCCGTCCCAGAGGATAGGTGAAAAAGTCTTTTTTATTAATTAAAAAAAAAATATTCTATCACTAAAACTAAATATCAATTAATTCTAAAGTATTAAAATTAACACCTGAGTATTAATACACTCCCCCACCCAAAACCCTGTTTTCCATGCATCCCGTCCCAGAGGATAGGTGGCAAAGACTTTTTTATTAATTTATCAGAAAATTATTTTTAAAATGTTCTATCACTAAAAAAAAAATCAATTAATTCTCAAGTTTTAAAATTAATACCTGAGTATTAATACACTCCCGACCCAAAACCCCTGTTTCCCAAACAACCCATCTCATTGAATAAGTGCAAAGCACATTTAATTTTTTTTTTGTATATTATATTTATGCTATATATTATTTATTTAAAAATATAACAATTAACCTAATTTTTAATAATATTCAAGTTTTAAAAAAAACAGAATATTAATACACTACCCCACAAAAAAAGAATCCCTTTTAATTTTTTTTTTATATATATATATTTCTTTTTCAAAAAACTACAAAATTATCAACTAAATATTAATTAATTCACAAAAATTAAATTTAATACCTGAGTATTATACACCCAGATATATATTAATTAAAACCATATAATACCCAAATATAACAAATAATAAAAAATAAAAACTTGCCTCACTTACCTCAATTACTCACCTTACAATGCGTTGTAATGGCATGAGTTGTAATGGCACATGCGTTGTAATGGCATGCGTTGTAATGTCACCTGCATTATAAAAGTTGCGTTGTAAAGGCATTACAATGTAATTCCTGCGTTGTAATGGACGTTTCCCGCATGGAGTTCTTTCCTTCAGTTGGCATCCATAGAGTTCAGCTGGGCTTTTCACCACAGGGGCAAAGCCAGGGCTGAGGCTTTAATCTCAAGGGTCATCTATTTCCCATCTGGAGCTCTTTTACATGTAGGGCACATTTTTCCTGTTTATGCCACGGCACACCTTTAAATAGGTGTGCCGTGTGAAAACAGGGAAAGTGCACCCAATTACAGTGAATGTGCTGCCCCAGGGCAGCTGCAAATTCACGCTGCCCTGGGACTATGGAATAAGCTGCCCCTCACTTGGGAAAGCAAAATGAATTTACTTACATTCAGAATGATTTTGAAACCTTGACGGCTGATTTAGATTTGGCAGAGAGGATATTCATTTGCAACACATTTACAGATGGAAACCCTTAATTATATCAGAAACAGAGACTACTTCATCTTTGTTACTGAAATACTCCTCCAACAACCCAACGGAATAAGTGCAATTGGAGGTTTGGCCATTCAACTGCCTGCCCTATTTAGAGTGGGTGGTTGAATAGCCAGTTTTACTCTCCCTTGCTGCCATGAAAAAAATGCCTGTAAGGGACAGTCACAATGTTTAAATGACTTCCACATCAAAGGAGAAAATTTGAGCTTTGGGATTTTGTTTGTGGAGCAACAAAAACATGTTGAAAGTTTGACATATGGTGCAGTCATTTTGATGGTACTGGTTGTCAAACTTTGAATACATTGACAGGAACTGCAGTGACAATGGCTCCTACCAATGTTTAGAGTTGTCCATGGGTGTGCTGGGCAACTCTAACTTTGGCAGGTGAAGATTGGAGAACCCTCAGTATGATGGGAGCTAGATTATGGTAAAGATTATGGTAAAGCCTTGCTGCTGGGAGCTCCGGAATATCTGCTCATTCGGTTTCTCAGAGTTCAAGCAGCAGTGACTAAATTGGCCCTGAATAGACCTAGAAGGTCCTCGGTATCTTTGGCTCCAAAGGCTTTGCATTGGCTGCCATTAAGACAAAGAATAATTTGTAAACCTCTCTGTAGTGTTTTTAAATCCATACATGGATTTGGTCTGATCCCCCTGCAAAAGAGAATTAAATAGTGTGCCCCCGGTAGGAGTTTATGCTCCTCTTCAGCTAACTTGGCCTTTGTGGCCAAATTTAGAAAGAACAGACAAGGGGGACGGGCCATCATGATTGAAGCAGCTCGATTATAGACTTACCTCCACTTTGAGATTCTCTTATGACTTAATGCACCTTAGAAATGGTTTAAAAATATTTGTTTTCCCTAAATTAATGTAATAATGTAGCATACTATTTAGTCCTGTCACACTGTACAGAACCTTTCATTTTCACCTCCCCCCCAATAATATATTAGCACCAGGATAACTGTTAGATGGCAGCTGTGCTCTATACATGATATAAATATATTGGTTCTACAACCAAAAATTGTAGCAGAAGCTTCCTCTCTGTTCTATCTTTTTTTAAGGTTATTAGCAGTGCCCTAAGAAATCTTTTGACCTGTATGCTGTGCTTACTAAATGACCATTAGATTATGAGATTTACAAAATTAGAAAGTGTAGACATATGGGAGGAAGAAGTTATTATTATTGTGAGAAAATCTTAACTATAAAAATCTTTTACATTACTGTTTATAAAAGGTATTTTATGCAGTTGTTTAACAGTGCTTGTTTCTTATAGACACATGGGAGGTGCCACCGGCAACCCAAAGAGATACTCATTCTTAGGGGCATACAGTAACACTGACATATTCAGTCCCAAAGTGTTGCAACCGCAACCAGTTGGTAAAAGTATTATCTTACGCTAATGATTTTACAGATTGAGCATCTATTAAAACTACGTTTTTTTGGATCTTTTTCTTCTGACCATTACTATCAGATATGTAGATTATCTTGGTACAATTAAGCAAATCCATATTAATAAAAAACTGCACTTAACCGAGTAATCGGCTATGGCATAGACCAGAAATTCCATCTACATTTCGAATGGAAAAATGTCATAGCATAAACATGGTTCAAAGCAGTAAATGTGCAGTGTTCTCAACAAAATTGTAGGGTACTTGTTGAGATCATCAGCACAAGGCAGTCCATTAATCTGGTTAAACAATGGAATCAACCAAAGAACCCTGTCATTCAACAGGCCCTGAACTGATTTTCCTCACAATGGCCCCATTAATGTGGGAACCTAGATCATGCTCAAAACACAGTTATCAAACCAAGCCATCAACAAGCACCCACCCATAAAGTGATTTAAAATTAAAAAGATGGAACCAGTACACAAACATGCAAAGTAACATATTCATTCATGAAAAAGTAATGGGAAAACATGCAACATCTAATTATAGTAGTGATAGCTTTGTATTATATGTCCCTTCATTCAGAAATGATTTTCCTTCTAAGCAATGTAAATAACTGATGCTACTTTTACTGAATTTAATATCACTGTATTTATTCACCTCAGCTAGATGGAATGTCTGTTGGTCTTATTGGAATTTAAACCTGTGCCCTCCAGATCATAGTAGATGCCACCAGTGAAGATTTGAAACAATGCACCATTCTGCTGACAATATAACATGAAAAAAGTAATTGAGCACTCTAAACGTGTAGAACAAAATAAGAAAATAATCTTTGGTATAATGGTAATTCTGGCTGTATTACATCCTGCAATCAGACTGTAATTGCCAATAGGACGCATTAAGCTGAATAATTTTGAAGAACTAATGATTGGTATATCAAAATAATAAATGTCTAGGCTTTGTTTCTTCCATTTTTAACTAACTGATGTTCTTCAAATAAAGTTTTTGATAATGTTTCAATCAGCTTTATCTCAGATGCTTGATAATATCCCTGAAATTTGAGTAGATCCCTACCACCTTCATGTTTTTTTAGACCACCTTATTGTTGGTTTTTAGGGGGTGGGAGGGGTTTGGGTTAGTTTTTAGGGGGTGGGAGTTCGAGTTAGTTTTTAGGGAGTGGGGGTTTGAGTTAGTTTTTAGGGGTGGAGGGTTCAGGTTAGTTTTTAGGGGGTGAGAGTGGTTCAAGTTAGTTTTTAGAGGTGGGGGCTTCTGGGTAGTTTTTAGGGGGTGGGGGGATTTGGGATAGTTTTAAGGGGGTGGGAGGGTGTGTGTTAGTTTTTAGGGGGTGGGAGGGGTTTGAGTTAGTTTTTAGGGGGTGGGGGTGTTCAGGTTAGTTTTTACGGGGTGGGAGGGGTACAGATTAGTTTTTAGGGGGTGGGGGGATTCAGGGTAGTTTTAAGGAGGTTGGGGGGTGTATTTAGGGCTCAGGGGGAGAAGATGGGGGCTGGTAAACTCAGCCATGGATAGCTGTTTACCATGCATACCTTTACCACAAAAAATCGTGGTAAAGGAATGCTTAGTAAAGCTAGTCGTGGTTAAGACACGGTCGTAGTAGAGACTGCGTTGTTCAGGTAGGCATTGTAAAGGAACTCGTTGTTCCGACATACAACCATTACAAACGTTTATGCTTGGCAATAAGATGTTTAAATTGACTGTTGGATATTGGGTTACTGGCTGAGAAGGGTGAAACCCTACTCAAGCAACAATGATGATCTCTGTCTGGGTGTAACACAAACAAACCCCAAAATAACCTGTGCTTAAACCTGTGGTAGCTCAGCACAAAAACAGTTATGCTTAATTTAGAGGCAATGTGTAAAGTATTTATGCAGCACTTCAAACAGTAATAAAGTGAAAACACAACACAAGAAAAAATCCACACCAATTTAGAAAAATAGAGTAAAATATAATACATTCTTGAAAACCAGAACAACAAAAATCCAATCAGTAGAACCAGAGATACGGAAATTTTAAAGAATTCATGCAAGTATAGCTCCACAAGCACAAAGCGCCGCTCAACGTTATTTAGTCATGTGAGACCGGATGAAGGTCACAAGTTCAGGCCGACCACCAAACACCAAACATGAAATGTTTAACCCTGGGCACAGCTTGCGGAGTTTCACTCAGCAGAATTCAGCGGAGTTACCAAAAAAAAAACACCAAATTCCATGAGCAGGCAGAGTTATTCTTTTTGTTTTACAGTACACATTCATGCTTGAAGAGAGACCCCAGCGATACAAAAGAGGATGATGGACGGAACGTTTGAGCCAATCAAACACTCACCCCCAGTCAACTGATCTGGGTTTAATCCATCATCATTCTTTAGCTCACTCCACCACCCCAGTTCAGACATGGCCATATGCAAATCAGTCTGACCCTGTGCCTCATGGGAACAGTCCAGCCCGAACTGCCAAGCCATGTCTTCCCTGGACCGGAAACAAGCATCCTAGGACCGGTTTCTGGCATTTCAGCCGTCATCAGCCAGGCTTGCTTGAATCCAGTGGCAAAGTGAGCAAGGGACCCACGTCTGGGCATACCCCGCCAACTTAGGGCGACCAAAGCGATACAAAAGAGGATGATGGACGGAACGTTTGAGCCAATCAAACACTCACCCCCAGTCAACTGATCTGGGTTTAATCCATCATCATTCTTTAGCTCACTCCACCACCCCAGTTCAGACATGGCCATATGCAAATCAGTCTGACCCTGTGCCTCATGGGAACAGTCCAGCCCGAACTGCCAAGCCATGTCTTCCCTGGACCGGAAACAAGCATCCTAGGACCGGTTTCTGGCATTTCAGCCGTCATCAGCCAGGCTTGCTTGAATCCAGTGGCAAAGTGAGCAAGGGACCCACGTCTGGGCATACCCCGCCAACTTAGGGCGACCAAAGCGATACAAAAGAGGATGATGGACGGAACGTTTGAGCCAATCAAACACTCACCCCCAGTCAACTGATCTGGGTTTAATCCATCATCATTCTTTAGCTCACTCCACCACCCCAGTTCAGACATGGCCATATGCAAATCAGTCTGACCCTGTGCCTCATGGGAACAGTCCAGCCCGAACTGCCAAGCCATGTCTTCCCTGGACCGGAAACAAGCATCCTAGGACCGGTTTCTGGCATTTCAGCCGTCATCAGCCAGGCTTGCTTGAATCCAGTGGCAAAGTGAGCAAGGGACCCACGTCTGGGCATACCCCCGCCAACTTAGGGCGACCAAAGCGATACAAAAGAGGATGATGGACGGAACGTTTGAGCCAATCAAACACTCACCCCCAGTCAACTGATCTGGGTTTAATCCATCATCATTCTTTAGCTCACTCCACCACCCCAGTTCAGACATGGCCATATGCAAATCAGTCTGACCCTGTGCCTCATGGGAACAGTCCAGCCCGAACTGCCAAGCCATGTCTTCCCTGGACCGGAAACAAGCATCCTAGGACCGGTTTCTGGCATTTCAGCCGTCATCAGCCAGGCTTGCTTGAATCCAGTGGCAAAGTGAGCAAGGGACCCACGTCTGGGCATACCCCCGCCAACTTAGGGCGACCAAAGCGATACAAAAGAGGATGATGGACGGAACGTTTGAGCCAATCAAACACTCACCCCCAGTCAACTGATCTGGGTTTAATCCATCATCATTCTTTAGCTCACTCCACCACCCCAGTTCAGACATGGCCATATGCAAATCAGTCTGACCCTGTGCCTCATGGGAACAGTCCAGCCCGAACTGCCAAGCCATGTCTTCCCTGGACCGGAAACAAGCATCCTAGGACCGGTTTCTGGCATTTCAGCCGTCATCAGCCAGGCTTGCTTGAATCCAGTGGCAAAGTGAGCAAGGGACCCACGTCTGGGCATACCCCCGCCAACTTAGGGCGACCAAAGCGATACAAAAGAGGATGATGGACGGAACGTTTGAGCCAATCAAACACTCACCCCCAGTCAACTGATCTGGGTTTAATCCATCATCATTCTTTAGCTCACTCCACCACCCCAGTTCAGACATGGCCATATGCAAATCAGTCTGACCCTGTGCCTCATGGGAACAGTCCAGCCCGAACTGCCAAGCCATGTCTTCCCTGGACCGGAAACAAGCATCCTAGGACCGGTTTCTGGCATTTCAGCCGTCATCAGCCAGGCTTGCTTGAATCCAGTGGCAAAGTGAGCAAGGGACCCACGTCTGGGCATACCCCCGCCAACTTAGGGCGAACCAAAGCGATACAAAAGAGGATGATGGACGGAACGTTTGAGCCAATCAAACACTCACCCCCAGTCAACTGATCTGGGTTTAATCCATCATCATTCTTTAGCTCACTCCACCACCCCAGTTCAGACATGGCCATATGCAAATCAGTCTGACCCTGTGCCTCATGGGAACAGTCCAGCCCGAACTGCCAAGCCATGTCTTCCCTGGACCGGAAACAAGCATCCTAGGACCGGTTTCTGGCATTTCAGCCGTCATCAGCCAGGCTTGCTTGAATCCAGTGGCAAAGTGAGCAAGGGACCCACGTCTGGGCATACCCCCGCCAACTTAGGGCGACCAAAGCGATACAAAGAGGATGATGGACGGAACGTTTGAGCCAATCAAACACTCACCCCCAGTCAACTGATCTGGGTTTAATCCATCATCATTCTTTAGCTCACTCCACCACCCCAGTTCAGACATGGCCATATGCAAATCAGTCTGACCCTGTGCCTCATGGGAACAGTCCAGCCCGAACTGCCAAGCCATGTCTTCCCTGGACCGGAAACAAGCATCCTAGGACCGGTTTCTGGCATTTCAGCCGTCATCAGCCAGGCTTGCTTGAATCCAGTGGCAAAGTGAGCAAGGGACCCACGTCTGGGCATACCCCCGCCAACTTAGGGCGACCAAAGCGATACAAAGAGGATGATGGACGGAACGTTTGAGCCAATCAAACACTCACCCCCAGTCAACTGATCTGGGTTTAATCCATCATCATTCTTTAGCTCACTCCACCACCCCAGTTCAGACATGGCCATATGCAAATCAGTCTGACCCTGTGCCTCATGGGAACAGTCCAGCCCGAACTGCCAAGCCATGTCTTCCCTGGACCGGAAACAAGCATCCTAGGACCGGTTTCTGGCATTTCAGCCGTCATCAGCCAGGCTTGCTTGAATCCAGTGGCAAAGTGAGCAAGGGACCCACGTCTGGGCATACCCCCGCCAACTTAGGGCGACCAAAGCGATACAAAAGAGGATGATGGACGGAACGTTTGAGCCAATCAAACACTCACCCCCAGTCAACTGATCTGGGTTTAATCCATCATCATTCTTTAGCTCACTCCACCACCCCAGTTCAGACATGGCCATATGCAAATCAGTCTGACCCTGTGCCTCATGGGAACAGTCCAGCCCGAACTGCCAAGCCATGTCTTCCCTGGACCGGAAACAAGCATCCTAGGACCGGTTTCTGGCATTTCAGCCGTCATCAGCCAGGCTTGCTTGAATCCAGTGGCAAAGTGAGCAAGGGACCCACGTCTGGGCATACCCCCGCCAACTTAGGGCGACCAAAGCGATACAAAAGAGGATGATGGACGGAACGTTTGAGCCAATCAAACACTCACCCCCAGTCAACTGATCTGGGTTTAATCCATCATCATTCTTTAGCTCACTCCACCACCCCAGTTCAGACATGGCCATATGCAAATCAGTCTGACCCTGTGCCTCATGGGAACAGTCCAGCCCGAACTGCCAAGCCATGTCTTCCCTGGACCGGAAACAAGCATCCTAGGACCGGTTTCTGGCATTTCAGCCGTCATCAGCCAGGCTTGCTTGAATCCAGTGGCAAAGTGAGCAAGGGACCCACGTCTGGGCATACCCCCGCCAACTTAGGGCGACCAAAGCGATACAAAAGAGGATGATGGACGGAACGTTTGAGCCAATCAAACACTCACCCCCAGTCAACTGATCTGGGTTTAATCCATCATCATTCTTTAGCTCACTCCACCACCCCAGTTCAGACATGGCCATATGCAAATCAGTCTGACCCTGTGCCTCATGGGAACAGTCCAGCCCGAACTGCCAAGCCATGTCTTCCCTGGACCGGAAACAAGCATCCTAGGACCGGTTTCTGGCATTTCAGCCGTCATCAGCCAGGCTTGCTTGAATCCAGTGGCAAAGTGAGCAAGGGACCCACGTCTGGGCATACCCCCGCCAACTTAGGGCCGACCAAAGCGATACAAAAGAGGATGATGGACGGAACGTTTGAGCCAATCAAACACTCACCCCCAGTCAACTGATCTGGGTTTAATCCATCATCATTCTTTAGCTCACTCCACCACCCCAGTTCAGACATGGCCATATGCAAATCAGTCTGACCCTGTGCCTCATGGGAACAGTCCAGCCCGAACTGCCAAGCCATGTCTTCCCTGGACCGGAAACAAGCATCCTAGGACCGGTTTCTGGCATTTCAGCCGTCATCAGCCAGGCTTGCTTGAATCCAGTGGCAAAGTGAGCAAGGGACCCACGTCTGGGCATACCCCCGCCAACTTAGGGCGACCAAAGCGATACAAAAGAGGATGATGGACGGAACGTTTGAGCCAATCAAACACTCACCCCCAGTCAACTGATCTGGGTTTAATCCATCATCATTCTTTAGCTCACTCCACCACCCCAGTTCAGACATGGCCATATGCAAATCAGTCTGACCCTGTGCCTCATGGGAACAGTCCAGCCCGAACTGCCAAGCCATGTCTTCCCTGGACCGGAAACAAGCATCCTAGGACCGGTTTCTGGCATTTCAGCCGTCATCAGCCAGGCTTGCTTGAATCCAGTGGCAAAGTGAGCAAGGGACCCACGTCTGGGCATACCCCCGCCAACTTAGGGCGACCAAAGCGATACAAAAGAGGATGATGGACGGAACGTTTGAGCCAATCAAACACTCACCCCCAGTCAACTGATCTGGGTTTAATCCATCATCATTCTTTAGCTCACTCCACCACCCCAGTTCAGACATGGCCATATGCAAATCAGTCTGACCCTGTGCCTCATGGGAACAGTCCAGCCCGAACTGCCAAGCCATGTCTTCCCTGGACCGGAAACAAGCATCCTAGGACCGGTTTCTGGCATTTCAGCCGTCATCAGCCAGGCTTGCTTGAATCCAGTGGCAAAGTGAGCAAGGGACCCACGTCTGGGCATACCCCCGCCAACTTAGGGCGACCAAAGCGATACAAAAGAGGATGATGGACGGAACGTTTGAGCCAATCAAACACTCACCCCCAGTCAACTGATCTGGGTTTAATCCATCATCATTCTTTAGCTCACTCCACCACCCCAGTTCAGACATGGCCATATGCAAATCAGTCTGACCCTGTGCCTCATGGGAACAGTCCAGCCCGAACTGCCAAGCCATGTCTTCCCTGGACCGGAAACAAGCATCCTAGGACCGGTTTCTGGCATTTCAGCCGTCATCAGCCAGGCTTGCTTGAATCCAGTGGCAAAGTGAGCAAGGGACCCACGTCTGGGCATACCCCCGCCAACTTAGGGCGACCAAAGCGATACAAAAGAGGATGATGGACGGAACGTTTGAGCCAATCAAACACTCACCCCCAGTCAACTGATCTGGGTTTAATCCATCATCATTCTTTAGCTCACTCCACCACCCCAGTTCAGACATGGCCATATGCAAATCAGTCTGACCCTGTGCCTCATGGGAACAGTCCAGCCCGAACTGCCAAGCCATGTCTTCCCTGGACCGGAAACAAGCATCCTAGGACCGGTTTCTGGCATTTCAGCCGTCATCAGCCAGGCTTGCTTGAATCCAGTGGCAAAGTGAGCAAGGGACCCACGTCTGGGCATACCCCCGCCAACTTAGGGCGACCAAAGCGATACAAAAGAGGATGATGGACGGAACGTTTGAGCCAATCAAACACTCACCCCCAGTCAACTGATCTGGGTTTAATCCATCATCATTCTTTAGCTCACTCCACCACCCCAGTTCAGACATGGCCATATGCAAATCAGTCTGACCCTGTGCCTCATGGGAACAGTCCAGCCCGAACTGCCAAGCCATGTCTTCCCTGGACCGGAAACAAGCATCCTAGGACCGGTTTCTGGCATTTCAGCCGTCATCAGCCAGGCTTGCTTGAATCCAGTGGCAAAGTGAGCAAGGGACCCACGTCTGGGCATACCCCCGCCAACTTAGGGCGACCAAAGCGATACAAAAGAGGATGATGGACGGAACGTTTGAGCCAATCAAACACTCACCCCCAGTCAACTGATCTGGGTTTAATCCATCATCATTCTTTAGCTCACTCCACCACCCCAGTTCAGACATGGCCATATGCAAATCAGTCTGACCCTGTGCCTCATGGGAACAGTCCAGCCCGAACTGCCAAGCCATGTCTTCCCTGGACCGGAAACAAGCATCCTAGGACCGGTTTCTGGCATTTCAGCCGTCATCAGCCAGGCTTGCTTGAATCCAGTGGCAAAGTGAGCAAGGGACCCACGTCTGGGCATACCCCCGCCAACTTAGGGGCGACCAAAGCGATACAAAGAGGATGATGGACGGAACGTTTGAGCCAATCAAACACTCACCCCCAGTCAACTGATCTGGGTTTAATCCATCATCATTCTTTAGCTCACTCCACCACCCCAGTTCAGACATGGCCATATGCAAATCAGTCTGACCCTGTGCCTCATGGGAACAGTCCAGCCCGAACTGCCAAGCCATGTCTTCCCTGGACCGGAAACAAGCATCCTAGGACCGGTTTCTGGCATTTCAGCCGTCATCAGCCAGGCTTGCTTGAATCCAGTGGCAAAGTGAGCAAGGGACCCACGTCTGGGCATACCCCCGCCAACTTAGGGCGACCAAAGCGATACAAAAGAGGATGATGGACGGAACGTTTGAGCCAATCAAACACTCACCCCCAGTCAACTGATCTGGGTTTAATCCATCATCATTCTTTAGCTCACTCCACCACCCCAGTTCAGACATGGCCATATGCAAATCAGTCTGACCCTGTGCCTCATGGGAACAGTCCAGCCCGAACTGCCAAGCCATGTCTTCCCTGGACCGGAAACAAGCATCCTAGGACCGGTTTCTGGCATTTCAGCCGTCATCAGCCAGGCTTGCTTGAATCCAGTGGCAAAGTGAGCAAGGGACCCACGTCTGGGCATACCCCCGCCAACTTAGGGCGACCAAAGCGATACAAAAGAGGATGATGGACGGAACGTTTGAGCCAATCAAACACTCACCCCCAGTCAACTGATCTGGGTTTAATCCATCATCATTCTTTAGCTCACTCCACCACCCCAGTTCAGACATGGCCATATGCAAATCAGTCTGACCCTGTGCCTCATGGGAACAGTCCAGCCCGAACTGCCAAGCCATGTCTTCCCTGGACCGGAAACAAGCATCCTAGGACCGGTTTCTGGCATTTCAGCCGTCATCAGCCAGGCTTGCTTGAATCCAGTGGCAAAGTGAGCAAGGGACCCACGTCTGGGCATACCCCCGCCAACTTAGGGCGACCAAAGCGATACAAAAGAGGATGATGGACGGAACGTTTGAGCCAATCAAACACTCACCCCCAGTCAACTGATCTGGGTTTAATCCATCATCATTCTTTAGCTCACTCCACCACCCCAGTTCAGACATGGCCATATGCAAATCAGTCTGACCCTGTGCCTCATGGGAACAGTCCAGCCCGAACTGCCAAGCCATGTCTTCCCTGGACCGGAAACAAGCATCCTAGGACCGGTTTCTGGCATTTCAGCCGTCATCAGCCAGGCTTGCTTGAATCCAGTGGCAAAGTGAGCAAGGGACCCACGTCTGGGCATACCCCCGCCAACTTAGGGCGACCAAAGCGATACAAAAGAGGATGATGGACGGAACGTTTGAGCCAATCAAACACTCACCCCCAGTCAACTGATCTGGGTTTAATCCATCATCATTCTTTAGCTCACTCCACCACCCCAGTTCAGACATGGCCATATGCAAATCAGTCTGACCCTGTGCCTCATGGGAACAGTCCAGCCCGAACTGCCAAGCTTTTACAGTACACATTCATGCTTGAAGAGAGACCCCAGCTTCAGTTAATAAAAGCTTGCGCGAATCAGGGCAATCGGCTGCAGCAGCAATGGAGGTGCACACATGCTTTTGAGGAACTTGTGCAAATATTATTAAGACAAAAGAGTAAGACATGTCTGCCAACTGTTTGTACCACCAACTAGCAGAGAAAGAAGGCAGCTTCGTGAAGTTGCTTCTGTGTGGCCAAAAACCAGGAAGTGCACGGATGCCACACAGAAGCTGCATTCCGAGGGCGAGGACCAGGGTTCTGCAGGGTGCTGCCTCAGGGGCTTTGGCTAAATGTTATGCGCAAGGAACAGTCTATTTTTGGTGGACATTGGCCTGATTGTTTAATGGTAACAAAAATATCATGATTTACAGAATGCGGTGAACCTCTCCGATTCTTGTGTTTTCCACTGAGTGTCACCGTTTGCTAAGGAAGCACAAAACATAAGGCTATTCTTCTCATCCCCTTCCAGTGATGCAGATGCCATTCCTTTCCGATGATACAGATGATTGTGTTAAGATTCGACTAGTGTCCAATATAAGGAGTGGGACACATGTTACACTAATTTAACTTTGTGGCTCGGACAGGTGGGACCATTCTCTCTACACAGAGAGTGCCAGCTTCAGCAGCCCATATGGCGGCAAGCACTGGACTGGATGCACATTAAGAAGTTAGAACCATGATGATGCGATGAGTTTTCAATGAATTTGAGCATTTCTGGTCAACTGACACCCGAATTTCTGAAGGCACATTGGGGCATATTCTCAAGGCGATATCGCCGCGTTAGCGGCACTTTTCTGCCGCTAAAGCAGCGATATTTCTATCGCCATATTCACAAGCTGACGCTAACAGGCATTAGCTACAGCTTCCTGGCAATAGCGGCCGCTAATAACATCACCAACGATGTTAGCGACAACTAACGCTAATCATATGCAATGTAGGCGTTCCCGTGTTAAAACGCACTCTAACCCCACTTCGCGATATTCTCAACGATCGCCCGGACCGGCAATACGTTAAAAAAACAGCCGCTAAGGCCCGTTAGCTGCTGGGACTTAAGACCAGAAAATAGCTGGTCTTAAAAATGGGGATAACACTTGGGGCCACATCCCAGCAGGTTTTGATGCTGGACAGCGCTGCAAGCAATGTTGCAGTGCTGCCCTGCAACAAAACTACAGTGCAGGAATGCGCACCATCAATAAGATAGTGCGCATTCCTGGGCCCCAGTCATGAAAAGTGTTGCAGCGCTGCGACAAGACAGCGTTGCAACACTTCTCACTATGCCCTTCTTGCGACAGCATGGATGCGCTGTATTCACTGGACAGTGCTCCATGACGCAAGTAATGACAGATACGTCAGGAATTCTGACGTATCTGTCTGCGCTAAAGACACGCATTGCTGCAGTCGTGTCACAACCATGATGCAGCTCCAGCAATGCATGGGGCCAGCCTATCCCTGTGGCACTGCGTCACCCTCACGCCTGCTATCAGGCAGGCAGAAGGTACTGACGCAGTGCCGTTCATGAGGGGTGCCCGAATGTCGGCGCTGTTGGAGATCCATTGGTGGTGGTTGCGTGCTGCGGTGTCATCGTTTGGAAGCATTGGTGGAGTGTTAGTGCGGAGGGAGTTGACGAGACGTTCTTCGGTGGCCTTGATCCAGCTGCGAGGGGGTGCGATGATGGAGGTGGCGTCCGGTGGGCAAGGTGAAGACGTGATGTTACCAATGATGGTCAGTCCAGGAGAGTCCGGTGTTGTGGCTGTAGTTGAAGTTCCCTCTGGCGGAGGTGACGTGCTCGAACGTGCGTCCTGCCATGTGGCATGTTGAGGTGTATTGCTGCTTGCTTACAAAAAATAGGATTAGGGAGTGAAGAGGTAGTGTCCTTAGTGGGCACTGGAGGTGGATACGTCCTCCTCTAGAGATTCAAACAAAACATAGGGATCCACCCCAAGAGAGGTTCATAAGGGTGTGTTTCCTGTTATGACAGGACGCACGCAGTGTTTGCTTAAATACCCCTCACACACCAAAAGGGCCCTTGGTGTCATGCTTCATCATAGGGGTCTTCTTACCCCGCTGCGGGACGGGGCGTGCTACGACCAGCGACTACGCGGGAGCACTGTTTTTACAATACTATGTGTGGTGTAGGGGTAGTGAGAGGAAGGGTCAGAAGTGAATGCAAAAAGTGAATTAAAAAGGACCTGGCCTCGTGGACTTAGAAATTTTAATACGTCGTGGAGGCTGGTGCTGTTAAAAAGTGGTTCGGAGATGTCCTGCGTATAATGCGCGGATACTCCTGATCAAGTCAACATGTTTCGAAGCATCAAGGCTTCTTCATCAGGACTAGGAATGATCCCTTCAGTGCTCACTATGTTGCTATCAATGCGTAATAGAAAAAGTGTGCTATATACAAAACGATAAAAATGCAACAATCATGCACTTTATATTACCCAATCAGTATTTCAAAATGTAAATCTGTAAAGAGAGAGCATAATTAGTTACACAATTGCGCCTCCCAAAAGCGCAAACACATTATCGCCTGCAAATACAAAGGTGATTATGGTGTCATTAGCCTTAGTTGTAACTCGAAAAACAAGTGCTGTGACCTGTTAGGAAAAACGGGACAAAAACGAAACATACACACACAAAGCAGAAAACACACTCTCTATGTTAGAGATCGGGGTAACCATAAATAAAAGAAATATCCATAGGTTGGTACATACTGGGATATGTAGGAGACAATGCTCCATGAGCCTTCTGAACGGGTGGGAAGGATGTTGCCACTGTATTCTGTTTGGTAAAAGGAAAGAAAAGGAGGGTGGGAAAAGTAGGTTGGAATCCAGAGCCAGTGATTCGAGGGAATCTTCGAGACACCTAGTGTCATTGGTTCCTTTCGCGGCTATGCCGTGCTTACGTAGCAGTCAACACTACCTCACTCAATCGCCAACCCGCGGCTCCGTTGTGTAAGGAGATCTGCGAGGGACGCCCTATTTATGCGGACGTTAATTGACATTTAATTACACACAAATGGATGCACCTGCATCGGAGTTTCGAAGGTATCCGGATGTGGATGACCGTTCATTTCCTGTGACTGATAAGTCACAAAGACTAGAGCGGTAATACATGCACCTGCGCCAGAGTTCGTAGGTATCCGGATATGGATAACCATTCACTTCCTGTGACCGCTAAAAAATAAAGACTAAAGCGGTAGAGTCAGGAAGGCATGCAGATAAAAGTGACAGCACCCACTGAGGTCGTAGACAATTTGGAGCGATCAACCATTATTGTGGAGTTGGAAGTGATTTAATCAAAAATATCGATATACTGGATATGTATACCACGACGATGTTCACGATCTCTCATAAGTTAAGGTTGTAAAAAAGAGCGTCGTGAGTCTGAATAATAATTCAGAATTCAAAATCAATTAGGGGTAAGTTACGAGTGTAGTTGGACGCAATACCCCAAAGGGGTACGCATAGAAAGTCCTGTTACCACTAACATGTTAGAGGGGGAAAGTAATTAGATTGGTGGTGCCAAGATCTAACCACGTTCTTTTAAAGAGCCCAAAGACACATATTCAAATTATAATTCCATGATGGTTGGCCCAGATTAGTGTTGATGTCCACAGAATGTGAAGGCTAACTCGGGAGCACGTATGGCTCCAGGAATATAGACACTACTTCTTGCTTTTCTCGGCTTCCTTGGGGATAAATAAGCTCATGTAAAAATGAAGAAAAAGAGGGAAGAGAAATGGAAGGGAAAGGAAAGGGTAGGCTATCTTCCACGGAGGTTCCCAAAAAGACATGGACTAATATAGTCCAAAGACAGGGTGCATCAATGATATGGTCATCTCTTCATTAGGGTTCTCTTAGGTATTGGGACTTAGGGGTTTAGGACAGTTGAGCCCAAGGAATATCGTCGTTCAGACCAGTTAGGTAGGTGCCCAAACGGAACACCCAACGTTGTTCCTTTTCCAGCAAGCCATTTTCGTTGTGGAGTTGTTCGATCACAGTCCATTTCAAGTCATCCACGTTGTGTGACATGGTTAGGTAGTGGCTTGCCATCTTTGTAGTGCTCTTCTTACAGCGAACGTTACTCTTGTGCTCGCCAATACGGATCTTTATTGGTCTTGATGTCATCCCGATGTATTCTTGTCTGCATGGACAAGTAATCATATATATCACATTCCTGCTGTTGCAGTTTGTGAATCCTCTTTGTTCCCAGACTGTACCATTGGTAAACTGGATGTTTTTACTTCTTTTCGTAAGATTGCATGTACTACAGTTACCACACGGGTAGTGACCCTGTACAGGTGGAAGGGTGGTGGTGGTCAAATTCCTTATTGGTGTCACGCGTGGTCTTGTATGGACCAAGATGTCCTTCAGATTTCTGCCTCTCTTGTGGGAGAACATGGGTTTCGGAAAAGTGAGACTTCCGCAGTTCAGAAATCTCCAGTGTCTATTCAATTATTTTAGATACTAGATTGGAGTGGGTGTTAAAAGTGGTTACGCAAATAGGTCTTGTTTCCTGTTCTTTAGGAATGCGATTTTCCAAAAGCGCGTCTCTGTTGTTATTTCTTGCTCGTTTCAACCCTCTCTTCACAATCCGTTCTGGATAGTTGCATGTCAGTAGTTTGTTCTCCAAATCAGAGGCTTGTCTCTTGAAATCTGTAAGCTCAGAACAGTTTCTTCGAGGACGGAGGAACTGTCCGTAGGGAAGGTTATCCCGAAGGTGTCTGGGATGGAAACTATTGTATTGTAATAGGCAATTTTTAGCCGTCGGTTTAAAATGTGTAATAGTTTTGAGCTTACCATCATCTGAATAGATATTCAGATCAAGGAACACCAGATTTGTTTTGGAAAAAGTATGCGTGAATTTAAAAAAAGGATTTTGTTGGTTGAGCCACATCATGAAAAATCCAATGGATTCAGCGTCACCTTTCCATATCACCAGTACATCGTCGATGTAGCGTTTCCAAATGACAATATTGTCATGGAACGGGTTGTATACTGTTCTGAGCTTACAGATTTCAAGAGACAAGCCTCTGATTTGGAGAACAAACTACTGACACGCAACTATCCAGAACGGATTGTGAAGAGAGGGTTGAAACGAGCAAGAAATAACAACAGAGACGTGCTTTTGGAAAATCGCATTCCTAAAGAACAGGAAACAAGACCTATTTGCGTAACCACTTTTAACACCCACTCCAATCTAGTATCTAAAATAGTGAATAGACACTGGAGATTTCTGAACTGCGGAAGTCTCACTTTTCCGAAACCCATGTTCTCCCACAAGAGAGGCAGAAATCTGAAGGACATCTTGGTCCATACAAGACCACGCGTGACACCAATAAGGAATTTGACCACCACCACCCTTCCACCTGTACAGGGTCACTACCCGTGTGGTAACTGTAGTACATGCAATCTTACGAAAAGAAGTAAAAACATCCAGTTTACCAATGGTACAGTCTGGGAACAAAGAGGATTCACAAACTGCAACAGCAGGAATGTGATATATATGATTACTTGTCCATGCAGACAAGAATACATCGGGATGACATCAAGACCAATAAAGATCCGTATTGGCGAGCACAAGAGTAACGTTCGCTGTAAGAAGAGCACTACAAAGATGGCAAGCCACTACCTAACCATGTCACACAACGTGGATGACTTGAAATGGACTGTGATCGAACAACTCCACAACGAAAATGGCTTTCTGGAAAAGGAACAACGTTGGGTGTTCCGTTTGGGCACCTACCTAACTGGTCTGAACGACGATATTCCTTGGGCTCAACTGTCCTAAACCCCAAGTCCCAATACCTAAGAGAACCCTAATGAAGAGATGACCATATCATTGATGCACCCTGTCTTTGGACTATATTAGTCCATGTCTTTTTGGGAACCTCCGTGGAAGATAGCCTACCCTTTCCTTTCCCTTCCAATTTTCTTCCTCTTTTTCTTCATTTTTACATGAGCTTATTTATCCCCAAGGAAGCCGAGAAAAGCAAGAAGTAGTGTCTATATTCCTGGAGCCATACGTGCTCCCGAGTTAGCCTTCACATTCTGTGGACATCAACACTAATCTGGGCCAACCATCATGGAATTATAATTTGAATATGTGTCTTTGGGCTCTTTAAAAGAACGTGGTTAGATCTTGGCACCACCAATGTAATTACTTTCCCCCTCTAACATGTTAGTGGTAACAGGACTTTCTATGCGTACCCCTTGGGGTATTACGTCCAACTACACTCGTAACTTACCCCTAATTGATTTTGAATTCTGAATTATTATTCAGACTCACGACGCTCTTTTTTACAACCTTAACTTATGAGAGATCGTGAACATCGTCGCGGTATACATATCCAGTATATCGATATTTTTGATTAAATCACTTCCAACTCCACAATAATGGTTATCGCTCCAAATTGTCTACGACCTCAGTGGGTGCTGTCACTTTTATCTGCATGCCTTCCTGACTCTACCGCTTTAGTCTTTATTTTTTAGCGGTCACAGGAAGTGAATGGTTATCCATATCCGGATACCTACGAACTCTGGCGCAGGTGCATGTATTACCGCTCTAGTCTTTGTGACTTATCAGTCACAGGAAATGAATGGTCATCCACATCCGGATACCTTCGAAACTCCGATGCAGGTGCATCCATTTGTGTGTAATTAAATGTCAATTAACGTCCGCATAAATAGGGCGTCCCTCGCAGATCTCCTTACACAACGGAGCCGCGGGTTGGCGATTGAGTGAGGTAGTGTTGACTGCTACGTAAGCACGGCATAGCCGCGAAAGGAACCAATGACACTAGGTGTCTCGAAAGATTCCCTCGAATCACTGGCTCTGGATTCCAACCTACTTTTTCCCACCCTCCTTTTCTTTCCTTTTTACCAAACAGAATACAGTGGCAACATCCTTCCCACCCGTTCAGAAGGCTCATGGAGCATTGTCTCCTACATATCCCAGTATGTACCAACCTATGGATATTTCTTTTATTTATGGTTACCCCGATCTCTAACATAGAGAGTGTGTTTTCTGTTTTGTGTGTGTATGTTTCGTTTTTGTCCCGTTTTTCCTAACAGGTCACAGCACTTGTTTTTCGAGTTACAACTAAGGCTAATGACACCATAATCACCTTTGTATTTGCAGGCGACAATGTGTTTGCGCTTTTGGGAGGCGCAATTGTGTAACTAACTATGCTCTCTCTTTTACAGATTTACATTTTGAAATACTGATTGGGTAATATAAAGTACATGATTGTTGCATTTTTTATCGTTTTGTATATAGCACACTTTTTCTATTACGCATTGATAGCAACATAGTGAGCACTGAAGGGATCATTCCTAGTCCTGATGAAGAAGCCTTGATGCTTCGAAACATGTTGACTTGATCAGGAGTATCCGCACATTATACGCAGGACATCTCCGAACCACTTTTTTTAACAGCACCAGCCTCCACGACTTATTAAAATTTCTAAGTCCACGAGGCCAGGTCCTTTTAATTCACTTTTTTGCATTCACTTCTGACCCTTCCTCTCACTACCCCTACACCACACATAGTATTGTAAAAACAGTGCTCCCGCGTAGTCGCTGGTCGTAGCACACCCCGTCCCGCAGCGGGCGGGAAGACCCCTATGATGAAGCATGACACCAAGGGCCCTTTTGGTGTGTGAGGGGTATTTAAGCAAACACTGCGTGCGTCCTGTCATAACAGGAAACACACCCTTATGAACCTCTCTTGGGGTGGATCCCTATGTTTTGTTTGAATTGCTGCTTGCGTCTGATGTAGGGGACCT
Source organism: Calotriton arnoldi (assembly GCA_963921515.1). Classification (NCBI taxonomy): domain Eukaryota; kingdom Metazoa; phylum Chordata; class Amphibia; order Caudata; family Salamandridae; genus Calotriton; species Calotriton arnoldi. Next base: position 253,366 of record CAWUFW010007005.1, on the reverse strand, counting down.
TCCCCAGGAGGGGGTGGTGTCCTGGTCACTGGGGTTGTCCAGGTGGAACTTGAGTTCACCGAGTAAGATGTCGTCGGTGGATGGGAGACCCTGGGGTGCAATGAGGTCTACAATGGTATTGGAGAATGGGGGGCCATGGCCCGGGGGGCCTGCACATGAGGGTGCCGCAGAGGATGTGCTTGGCTTGGTCCGGATCTGGGAGTTGAGCTGGTCCATGGTCACCCTTGGGTCATTAGAGTGCGTGGTCAGTCGGAGTCTGCTTCTGTAGGTGATGGCAATGCCTCCTCCTTGATGGTCAGGGTGCTCCTTGCGGGTGATACTGCAGCTGTCAGTGATGGTGATGGTGATGTCCGGTCCGGAGCAGAGGTTGGTCCTGGCAGGCGAGGTGGCATCCAGGGTTGATGGCGAGTAGGGTGCTGGCGTCGTAGCGGTGGAGTGTCCAAGAGGAAGGCTCCTTGGTGCTGCGCGCGGTCCAGGGGCAGATGGATGCAAATGGCGTAGCCTATGGGTTGCCTTTGGCATGGGAGACGACCATTACAATGCAGGCAGTACATTGTTAACAACGCAACTCCGACAACGCAGGTGCCTTTACATCGCATTTGATTACAACGCATTGTGAGGTCAGTAATGGGGTAATTTAAAGTTTTTCGGGTGGGTATGGGTTTCGGATGTAAAATAAGAAGGATGGGGTGTGTTTTGGGGTAAAACATGAAAATTGGGGTGTGCATTTGGGGTAAAACATGAAAATTAGAGTGTGCATTTGGGGCAAAATATGAAAATTGGCGTGTGTTTTTGGGTAAAGTATGAAAATTGGGGTGTGTTTTGGGATAAAATATGAAAATTGGGGTGTGTTTTGGGGGCTCAAAAAGGAATTCCATGGTTCACGGGTGGGTTTGGGGTGCAAAGGTTAGTTTTGGGTTGCACTCACTGATGTGGGAATAGTGATATTTATGTCTCCGCTATGCAACACCTACCCTACTGTTGCAATGTGCCTAGTATTAGTATGCATTGGAATGGAATGCGATGTTATGTCATGCGTCGTAACTACGTATGTGCTTTTGGCACACGAGTGGTACGCCCGCTGTGCATGTGCGCACAACAACCGCCATTGAGAAGTGCTGGGGGGGCGGGACTGCTGTGAGGTGGTAAACGCCGGAAAAACTACTGGATGGGACGTGTATGCGGGGATGTGTGTGTGAGCGGGTGTTGTAAATATTTCAATGAGGGAAGTCTTACCTCGAAGCCGGGTCCTGTGTCTTCATAGCTCCTGCTCTCCTGCGTCTGCTTCCAGGAAAAGGAAGTAGGCAGACAGGCTCCCTCCCCTGAGTCAATCACAACGCTGCGATGCGGCGGTGGGATTGGTAATTGGTAACGGGACAAGTCATGCAGCCAGGGGCCGGAGGGGTGGGCATGTTCTCCATGCAGGCTGTAATGCAGCCTGCATTGCGAACAGGGAAGTGCGCATGACTGCTTTGGGCGGACTGAGTGGGCCGGCCAAACAGTCATTGCGCATTTGAGTGGGCATGCCAATCCGCCCATGCCCTTCTCCCTGTTTGGAGCAGTCCTACCCACCCTCCCACCCCCTGAGGATACATAGCATGTTTATATCAGTCAGTTATCCCTTGTTTCTCCCTTTTGAATCTGTTTTTTTGACTTCTCTGAGCCCGCGCTTCCCACTTTCCTCCACTGCTGCCCCTGCATCCCCGCCCCCTGTCCTCGCCCATTCCCGCCTCCCAGTTGATCGTTCCTCCCCCTCCCCTACTAAATGGCGGCTGCTGCGCAGTTGTGCACAGCCCGTCTGTGCCCGTCCGCGACCCGATCAGCGCCAGGAACCCTGGATCTCGAGCCACCCACTGCTTCAGCACAGCCACCCTCCAGGCACTCATCCCCGGAAAACTCAGAGACTGCCAACAGGCCTCGCCAAACACGACCCATGGCCAGTTATCCTGCCTCCACTGCCGCCAGACCTTAACCACTACCCCGGCCTCCAACACATCCGACGCCAGCACCGGCGACACCCTAAGATGCATCCTCCTCAACGTGCGCTCCGTGCACAAACACCCCGTGGCCCTACTCACCGCCACAGACGACATCCGCACCCTCCTGGACCAAGGCCACTCTGCAGGCCTCATGCTACTCGACCTTTCAGTGGCCTTCGACACAGTCTCCCACCGCACACTAGTTGCCAGACTACACGACGCTGGCATACAAGGAACAGCCCTAGACTAGATCCGATCAGTCCTCACCGGAAGAAGCCAAAGGATCAGACTGCTACCCTTCCTCACCGATCCCACGTAAATCACCTGCGGAGTCCCACAGGGGTAGTCTCTGAGCCCGACCCTCTTCAACATCTACAGGGCCCCCCTCCCCGCCATTGTCCGACATCACGGCCTCAACATCGTATCCTACGCTGATGACACCCAGCTCATCCTCTCCCTCACCAAAGACCCCACAACAGCCAGACTCAACTTCCAGAAGGGTATGCAAGACGTCGCAGTCTGGATGACCGACAGCTGCCTGAAGCTCAACGCCGAGAAGACCGAAGTCCTCGTCCTTGGAGCCACCCCTTCAGCATGGGACAACACCTGGTGGCCGACCATCCTCGGAAGCACACCTACCCCCTCGGACCATGCCAAAAACCTCGGCCTCGTACGTGACTCATCCCTCACCATGAACCAACAGGTCAATGCCTTCACCTCCAGCTGCTACAACACCCTCTGCATCCTCCGCAAGACCTTCCAATGGATCCCCCCGGAGTCAAGGAAGACAGTCACCCATTCACTCATCACCAGCAGACTGGACTATGGAAACGCACTCTACTCCGGCATTAACAAGTCCCTACTCCGCAAACTCCAGACATTACAGAACAACGCCGCCAGACTCGTCCTCGGCATCCCCCGGCACAAACACATCAGCCAACACCTACGAAGACTCCACTGGCTCCCTGTGGAGAAAAGAGTCACCTTCTAAGTCCTCACTCATGCCTACAAATGCCTACACAACAACGTACCCAAATACCTCAACGTTCAACAACAGAATCAACTTCCATGTACCCAAAAGAAACCTCCGATCTTCCAACCTCGCACTGGCTGAAACACCGCGCGTCCACAGAGCCAGAGCAGGCGGAAGATCCTTCTCCCACATTGCAGCCAAGACCTGGAACGAGCTGCCGGCAGACATGAGAAGCGCCCCCTCCCTGAACACCTTCAGGAAGACCCTCAAGACATGGCTCTTTGGCTAACAGATCTGCGCCCCCCCTGCACCTTGAGACCCTCATGGGTGAGTAGCGCACTTACAATTCCCCTGATTGATTGATTGATTGAGTTATCTTCATGTGATGATTGTTCCTCTTCTGCACTGCTTGAGGCAGTGGGGCAACGCTCTTCCGCCATTGCGGTAGTGCCGCCAATGGGGGTGCGTCATCTACGTGTGATAGGCCTGAGCGACTCGCCCCCCAGCCCTCCTGCGCTACGCGTCCCACCTTCTCCTTACCTGGACATTGACACCGGGGCCCACTCCACTGCACTCTCTCCAAATCTGTGACTCAGCCAGCAGGAGCCTCAGCCCGGTGTGATTTCACTAGGCTGGGTACAGCAGTCGCTGCATAGTCCGCTGGTGGACCTCCCGATGCAGTTGATGCAGCAGGGCCCCCTTAGGCGTGAAGTTGCAGCGCTCACGCCACACAAGTTCGGCATAGCACAGGGGCCTCACCCTCCACAGCATACGGCCAGTCCAACATCATGGGGCCTGTGATGCAGGGAGACGGCACACAGCGTTGGTAATCCCCTTCGTGCACCCTGGTGTAGTGGTGGATAGTAGTATGCAATGCGGAACTCACCACGTTGGTGCCCAGGAGCGCCTCTACCATTGAAAGCTCCAAGGGTCGCAAGGCGGTCTTCTCACACAGGTCAGCAACGTGTCTCCATGCGACCTGCCATACTTCACCAGCAGGCACGGGCGATCGTCACACCTCAATGTCTACCGCCACGCCTCATCGACTCCACAGCTCCTCCACATCCCACTCCAGGCTCCGGCACAGGTCCGGCAAGGCATCCAGGCTCCAGACGCAGGTCCAGCAAGGCATCCAGGCTCCAGACGTAGGTCCAGTAAGGCATCCAGGCTCCAGACGCAGGTCCAGCAAGGCATCCAAGCTCCAGACGCAGGTTCAGCGAGGCATCCAGGCTCCAGACGCAGATCCAGCAAGGCATGCAGGCTCCAGACACAGGTCCAGCGAGGCATCCAGGCTCCAGACGCAGGTCCAGCAAGGCATCCAGGCTCCATGCCACAGGTCCAGCAAGGCATCCAGGCTCCAGACGCAGGTCCAGCGAGGCATCCAGGCTCCAGACGCTGGTCCAGCGAGGCATCAAGGCTCACATCCTGGTCATCCTGGATGTTGGCTGACTTGCAGGGGTTGTTGATGTGTGCTGCACTTGGCCCTGGCTGCTCCATTCTGCATGTTATTGTTTTTTATGCCTATTTTCTATTGGGGGTTGACTGATAGGCTATTTTTTGCATTAGAGGCAAGAAAGCTCACGTTTGGCTGACTAACGTGAGTTTTCTTGCCGCTAATGGGCCTATCCTGGATTTCGCCTGCTAACGCCCGAATTCCTATCGCCATCGCGCTAATGTTAGCGGCAGTTTTCACCGCCTGACCCTGATACTATCGCCATGTAGCGGCGGCTTGGTAATATGCTGCTAACATGGCAATAGTTTACAGGGTTAGGCGGCGATAAAAAAACTGCGGCTAACAAGTGTTACCGATAGTTATCGCCATTTCTTGTGAATATGCCCCATTGTGGTTTTTGTAGCCCGTGGGCAGCTGTTTCTGGGTTGATTCAATGCTCTATGCCCTAGGAAGTGAAAAGAGATTATGTATCTGACTACCATTCTGTGCGACTCGTTCTGTTTGTAATTGTCTGTCTTTGTAAGTGTACATGTTTGTCAGTGCCCCTGTAACAGCACATGTGGATGTGTCATGTGTGTCTGTTGTGTAAATATAAGTACCTGTCATTAAATGTTGATTTATATTGGTGTGCTACTGTGTGTGATAGTGTGTTTGTGCATGTGTACATGCAGTGCCATCATGCTTGAATCAGTGTTTGTCCGTCTGTATGTGTCAGTGTGTTTGTGTATGTCCGTTTGCACTTTTGTGTGTGCAGCTGCCAGTGTATCTAGATGCTTGCGTCAAGTTTCGCTTGCCCCATCTATAAAAAACAAAGAAAATCCCCTGAAGAACCTGTTATGATCTGACTAGCATTAGAAAGAGGAATGCCAGGCTGTGCCAACCCTCGCATACGTAACAAGGGCAGGAATTAATGAAGCGTACCATGCATCTGCCAGGCCACTTGCCAGTTTTGATGCAATAGGCGCTTTGTGCCAGAGTCCAGTTCAGAAAGCCGAAGAGACTGAGGGGCATATTCACAAGGAGTTAACTCCGATTTATCTCCACCTTAACGCAGCAAAAGTGGAGATAAATTTAACACCCCATTCACAAGCTGGTGCAAACTGCAGACAACACCAGTATTCCCGCGATAACTGCCCCCAAATTTATCTCCACGGTGGACACCACCAACTAACACTAATGAGATGCAGAGGAGGCGTTCCTGTGCAAAAACACACGAGAAAACCACAACACCACATTCACAACGAACTGCCAGATCTGCGAAGCGAAGCAAAAACAGGGGATAACCTGCGGTAGCACCAGGGATTTTACACCTGCCTTTTGCTGGTGCTAAGCAGGACAACTACCCACAGCATGAAAGGGAGCCCAGCCAAGAGCCACACCTGAAGACCCACAGATGCCATGGAGGCAATGATCATGCAGCTCCGATACCCATGAGGGTCACAACACCCACCGCCACAACCCCCAGCACCCCCGCCATATTTGCCTTCTGTTGCCAACCGAATACACAATGCCAGCCAGGGCAGACCCAGAAGGAGTAAACAAACAATGCCATGCTCATTGGTGCATAACTAGTCCACGTTTCAGAAACAGCTGCTTTAGGTGTTTGTTGCCGAAAAACGAAATATTAATCTTTTTCTAATAACCTGCCAACCCCTCAGCATTCACCCGTGAATGCATTTTCATCTATCACTTGTAGGTGCTATCTGGCAGGGTCTTTCAATAGAGCGGGTGTACAGAGGTCGGGGAAAGGGCCTCTGTTTACACAGCAATGTGATATCGCCTGGGTTGAGATGGGAGTTTTCTGGCGCTGATGTGGCGATCCACAGGTATCGCCTGCTAACGCAGGAATAACTATCGCCATTGCGATGGTGTTGTCGCCTGTTTTCTCCGCCGTTCACTGTTATTATCGCCATGTAGCGCGGGCTTGAGAATACCATGCTAACATGGCGATGAAAAACAGGGTTAGGCGGCGTTAACTTTTCTGGCGATGACTTACGTTGGCGATAGTTATCACACGTTCTCGTGAATATACCCATATGTCTACTCTCAGCCCAGATACTAATGCCAACACGGGCAGTCTCAAAATGCTGAGCATTTCAGGGTACAGCCAGATAATGTTACATGCTTAGGGGCATACACAAGATAAAAGCTGAGCCGAGACTCGAAACTAGCCACCTCCAGAGCCAGGCCAGATAGCCTCCCAAAGCAATGCTTTGTTGATTGACTTCCCTCTCACTGCACATCACATACTCATATTTTACTCATGAATGTGTCCAGTGGCACGAGCTACATGGCCTCATTGGCATGTGAAGAAACTCACACTTTTCACTTTAACAGGAATACAAACTCCAAACAGTCTGATGTCTGAGTTCTGACACATTTCCTCCACAGCGGTTGCTGTGATGAGAAGGAAGGGCAATCACTGAAAGCATTTCTCCATTCTAAAAATCTTCAAACTGAATCACTAGCCCTCAGGTGTTATAATGTACACTAGCCCGGCGTGGTTATGAACGCCCGAGCTGCGACTGTGTAATCCGAGGTCATGTGGCATTGTGACGGTACACCTAAGGAAGCAATAATTTTGTCCCTCATGTCTGGGTCTGTTCAGGCCTCGGGCCTCTCAGTTGATTTAGTCATTTCAAGTAGGGGTGAGTGGCGCACGCCGGTAAACCTCCACTCCACCGGTGGTTAGCGGAGTTTTGCCAAACTCTGCGGCAAAACTTTGTGAACTCCGCTTGCGGAGCAGACTTTACCATCCTGCCCTAGAAATGTTTACCTGTTCCCAGTCAAAAGTTAGCCCTTAGTAAATGTAATTAGGCAACCCAAAGTCAATCTATTGGAGAGGTAGGCCTTGCAGTAGTGAAGAATTAATTTAGGAGTTGTTCATTGCGTGTACATGCAAAACTTAAAAGTACGTCTAGCTTTTAAATACATTGCTCCCTGCCCTATCCACTGTTTGTGGTCTACACTAGGGATTGACATATGTATTAAAATGGAAGGTTTGGGCCTGGCAAAAGGCTTCTTTTGGCAGATTTACAATGCGATTGTCCAGTGAGAGCTACATATTCCTTTATTTTTGCTTGGTTTCAGAAACAGCATGTATTAGAAATGTGTATATTTCATGGGTACTGCCTCCTTGTTGAATATACTTATACAGTTGAACTAAAAAACGAGAATAAACGGTAGATTATCTTTGTAGACTTTATGTGTAGACCCACCAGGATGTGGTTGCTTATGATTTGCAGGACTTTTCAAAGCATTTTGGAACTTTTCTAGAGATATTCCCTCTATTAGCATACTGTGATTTAATGTGTTCAGTTGCTGGGGTTTGGATTCACTTATTGAGATATTAATCTGGTCACTACAGGGAGACAATAAATCAATATGTAAACTTTTTAAAATGTATGACACATTTGTAGAATTTGCTTTGACTTGTAGTTACCTTCTCAATAGATGGTTTTTGTATTTTCAGATTTCAGTTTTGAGTTTCTTTAGCAAAAGTCTGCATACCAATTGCTCTCTCTAACTTATTGATCATTACATACTTTACTTCAAGAACATTTATTTATCTATATTGCTCTTGCTTTGTTGCTATCAGTTTTAAAATATTATGTACTTCAGATAGTAGTTTGATAAGTAATAAGGCTAATGCGGATTGACTAGCTATATGTACTTCTTTATTTATATTGCTTCATTTAACTATTATAGTGCTTTTTTCCTTATGCATTTTCTATCCCAGCTATGCAATTATTCCTACCACATAGGTTTTAAATGTATTCTAGACCACTTCACAATTAGCAATCTCTCAGGTACATTGTAGACATTATATAATGCTATCAGTAAGCTCTGCTGGTAGCTGCCTAAATCGAGGTTCTGGCAGTGGCAGCTGCTCCAGGGCAGTAGTGGTGGGCGAGGGGGGTGACAAAAAAAGAAAAGAAAATATGACTTACCTGCCGGCCGGCACCTCTCCTCCGTCCTTTTCTCTTTCTGGCAGCACTGAAGCACACAGGTTCCCAGACTCCCCTAGCCAATCATGACGCTTCTGTCACTAGCATGACAGCAGCATTGTGATTGGACTGAGCCGCCTGGTTGGCGCTCAGACAGGGAGTGGGAGCCTGTGCATGTTCTCCACCCAGACTGTGCAATACAGCCAGGTGGAGAATATTCTAATTGCGCATGACTGTTTGGCTGGCCCAAGACATCCAGCCAAACCGTCATGTGCAATTAAATGCCCCCACCACGCCTCCCCCTGCTGGCTGAGACGACAGCCAAGCCCCGCCCATCCCAAAAAATGCCTTCAACACGGAAAAATACAATGATAATAACATAATGTTATTATCATTTTATTTTTCCTTTTTTGCACTGCTGAAAAGCAGTGGGGCGACGCTCCTCCGCCTTAGCGCAGGAGCCGGCACTGGGTTCTGGCCATAGTTCATATGGTTCTGTTTTAATTCTTAGCGGGACTGTTCAATTTGACTTCAGCATTAACATGGTTTGATACTGCATATCAAGCTATGCATTAATTATATTTGCTACATAATTCTTAATACTTTAGAAAATATCTAATCATGATAAATGTCTAATGTCTAGCTGAGATGAAAGTATATTTAAATTTCAAGGAATGCTGTTTACGCCATATTGCAATTAATGGTTCTTGCCATAGCCCATATGGTTATATTTTAATTCTTAGCAGGACTGCTCAATTTGACTTTCAGTATTAACATATTTTGATACTGAGTATAAAGCTATGCATTAACTACATAATTCCTAATACATTAGAAAATAACTAATCATGCTAAATGTCTAATGTCTTGCTGAGACGAAAGTATATTAATATTTCAAGGAATGCTGTTTACGCCGTATAGCAATTAATTGAAAAGAATCCATTAAAATCTTTTCAGAATTTTCCTCTAATAAAAATGTGTTTTGTTTTATTTAGTGGACCTCTTATCTGAATCTTTTAGCTGTGTTAAATTGACATCACCACAATTACATATGGGCCTTTAAAAATATCATGTTGTTCTATTCTCGTAATGAAAGCCCATTTGTAATGTAAACCAGTGGTTATTATTACTTAACCATGTTTGTAAAGTTAACATAGCTTTTTTCCCCCAGCTATTAAGGTTACTCAGCGAATTTTATTAGAGGAAACTTTAACAAACTTTTTTTTTAAAACCCCTACGTATCAACAGTATTTAGCCTCAGGTCTTAAAACGTGAGTTTTAAAGACGATCGTGATAGCTGTCTTATTTTCTTTGATTATATGTACTACCACCTCTATTTTCTACGATTTTTTTAGCCCATTTACTTTCAGCAATTAAGTATTAATGACCTCATTAAGCGTTGTAGTATTTCACCTGGAATAAAAATTCTGAAATTCTGTATCTCCCTATTCCAAGTGTTTCCAGGCCTCGATTATTGGGTGTACACCTAAAAATGTTTGGCCATAAACACTGGAGTCTTTACAAAGCTGTATAGGCAATAGTCAGAAGCATTGCCCGGCCCTCGTCTGACCCTTACAGCAATCCTAGCAGAGAAGACAGTGCTCCCATGAAAGACAAAGCTCCTTTCGGATAGGCAAGCTCAGATCACACAAAAAAAGTCAGCATTTTTTTGCACGAATTGAGGGAAAACTGGCTGAAAGGGAAAAAAACTTAGGGCCATATTATCAAGAACGGTGAAAACATTATCACCGCTTATCTATAGAATTCCAATAGAATCCCAGGTTCTGGTGTGAAGGTCATCAAACCTGGGCTTCTATTGGAATTCTATAGGGCATATTATCAAGCCCCTTATCGCCGCTTTAGCAGCAGTTTCCTGCCACTAAAGCGGCGATAATGTTATCGCCGTTCTTGATAATATGGCCCATAATTTCAGTGGAATTTAATACAGGGTTAGCGGCTGGAATAGTTGAGTCTGACTGCAGAATACAGCACACATAGAAAATGGAAATACCGTGGAGAAATAAACATTCCTCCTTGTTACGCCTCCCCTGGGAAGGTGTAGCATTTTGACGCATTCCCTCGTCTAACTCTCATGGTAAATCTGGGAATTCCGAGAAATCCATGGGTGGATGCGTGAGTACACCCATGCTCGACCCCTTGAAACGCCCAGCTTGCGTTGCTTGGTAAATCTGAATTAGAGTTGTGTTGCCCTTGCATTACCTTGCAAGGGCAACACAACACTGTGATAAATCTGCCCTTCAATGAGGACCAAAGTGATAGCATATTCATTAATTAGATTAATCCTGTTATTTCTGTTGCCATACTACTTTTCTTCATTTCTTCATTGTCCACTGAGTATTGAAATTATTGCTGATCAGGTTTTACGTTACAATAAGGGCACAAGGGTTAAAAAATATACTGGGGCTAGGTACCATATCTAATTTGTAATGACACCACGTGCAATGTCATTGCAGTAAGTGATTTCCACTCATATAATATCTTTTACTCAAAAGGGTCAGACCTATCTTATAGTCAAAGTTAACAAACAGACTTCGCTATAGATAAGAATGTAAAATATATATTCGTATCTCAACCAGATATACATGTTTGTTGTCTGTATTTGCAAAGAAGTGATTCTTTTAGACAATAGGCGATCTTTATTTTGCTCACCATGCCACCCAAGTTTGGATTTAGCCATATGCAAATCAGTCTTGATCTCTGTACTGGGGGTGAGTCTTTGACATTGTTCAGCATTCCGTCCATCAATTGTTCTTTTTGCATTTGTCCCCCAAGTGGGACTGGGATACCCAGACATGAGTCCTGTGCTCGCCATGCCACTGGATTCAGGCTATCCTGGCTAGTGAGTGTTGATACCCCAAAACTGGTCCTGGATGCTTGTTTCCGGTCCAGGGAGGACTTGGCTTGTCAGTTCGGGCTGGACTGTTCCCATGGCCGGTGAGGGGGTCAGCTGTAGGGTCGTCCGGTGCTCGTTCACGCTCTCGTCGGGGCTGAAGGGGCAAGTCTCAGGGTTTGGGCGCAGGAGGAGAGGTCTCTGTTCCCCTGCGTCCGGTGATTCTGGGGCCTCTGTCAGCTTGCGAGATACGCCGTGGCCGGAGGTACCGGAGACCAGCCGTAGGTTTTCGCCGTGCACTCTGCCTGGTTCCTGCCTTAGGGGCCCCTGGATGGATTCCAGCCCCGAGTGGGCTCACAGGAATTCCTCGGAACGGATAAGCGGAAAAGACTCAGCTCACGGCCAGGGTCTCCTCGACGGGGTCGGCTCCCCCCTCCCTCTCAGCGGCGGCAGGTGATGGAGCAATCAGCAAGGGAAGTCGAGGGCATCTCATCCTGAGTACTGGAGTCCCGACCAGTGAGCGCGGGAAGGTGATGCCAGACCGTCAGTCCGCCCGGCTGCATGATGGCGGTCAGGCGCCTCTGAGTTTCGGCGAGATACAGTGACGAGCCGCTGTCTCGCTAGTGAGCGGGAGTACGACCGGCTGAACCGGTGAGTGCTCGAGCTGCAGCAAAGAGGCGGAGGCGGGGGGGACCGGCCAAGCGGGAGAGTGACCATCCTCCTATCGCTGCCTTCTCCCTGCCCCCCTTTCCCTGAGAAGTAACAGACAGTGGGGCCTCCCGGGCCGAAGTAGATGTTCCATGCTGCCTGACTCTAAAATGGCGCCCAGGCTCGACACTTTTTGAACAGTGGAGTACGTGGCAACACTTGGAAAATTTAATAATAGCGCCAGACCAGCAAAAGGAGCGGTGAAAAGGCAGACACATCAGCAGAGTACCTCCCCACACACTGACCAACAGACGGTCAGCGAAGAGGAGAGTTCGGGGGCACAGACGTCTTCGGCCCTAGGGGTTTGGATACCGGCAGGCGAGGAAGCGGAGCAAGAGATGTTCTCGTGTGTGGTGACAGTGCGGTGTACCCGGCGGCACGGTCCCCGGTGTCGCGACCGGCAGGAGGAGGTCTGCGCAGCAACGTGATCGGCTGCAAGCAGGAAGCTGGGGCGGCTCCACAGGTGAAGACAACTGCCCCGCAAGTGTTCCTGTCAATGCCCTTTAATGCACTTATCCTTTGGAAGTGCATTGAGACGACCTGAATAGCGGCGACCCCAGGAGACACGGTGAGTCACCGCCAGCAGAAATTAAGGGACCTGGCACCGTTTAGCAGCCGGGGCTAGGCCTGCACGAGGCGCCCGCCTGGGGTCCGGGAGCTGCGGCCTCTGCCCGACGACTGCTGTTAGTTACCGGTCCGACCGTGGCGGAGACCCGGCGTGGCCTGAGCAGCGCTGGCTCTGAGGGGCCTGCATTATCGGCGCTGCCATGCGGATTGGCCTCTGGGCAGGTTAATTGGTTCCAGAGACCCAAGGGTCCTGATCCTTCAGCGTGGAGGCCCCCGCAGGGTACGCACAGAGGTGAGAGCGCCGGGCGAGGGGTGGTACTAGCGAACTCTGGCCGATCGCGGTCTGCACTGGGCCTCCCCTCCTCCCCACCCCCCGGTGCCTGGGGTGGCCGCTCCCGATGAAGGTGACTTTGTGCCTCCCTGATTGGACTGCCTCCCTTCTGCACTTCCTGGGGCTCGTTCGCCTCTGAGGGGTGCTTTATGGTCCGAGCAGCTATCTGGTTCTAAGCAGTCCAGTTGCGGTGAAACTATCCTGTGCTCACTGTGATCCCAGAGCGTCTCGTGAATCTGACGTGGCGCTGGATGAAGGTTGAGTGTAATGCGCTCATTGGACTGTTCTCCTACGGTCCAGTTTGACCCCCCCTGCCTTTCCCCTCGTTTTGCAAGTAACAAGTAAGGGAACACTGACACTTGGTTTAATGGCTCTCACATTTTGCTGACATGTTTTAACGCGTGACCAAGACTCGGTCTGTTGCTTCCTATTGGGCTGTCTTGGCTCGCTCGATGGCCCATGAGATGAGTGATTCACATAATGGGCACCCATTTTGTTCTCCTCTAACAGTGCTCTTGGCTGAGGTTTGGTGCCCACTTTGGCCTCCTCCCTGGGGAGCTGAAGAACGTCTATACCTATCACTGATCCTCTAGGTGACTTCCATTTCCATGCCGGTTTCCATACTTAGAGGTCCCAATCCCTGGTGGTAGGGTTTGCCCCGTTATGATCCCACACCCTCACAGTCACGGGAGGCAAGCCAGCCTTCTATCCCACCGGTATGATGCTTTATTAGGGAGTTAGACCAGAGTCCCTGGCCCTGCATTTCTAGTCGCCCACTGACCTCTATCCTTTTGGATTATCCTCACTCGTCCTCCGGATTATGTGCCCTCCTCCTCTTACTATTCTCCTCTGCACTATCGCTACCCTAGTGGCCCCTTTTCTCCCTATCATGGCTTCCACTCGAATAAAGTCGGGAGTTAACTGCTTCAAAGTCATCTATCCCCTAATCTGTCCAAAGCAGCAGCAAAACGGTTCAAGCACAACACCATTGAACACTTCCCTGATTCCCTCTTTGTTGATCAATTCCATAATGGGCACCTAGGGAAGCTAAAAATGACTTAATTTTTTTCACCCACGACATCCCTTCCTGGTCCACCAGCTTCTTCAATTTCTTCAACGTCTCCTCCTCCTCATCTATCCCGCATGGACAGCGGCTAAAAATGTCCCCCTCCACGAGCTTTAAGGGCTCTCTCACCATAACACTCTACAAAAATGGCACCGTCATGATTCAAGCGACAGACTCCTGTCTCTCCCTCTTTGACCATCTCTTCCACTCCCTTCGCCCAAACCATACAACTATGATCTCCCTCAACTCTTCTTTGAGCTCCTCTCCTTTCTCCCTTTCTCCCCCTGGCCCCCAATACTCCAGCAGGCCGCTCTCCCGGGAGACACGGGCCTACCCGTTGTTCCCCCCTGCCTTTGCTCCCACCTCTCCCTCTCTTCCCCTTCCCAAAATGTCCCACCCCTATCTTGTCTGTCCGGCCTCCGGCCTCCACCCCCCTCCCCACCCTGCATCTGCCCGATTCTCCAACGTTTCGCCGCCCCCTAATCCAACCCACCGCCCCCCTCTTAATCCACCTTTCTTACAACCTGGTCTTCCGATCAACTTTCCTTACCTCCCCCTTCCCTCCCCTTTCACCTCATCCCTTTCCGCTCTTCACCGTCCCCCGTACCCTAAACTCTTCTCTTCCACCTCCCATCTATCTTCAACCCCACATTCCTCATCCCTTGCTTCCCAACCTTGTCTCCCTCCCCGACAATTCCTTCCTCGTCTCTCCCTCTGACCTTGCAGTCCCTTACTCCTCCCTCAGTTTCCATCTAGCCAATTCCCCCCCACTCCACCTGTTACCTGTCCCCCTACATTCACCTTTCTTAGCCTACAGTACCTGTCTAGCACTATCCTCTCCTTTCTCCCCATACCTCTGGCCTTCCTCGGACCCCCCGCCCTCCCCCCCCTTTACAGCCCCCTCTCCTCTCGTCTCCACGTACCTTCGGACTTCATCTGACCACCCGCCCTCCCCTCCCGGTACAGCCTTGTCTCCCCTCTTCTCCCCTTACCTCCGGCCTTCATTTGTCCCCCCTCCTACTCCTCAACTTTCTCCTCATACGTATGCCCTCTTCTCTTCCCCTTTGTTCAACACCAGTAAAAATATTTCTCTTCCCACCACTGTTTCATCATCCACTCCTATTGTCCACCATCTTTCCTCACCTTCTACCCTTGCTCCCCAACTCCCCACCCATTCCCCCACCCCTCCCCTCGCTCCCTCACCCTCTGCACTCCCTCCCTTATCCCGTTCCACCACCCCGCCCCGTCCCCCCTCACTCTCTGCACTCCCTCCCGTATCCCGCTCCTCCAGCCCTCCCCGTCCTCCCTCACCCTCTGCACCGCCTCCCTCAACCCGTTCCCCCACCCCTCCCCGTCCTCCCTCACCCTCTGCACTCCCTCCTTTATCCATCGAGCCACCCAACACTCTGTGCTCAGCTCTCCTCTCTCTGGAAAATAAACTTGATTCTCTCATCTACTCCATTTCCCAGCTTGTAGCGTCCATCTCACGTTTAAGCGCCAAGTTGTCCCCTGTCCCTAACAACCTCCCGAGGAGTTCCTTGCTCCCGCACCCCAACAAAACCAACCACAGTCTGTCCTCTGCAGACATCACCAACTTACTGGCCAGCTACAAGACCACCAACATCACTCCCCTCCACCTTCCTCTCCTAATAATTCTACGCAGTTTCCTATTCAGACCATCTCCTCTATCAGACCTTACCAGCCTCCCTCGTACCGGGCTCCCTCATTCAAGAATCTTATCCCTATCTCCCTGAACAACCCTAACACCCCCATCACCAAAACATCTGCATCGGAGCTGCACTGCTTGCTCCACAACTGCAGATCTGCAATCAAACATAAAGTGGAAATCTCTGATACTATCACCCACCAAATTCTTGACATGTTCTTCCTCACTGAGACCTGGTTTAACGACTCCTCTCATACTTTGTTTGATCTTCTGGTACCCACTGACTACTCGATCGTCAGAAATGACAGGGCAGACAAAATTGGGGGCGGTGTCGCTATCATCGTCAGGAACTCCCTTCAAATGAAAGCCTTCCCTACCACCCTTTTCCGTACATTCGAATGCCTATCCCTAGAACTTCAAATACATCACGGCTCACCCTTTAGATTCCATGCCATCTACCACCCGCCCGGTAACTGCTCTTCCTTTGTGGAGGAACTGACTGACTTCATCAGTGACCAATTTTCTCAAAGTGACAGACAGATCTTCCTGGGTGACTTTAATCTCCACTGGGGCTCTTTGGAAGACTCGGCTGCCAACAAGCTTGCCACCTTTCTCTCAGCCAATGATCTCTTCCAACATTGCTCGGAAACCACACATTCCAAGGGCTCAATTCTGGACCTTGTCATATCCAAAGCAGACCTGCTGACTACTGCTCCCCCATCCATGTAGACTGGTCTGACCACTTCCTCATTCCCTTCCGTTTTCACCTATCGCACGTTATAACTATCGGCCAACCTAAAAGAGCTACTACCTGGTTCCGCAACACTAAGAACATTGATCTGGACACTTTTTGTGATTCTGCTATGCGGGCACTTCCGAGACTAGACCCTAGCGTGGATGTCAACGTTCTCACTTCTCAGTGCCTCTCAGTACTAGCAGTCGAAATCGACAATGTCGCTCCTCTCCAAAGCAAAAGGAAAAGACCCACCCCTCAGCACCTTGGTTCAATAAAGCTCTCTATGATGAAAGGAAAAACCTTAGAATCCTGGAGAAACATTGGAGAAAATCTCCTTCCACCTCCAATCTCTCTCTTTTACGCTCAGCAAGATCCAAATATCACAACCACATCTTCTTTGAAAAAGCATCACATTTCAGATCCCTCCTTGACTCAGCCAAAAACAGACCCAAAAACTTTTTGACCTCATCAAAAACCCAAACTGTTCTCCCCTAACCATTAAGCCTGAGGATTCCTCAAAGAAAGCAGCAGATTTCGCTATATTCTTCGATGAAAAGGTCAAAGCACTGGTGGATCAGGTCGCCCACCCCTCCCCCATTGAGGAGCGGAAATCCTTAGTTACCTGGCAGAACTTTGACGTCATCTCGGAAGATGACCTCCTCAAATGCATCCTCGAAACTAAACCCTCCAACCATTCTTCTGACCCCATCCCTAGCGACATCGCCATCGATTTCTACACCTATACTCTCTCGTACTGGACCAGGCTAGTCAATCTCTTCCTCAGTCAAGGCTCCCTCCCGGTTGCCCTCAAATCAGGTCAGGTCACCCCTCTTCTAAAAAAAACCTCCGCCGATGCGAACGACCTCAACAACTTCCGCCCTATCACCAACCTCCCTTTTCTTTCGAAAATCACAGAAAAATGTGTTGCGAAACAACTTTCCTTGCATATTATGGACAATAACCTCCTCGACGTCTTCCAGTCTGGCTTCATCCAAAATTGCAGCACTGAAACAGCCCTGCTGCAAGTGATTGATGATGCGCTGCATATACTCGACTCTGGGGAATCGTGTCTTCTGATTCTTCTAGACCTCTCTGCAGCCTTTGACACTGTTAATCATAGCACCCTCCTCAACACTCTTCAACAGAGAATGGGATTGGATGGCACAGTGCTCAAATGGTTTGCCTCTTTCCTCTCGGACAGATCCCAAATGATCAAGATAGCGAACAGTCTTTCTTCTCCATTGGCTGTAGGTCAAGGCGTCCCTCAAGGCTCTATCCTGGCACCCACTTTGTTTAATCTCTACCTGGAACCATTAGGGAACCTTCTAAGCAAATCTGGGACCCATTACCATCTTTATGCGGACGACACTCAAATCTACCTTAAGGTGTCTTCCGCACACGATCTCTCACTACTCAACTCTACTCTCAACTCTATTCACAACTGGATGTTAGCTCACCAACTCATTCTTAATCCCGCCAAAACTGAATTCCTCCTCCTCTCTACCTCCCTCTCACCACCTCCTGTTCAATCTTGGATGGATCAGCTGAACCTACTCAACAACAAACCCATCATTGTCGACAGCGCTAAATCCCTAGGTGTCATTCTTGACAAAAGACTCAACCTAATCTCCCACATCAACTCTATTGCTAAGAACGCACGATACCAGTTGCGCCTTCTATGGGGGATCCGTCGGTTCTTCCCGGAGAAAGACTTAAAAACCTTGGTACAATCTCTGGTTCTCTCAAGACTGGATTATTGCAATTCTCTTCTGACGGGCCTACCCAAATCCCACCTCTCCCCTCTCAAATCCATCCTCCATTCAGCAGCTCGCTTCATTTCAGGGTCTAAACGAAGCGACCACATCACTCCTATCCTGTCCTCTCTTCGATGGCTGCCGATCGAGGCAAGATCTATTTACAAAACTGCCTGCATCACACACAAAGCCTTACACACGTCCTCCCCTCGTTACCTGGCGAATAAATTGAAATTGTCCGGTGGCTCTCGCCCTTCTCGCAATGCGGAAAAGCTTCTGCTTGAGCCCCCGTCTTCAAAAGGGAAAGATTGATGGCGCAATCCTTCTCAGGCAATGCAGTGAGAATCTGGAACTCGCTTCCCCCATTGCTCCGTGCCACCTCCTCTACCCGGATCTTCAAAGCTGACCTCAAATCTCTTCTCTTCCAAAGACACTTTCAGAACTAATACTTTCATTCTCAGGCCCCTCTAGGAAGTTCGCTCTTCATTGTAAATTTGTACTTTTTCCTGTACATTCCTCACCCTTGCGTGCTGTGTTGGATTTTATGTTTGTGTACCCTTCATTTTAAGTCTCCTGTTTAATTCACGCCCTCTCTACTCCCTCAAGGAAGTTCTTCCACTATAGGAAATTCTGTACTCCATGCCTATAGAAGTGCCTTCCCAGTGTGTTCTGAATGACTGTCACCTATTGCAGTATTATACCTCTATTTGTATTTTGTATCTTATGTATCATGCACACCTGTCACTTTTTCCTCTTGCAATGTATACCTCTTTTTGTATCTTGTTTGTTTTTGTTATTTGCACAATTGTCACTTTTTCCTCATGTAATGTAACGCTTGCTTTTGTATTATGCTCACTTGTAACCTTCTCCTCATGCAATGTTACTGTTCCTATTGTGAAGCGCTCTGACACCTTCGGGTAAAGTCCGCGCTATATAAAAACGCATAAATAAATAAATAAATAATGGGGAGCAGGGTCATTGCTGATTTGCCTATGGCTGGGGCCACACTGGGTTGGCGTGGTGAGTAAAAAAAATATTGATTTCGGCCCTGATATCTGTACTGGGGTGATTTTTTGACATTGTTCATTATCCCCTTCTTCAATTGTTCTTTTTGCTCTTTTCCAGAAGTGACATGGGAAGGGTTAATTTTAGAAATCAGCAGCTGATGCCTTACAGCTATTGGGTCACCCACCTCCATTACATATCTTCAAGGAATACCAAGGCACTCTATCTGGAAAGAGAGAATTATAAATCAATACTGGCCAACTAAACACTGCTCCAGCAATTTCTAAAGTTCTGGTGCAGGGGAATTCTACCACATTTTATTTTATTTTTTATTTTGACCTACAAAAATAATAAATCCAGAATAATGAATATTACTGCATTCTCATGGTAAATATATAGCTAAGAATACATTTATTATTCTATATTCCACTTCTGCATACCTTCAAGATATCAATATTGTCAAGGTACATAGATGTGGAGTTAGGAATACCAGTAAATCTATACTTACTTAGACATACACCCCTTGAAGAAAAAAATTAAACGGACTGAGTTGAGATTGAGATGGTTCCTCCTAGAACATCGTTAGAGGTAGATGGCAACAGCATTCCTTGCCCATCCCGCCTCAGTAAACTGTGCATAAACTAAGGTAACTTCTGTTATGACCCTATGCCACCACAGGAGTTTCAAGGCAGCCATTTATAGTCTTTCTTGCTGCCTTATTATGCTACATTCACCAGCAGCGGTTCTTATGTTCTGCACATCTTTTTTTCTTTTGCAATGTCCTCACCTTTTACATTTGAGATGCTTTCACTATTGTTTTCTGATGGGTTTTTCTTTATCGTCTTGGTGAGACCACTAGGAACCTTTGAAATCACCTCGGGTCTATCGTGCATGTGTGCAAACTGCAACTTGTAATCACTGGGCTGCACTGGACCATGTACCCTGTTTGGCCTATTCTATCTGGGTGCTACCCATATCTTCATCTCTTAGTATACTTTTCTCATTTCACAAGCGGTGATCCCTTATTTCTCCTTGTGACACACGGACTAACTCGTCTATCTAATTTTATTATATAGGGCACCAATACCCTAAACCAGATCATTTTCTATTGTTTTTTAGGTGTTATTCATCATGGCTTCCTGATGAAGGCTGTATAGCCGAAACGCGCGTAGGTCACTATCGGTCAAAATCTATAAGCCATGTTATATTTGCACATGTCTCAACTCAACCAGTCGAGTTGTATCTCTCCCATCTGATTGTTGCAAGCCACGAAGAACAATAATGTTCGGCCCCGAAGATACTGTGATATATAATGAAATAAGTATGAGCTCAAGTGGGCCATAAAAATACAATCCATCAGAATTGAAATTGGTATCTATCACTGTTTATAAAAGAACGTATATGTATATGCATACTCCGTAGGTCTGTTCTCTACAAAAATGATTGAACCTATATGCATTCATACTAGGAGGATGAGTGTGGAAGTGTGACTGAATACATAGGCTTGTTTCCATCACCCTTCAGATGGAAGAACACACTGTTCTTTTAAAATATTTAAAACAATGAAAATATCATTTTGGATTATGTAATTATTTAATATATATTGATCATGTTTTTTGTAAGTTTAGCTTTTTTGATACTAATAAATTGTTTCTAATATAGATCTTGATCTGGGTTTTTGTTCTCGTATTTGTTTGCCCATATTCTCAACATTTGCCTAAGTAGTTATGTATACAATTGCTGTTTATGCCCTGACTTAGGAACGTATCCCTTGACAGGGGAACCCCTTTTTTTGTACAATTCATGGTGCAAGAATGCCTGTGCTGTAGAAAGGATTGCTTTGGTTCAGGAAGGGGCACTTTCCTGCACAAAAACAGTCCTTTGCAGAATGCAGCACAGGTAGAAAGAGGAAACAACGTGCACAGATGTTTCTACTCGTTATGGCTCCCCTGGGAAGGCATAGCATTTTGACGCATTCCCAGGTCTACCACTCATGGTAAATCTGGGAATGTGCCAAAATCCATGGGTGGATGTGTTGGAGCTCCCATGCTCCAACCATGGAACACCTCCCTGGGGCAGATGAATGCAAGGAAGCTACCTTGCGTTACTCCAGATTTACCAAGCACCACAGTGCCATGCTAGGTGACCTTGCATGGCTTGGTAAATCTCAACTAGGTTTTGCGGCACCCAGGTTACCTTGTGTGGCACAAGGTCGGTGCAAAACTTTGATAAATATGGCCCACCGTGTTTTAAGCTGCGTCCTGCTAGGCCCAAATGATGAGCCTGGAGTCACATATTTTTATTCATATATGTGGGTAGTGTAAAGGTACAATGCAGGCCCCATGCAACATTTACCTTCCCCTCCACTGATGCATTTCCTGTGGTCGCTTACCACAGCCATACTGTAATTTTAAATATGCCTATTGGATATAGACAATTGTTTCTCATGTTATTGTTACAGAGCACACTTAAAGCTAGTTAGTTAGTCTGCGTGACTGTCAGGGTGCACAAGGTCAAAATACCTGCATGAAATCTGGAAAAGTGAGGTGAATACTTAAATATATGTTCTTTCTTACAGTCTTGATGTTTTAAGTTTAAGAGGGAATACTATATTGAGGATTCAGGTTCATTGTCAATTGGTGAGGAAGGTGTATTTGGAGGTAAAGGTTTTGCTACACTTTATTGGATAAAATTGTCCTCATTATTTGTAAAGAGAGGAGGTCTGTATTTTAGTTGTTCCCCATATATAGACGCATTGACCTTTTGTATTTAACGTGATCAGACACTGGCCCATCAAGAATGTCATGAAGCTATTACATTTGACATGGATATATTATAGGTGGAAACCCGGTACAGCCTGCGTCATGCTGACTGTTTGAGTTAGATGATCAGTTGAGAGAAGGGTAAATATTCTAGCTATTCAACACCTTCTGAAGCCAGTTTGTTACCCATAATGTTTACTCAGATAATTAAGTCACTAATACGTAGGATATTTCATAAAATGAACTGAATCAATAAATAAATGGATGTCTTCTCCCCGGATTGTAGGCACTTTTACAGGTTACCTGAATTTCAATAATGGGAACAGCAACAGCAGATAACCACAACTCATACCATCAGTGACGCAGACAAAGGAACCTGCTCTAGCTTTACAGCTAAAGGGGGCTCAAGACAACATTCTGCACCCAGAATATCATCTCCAAATTTTAAAATCTAAAATAACTTCCAAGCCCTGGTAATTGAAAAGAATGATATATGTGTTTTATTTTAAAGTTTGCAGTCAGCGTTCCACAAGATGGTACGTATATTTTTAATGTTTTCATTGAAGTTTGCATATAAGAGACATGTATTCTGCTAAATCTTCTTTCAATTGCATTGCCATTAGAAAGCAGTGCAGTTTATCTAGAGGCAGGCAATTGTGAGTTTGCAACATTATTAACTGCATTTTTTTTAAAAAATCTAAAACTTTAGAAAATTACCCTCGTTATGAGCAGATCCACACCATACTCTTCCTTTGTCCCTAAACCTATAACTGGCAAGAGACTTCACTGTTCATCAACACCCTAAAGCACTGGGGAAGCAAGCTGATACAAAAAGAGGCATTTTTAAATAATTAGGTCACAGTAGTATTCAGAGATGGCCTCCATTGGCCTATTTGCTCACACGGCCCATTGCTCATGTGGTTGGCAAGCCCTTGACTCTCTTTCTCAGTGGAGTGATCAGTTGATTAATGGGCGGCACTGATCAAGTGAAAGGAGCACTCTCCTCTTCCCTGGCCAAGCAGCAAGGTGACACATCTCGGCATCACCTCCACCCATGCAGTGGATCGCATAAATCTAAATACTGTCAGGCCGTAGCGTCTGGTGGTATGACTCTCCTAAGACACTTCAGAAGACAGCTTTCCACTTTTTTTCATTTTCTCAGCTCATGCACTGTACAGTTAAAAAAATAAAATAATAGGAGGAGTCTCTTTACTCTGGGTGTCACATCTGGCTAATTTGACCTGAACCCTTTATGACTTTAGAGCAGGTGTCAGTGCTGATCCAGTGTTCAAATCCCTACTGGTGGCCCACTCCAAGGCAGCTGCCACTCTTCAGTTTTTGCTGCAACCCCTGGCAAATTGGACTTCCTTGTCTTTTGATGCTTAGTCCTTTCCTGTGCAGACTCACAAGTGAAACACTAAAATGTAACTATTCAACAATAATTCTCTTGCCAATACTGACTGACTGTCCAGTGAGCTAAGCCAGAATGCCAAAGACACAAAAAACCAAATGACTGTAAGAGATAACTCTTTGCCCAATCTATGTGTGCTGATCTGAGGGCTGATCCAAAATATGAATGAGGCCTCAATGGCTAAGTGAGCCTGACCCAAAGCCCTTATTTACCCAAAAAATAAATTCAGACAGCTAAAGTAGTCTCTAGGTAAGACCTAATAAGGAGCCATGTGCAAGAGAAAAAGGCAAAGGTGATTAAAACTCTCCTACCTGTTGAAATGCATCTAAGAACGGCCAACATGGGAGCATGCGCCGGCAGCAAAACAAAATGGCTGCCCGTTAGTTTTCCTCTTCGGGAGCAAAGGAAATTTTCTCTTCACGGTTGGGCGGTTCTTGCTCGATAGCATGTCTAAATATTGGAGGGGATGTCGGACGATGCAGGGAGTGGCGAGGTAAGCTTTTTAGACCTGAATTTGTTCTTTATCTTGTCTTTTAGGCTATTTGCCTGCCGTTCCCGCCTCGTCAGGATGTTGCCACCATTTTAGGCAGTTCACTTATTATTCTGATTAGAGGCTCTTGGGAGTTCTTCTTCTCCTAAAAAAATATATTTCTTCAATGGCTCACACTGTTCTCTGCTGAGGGGTACTTCGTCATCCACCCCATTGTGCTCTACTTTCTGACAGACGCCTGGGTGCACCTCTTGCTTCGTAATTGCTGCCACTCTCGCAAGGTGGACTATCATTATCAAGTTGCGATTTAAAATGGATGCTGCGCACTTCTCTAAGTCCTTGGCTTCATCTGTCTCTAATGTTGCTGCGAGTCAGGAGGTGGTGCTAATAAAAGAGTTAAAAAAGACCCTTCCTCATCTACGAAATCCCCACTACCCTTGACCTTGTAAGACATTATGGAGGCATTAAGAAATATGAGACCCTTCATAGTGGAGACAAGTGCATCCATACAGAGTATTGAGGAAAAGTGGTCTGTTCTTGATTCAAGACTCACTGAGGTGGAACAGAGGGTTAGTAATGCAGAGGATGTCGCTGCAAAAGTCTCATACTTAACTAAGGAAGTTACACAGCTCAAAAGACTGGCTGGAGATTTGGAAAATCGTAATCGTCAGAATAATGTGCACATTTATTGTATTCTGGAAGGGTTGGAAGGTCAGGATATGATTACATTTCTTAAGTTGCACATTCCAAAAGTTGTTGGTTTGAAATCTTCAGTTGAGTTAAATATCCAGAGGGCCCATCGGATTGGTCCTTCCCCTTCAGCATCATCTATTAGACCTAGAGGGATTATTGTTCTGTTTCTACAGTATTCTGACCTTATGGAGGTCCTCACTTCAGCCAAACAATGTAAGCAGATGCTCTGGGCTGGTCATAAAGTGTTTTTTAGCCAGGATGTTTCCAAGGCCACTGTCACGAGGCACAAAGAATTTTTGGACTCGAGACCAGAATTAAGATCCATGAATGCTCGGTATGGGCTCATTCACCCTTGCTTTTTTAAGGTCACCTATAAAAACAAGATGACCACCTTCGAAGATCCAAAGGAACTCAAGTTGTTCATACAAGAGCATAAGGGAGAACACATGGAACTTAGTAAAATGTAATTTGCTTTGTCATATTCTTATGCTTCTTATTGTGTTTGATGTTCCTTTTCAGGTTCTACTTTTCCTGGGTCCATTGGAGTTGCTGTAGTGTCCGTTGATGTCCATCTACTCTCAGTCTCTGCTTTCTGTAATTGTTGTATCAAATGTTTCCTGTATGGTAAGTCTGTTTGATGTATTTCTATCTCTTTCCCCGCTCCACTGTATTAACCTTCTGTTTCTCCTCTACCAAGATGATTATGACGAAAGTCCTTTGACTTTCCGTCATCTTTTCACTTTTCTTCGCATTGGGAAGTTTTTTTCTTCTCCCTACTATTTTGTGCGCTTTCTTCCCTTTTTCTCTCTCATTTTATTCTGTCCCTCTCCCTTCCATCAATCATATGCTGCTTTATTCTCCTTTTTTTCACCACATAGGGGCCGATTCCGATTCGGGCCGGAAAACGTACCGACCGACTCGGAGCCGGAATAAATACCGACCGACACGTACCGGTGCAGCCCGACCCGCAAAGTACGATGAGAAGCGTGCTAAATCCGACCGACTCGTACGGAACACAAGCCGAACGACCGAGCCGCGTGGAAAACAGCCATCCGGCCGGGAAAGCACGCGAATCGAACCGACCGACACGCACCAGGAAGAATCCCGAACGAAACGTACCCGCGAACTCCTACCCGCCAAGTACGATGCAACACGTGGAAAACACGACCGAGTCGCACGGAACCCAAGCCGCACGACCGACACGCATTCAAAACTGCGAGCCGAAGCAACCCAAAACCCCGCGACCGATGCGTACGCAGCACAGAAAACAGCACAAACACAGCGTGAACGAATCTGAGAGGCTCGCACGAGACAACTGGAGGGTCCGACTCGGTCACAAGAACGTCTCCTACATGCACAAAAAGAACCAAGGAAAAAATAACAACAAAAAAAGCCAAACAAGCTATCACAAAGCAAATAAATACTGGGGGGGGAAACAGGGAACAAAGACACACCCACAACTCCACCCATATAAAGGACACAAATCCCTACCATGATCCCTTGCAAATTCAAATTACCTGCCAGCACTCAACACCAACAGACAGCAACCACACACACACTCACAGCTCATCCATCACACAAGCCACACACCAGCAGCACCACAACAAATAGCACCCTCACATACACCCAGCAAAACACACACTCACACACCCTCACTTGCACACCAACACACACATCACACACCAGCACCACCCAACACCATGCCCCCAAAGAAGAATCACAAGTTCCTAGATAGTGAATTGGAAGTCCTGGTAGATGAGATCCTCAGGGTAGAGCCACAGCTGTTTGGCACATTGGTCCAACAGACACCCATGGCGCAGAAAACCAAGATGTGGGAGAGGATCGTCGACAGGGTGAACGCACAATCACCATGTTTGCGCACAAAGGTAGACATCCAGAACAGGTGGTATGACGTGCGCAGGAGGGTCAAGGAGCTGTTGAAGAAGGACTACATCTTGAGCCAACACACCGGCAGTGGCCGTCCTGCCAAACCAGTATACCTCAGGCCCTGGGAGGA
The DNA here is from genome assembly GCA_963921515.1 of Calotriton arnoldi. Lineage (NCBI taxonomy): Eukaryota > Metazoa > Chordata > Amphibia > Caudata > Salamandridae > Calotriton > Calotriton arnoldi. Next base: position 226,960 of record CAWUFW010007005.1, on the reverse strand, counting down.
GAAGGTGCGGGCCATCCTACCACCAGTGAGCGTCTATGGACTAGAAAACATCCCAGAGCCTGGTGAGTACACAACAAATGTACACAATATTGTGCCACAATACACACACATCACTGTCAAGGGAGAGTCAAACCATGCACCCTTAGCAAATACACACCAACCAAAACAGATCATCCCAAAATGTGTATGTCAGCCAGATAAACACAATACATGCCAGCTCATAGTGAAATGTAACTGTGTCATGACATGTACAAACCTAACAACAAATAGAGCTACGCAGTGGCACAAATATAACCAACAAACACAGTCAGACATGTAGCCACCACCACAACACCACCTCACAGGGAAGCTCACTGAAAGGAAGGAATACTGTGTATGCTGGGCAAGTCAGTGTAGCCAATAGCATCATGGGAGTCGTAGTCACAGAAATTGCCCACCTTCACAATGCGCACATCAACACCACCATGAACCATGCACACATCACAGGCAGTGCAAAACAACTGCCAAGATGGCTGATACTGGCTACTGCTGTGGGGAGCACAAGGCCCTGCTGGCAACTGTGCACCAACCAACAGCAGGACACCACTGACTAACATCTTGCCATTGCTGTCACACCCACACACAGTGAAGTACACTCAAAAGGAAGGAAGTATGGGCATGCTGGGAAGGGGGTGGAGGCAATAGCATGATGGGAGTGGTAGTCACAGCTCAACATCCCCCCCACATGGCCCAGCAAGCTCACACTGAAGCATGCACACCTCACAGAGAGTGTAAAGCCCCATCAAAGATGTCTGACACTGGTGCTCTGTTGTGGGGAGCACAAGGCCATGCTGGGAACTGGCCAACAACCAACAGCAGGACACCACTGTCAGCCATCTTGCCATTGCTGTCACACCCACACACAGTGAAGTACACTCAAAAGGAAGGAAGTATGGGCATGCTGGGAAGGGGGTGGAGGCAATAGCATGATGGGAGTGGTAGTCACAGATATTGCTCACCCTCACAATGCGCACATCAACACCACCATGAACCATGCCCACATCACAGGGAGTGGAAAACAACTGACAAGCTGGCTGACACTGGCTACTGCTGTGGGGAGCACAAGGCCCTGCTGGCAACTGTGCACCAACCAACAGCAGGACACCACTGACTGACATCCTGAAAGACAAATTGCACTCCCTGCAATGGAAGCACGTTCCATGGTGGGATATCTGGCTGGGTGGGAAGGAGGGCCGGATGTCAACCAAATACAACCAATGCAGACCATGTACACACCCCAACATTCACATGGAAATGCCCAAATAATGCAGGACAATGTGCTACACCAATATCAACCCCTGACTGTGACAACTTAGGACAATGCAATGTACAGGCCCGCATCCAGAGGCACAGTCACAACTGTCATGTGTGTCAACCATTGATGCCTGCAGAAACATAACATACATTGTGTGTGTCTCCCAAAAACAGGTGATGATGGGGACACAGCAGCAGACGCTGAGGAGTCCCCGTCCCAGGCTCAAGAGGATACGGAGCTCACTGGTGTGGAACAGCCTCTGCCCTCCTCGGATGAAGAAGACCAACCTGGCACCTCCGGAGCAAGTCATCATGCAGCACCAGCAGGACAACCAGCTGCACCCCTGCACCCACCCCTCCAACGACTGTCAACACACATACCACCCCTGCCGACATGGAAAGACCAAGGAGCACCACCACCACCAGCACAGGGACCCTGGACCAACGTGGGGCCATGGACACCAACACCACCAACAACCCCCAAGGGGGCCCAGGGTCACCTGTGCGTGCCACCTCAGGTACTGCATGTGTCACCAGAGGTGGTGGGAGGGGTTGGAGACACAGGTCACTGATCGCAGAGGGGTCTGGACTGCATGATGACCCACAACTGGCACGCATAGCCGATGCGTACCAGTCCAGCACCGGAGAGCTCAGCCAGGTAGTGGGGCTCCTCAGGGACATTAAACAGCAGCAGGCTGCCCATCATGCCCACTTGGACTCACACATGTCCCGTGTGGAGTCCAAGTGGGACACACTGCAAGAGATGACGGCGGTGCATAGGGACATATTACAACGCCTCCGCCAGATGAGCAGCAACCAGTCAACACCTCCCTGTGTGCCCACAACATCTGGTGCTGAAACAACTGCAACTGCCACAGGGAGGGAGGATGACTCTGGCGGAGAGTCCCCTGCACCGCAGCAGCCTGCACTTGAGGGTCCCCCCCAAAGAAGAGGGGCCGTCCGAGGAGGGGCAAGTGAGAGGCCGATGGCCATGTGCAACCCCCAGGAAGCCAAAACCTGTTCTGGATAATCACCTTTGTGTGCAAACTGTTCACCCTGTTGACTGCAACACAACTCTCCCACATGACATGGGGAGCTCAAGTTGGACCAATGTCTCAGATGACTGTGGACTTTACTCTGGACATTTCTGCTACCAGGACTTCCAAATCATCTAGGAACTTTGGATTACAATCACAATGTACAGCACCCACCATCCTGTGCACTATACTCACACATGTATGTCAATAAACTCACTAATACACCATACTTGCCTCTGTTGTGATTCCTACGTTGTCTCTGAAGTGGCGATGATGATCTGGGAAATGACACTGTGCATGCTAACTGCTACAGCAAGTACAACACCGGCATGTGAGTCATGGCGACGTCACACATATGAGGGAGGCACACCACCAGGGCTACACAACACATACACACCATGGCCATCTGACTCATCGCCTACACTGATGTTGGCAGGAAATACGTTGCATTGCACAGACCCAACACCTATTCACAGTCTGTGTTAACTAGCCCACTGGTGCAGTAAGCAAATGTCAGTCAGATGTGTGACCACAGACAACGCACATCACAAAGTGAAGCACAGGTTTATTACACATTTGCAACATGTTGTAACCACCACAGATGCAAGGTAAACCCACCTGGCAGCGGGCACACAGTCAACAAGTGGAGAAGGAAGGAAGTCCATGGGTGTGGTGCACATCAACTGTAGGGACACGACAGCTACCACCCTGGAAGTCGAATCACGGTGTCGGGGATCACAGTTGACCAAACGACTCTGAAAGTACCCTGTGAAGGACAGAAATGACACACAGTCAAAAGCACTGAAGAACAGGACAGAACTGCAATACTCATGCCCAATACATGTCACAAGATACCCACCCAGAACCAAGTTAGCATGTCGACACTGTTGGGGAGTACAGACTACCTGTAAGGACACATCGCTACACGCATACAGTCATGTAGCACATGGACACACTCAAACAGCACCAGAGCACCACCAACACATATCATGCAAACTCACATCAGTTACATGACATCTCTGGATACTTACATTCAGCTGAAGAAGTTGGTGATGAGCTGTGTGCGGACATCACCATCATCATCATCATCACTGGCATCGTGGTCCAGGCCAGGATCCTCCACAGGTGGCGGACGTTGGTCATCGTCATCCAGGATGAGAGGCAACTCCTTCCGCACTGCCAGGTTGTGTAGCATGCAGCAGACGATGACAATCTTGCACACCTTTGCCGGGGCATATGGGAGGGACCCTCCTGTCTTGTCCAGGCAGCGGAAGCGGCTCTTCAGGAGACCAAATGTCCGCTCAATCACTCTCCTCGTCTGACCATGTGCCTCATTGTAGCGCATCTGGGCTGGTGTCACAGGGTTCCTGAGGGGCGTCAGCAACCACGGCATGTTGGGATATCCGGAGTCACCTACATACAGACAATTGCACATTAGCTGAGTTGGAAAAGAGGGTGGAACACTACATTGCAGAACACACACAATGGTACAAAGTCAGTACACACCAACAAGCCAGGCACGCTGGCTCCGCATCTGTGACATCATCCTCGGGATGCGACTACTCCTCATCACGTAGGCATTGTGTGCAGAACCGGGGAAACAGGCACACACGTGTGAGATGGTCATATCTGCAAGACAGACCACTAGTGCATTGACCGAGTGGTAGTGCTTGCGGTTCCTGTATGCCTGCTCCTGGGCCTGTGGTGGTACCAAAGCCACATGTGTCCCATCAATGGAGCCAATGACATGCAGCATCCTCCCCAGGGCATAGAAGTCACTCTTCACGGCAGTGAGTTGCTGGAGGCTAGGGAAATAGATGTACTGGTTCAGGTATATCAACATAGCCTCCAATACATTGCGGAGCACACGGCTGAACATGGTCTGTGACATCCCACCAGCAGTCGCCAGAGTGTGTTGAAAGGTACCGGTGGCAAAGAAGTGTAGGGCTGCCATCACCTTCACCTTGGGGGTCAGCGCTGTAGGGTACGGCCGGCCAGGTTGCAGGTGTGGTGCCAAGCGCACTGCCAAATCATCAATCAGCTGCCTGGTGAAGCGGTACCTTCGGATGCTGTCACGTTTCACCATCGTTGCCAGGTCAGGGAATGGTCTATGGACAGCTGGTGCCCTGCAGTGCATAGGTGAACAAAGAAAGATTGTCACTCACCCCACATATGTGGCATTGTACACACTCAATATCACACACTACATCATTATGAGGCACAAGTACATGATGTGTGCAGTTCCGTAAGGACATGTATGGCACATACATGGCCAACATCCAACATCACAGTTCAACAAGTGGCATCAATAAGTCCCAGGTTGTGCCATTGGGTATCATGAGGACGTGTCACATTTCCCATCACCTGCTGCCACTGTTACAAACACACCCCACAGTGACATGTGAGGACAGATGTGCCCCAGGCATCACAGCCCAATGACAGGTAGATTCCCAGGGACCCTGTATTGCCACATGGACACTGGCATGACATGGCGTATCATGTATACACCACAGCAAAACAACCATGACCCCCTCAGGTAGTGGTCCCTGTTGCCTCGGCAGGACAGACATGGACGTCTGTGACACACACACGCACAACATCAAAGTCCATGCACAAACAACGTGGATGTGGAGACTGTCTCCCATTGTGCACATGAAATCCGAGACATTGTAAACACAACATGCACACAGACTGTGGAGGACCATCACTATTGTGCCAATGGGTCACCCTGGGTTAAACATACCGTCCCACATGGGACTCAGGGGGCATGTGACATGACATACACATACACCGTGAAATGTGACCATGCCACATGCTCAGATATGAACAGTTGCACATCACAGTGGTCATGTACACGAAACACCAAGGATACTGTCCCCATGAACACGTGCACAGCCTGGGGGTGGCTGCCCCAAGTGACACCCACAGAACAACATGTTCACCCCCATACACGGAATAGGTAATGCAGCCTTACATGCCTTAGGATACAGTTTGGACAGGCTGTGGTGTTGTAGGTGTGCCCCTCACTCCCTGGGAAGTATATGTGGCTGGCATATGTTCACCTGTGACAGGCATGGTGACATATGCCAGTGACATGTACAGGGACGCGTTGGACAGCAATGGACCGATCGGTGCGCACACATTGGCCATTGCATTCAATGTGTGCTGGTACGCGTTGTATTCGCAATACGCGTTGGACAGCAATGGACCGATCGGTGCGCACACATTGGCCATTGCATTCAATGTGTGCTGGTACGCGTTGTATTCGCAATACTGCGTTGGACAGCAATGGACCGATCGGTGCGCACACATTGGCCATTGCATTCAATGTGTGCTGGTACGCGTTGTATTCGCAATACGCATTGGACAGCAATGGACCGATCGGTGCGCACACATTGGCCATTGCATTCAATGTGTGCGGGTACGCGTTGTATCCTAGGTACGCGTTGAACAGCAATGGACCGATCGGTGTGCCCGGCCGGCCCATTGCATTCAATGTGTGCGGGTACGCGTTGTATCCTGGGTATCGCGTTGAACAGCAATGGACCGATCGGTGTGCCCGGCCGGCCCATTGCATTCAATGTGTGCGGGTACGCGTTGCATCCCGGGTACGTGTTGAACAGTAATGGACCTATCGGTGTGCCCGGCCGGCCCATTGCATTCAATGTGTGCGGGTACGCGTTGTATCCTGGGTACGCGTTGAACAGCAATGGACCGATCGGTGTGCCCGACCGGCCCATTGCATTCAATGTGTGAGGGTACGCGTTGCATCCCGGGTACGCGTTGAACAGCAATGGACCGATTGGTGTGTCCGGCCGGCCCATTGCATTCAATGTGTGCGGGTACGCGTTGTATCCTAGGTACGCGTTGAACAGCAATGGACCGATCGGTGCGCACCCATTGGCTATGGCCTGGCCTGGCAACTGGACGCGTTTTCAAATTTTGAACGAGTCTGATGCTGGAAATTCAGTTGGTCACCCACAACAATGTTGCAAATTCATGGGTGTCATGAAGTTGAACTTTTGAAGGATGCTGTGGGCGTGTGTAAGTGGTCCAATTCCATGGATTGGCCAGATTCAGAAGATGCTAACGACTTGGACCTATCACTTTGGACACATGGGACAGTAACTGCCTCTGCAGCACACATATAATGTTGGCTGTTCCCCTGAGAGCTCACTTGCCTGCACTACATGCTCCAGGATGACATCTGCCACCACCACTGCTGCTGTATCTGCACCCTCTGGACCCTGCAATGGCACGTACTGTGGAGAGAGCCCCAGCCTTCAGCACTGAGGAGAACCAAGCCCTGCTGGACAGCCTCCTTCCACAGTACAGCAAGCTGTATGGGAAAGCAGGGGAGCAGGTGAGTGTTCTGTCCACTGCCTTCCTAAATGTGCATGTTGTCTGACTAGCAAGGCTAACAGTCTGCACGCCACTGGCTAGCAGGCTCACTGAGTAGTTGTCACTCCCCATAGTGTGTAGTTACATGCACTGGACAGGTATAGTGCAGTGACAGTGCATTTAAACAAGGTTTTACTTCCCAGGCAATGATACCATGTAGTTACTGCTGGCATACTGTCATTGGCCATCGTTGCACTGCCTGTGTACATCATGTGCCCCTGTGATTGAGACATGTATACACAACTGTGTAATGCACGGATATGTTGCATGTGTAGTAATAGCATTCTCACTTTGTCATCCTCACAGGTTGATGCCCACCAGAAGCAGAAGATATGGCTGACCATCGTCCGGGCAGTGAGATCCGTGGGGACTACAAGCGCTGGATCCGCAACTGCCAGAAGAGGTGGCAGGACCTTCGGGGCTGGACCCGGAGGATCGTACGGGTCCAGCTGAAGCTGTCGCCTACTCGCAGGAGGGGCGGACACCGGACCCTGACCCCCCACATGCTCAGGATCCTGGCGGTGGTCTTCCCTGATCTGGATGGGCAGCTGAAGGCCAGGGAGCAGCACGGAGGGGGTGAGTCCATGACTGCATTGTGTACTCTGTCTGCCATGCTATGTGCCCTCCTCTGTCCTGGTTAAACTTCCACAGCACATCAGTCATGTGGTCCAGGACCCATGTCCCTCGATTGTGCACTGCCCACTCCTCATCTGATACCCAGGTGTGGCCCTTGCAGTCAGGGAATTGTGTCACTTGGGTACTGTGTCCTTGCAGTTTGCTTGACTCAAGGTGGGGGACAGCATCTGTTCCCCTAACTGTGGTGGGCATCATGGGTGGGTCCATTGCTTACACAATGCCTGTGTTCTGACATGTAATCTGCGTGTTACTTTGATATGTGGTCCAATTGCTGAGCTGATCCACCACATGTGCCTGGGGTAACTGGCACACACCCAAGCTGCGGGTGGGAACAATGTTTGGGCCCCAGGAGTGTGTATATTACGTGTGTCACACATACTTAGCCAGCTGCCTACTGTCCAGGGTTCATCCCTCATTCATGTGGGGCAGGACAGTCATGCCTACTCCAGGCCATGCAATGCACTCTGTACTCCCACTCCCGTGTATCAGCTGACACGTTGTGCTCAGTGATATGTCCCCTCAGGTGTCAGCCTCTGTGTCAGTGTGCTGTGGCTTCGATGTCAGGACTGCTGGGGTGTTTATCGGTTGGGGCTCAGCATGCCACCGGAGATGTGACCATAGGAGACGATACTTGTGTGACACATAGGTGTTTGAACACCTGACCGTGCAGACTGGGGTATGCGAATGTGAGGTCCATGCAGCTGTTTCCCATTCACAGCAGATTGTGAGGTGCTCAGGTTCAGAGGCTTGTGTTACAGGTCACCCATATGTCCAATCAGTATGACCTGGACAGATAAGGGTTCAGATGATGTGGTGTGTGGGGATGTACATGTGCACTTGTTCAGCTCCAGGACTTGCATTCCCCATGACCTACTATTGTGACACAGTGCAGACTGTTGTTGTGTGGCTGCCCTGCCCATGTGACTGGAGACAGTGATGTATGACTTAGCAGACATGCCTCTGCCATGGCATGTGACTTCCTATGAGTGATCCTGCAGGGGAGTGACATGTGCTACATGCACACCATAGTGGCAATGGCTATCAGCACATGGGTGCATCGTGGTGTCTGTCGCTGGTATGCATCACATGCATTTCATATATCTGACTCTGGGCATCACTTTCATCCGGGCACCTGTACTGACTCAGTGGCAAGAGTTGTGATGTGTGCATGTTCACATGCTTCACCGTGTTCTCTGCACTGTCCAACTACTGTGTAGGTGGTGCATGTGTCCACACTGGGGTATTGCCAGCCAACGGACGCCAGACAGATGGGTGCAAGGCCAGGTGGGATGTGAGTGCCATGGTTGACGATCAGACTGACAATTGGCTTCTCCTATTCTGTTTGGGCAATTTTAGCAATGTTCAACTAAGGATGCCAGGCCTTGCTCTGTATTGTGCTGTACTTACTGTGGTGTGTGCGTTTGGTGCAGGTGACTGATGTCTGTCTGTTTCCCTATTGTTTGCAGATACATCCACGGCCACAGGAGGGGACAGCTCCACGGACCAGGAGGAGCCGCAGAGCCAGACTGGATCAACAGCCGAGGAGTGGTCGGAGGGACCCAGTGGCACGGAGGGCGAGTGGAGCCACACCGAGGAGTCCTCAGCACCATCCACCTCAGCTGAGGACCACAGCAGCTCGGAGGATGACTCCTTTATGGAGGCGGGTGTCAGCAGCCACCACACCCCAGCTAGTGTTGCTGTCCCCGCCACCACCACCACCACCACCCTCCCATCGGCTCCCATTCCCGAGGTCCGTGGAGGCTCCCATGTTCGGGAGCGTGTCTCCTTCGGGCCAGGCACCGCACCCCCTGCCCCTGTGTCCCCTGCTGCCCTGAGTGAGGAGTATGTGTACCTCCTTCGCCAGCTCCATGTAGGGCAGACAGCGATGCTGAGTGTCCTCCATGCACACACCACTCTGTTGACTCAGCTGGTGTCGTTCATGGAGGGCATCTCATCGGGCATGTCTGCCCTACAGAGGGGCAATAGGTCCATGGACTCCTCCCTGACGGCAGCAATGTCCCTCCTCCAACAGTCCCTCACCCCTCCTGTCTCTGCCCCATCCACACTCCCCAGCACCTTACCTGTCCCAAGCACACACACACCGGCACAGGCACACACCAGCACAGACACGAGCAGCACACACACACACACACACACACACACACACACACGCCACAGACAAGACGCACACGCACGCACAGTCAGGGGACTGAAACCACACTCACAGGGGATGGGGCCCAGTCACACACACACGCATCCACGAGCACTGCGCAGTCCACAGTTGCCTCTCCCTCCAAAGCCCCCTCCGTTGCCTCACCTGCAACCCCAAAGACCCAGCGGCTCTTCCTCAGTGACCTTGGCCTCTTCCCCTCCGATCCAGCTGATACAGCATTCAGGGGAAGAGGAAGCCCACCCACACGGAGCGGAGTGCCCCTCGCCACCGGACACCCTCCCCCAGGCGCAGACCGACTTACGCCCCATCCGCAAGTCCCCCGGACCCGGAAGAGCAAGACCCCGCCGCCGCCCTGCAGCTCAGGCACCAAGTCTCCTTCCTCCATCCCTCAGGCCGCCACTCCACAGGTGCCCCCACCACACCCTGCCCCAGGTTCCCCCACCCACAGATACACCATCCCCAAAAGGATCAGGCCTTCTCCCCTGCCACTTGCTCTTCCGGCCCCACACCCCGCTGCGCTTGTCTGTGCCACTGGTGTGGAGACGGTGTCCTCCCCTCTGTCCTGCCCACCTTACCTGATCCCCATTCTCCTCCCCTGGAGGTAGGCACTGCAGTGGAGTCCACTACCACCCTGTCTGACTTGGGACCTGCAGTGGGGAACCTGTCCACTCCATCTGCAAGGTCCCCTGCAGTCTTGCCGGCACCCACACCATCAGAGTCATGCCCCCAGTTGTGCCGGCACACACCATGTCAGACACCTCCACTGCAGTTGTCAGTGGCTCTCCAGCACCCACCACCCCTTCCCTGCCTCCTTCTGGTGAGCCATGATCCTGTCCCTGCGGTGCCTGGCCTGCCCCCCCGTATGCCCCTCCGAGGGGATTGTCCCTGGCTTTCATCAGTGCAGGCATGCGTAGGGTGACATCTGCCACTGTCACCCTGTTTTGACTTTCATGTTGGACTGGCCATTGGCCTTTGTTAATTTTTTGCTGGACATCAACTGTTAGACCCACATATGCTGAATAAAGCACCTTTCTGTTCTCTAGTGCTTTTGCTTCTGATGTACATGTTGTTGATGATGCTAACCATGCCCTTGCTGCAGTGATGGTGATATTTGGTCTCATGATAATGAAGTGTTACTGTGCAGGAACACATGTGGTCCAGGGGGAATGTGTCCTATCCTGTGGTGTATCCATGTCATCCTTAGCAGCATCTGAGGGTGTCATGTGTTCAATATTTGGCAATGGGATTTCCTACATACATTAGCTATTTCACATCTGTGGCTTCCACCCCTGCACATCTGTTGTGCCTGCCATTGTTCAATTTGTCTACTTACCTGACCGTGTGGCCATCTCCACTGGACATGCAGGTTTGGGCATCAATGGGGAAGGACTCATCTGTGTTGTCAGTGCAACATTGCTATACAAGTGTGTTGGATCTGTGCTGATGATTTCGTTGGCACTCCCATGACCAGGCTGATGTGACGGGAGCATTCATTTGGTGCTAATTGTTGACTGTGTGACCAAGTGCTCAGCTGACATGATGGAGCCCTACTGAGGCAACATGTGGCACAGCTTTCCTCACACAGGAGTGGAGTCCCCTCATGGCAGTGTGTACTCCTGTGACATTGCCTGCACCCAAGGTGTGTGTTGTATGAGCATGTCTGTGTGTTCACTTCCGCTTTGCTGTGCATGCTGGGATCCCTAGTGTTGTACCTGTTTGTGATGCTTGCTGAGTTGACCTATGTTCCCCCAAGTCTTCTCCCTGGATTCTCTGTGATGTGGGTGCATGGCACAGTACTGGTCATCAGGGTGTCACCCATAGGTGTGTTTGCTGTCAGGGCTGAGTTTGTGTGCAGACGCAGATGGGTCACAGTCAGGATTCCCTTGGCACTTGTTGTTTATACCTGTCATGTGATTTCCAGTTTGTGTTATCTTTCAGTGATTGTGACACGTTGTGTGTGTGACTGCTGGCACTCCTCAGGGTCCGGGCTGCAATGTTGGTAGTTGTCTATGTGTGTTCTTTGTGGGTGTCCTTGGCTTCTTCATTGGTGTGTGACTGTGGCTGGGATCCCATTGGTTGGTGTGGTATTGCAGTCATGTCCATGTACAGTGTAGTGTGCAGTGTGTCAGACATTCAGGAGTCTTGTTGAGTGCACATGTGTGATGTGTTTCTGCACCTTGGTTCCCACCCACCACCCTGGGATTGTCATGGGTGCATGTGCAATGTCACCAGTGCATGTGTGCTTCACTGCTGCACATTGTTGGAGGTCGAGGTGTGTGGTGTTGAGTGTGTGCAGATGAGAGTTGTTGCCCGGCCAGACCCCTGCCTCCATGTTGGCCTTGGCTTACTGGCCGTGCTGATTGATTTGTGCTTGTGTAGGTGTGATGGTAGTTTGTTGCTCAGGACACATGACTGTGGTTCACAGTGTGAACGACATTTAGCTTTGTCATCACAGTGGGATTGTAATGCAGCCCAGGGTCACCACATTGTGGGGGCCCTGGGGGTAGTGCTGTGGTGTGTCTGTGTCTTGCTGTGTCAGTTGCTGTTCCTACATGCTTGTGTGACATGTGTGATTTGTGCTCCCTCTCATCTGACAATGCCCGATTGCCCACATAGGGGATTTGGATCCATGAGTTACCTTTGTGTGGCACTGTATGCACATCTGTGTAATTGGTATTCAGGCCTCCTCATGTGTTGTGTGGTTGCCTGGGGACACTGGCACCCCCTCACCTGTTGTGTTTGATGTGCAGTGTGGGTCTGCCTGTTTGTGTTTGTGCATCTGCACCACTGCATTGGCATATCTTTGGTGTGCCATTGGCTGTATGTTGTTTGGTGGGTTTCCCCTGCTGTCCCTGGGACTCCTAGGTCATCGGTCAGCACAATGATCATGGTTTGTGTGTCCCATTGCTGCCATGGTATGGTATCTGTTCACCTCACATCTACAGTCTCCACAGGGTATCTGCATTTGTGTGCCCATTGGTGCAAATATGTGGGTCTGCATTCTGATGGTCACTTCTGTCATTCTGTCATTGATGAATGTTGACAGTGTCAGCCCCCATGGGTGTTGTTTGTCTGCACATGGCCAAAGGTATGTCTTATTTGCACTGCAGTATTTGCCTCCCCAATCTATGTTGCAATGGGACACATGCACTACTTTGCCACTGATGTGTTTTATGTTCTGTGACCAGGAATCATCCATGCAGTTTGGCAGTTGCAGCTTTTTCTTTGTCAACACTTGCATTTTGGTCACTGTGATGATGGGGGTTTGGACCCCATTGCCACAATGTTCAAAATGTGCTTCAGCTATTAACCCCACACTTACCTTTTGGTCCCCTTGATGATGGGGGTTTAGACCCCATTGCCACAATGTTCTGAATGTGCTTCAGCTATGGGCCCCCACACTTACATTTTGCTCACTGTGATGATGGGGGTTTGGACCCCATTGCCACAATGTTCAAGATGTGCTTCAGCTATGGACCCCACACTTACCTTTTGCTCACTGTGATGATGGGGGTTTGGACCCCATTGCCACAATGTTCAAGATGTGCTTCAGCTATGGACCCCACACTTACATTTTGGTCACTGTGATGATGGGGTTTTGGACCCCATTGCCACAATGGTCATGGCCTGCTTGCATTGTGGGGGCCACACACATATATGTGTGGCACATGTGATAGGGGGTCACATTGTATGTTCAAAGTCATGTTCAGTGTTGTAGGCATTTGACACAGTCTACACACGCTTGTCATGGTGTTGGGGGGATGTCTTTTTCTTGCATTCCCTAGGTTGTGGTGTGCTGGTTGTGTCATGCATTGTCCATCCTATGAGTGGAGGTGGTGTTGGTGGTAGGCATCCAGCCCCCCATGGGTAGAGGTGGTAGTAGTGGTAGGAATCTGGCACCCCTGGGTAAGGGTGGTAGTAGTGGTAGGCATCTGGTACCCCTGGGTAAGGGTGGTAGTAGTGACAGGCATCCAGCCCCCCATGGGTAGAGGTGGTAGTAGTGACAGGCATCCAGCCCCCCATGGGTAGAGGTGGTAGTAGTGGTAGGCATCTGGCACCCCCTGAGTAGGGGTGGTAGTGGTGGTAGGCATCCAGCCCCCCATGGGTAGGGGTGGTAGTAGTGACAGGCATCCAGCCCCCCATGGGTAGAGGTGGTAGTAGTGGTAGGCATCTGGCACCCCCTGAGTAGGGGTGGTAGTGGTGGTAGGCATCCAGCCCCCCATGGGTAGAGGTGGTAGTAGGAACAGGCATCCAGCCCCCCATGGGTAAGGGTGGTAGTAGTGGTAGGCATCTGGCACCCCCTGGGTAAGCGTGGTAGTAGTGGTAGGCTTCTGGCACCCCTGGGTAAGGGTGGTAGTAGTGGTAGGCATCTGGCACCCCTGGGTAAGGGTGGTAGTAGTGGTAGGCATCTGGCACCCCCTGGGTAAGGGTGGTAGTAGTGGTAGGCATCTGGCACACCCTGGGTAAGGGTGGTAGTAGTGGTAGGCATCTGGCACACCCTGGGTAAGGGTGGTAGTAGTGGTAGGCATACAGGCCCCTATGTGTATGTGTGGCATTGGTGAGGGCCATCCCGCCACTATGGTGCTGCTATTGCTGGTGTAGGTATTTCTGCATCCCTCTGTGTGTGATGTGTCGGGTACGTGTAGTTTGTTTTTGTTGTTGGTGTCTGACTTACCTTCTGAGCCGTACGCGTCCGTGCCTGTTCCGGTAATAGAGGTAGAATATTGGTAGGATCGGCACGAAGAGATTCATGGTTGGTTCGTCTCGTTCGTCTTCTCTTTGCTTCGCCTCGTCCTCGCCGCTGGCGTGTTCTGCCTCGTAGCCGTGGATCGTGTTGTGGCGCGAATCGGAGCTTATGTGCGCCGACCGGATGCTTTGACGTGCTGTGCGTAGCGACGGGTTCGGCGCATACGGGAAGCGCATCGTACTTGTCCGGCCGGACGGGGCTGCCTTTTTGCTTCCGTGCGGCTCGATTCTACGATTCCGGATCCGCCTCGGTCGGAGAACAGGACCTGTATTGGGTGAGTACGACTGGGTCGGGATTTAGGCAGTTGTGCGCATCGTACTTGCTCGTTGGGACGTATGTGCAAATCGGTCGGGAAACAGGCATTCGCCTGGATTTTTTCCCGACCGAATGGTATTAGGTGCGCCTCCAACCGGGATCGGAATCGACCCCATAGTGTTTTTACTATTCCACTTATTTTTAGTTCTTTCCAATGGCCTGTTTTCTCTCTTTTTTTCCTCTTGATATTGAATCAAACTTATTTTTGTTTCATAAGGTTACTAGCTATTGTTTATATTTTTATGGTTCATCTACATGTTGTTTCCTGGAATGTAAAAGGTCTCTGAAACCCTGTTAAAAGACAGAGGGTACTCACGCATCTGTCCAAATTGGAATGTCAGATCGCCTTCTTACAGTAGTCGCATCTTAAAGACAATGATATTGAATTGATGCACAGAAAATGGGTGGGTTCTGTATTTAGTTCCTCTGCTGTTAACAGTAAGAATGTTGTTCTAATTCTGTTACATAAATCTTTGCAATTCAGTTGCTCAATGAAACTAAGGATGATGCTGGTAGATGCTTATGTTTGAATATAAAAATTAATGATTTTCCTTTCTCATTATGTACTGTCTATGGCCCGACAGGGGTTGACTTCCAATTCTGGGTCTGTTTTTCCTCTCTCTTATCTGCTTGTTCTTCATATAATTTTATAGTAGGAAGTGATTGTAATCAACTAATAGACCCCCTTTTAGACCGTCATTCCCAGGTCAGATATATTCCCAATAAAATGCAAAAATCCTTTCAGAGGGCTATCTCCTCCAGAGATCTAGTTGATGCTTGGAGAAAAGCTCTTCCTTACATGTTAGAATTCATATATTTCTCCCCTGTTCAAGCCTCACATTCCAGAATAGATTATTTATTCCTCACACAAAATGTTCTCCAGTCCATATCTAGTGTTGAGATAGGTTCCATTTTAATTTCCGACCATGCGCCTATCATTTTAGATTTAGACACCCCCAATGACATTTCCCGCTCTAATAGCTGGAGATTCAACAATGCACTATTGCTAGCTAAACATTTCACTGATGCGTTTACATGCTTCACCAATGAATTTTTTTGTGTTAACCTTACTGTTGATTCACAGTGTAATTAAATATAGGATGCCTTCAAACAACTGCTAGGGGTTTCATCAAATAATTTGTTGCTAGTAAGAAAAAAATACTTACAGACTCCACCTCTCTATTGAAGCAAATTAAAGTGCTAGAACATGCGTTTTTCTCCTCTAACAATTCTGATACTCTGTCTAAATTATTTCAAGCCAAATTACAGTATAACAAACAGTCATGGACTGATGCCTGTGGTTCTCTACATAAATGTAAGGCAAAAATGTATGGCGGTCACAATAAAGCTGGAAAAGCATTAGCTGATTATTTAAAAATAAAGAAGCAGAAATCTAAAATACAAGTCATTACGGAAACACATGGAGTCAGTCATAATAGCAACACCAAAATATGTGATTGTTTTTTACAATATATACTAAACTGTACTCTTCATAACTCTCTCCTAGAGCTGATCAATTTTTTTTTCACTCTATCCCCAAATCATCATCATCATAACTTCATTTCGATCACAAGGATCTTAAAAAGTACATAAACAAAAAACATATTAGGATAGATAAAAAGACAAAAACCATGGTTAAAAGGAAACAAGTCTTCCATATATACAGATAAAAATGCATTAAAAAAGATTTCATACAACATGTTTGGAGCGTTTGATCCTTACAATTTGCCAATATTTGGCCAACACAAACACTATTATTCTACGAGTATCTGTGGAAAGAATTCTCAATACATTGAGATAGTGGCTGGGGCCAATTAGCCTACACAAGCAAATTATCCACTTGCACCTCAAAGACTTGTAATGAGGGCAAAAGAATAGCAGATGGACTAAGGATTTGTGGCTTTCTTTACAAGCTGGACAATTGACATCAAAGGGAACATTAATGCACCACTTACTGCAAAACTGTTTGGTGGGTAGGGACTTATATATAAATTGTAGAAATAATTTACATGCAAGGGGTGGAACAATTTCATCAATAGTTTCCTCGAACAACGGAACAGGTTTAAAGTTCATAAAATCCTGGGTCAGACAGCCCACCGGCTTTGTCACCTCTTTCGCCAAAATTGATTCCCAGTAGACAGTTTTCACCCTATTCTTTGGTATTGAGCACAGCTTCTCAGTGTTACACCAATAATCCTCCATCCCTAGTTTCCTCAACAGATCTCTCAAAGTTCTAAACCATGGAATGGAGATTACCTGGGACTGTTTCAAAAGGCCCATCATCACAGCTCGTTAAGGGGCAAACTCCTCAATTAACCACAGGTGATGCCAAAATATTAAATGCATATAATCCAGCTTGTGGGTCAGTTGTCTTTGGACCAGGTCCAGACAAATTGGGGTCAAGGGGGTACTAGTTGGTCAATTAAAAAGCGATCATATAAAACGGTTTTCTAGGTTGGTAACAGAATCCTTGTTCCCGCTACCCTATAGTTCAGCCCCATATAATACGCCCAATAAGGCTTTGATATTATAGATTTCTAACGCTGGGGCCACTTTCCTGGATACCGTGCTTTTGTGAATCTTACTTATGTGAGCGGTCTGATGGATTAATGACAACTGTGCTTTCTCAATGTGGGGTGCCCAACATAGGTTTTGTGTTAAACGAATGCCCAGGTAGTCAAAGACAGAAACGTGTTCTAGAGTACTATTCCCTACATACATACATCTAATAGGTGGCTTTGCAATCCCTTTGGAAAAGATCATATAGTTTGTTTTAGCCTCATTTAATTCCAGGCCCCGCTCAGTACAGAAGAGGATAAAATCATTTAGTAGCTGTTGGAGGCCTTGTGGGGTCTTTGATATTAGTAGGGTATCGTCAGCGGAGAGAACTGCTGACACTCTTCTCTCCCCAACTTTAGGAGCATCGCACCCATTCCTGTCGAGGAATCCTACTACCCCATTAATATGTAGAGTGAGAATAGGGTAGGCGCTAAGACACATCCCTGTCTCACTCCCCGATTTATCAAGACTAGCTCAGTTAGTTGGTTATCATCTCTACACCTAACTTGGGCTTTATATGCTGAGTGCAGGGGAAATCAGATATCGTGGAAGACCCATCTCTGCCAGCACCCTCAATTAATTTGGCTTGATGGACCAAATCAAAGGCGGTACGCAGGTCGGCAAAGGCGACATATAACTTCCCCCCTTTAATGGCACCTCTCTCCAATAAATGCATAGAAGACGGAATACCTGATCCAGAGTACTAATATTAGAACAAAAACCCGTTGAAAGTCAGTCTGGATATTAGACTCTGAAATCCAATCCTGGATCCGAACCAGTACTTGCTTGCAGAAAATTTTCTGTAATGAGTCGATTAGACTGATCGGTCTATAACTGGCCGGATTAACCCTATCACCTTTTTTATACATTGGTATAATCTCAGCTACATTCCAAAAGGGATGGATTTCCATACATGAGAGGATAGCATTAGTTAACATATTAATGTAAGGGGCCCAGACTTTTAAATCCTCTCTATATAGATCATTTGGAATTTGATCAGGGCCAGGGGATCTGACTGGAATACAGAAGTGAATGGCTACTTGGGTTTCTTCGAGAGAAATGACTAAATCTTCTGACATTTCTAGACGGGGCTTTCTCACTCGTGCCTGTATGTCCCTCTTCCTCCATATTACGTAGAGCATAAAGGTGCCGAAAATGAATTACCCACTCTTCTGGCTAGACTGTGAACTCTAAAGCCATCTTTGGCTCGTTCAGACTGTAGGCTGCGCTTTTCTCCAGAAGGTCTTATTATCTTTGGCTGCCAGTGCCCTGTGGAGAGAGCACCAAAGAGAGGATTCCCATTTTTTCTTGGTGGGCTCTAATGCTTGTCTATATCTGGCTCTACATACCACTGTATCAGCGTTAACTTTGGATTTCACTGCATGTAGTAGCTCACCCTTTGCTTTTCTACAATCCTGGTTATACCAGTCAGCCACAGGGACTCCCTTATTCCCTTCTTTATTTGCGGGGAATTTCTTAATCTGGCTATAGAGAATCTCATGCTTCTCAGTTATATCTATTTTAGAGAGTTTGGACAGCTCTTCCACCTCTGCATGGATTATGAGTTTTACTGTTTCCAACACCCCTAAGTTTCCCTCCAACCAGTCCCATCTGATTGTTCTCAGATTGTTTGTAATGGACAGCTTACCCTGGTTAGTCCTGCCCCTAATGTTGGGTTTACTTTCTCCCTAGTTTATTAGGGAGAAAATCAGGGCATTGTGGTCACTATCGGTTCTTTTAGCCACTGACATGTCATATACTATGGGCCAAAGTCTAAGATCAGCCATATAATAGTCAATTCTACTGGCGTAACCAGGTCTATTAAAAGTCAGTTTACCATTAAGGTCGGATTTCATCCTACCATTTGTGGCCCTCTGGTCATGTTGCAATGTGAGGGCCAACACCTGGCCTCCTCTCTTGGGCCATCTAACCGGTGGGAGATCTAACTGCGGGGTTTGCCAAGGGCTGTCCCACTCCTCTGTCAAATCTAGGGGGGCAACTGTGAAAGTTCAAATGCACAGTTGAAATCCCCAGCTACCAATAGGGGGTCTTTTCCTGTACATTCAGAAAGGGCATAGTCTAAAATACAGATAGTATTTGTTTCCTCAGAGCCCTGGGCCACTCTGTTGTAGATATTAAAAACTCTAATTTTTCGGCCACTGTATAGTGTCGGATCAATAGCTAAAATATCCTGAGAGTCAACAGGAACCAACTTGACTTTTGACCCGAGTGCGATTCTCACCCATATTGATAGGCCTCCCGAGGGTCTCCACATCTCTTTCCTTGCTGCGTTAAAGCCATAGGATGAGTACGCACATCTGTGGGGAGTATGCAGGCTCCATGTTTCCTGGAATAGGATCACATCATGGGAATCCACAAAATTGCCCCAATCGGAGTCGGCTAGCAATTTTGCAATAACCGCGACGTTCCAAACCAAGACTCTTAGGAGTCGATGGGATACATTGATATGGGTATGAACAGACCTATACTCAGTAGTTTCACCCCTTTCCTCTGTTTTGGTGGGTTTAACATCACCCTCCCCTATTAAGCCTTCAATGGATGGCATCCGATCGACATCGGTATTAACAAGCAACCCGGGCAAAGAGGGATACCTCAACTGGGGTTTTGCCACAGTAGAACTAGTAATCAGACCATTTTCAGCCTGGGACAACAATTCTCCTTCCAGTAGTCATTCCTGTCTACTCACTATACCCAGATTTGCTAAGACCCCACACTTCGGGACAAACCCATTTGGCCCATAGCCTGCACCCACAGGAAGTCTACATTTAATGGAAACGGTGGTATTAGCAAGTGGGATGGTGCGAGAGTCAATTGCCATCAGACTGTCTACTAAGGCTCTATGGAAGAAACTAACTTTGATGAAATCTTTTGACATCCCTGGTAGTCTTTTGGCATTCTTAATATCTTCTCTTATGATGTATTAACAGTGCTGTGTTTCCCTGAGCCAGAAGGTGACCTTGTTCTTAAGTGAGTCAGGATCCTCACATTTATCCCTGGGGAGTTTAGGTACCTCTACTAGATATATTACTGCTTTTTCTTTCTGGGTATAATTTCAGGTGTACAAGCCATCTTTCACTGCCCCTGTTTCAGCTGATCGCCTAGGGCTTAACAAAAGGGGACGCCCCTCATCTAGTGTGACCTCTCCTCTTTCAGGCTCTCTGCCCTCCCCCTGATCTGGAAGATTACTCGATTATCTACCCGCTTGTTGCTATGGCCATTATAACAAAAGCGACCTCTTGGAAGGCTAGAGAGATTGTAGTTAAAACACTGGGGGGGTGCACAGTGGGACAAAGCATAGTAGGGCCTATCGGAGCTGGCAGGAGCTAAGCCAAGAACTTGCCTCTTTGCTGGCCCGGGGTGGGTGATAATAGGAGCCTTGTGAACCCTAGCTGGAACTTCTAGTTGGGTCCCAGGTAAGACCTTTCCACTGTTCACTTTCCCCTCTAAATCAGCAACAACCTTTCTCAGAGAAGCAACCTCATCCTTAAGGGACTCAATGGTGAACTTTAGACTCTGCAATAGGGAAGAATATTAATTACTCTTCTCGCTAGTGCCAATATCGGCTCACCCATCCACTCCATTTACCACCTCTGTGAGGGCCTCATATCTATTGTGATATTCAACTTGGACTACAAGCACTTCTTCAGGGATGTGCTGGTGCTCACTATAGGCCAAGGGGAATTCAGGTTCAAGTTCAGAGGTCCTACATCCAGACCCTTTCCCACTACCCTTCTGAGGTTTATTGAACATCTGAAGAATTTGCTTGGCAGCCTTTTTTGCGAGGGGAGGGCCAGGAGAGAGCTCCGACAAGGCAACAGGAGAGGAATCAAAATTATTAGAGTTTGCAGATTGAGAGGAAGGCAGAGTGATCGCCGTATGTGCAATTTCTCAACATTCCATAATTAGAGTCTCAATCCTATCCATTGCATCGGAGCAAACAACACATGTAGCTTTTTTTTGGGAGGGGCCGTGCCCTGAGCTTTGTCTTGGACTTTCCTTTTACCCATAGCTCCCCAAGTGCTCCACTGGTACAGCTGGAACAAAAAAACACGTGGGGTATACTTGGAGTTTATCCTCAATTTAAACTTGCCCAAAATAATCAGAAGAATATTTACCTCTTCTAAGGATACACAATCACCCCACCAGTTCCAATCAGCAACAGTTCGCAGCAAGGAAGGAAGAGAAAGAAGAAATAGGGACTGCCTGTCAAACTCCGGTTATAACAAAAGAGAGAACCTTTCGATCAAATATGGTGCCGGGAGAAAAAACGCAAATTCGGGATCCATCCTCCTGTCACCGACGGGCTTAGCCCAGACGCGGCCCACGTGCGTCCCACACTGCAGGACTCCTCCCGTCACTAAAAGGTGCTCCTGTGCCGGAAACAGCATTGCGGCCCCTTCCCTTAGGCCGGTGGATGTCTGGGAGATGTAGTCTCC
Source organism: Calotriton arnoldi (assembly GCA_963921515.1). Taxonomy (NCBI): domain Eukaryota; kingdom Metazoa; phylum Chordata; class Amphibia; order Caudata; family Salamandridae; genus Calotriton; species Calotriton arnoldi. The sequence continues at coordinate 205,342 of CAWUFW010007005.1, read as the reverse complement.
CTCCGGGGGGGCTGTAGGGCAGATTGGGTCCCACGCCGCGGCATTCCTCCCAACACTAAAAGGCGCTCCTGTGCCGGAAACAGCATTGCGGCCACTACCCTTGGGCCGGTGGATGTCTGGGATATGTAGTCTCCCTCCGGGCTGTAAGGCAACTTGAGTCCCTGCGCGTGCCATGTTGTGGCTAGTGCATGACTACAGGGCTGCTTGAGGTAAGGCTCTCTCGCCCATGCCTGCGGCACGGCCCCGACCACATAACGTGTGCCGCAAAACCCATGGTGTTCTATCCCCAAATCATCGGATCATACATCTGACCTTTCTACTTTAGATACCAAGATAACAGAGAAGGATCTGAAACATGCCCTACTTCAACTTCCTAAAGAAAAGGCTTCAGGTCCCCATGGCTTTTCTATCCAATTTTATGCACATTTCTCACATCTTTTGCTTCCAAAACTTTTGGTTTTAGTTTCCCACTTTACCACACAACAGTGCACACAAGGAACTTTTTATCAAGCTATGCTTTGCTTGCTTCCTAAAAAAGGTAAATATCTATCACAGTGTGGGAATTATAGGCCTATTTCTCTTATTAACATAGACTGCAAGATATTTGCAGGTTGTTCCAGACTTGATTGACATTCATCAATCAGAATTTGTGAAGGGTCATTTTCTCTCTGACAATTCCAGAACTTTTCTCAATATAATCCATATGGCATTCAAATCTAATATACCATATGCTGCTATAACTTTAGATGCCGAAAAAGCCTTTGATCGGGTCAACTGGGATTATACGTTTAGCACCTTGAAATGATATGGGTTTGGCACTCATATTATTAGTTATATTAATCTTTTACAACCTCAACTTTCCACTTCTATTTTCGTTAATGGCAGACAGTCCTCTTATTTTCCCCTTTTTGGAGAAACCAGGCAAGGATGCTTTTTATCTCCCCTTCTTTTCATTTTAGCCATAGAGCCTTTTCTAGAGAAAATCTGTAAGTCGTTTAATTTTCTGGATTTAAATACAAACATATGGATGTGAAATTCACTGCTTATGCGGATAATATTTTTCTGTATGTGTCCATCCCACAAACCATGTTTACAGCCTTTTTTCTCTATTAGATGAGTATTCTTCAGTCTCAGGCTATAAACTCAATTTAGAGAAATCAGAGGTATTGCCATTAAATAAGTACTGCCTTCCTGCTATATTGCAGAATACAGGTTTTGCCTGGACTTCTGACCCCATCAAATATTTAGGCATTCTTTATTCTAATACTATAAAAGGAACTATCCAATTCAATTTAGATCAGGTTAAGGAAAACTTTCTAATCTGTCCCTTAATTGGTCTCCTCTTTATCTACCCTGGTGGAGTGACTAGCTACTATTAAAATGATGATGTTACCAATCATCAATTTTTACTTGCCCATGTTTCCGGTCAAGCTCCCTCTTAGTATTTTTAAAGTCCATTAACCATTTAATTATATCTTTTTTATGGAAAAAACGCAAACCCAGAATCTCTTTATTAAGACTCCAACAGCCTAAGAATAATAGAGGGGTTAATTTTCCCAATCTTAGACATTATCATTCAGCTTTCTCTCTTAAGCAAGTTTGAACCTCTCTTTCTTCTCATTCTTTGGATGAACTTACACTCTGGGGTCTCCTAGAACGAGCCCAAACTGCCCGTTCTCATTTGAGGAGTTGGTTCATATTTCTCAAGCCCCTTGAGCTTTTTTTTACAACTCTACTTTTGCATACTTTTTCTATTGTCACTCCCCTACTGCTCCAGTCCAATTCCCCATTGAAAAAAATGTATACAAACACCGTCATGGTAAAATACGCAGATCAAATTAAATAATCAAGCTCTTTTTTAGAAGGAATAGATCGACAAAGGAATAATAGTTATTGACCATATTATTTCCAATGATTCTGTGCTAGAATTCAAAGACATTCAATCTAAATATGGTGTCTCATCCTATTATGCGGCCCACTATCAGCGCCTTCGGCCTATTCTTCTTCAGCTTTATTCGCAGGTTTCTCCCACATCATTTCATCTTTCTCCTATTTCTCCTTCCTTTGATTTCTCCATACACGTTAAGGCGTCCTATATATGCAAACGTTTATGGCTCCCTCAGGACGACTGACTTAACTCCAAAATTGAACTACAATGAGAGCTCGACTTCCATCAAGAATTTCCCCAACGCACCTGGGAAGCAATTTGGGCCAAGATACACACCACTTCACGTTCTGCTACTACTACTCAAACATTATTTTTCTTCTACAATAGATTGTATTTTACTCCCACACAACTTTATAGGTCTCACCTACACACTAATTGCTGGTCTTGTGCCCAAGAGAATAGTGATTTTCTTCACATGTTCTTCGAATGCCCTCTAGTTAAGAGGTTTTGGTCTCTCATTTGGGATAGAATTAATACTCTATCTACAAACATTACATTTAATATTGTACATCTTTGTTTCTGTGGTTCTTCCCCCTTTGACAATCTCAAAGGGCAATAGGAAAATGTATTGATTTACTGATAGCTTTGGCCTTACAAGTTGTTACATCAAATTGGAAGGATACTTCAAAAATCACTTTCATTGCTTGGTGGAATTTATTATGTCACCACCACAGGTTAGATAGAGCTTACGCCACCACACTTCCCCTGCTGATTAAAAAAGATTTGATTTGGCTACCTCTTACATCTTACTTATTTAGAACTATTACCTCTTCCAGACCTGTTAGCACTGCCAATGTTTCTCCATGAGGTAATTATCATTATATTTGGATGTTTAGACACTAAGAGGCCCATTAGGATGGCGGGCGGACTTCCGTCCGCCCGGCCCTAGCGGTGCTGGGACCGGCCGCCAGTGGTGCGGCGGTCCCGCACCGGCGATTAGGATGCCACCGTGGCGGTGGCATCCTCCATTCCCAGCATTGTGGCGGGCGGTGCTCACAGCACCGCCCGCCACAATGCTGGGAATGCACTGCGTGCATTGTCATGCACAAAGTGACAGGCACGCGAGGTGCCTGCCACCATGTCCATGACAATGCAGGGGGGTACCATAGTTACCCCCCATGTGCACCCCCCACCCCCTCAATACCCTGGGGGCCCGCAACGGGCCCCCGGAAGAGAATTCTGCATGCCTTTCCATGGCGGCAACGGCGCCACGGAAAGGCATGTTTTCGCCCCCATACTAATATGGATGGCGGTGTCTAGCAGACACCGCCACCATATTAAACCCTTTTCCGCCCGGTCGACTTGTCGACTTGGCGGAAAAGCGGTGGACGGTCTTCCTGTCCGCTGCGGTACCCCCACCATACTAATATGGCGGGGGTAAATGGGTGGCGGGCGGGGAAGGAGGTAGGGCGGATTGCCTCCACCATGCGGGCAGTGGCGATCCGCCCTACATCCTAATGGGCCCCTTAGAGATGGTTGTAACGCTATGTTATTGTATGTCTTGTGATTGATCTCTTCTTTTCCTCTCTTCTTTTTCTTCTTTCCCTTTCCCTCTCCTTCTTCTTTCTTCCTTTCTTCTTTACTCTTAAGAAACTAAAAATTGCTAGAATTCCTTCAATTGTTTTGACTATTTTGATGCTAAGCATTGCGGCTCTCAATGGCTCTGCTCACTAATCTATAATATTTTGTTTAAGTTTGTTATTTTATTGTTCTATATCTAATGCACTCACAATGCTTAGACAGTGTATATCATTATATTCTTGTATTGTTTAACCATTCTCTTCAATAAAGCATCTTAAACTTAAAAAAGAACGGCCAACATACCTCGTGGTATAGCCAGGCATTAAAGCATATTCAGGAATTTGGAGAGATTGCGACTTATATGAATTCAGCATATGATCTTGTCTTATACTTTCAAGCTTTTAAGATATGAGGGTAGTTAATTATGCCAAAGTCAAATTTCACCAGACAATTAGATCAAGCAGTGAATGAGTCACCATCACTTAAGAGAAGTTTAACATTGTGTCAATTTTATTAATTTGTTTGTTTCTTTATTGAATTGTTATCCTTACAACAGGACAACATTACACCTTCCAACTCTTTGCAGTGCATGAATACATGATTGTGAACAGTATTTAATCTACCCGGTTTTAGCATGTAAGCCACCACAGGTCACATCTGTAGTCGTTTACATTTGTGCCAAGGAATTTGACATGCATGCACTTTAGTGTCAGTCTTGTTCTACGTTCTCATAAGGTAGGATGATACATATGCTTGAGAAGTTCTTGGCAGTACTTCGGTCAACCTCTATAGGCGTAATAATGATAGAAACAAGAATGAGCTTTGTGATTGTGTCCTAAAATGGTTCTACTCCTTCATTCTGGATTCGGAAAATAATAAAATTGGGTATTAGATCTCAAGCAGAGCACCAATGGAACTAGGTGTCCCCTGACACTCCATCCTGGCCTCTATGTTGCTTAACCTCTACTTTGAACTTTAAGTTTGTTCTGAAAGATTCTGGAGTCATTATACTGCAATACACTGACAAAACACAGCTTTACTTTACTAAGTTAATATTCAATAGCAATATCCTCATACTCAAATCATGCCTTTGAAAAACCCCAACACTGAATGTCTGCAAACTTGCTTTTTTCGGCCAGCAAAAACAATATACGTACTCATCCAGCCCTAATTCAGGAAACAAATGTGATCCTGCTCTATTCCCATTGCTCAGCTTTCTGGATTGGAAAAATCGGCAAGTCTGTCAATTTCTTTATTTACCTGCACAAACATTTCAGGCCCAAGATCAACTTTACTAGCACCCTATACTTAGATCCTGCCTCGATGATGGCACTATTATTCAGGCCAACCTACCTCAATCATTGCTAATTTCAAGTAAAGCTGTCTTTAGAAATGGGGTTTCTGGTTGGCTAGGGTAGGCCCCTAAGCCAGACAGAACCCACCACTCTAGTCAGGGCAAGTAAATTATACACCAAAGATAACCTGTACTCACCCCCTGGTAGCTTGACATAGGCATAGAGCAGTCAGGCTTATCCCCAGAGGTATTGTGTTAAGCATTTGCGCAACACAATCATATGGTAAAACAATTAATAGAATACAAAAGAGACTCCACACAGATTTATATATATATATATATTCACTGAAAAAACCATAGGTTTTAGGGACAGTTATAGTTAGTTGGACATTTCACTCGTACAAAACCATAGAAATTCCCCCGTTATAGTTAGTTCAGCTAACTATAACTCGCGCCCCCGCAATGCACTGCTGATGACGTCACATATTACATCACTCATGACATGGTCAGTGACATCACTGATGACATCACTGATGACATCTCAAATGACATCACTGATGACATCACTGATGACATCATCCAGTGACTGTGTGTTTCTGTAAAGTTTAAATATGTTTAATATATATAGGGAAAGGCGTATTGAAGAATGAGTGGGTGTATAAGTGTCTGAATGGATGATTTAGTACGTGAGTGACTGACTCTACAAGTGAGTGATTAAATGTATCTTACTGAATGCATGGGTTAGTGACTAAACTGTGTGAATGTCTGTATCCATCTGTCTGTTGGTTTGTAAGCGGCTGCATGGCTTTCTGAATAGCTACATGAGTGTCTACATGGGTTATTGATTGATTGTCTGAGTATCTGTATGGGTGCCTGAGTGTTTGTGTGGGTGGGGTGTGTGTGACTCTGTGCATAGATGTGTGAGTTGGTGATTCACTGGGTGCATGGTTTCAAGAGTGCATCTGTGATGGACTGTATGGGTGGGTGAGTGTGTGGTATGGGTGTGTTAGTGATTGAATGTATATCTCAGTGGTACATGTGTGAGTAACTACATATGTGAAAGGCAGTATATATGTGTGTTGGAGTATATAAATGGCTATAAGTGAGAGTGTGTGATTGTGAGAGTTGCTGTATGGATGAGTGTGTACTTGTATCAGTGATTGTATAAGAGCGTAAGAATGTGCTAGTATTTGTATGAGTAAGTGAGCTGGTGTGTGTATAACTGTATAGGTGAGTAAATGGGTGTGTGATTAAGTTTTTTGCATGACTGACTAGGTGTGTGAGTACCTCTATGGATGAGTGGCGGTGTGTGAGTGTTTATATAGGTGTATGAGTGCATATGATAGTCCTGTACTGAGTGACTAAGTATGAGTGACTGTACGGGTGAGTGAGTGGATGTGTGTGTAGACCTAAGAATCAGTGAGTGGGTATGTAGTTTTTGGTGTTGGAGTGTCTATGGTTTTGAGAATGGCAGTCTGTAATTTAGAGTGGGTGTATCAAAAGTTATATTAGGGTGTGAGCAGATGCATGAAATTATCACATGGATGATGTCATTTGAGATGTCATCAGTGATGTCATCAGTGATGTCACTGACCATGTCATGAGTGATGTAATATGTGACGTCATCAGCAGTGCATTGCGGGCGCGAGTTATAGTTAGCTGAACTAACTATAACGGGGAATTTCTATGGTTTTGTACTAGTGAAATGTCCAACTAACTATAACTGTCCCTAAAACCTATGGTTTTTTCAGTGAATTTCAAAGGTTTTTTAAATGCTAATTTCTAACTATAACGTGTCTGAAACCTATGGTTTTTTCAGTGAATTTCAAAGGTTTTTTAAATGCTAATTTCTAACTATAACGTGCCTGAAACCTATGATTTTTAAGTGAATTTCAAAGGTTTTTTTAAATGCTAGTTTCTAACTATGCCTACAGAGGTAGGACATGTGAAGAAAGAAGAAAAACGCACAGAAAGAAGCAAAAGATGTGCAGAAAGAACCAACAGAGGAGCAGAAAGAGGCCTTGTTGCAAAATCATCCTGTGCCCACAACTTTTTCAGACGGGTACTGGTGGTAACTGACTCTGACTAACCAGAGCCAGTGCTATGCTAAAAGACACTTAGAATACAGTGAAAACACCTACATACACTAGGGAACACTATGCGTTGGGGGTACCCCTGTGATTAGCATGACCTCCTCTGCAAGTCCCTAGTACATAATAGGGCAGGGGGATTAAAACTACCTCTTAAAACGCGCTACAGGGTGCGTTTGCACAGTGGTGAAGGGAGGGGGTCCTGAGGTGACCCCGTGGTGCGTTTTAAGTTGCAGGATTAAGTCCCCTTGAATTCTGAGGGTCCCTGGGGCCCAACTAGCTCCCCAGGTACCTACAGTTAGGACCACAGAGCTGAGTTGCAGAGAGGCGTTCCGAGGCCACGCACCTTTTTTCACCTCTCTGCAACGCAACTCTGTTGTGCTTACTGAAGGTACCTGGTGGGCTAGTTGGCCCCCAGGGTCCCTCAGGATTCAAAGGGAATTAATTCCCCAACTTAAAACGCACCACAGGGATTAGGGTAGTGCATTGGTGTTTGGGTAGTGTAGGTGGTCATGCGGGGGGTAGTGTTTTAGGGTTTAGGGCAGTGCAGTGGTGTTTGGGTAGTGTAGGGGTCGTGCTGGGGGAGTGTTTTAGGGTTTAGGGCAGTGCAGTGGTGTTTGGGTAGTGTAGGGGTCGTGCTGGGGGAGTGTTTTAGGGTTTAGGGCGGTGCAGTGGTGTTCGGGTAGTGTAGGGGGTTGTGCTGGGGGAGTGTTTGAGGGTTTAGGGCAGTGCAGTCGTGTTCGGGTAGTGTAGGGGGTTGTGCTGGGGGTAGTATTTTAGGGTTTAGGGTAGTGCAGTGGTTGTTCGGGTAGTGTAGGGGGTCGTGCTGGGGGTAGTGTTCTAGGGTTTAGGGCAGTGCAGTGGTGTTTGGGCAGTGTAGGGGGTAATGCTGGGGGTGGTGTTTTAGGGTTTAGGGCAGTGCAGTGGTGTTCGGGCAGTGTAGGGGGTCGTGCTGGGGGTGGTGTTTCAGGGTTTAGGGCAGTGCAGTGGTGTTTGGGCAGTGTAGGGGTGGTGTTTCAGGGTTTAGGGCAGTGCAGTGGTGTTCGGGCAGTGTAGGGGGTCATGCAGGGGGTGGTGTTTCAGGGTTTAGGGCAGTTGTGTTCGGGCAGTGTAGGGGTCGTGCTGGGGGTGGTGTTTCAGGGTTTGGGGCAGTGCAGTGGTGTTCGAGCAGTAAAGGGGGTCGTGCTGGGGTGGTGTTTCAGGGTTTAGGGCAGTGCAGTGGTGTTCGGGCAGTGTAGGGGCGGTGCAGGGGGTGGTGTTTCAGGGTTTAGGGCAGTGCAGTGGTGTTCGGCAGTGTAGGGGGTGGTGCAGGGGGTGGTGTTTCAGGGTTTAGGGCAGTGCAGTGGTGTTCGGGCAGTGTAGGGGGTCATGCAGGGGTGGTGTTTCAGGGTTTAGGGCAGCGCAGTGGTCTTCGGGCAGTGTAGGGGGTCATGCTGGGGCTGGTGTTTCAGGGTTTAGGGCAGTACAGTGGTGTTCGGGCAGTGTAGGGGGTTGTGCTGGGGCTGGTGTTTCAGGGTTTAGGGCAGTGCAGTGGTGTTCGGGCAGTGTATGGGGTCGTGCTGGGGCTAGTGTTTCAGGATTTAGGGCAGAGCAATGGTGTTCAGGCAGTGTAGGGGGTTTTGCTGGAGGTGGTGTTTCAGGGTTTGGGGCAGTGCAGTGGTGTTCGAGCAGTAAAGGGGGTCGTGCTGGGGTGGTGTTTCAGGGTTTAGGGCAGTGCAGTGGTGTTCGGGCAGTGTAGGGGGCGGTGCAGGGGGTGGTGTTTCAGTGTTTAGGGCAGTGCAGTGGTGTTCGGGCAGTGTAGGGGGTGGTGCAGGGGGTGGTGTTTCAGGGTTTAGGGCAGTGCAGTGGTGTTCGGGCAGTGTAGGGGGTCATGCAGGTGGTGGTGTTTCAGGGTTTAGGGCAGTGCAGTGGTCTTCGGGCAGTATAGGGGGTCATGCTGGGGCTGGTGTTTCAGGGTTTAGGGCAGTACAGTGGTGTTCGGGCAGTGTAGGGGGTCGTGCTGGGGCTGGTGTTTCAGGGTTTAGGGCAGTGCAGTGGTGTTCGGGCAGTGTAGGGGGTCTTGCTGGGGCTGGTGTTTCAGAGTCTAGGGCAGTGCAGTGGTGTTCGGGCAGTGTAGGGGGTCTTGCTGGGGCTGGTGTTTCAGGGTTTAGGGCAGTGCAGTGGTGTTCGGGCAGTGTAGGGGGTCGTGCTGGTTCTAGTGTTTCAGGATTTAGGGCAGAGCAATGGTGTTCAGGCAGTGTAGGGGGTTTTGCTGGAGGTGGTGTTTCAGGATTTAGGGCAGTACAGTGGTGTTCGTGCAGTGTAGGGGGTGGTGTTTCAGGGTTTAGGGCAGTGGTGTTCAGGCAGTGTAGGGGGTCTTGCTGGAGTTGATGTTTCAGGGTTTAGGGCAGTGCAGTGGTGTTCGGGCAGTGTAGGGGTCGTGCTGGGGGTGGTGTTTCAGGGTTTAGGGCAGTGTAGTGGTGTTCCGGCAGTGTAGGAGGTCGTGCAGGGGGTGGTGTTTCAGGGTTTAAGGCAGTGCAGTGGTGTTCGGGCAGTGTAGGGGGTCGTGCTGGGGGTGGTGTTTCAGGGTTTAGGGCAGTGCATTGGTGTTCGGGCAGTGTAGGGTTTCGTGCTGAGGGGTGGTGTTTCAGGGTTTAAGGCAGTGCAGTGGTGGTCGGGCAGTGTAGGTGGTCGTGCAGGGGGTGGTGTTTCAGGGTTTAGGGCAGTGCAGTGGTGTTTGGGCAGTGTAGGGGTCGTGCAGGGGTGGTGTTTCAGGGTTTAGGGCAGTGCAGTGGTGTTCGGGCAGTGTAGGGGGTCTTGCTGGGGCTGGTGTTTCAGGGTTTAGGGCAGTGCAGTGGTATTCGGGCAGTGTAGGGGGTCGTGTTGGGGCTGGTGTTTGAGGGTTTAGGGTAGTGCAGTGGTGTTCGGGCAGTGTAGGGGTCGTGCTGGGGCTGGTGTTTCAGGGTTTAGGGCAGTGCAGTGGTTTTCGGGCAGTGTAGGCGGTCGTGCTGGGGCTGGTGTTTCAGGGTTTAGGGCAGTGGTGTTCGGGCAGTGTACGGGGTTGTGCTGGGGCTGGTGTTTCAGGGTTTAGGGCAGTGCAGTGGTGTTCGGGCAGTGTAGGGGGTCGTGCTGGGGGTGGGGTTTCAGGGTTTAGGGCAGTTCAGTGGTGTTCGGGCAGAGTAGGGGGTCGTGCTGGGGCTGGTGTTTCATGGTTTAGGGCAGTGCAGTGGTGTTCGGGCCGTGTAGGGGGTCGTGCTGGGGGTGGTGTTTCAGGGTTTAGGGCAGTGCAGTGGTGTTCGGGCAGTGTAGGGGTCATGCTGGGGGTGGTGTTTCAGGGTTTAGGGCAGTGCAGTGGTGTTCGGGCAGTGTAGGGGTCTTGCTGGGGGTGGTGTTTCAGGGTTTAGGGCAGTGGTGTTCGGGCAGTGTAAGGAGTCTTGCTGGGGGTGATGTTTCAGGGTTTAGGGCAGTGCAGTGGTGTTCGGGCAGTATAGGGGGTCTTGCTGGGGGTAGTGTTTCGGGGTTTAGGGCAGTGCAGTGGTGTTCGTGCAATGTAGGGGTCGTGCTGGGGGTGGTGTTTCAGGGTTTAGGGCAGTGCAGTAGTGTTCGGGCAGTGTAGGGGATCGTGCAGGGGTGGTGTTTCAGGGTTTAGGGCAGTGCAGTGGTGTTCGGGCAGTGTAGGGGGTCGTGCTGGGGGTGGTGTTTCAGGGTTTAGGGCAGTGCAGTTGTGTTCGGGCAGTGTAGGGGGTCGTGCAGGGGTGGTGTTTCAGGGTTTAAGGCAGTGCAGTGGTGTTCGGGCAGTGTAGGGGTTGTGCTGGGGCTGGTGTTTCAGGGTTTAGGGCAGTGCAGTGGTGTTCGGGCAGTGTAGGGGGTCTTGCTGGGGGTGGTGTTTCAGGGTTTAGGGCAGTGGTGTTCGGGCAGTGTAGGGGGTCTTGCTGGGGGTGATGTTTCAGGGTTTAGGGCAGTGCAGTGGTGTTTGGGCAGTGTAGGGGGTCTTGCTGGTGGTAGTGTTTCAGGGTTTAGGGCAGTGCAGTGGTGTTTGTGCAGTGTAGAGGGTCGTGCTGGGGATGGTGTTTCAGGGTTTAGGGCAGTGCAGTGGTGTTCGGGCAGTGTAGGGGGTCGTGCTGGGGGTGGTGTTTCAGGGTTTAGGGCAGTGCAGTGGTGTTTGGGCAGTGTAGGGGGTCGTGCTGGGGGTGGTGTTTCAGGGTTTAGGGCAGTGGTGTTCGGGCAGTGTAGGGGGTCATGCAGGGGGTGGTGTTTCAGGGTTTAGGGCAGTGCAGTGGTGTTCGGGCAGTGTAGGGGGTCATGCAGGGGGTGGTGTTTCAGGGTTTAGGGCAGTGCAGTGGTCTTCGGGCAGTGTAGGGGTCATGCTGGGGCTGGTGTTTCAGGGTTTAGGGCAGTGCAGTGGTGTTCGGGCAGTGTAGGGGGTCGTGCTGGGGCTGGTGTTTCAGGGTTTAGGGCAGTGCAGTGGTGTTCGGGCAGTGTAGGGGGTCTTGCTGGGGCTGGTGTTTCAGAGTCTAGGGCAGTGCAGTGGTGTTCAGGCAGTGTAGGGGGTCTTGCTGGGGCTGGTGTTTCAGGGTTTAGGGCAGTGCAGTGGTGTTCGGGCAGTGTAGGGGGTCGTGCTGGTTCTAGTGTTTCAGGATTTAGGGCAGAGCAATGGTGTTCAGGCAGTGTAGGGGTTTTGCTGGTGGTGGTGTTTCAGGATTTAGGGCAGTACAGTGGTGTTCGTGCAGTGTAGGGAGTGGTGTTTCAGGGTTTAGGGCAGTGGTGTTCAGGCAGTGTAGGGGGTCTTGCTGGAGTTGATGTTTCAGGGTTTAGGGCAGTGCAGTGGTGTTCGGGCAGTGTAGGGGGTCGTGCTGGGGGTGGTGTTTCAGGGTTTAGGGCAGTGTAGTGGTGTTCCAGCAGTGTAGGAGGTCGTGCAGGGGGTGGTGTTTCAGGGTTTAAGGCAGTGCAGTGGTGTTAGGGCAGTGTAGGGGGTCGTGCTGGGGGTGGTGTTTCAGGGTTTAGGGCAGTGCAGTGGTGTTCGGGCAGTGTAGGGTGTCGTGCTGAGGGGTGGTGTTTCAGGGTTTAAGGCAGTGCAGTGGTGGTCGGGCAGTGTAGGTGGTCGTGCAGGGGGTGGTGTTTCAGGGTTTAGGGCAGTGCAGTGGTGTTTGGGCAGTGTAGGGGGTCGTGCAGGGGTGGTGTTTCAGGGTTTAGGGCAGTGCAGTGGTGTTCGGGCAGTGTAGGGGGTCTTGCTGGGGCTGGTGTTTCAGGGTTTAGGGCAGTGCAGTGGTATTCGGGCAGTGTAGGGGGTCGTGTTGGGGCTGGTGTTTGAGGGTTTAGGGTAGTGCAGTGGTGTTCGGGCAGTGTAGGGGGTCGTGCTGGGGCTGGTGTTTCAGGGTTTAGGGCAGTGCAGTGGTTTTCGGGCAGTGTAGGCGGTCGTGCTGGGGCTGGTGTTTCAGGGTTTAGGGCAGTGGTGTTCGGGCAGTGTACGGGGTTGTGCTGGGGCTGGTGTTTCAGGGTTTAGGGCAGTGCAGTGGTGTTCGGGCAGTGTAGGGGTCGTGCTGGGGGTGGTGTTTCAGGGTTTAGGGCAGTGCAGTGGTGTTCGGGCAGTGTAGGGGGTCATGCTGGGGGTGGTGTTTCAGGGTTTAGGGCAGTGCAGTGGTGTTCGGGCAGTCTAGGGGTCTTGCTGGGGGTGGTGTTTCAGGGTTTAGGGCAGTGGTGTTCGGGCAGTGTAAGGAGTCTTGCTGGGGGTGATGTTTCAGGGTTTAGGGCAGTGCAGTGGTGTTCGGGCAGTATAGGGGGTCTTGCTGGGGGTAGTGTTTCGGGGTTTAGGGCAGTGCAGTGGTGTTCGTGCAATGTAGGGGGTCGTGCTGGGGGTGGTGTTTCAGGGTTTAGGGCAGTACAGTAGTGTTCGGGCAGTGTAGGGGATCGTGCAGGGGGTGGTGTTTCATGGTTTAGGGCAGGGCAGTGGTGTTCGGGCAGTGTAGGGTGTCGTGCTGGGGTGGTGTTTCAGGGTTTAGGGCAGTGCAGTTGTGTTCGGGCAGTGTAGGGGGTCGTGCAGGGGGTGGTGTTTCAGGGTTTAAGGCAGTGCAGTGGTGTTCGGGCAGTGTAGGGGTTGTGCTGGGGCTGGTGTTTCAGGGTTTAGGGCAGTGCAGTGGTGTTCGGGCAGTGTAGGGGGTCTTGCTGGGGGTGGTGTTTCAGGGTTTAGGGCAGTGGTGTTCGGGCAGTGTAGGGGGTCTTGCTGGGGGTGATGTTTCAGGGTTTAGGGCAGTCGTGTTCGGGCAGTGTAGGGGGTCTTGTTGGGGGTAGTGTTTCAGGGTTTAGGGCAGTGCAGTGGTGTTTGTGCAGTGTAGAGGGTCGTGCTGGGGATGGTGTTTCAGGGTTTAGGCAGTGCAGTGGTGTTCGGGCAGTGTAGGGGGTTGTGCTGGGGGTGGTGTTTCAGGGTTTAGGGCAGTGCAGTGGTGTTTGGGCAGTGTAGGGGGTCGTGCTGGGGGTGGTGTTTCAGGGTTTAGGGCAGTGGTGTTCGGGCAGTGTTGGGGGTCTTGCTGAGGGTGATGTTTCAGGGTTTAGGGCAGTGCAGTGGTGTTCGGGCAGTGTAGGAGGTCTTGCTGGGGGTAGTGTTTCAGGGTTTAGGGCAGTGCAGTGGTGTTCGGGCAGTGTAGGGGCGTGCTTGGGGTGGTGTTTCAGGGTATAGGGCAGTGCAGTGGTGTTCGGGCAGTGTAGGGGGTCGTGAAGGGGGTGGTGTTTCAGGGTTTAGGGCAGTGCAGTGGTGTTCAGGCAGTGTAGGGGGTCGTGCTAGGGTTGGTGTGTCAGGGTTTTGGGCAGTGCAGTGGTGTTCGGGCAGTGTAGGGGGTCGTGCAGGGGCTGGTGTTTCAGGGTTTAGGGCAGTGCAGTGGTGTTCGGGCAGTGTAGGGGTCGTGCTGGGGGTAGTGTTTTAGGGTTTAGGGTAGTGCAGTGGTGCTTGTGTAGTGTAGGGGGTCGTGCTGGGGGTAGTGTTTTAGGGTTTAGGGTAGTGCAGTGGTGTTTGTGTAGTGTAGGGGTCATGTTTTAGGGTAGTGCAGTGGTGTTTGGGTAGTGTAGGGGTCGTGCTGGGGTAGTGTTTTAGGGTTTAAGGTAGTGCAGTGGTGTTTGTGTAGTGTAGGGGTCGTGCTGGGGGTAGTGTTTTAGGGTTTAGGGTAGTGCAGTGGTGCTTGTGTAGTGTAGGGGGTCATGCTGGGGTAGTGTTTTAGGGTTTAGGGTAGTGCAGTGGTGTTTGTGTAGTGTAGGGGGTCATGTTTTAGGGTAGTGCAGTGGTGTTTGGGTAGTGTAGGGGGTCGTGCTGGGGGTAGTGTTTTAGGATTTAGGTTAGTGCAGTGGTGTTGGGGTAGTGTTTTAGGGTTTAGGGTAGTGCAGTGATGTTTGTGTAGTGTAGGGGGTCATGCTGGGGGTAGTGTTTTAGGGTTTAGGGTAGTGCAGTGGTGTTTTTGTAGTGTAGGGGGGTCATGTTTTAAGATGCAACGCTCCAATACCTGACCAGTCTGCACTACATAAAACTGCAAAAAAATTAAAAATAAAAAGTGTTTTGCACACTTTTGTCATTGGGCTATATGTGGGCTACATCTGGGTAATATTTGTGCTACATTTGGGCTCTTTTTTCACTGGTGGCCATATTGGAAGACTGCTTTGTTATGAAGTTTCCTAATTTCCTCATTTACTGCAGTCTCCTCAGTAGGAAATGCTTTTAGTTTTTTACTTTGATTCCATCAAGAAGGCATTCAGATGTGTCACACATTTGCCATAAATTCAGAATGTTAGCACTCTAGTTGTTCATTAGATCACTGTAGTAAAGCTACTGCTCACCAAGGAGTTAACTGGAAGTCTACTGCTGGTATTGAAAGTGATTGTTTCAGTCTGCATGTCAGAATTTTCTAATGAAATAGAAGAGGATTTGAGATCTCACTTAAAACATGCACTAAATTTTCTTTTTGCAGCACTAACCATAATTTCTATGGCAAAATGAACCCCTCATTTTGTTCCTTTTTAAATTAAATGTTTTAAGTGTTACCAGTTTATTCCAATCAAGATGGCTTCAGGTGTGCCATACTTTTGTCATAAGTAAGGCTGTTAGCACTCTAGTTGTTCTTTAGAACACTCTGGGAAGCTGCAGTAGAACACAAAGGCATCAACTGACAGGCTGCTCCTGTTGAAATATAACAGGAAGATATTTGAGATCACACTTGAAACATGTCCTAATTTTTCTTTCTACAGCACTAACCATAATTTCTATGACAAAATGAACCCCATCATTTTGTTCCTTTTTAAATTAAATGTTTTAAGTGTTACCAGTTTATTCCAATCAAGATGGCTTCAGGTGTGCCATACTTTTGTCATAAGTAAGACTGTTAGCGCTCTAGTTGTTCTTTAGAACACTCTGGGAAGCTGCAGTAGAACACAAAGGCATCAACTGACAGGCTGCTCCTGTTGAAATATAACAGGAAGATATTTGAGATCACACTTGAAACATGTCCTAATTTTTCTTTCCAGAGCACTAACCATAATTTCTATGACAAGATGAACCCCATCATTTTGTTCCTTTTTAAATTAAATGTTTTAAGTGTTACCAGTTTATTCCAATGAAGATGGCTTCAGGTGTGCCATACTTTTGTCATAAGTAAGGCTGTTAGCACTCTAGTTGTTCTTTAGAACACTCTGGGAAGCTGCAGTAGAACACAAAGGAATCAACTGACAGTCTCTACCCTTGTTGGATGTACATGTTTTACTGAGAATGTCAGACTTCATTCTCACATGACTGAGAAAGATAATGTGAATTTACAGAAAATATGCTCTCATTTTAGCTTCTGGAGCACCTTCCAAAACTGTATGGGACAAGCATGTGAAAATAGTTTTCTCTCAAACATGATTCATGATATCCCAGCAGAAGGTTTTTCACAGGGTAAAATCACCTTAGAACACACCACAATTCCTGAAATTAGTATGGTACCATCAACAAATGAATTCTAATGTAACTAAAGTCTGTTATCACCCTTTATAGTTCTCCTTTTGGTAACCCTCAAAATCTTCGATTCACTACAGTGAATTTCAATGGGGTACTATTATATTGGTCCCAAGATGGCAGCCAGCAATTCCAGGATGAAGTGCTGACAGCCAATCAGATCTCACGATGACATGTGTGGTTAGGCTCCGCCCAGATATATATGTGTTTTTACTTTTGATTTTCTCAGCAACTACTGAACGGATTTACACCATTTAACAAAAAGGGTTCTTTCTGAACCAAGAACTACCTCTTTGCCAAATTTGGTGTAATTCCGTTCAGCAGTTCGGGCTGTAGCCTTGCATAAAGTTTCCTATGGGAAATTGATTTTTGACTCTTATTTTTAATTTCTCCGCAACTACTGAACGGATTTACACCATATAACAAAAGGGTTCTTTCTGAACCAAGAACTACCTCTTTGCCAAATTTTGTGTAATTCCGTTCAGCAGTTCAGGCTGTAGCCGTGGCTAAAGTTTCCTATGGGAAAATGAATGTGGAAAACACGTTTTGGGAACCCCCTTTTTTCTCGGCCCTCGCTTAACGAATCACCCCGAAACTTTCAGGGTAGGAGCGGACCGGTGCGGGCCATAAAGTTTGAAAATTTTGCGAAGATTCGTCAACCGACGCAAGAGTTATTTCAAATAGAATGTTGCGGATTTCCTATGGAAAATAGGTCCTAACTATAACTATCTACTGGCGACCGCCAGTAGATAATATATATATATATATAAATTCACTGAAAAAACCATAGGTTTCAGGCATGTTATAGTTAGAAATTAGCATTTAAAAAACCTTAGAAATTCACTGAAAAAACCATAGGTTTTAGGAAAAGTTATAGTTAGTTGGACATTTAACTCGTACAGAACCAGAGAAATTCCCCGTTATAGTTAGTTCAGCTAACTATAACTTGCGCCCGCAATGCCCTGCTGATGATGTCACATATTACATCACTCATGACATGGTCAGTGACATCACTGATGACATCACTGATGACATCTCAAATGACATCACTGATGACATCATCCAGTGACTGTGTGTTTCTGTAAAGTTTAAATATGTTTAATATATATAGGGAAAGGCGTATTGAAGAATGAGTGGGTGTATAAGTGTCTGAATGGATGATTTAGTAGGTGCGTGACTGACTCTGTAAGTGAGTGAATAAACGTATCTTACTGAATGCATGGGTTAGTGACTAAACTGTGTGAATGTCTGTATCCGTCTGTCTGTTGGTGTCTAGGCGGCTGCATGGGTTTGTGAATAGCTACATGAGTGTCTATATGGGTTATTGATTGGTTGTCTGAGTATCTGTATGGGTGCCTGTATGTTTGTGTGGGTGGGGTGTGTGTGACTCTGTGCATAGATGTGTGAGTGGGTGATTCACTGGGTGCATAGTTTCAAGAGTGCATCTGTGATGGACTGTGTGGGTGGGTGAGTGTGTGTATGGGTGTGTTAGTGAGTGAATGTATATCTCAGTGGTACATGTGCGAGTAACTACATATGTGAAAGGCAGTATATATGTGTGTTGGAGTATATAAATGGCTATAAGTGAGAGTGTGTGATTGCGAGAGTGGCTGTATGGATGAGTGTGTGCTTGTATCAGTGATTGTATAAGAGCGTAAGAATGTGCTAGTATTTGTATGATTAAGTGAGCTGGTGTGTGTATAACTGTATAGGTGAGTATTTGCATGACTGACTAGGTGTGTGAGTACCTCTATGGATGAGTGGCAGTGTGTGAGTGTCTATATAGGTGTATGAGTGCATATGATAGTCCTGTACTGAGTGACCGTAAGTATGAGTGACTGTACGGGTGAGTGAGTGGATGTGTGTGTAGACCTAAGAATCAGTGAGTGGGTATGTAGTTATTGGTGTTGGAGTGTCTATGGTTTTGAGAACGGCAGTCTGTAATTTAGAGTGGATGTATCAAAGGTTATATCAGGGTGTGAGAAGATGTATCAAAATATCACATGGATGATGTCATCAGTGATGTCATCAGTGATGTCATTTGAGATGTCATCAGTGATGTCACTGACCATGTCATGAGTGATGTAATATGTGACGTCATCAGCAGTGCATTGCGGGCGCGAGTTATAGTTAGCTGAACTAACTATAACGAGGGAATTTCTCTGGTTTTGTACGAGTGAAATGTCCAACTAACTATAACTTTCCCTAAAACCTATGGTTTTTTCAGTGAATTTCTAAGGTTTTTAAATGCTAATTTCTAACTATAACGTGCCTGAAACCTATGGTTTTTTCAGAGAATTTCAAAGGTTTTTTAAATGCTAATTTCTAACTATAACGTGCCTGAAACCTATGGTTTTTTCAGTGAATTTCAAAGGTTTTTAAATGCTAATTTCTAACTATAACGTGTCTGAAACCTATGGTTTTTTTCAGTGAATTTCAAAGGTTTTTTAAATGCTAATTTCTAACTATAATGTGCCTGAAACCTATGGTTTTTAAGTGAATTTAAAAGGTTTTTTAAATGCTAGTTTCTAACTATGCCTACAGAGGTAGGACATGTGAAGAAAGAAGAAAAAACGCACAGAAAGAAGCAAAAGAAATGCAGAAAGAAGCAACAGAAGTCCACAAAGACGAACAAAAGTGCAGGAAGAAGCAAGACATGTGCAGAAAGAGCCAACAGAGGAGCAGACAGAGGCCTTGTTGCAAAATCATCCTGTGCCCACAACTTTTTCAGACGGGTACTGGTGGTAACTGACTCTGACTAACCAGGCCTAGAGCCAGTGCTATGCTAAAAGACACTTAGAATATAGTGAAAACACCTACATACACTAGGGTACACTATGCGTTGGGGTACCCCTGTGATTAGCATGGCCTCCTCTTTAAGGCCCTAGTACATAATAGGGCAGCGGGATTAAAACTACCTCTAAATCAGAGGTGCACAAAGAGGCTTCTTTAAGTAGTAGTCACATTTGCAGAGTGGTGGAGAAAGGGTGCTGGGCGTCCAACCAACGCTCAGGAATTCTGCTGCATAGGACTTACAGGAGGTACCAGGAGGGATTCTTGGCCCCCAAACTCCGTAAGGACTAAATTGGACTTCATCCCACATCCCGTAGTTTGCCACGAGGCACGTTTGCAGAGTGGTAGAGAAAGGGGGCCATGGCCTCCGAAGACTTCTTACCAATCCCACTGTGTGGGACTTACTGGAGGTAACAAGAGGGGTAGTTGGCCCCCAAGGACATCCTTGGGGGCCACCTTCCCAAACTATTACCTCCAGTCAGTCCCACACAGCAGCACTGGTAAGTACTCGTACCAGGCCACGCCCACTTTGCCCACCACTCTACAAACGCGCTCCTTGGCACGCTCTTGGATGGGGATTGAAGTCCCCTTCACTGCTGGGGGTCCTTTAGGGGCCAACTAGCCTACCTTTTACCTCCAGTAAGCCCCACACAGTGGGATTGGTGAGAGGTAGACAAAGGCCATGCCCCCTTTCTCCACCACTCTGCAAACACGCCCCCTGGTGCGTTGTAAGTTGGGGGATTAAGTCCCCTTGAATCGTGAGGGTCCCTGGGGTCCAACTAGCCCACTAGGTACCTCCAGTAAGCGTCACAGAGCTGCGTTGCAGAGAGGTGTAAAAAGGGGCACGGCCTGGACCACCTCTCTGCAAAGCAGGCCTGTGGCGCTTACTGGAGGTACCTGGTGGGCTAGTTGGCCCCCAGGGGCCCTCAGGATTGAAGGGGAATTAATTCCCCAACTTAAAACGCGCCACAGGGCGTGTTTGCACACATATCACCTCAGGCCCTGCCCCCTCCCTTCACCACTGTGCAAACGCGCCCCGTGGCGCGTTTTAAGTTGGGGGATAGAGTCCCCTTGAATCCTGAGGGTCCCTGGGGTCCAACTAGCCCACCAGGTACCTCCAGTAAGCGCCACAGAGCTGCGTTGCAGAGAGGTGTAAAAAGGGGCGTGGCCTGGACCACCTCTCTGCAAGGCAGCCCTGTGGTGCTTACTGGAGGTACCTGGTTAGTTGGCCCCAAGGACCCTCAGGATTAAAGAGGAATTCATTCCCCAACTTAAAACGCGTCACAGGGCGCGTTAGCAGAGTGTTGCTGAGAGGGGGCGGGGCCTCGGTGCGATGCCGGCTTTTTTTTTTTTTAGAAGGGGGGGGGCTGTGTGGCCCCCCTTCCTTTCCTATTTTATGGGCCCTGGGGACCCCATCCCCCAGGGCCTAACCCCTATTTTTTCTATTTTTTTCAAAAATGCAATGGGGCCGCGTGAACCCCTCCCGAGGCCATATTCGGCCCCGGGGACCCCATCCCCCGGGTCATGGCCAGTGTTTATTTTTTTTTAAAAAAAATTTGGAGGGGGGCTGCGTGGCCCCCCCTCCTCAGGCCATTTATGGCCCCGTGGACCCCATCCCCCATTTGCGTGTTTTTTTATTTTTTTTATTTTATTATTATGGGGGAGGGGGCCATGTGGCCCCCCTCCCAGGTCTCTCCTGGCCCCGGGGACCCCATCCCCCGGGGCCTGGCCTCTTCGTTGGGGACCGTGGGGGAGCCCCAATGCCCCCACGGTCCCGCCGGCTCCCGCGTCCTGCAGGAGCCGGCATTGCTTTCCACATGGGGAGCTGCTGACATGCAGCTCCCCGTGTGGAAAAGCAATGTGGTTTGGATTTTGGAAGAGAGAGCTCCCGCCCTGCCATAGCAAACAGCAGTGTCCTGGGGTGGGCATTCCGGGACACTGCAGGAGCCGGCCCTGGGGTGTGGCGGTCCCCAGGGCCATCACGGGCTCCAGGAGGGGGGCCGCGCTGCCCCCCTCCCTTCAGTTTGAATGCCCCGGGGAGGTGGTGGTCTCCGGGGCTCGGGGGTCCGTAACATAGTTAGTGCCCCGGGGAGGTGGCGGTCCCCGGGGCGTGTTGGGGGCTCAAGCCCCCCCACACAGGTTCTTTTTTTTTTTAAACCACAAGCCCCGGGGGATGGCGGTCCCCGTTGCTGCAGGGGGGCCAAGTGCCCCCCGCAACTATTCAACAAAAGCCCCGGGAGCTGGCGGTCCCCGGGGCTTGGGGGGGCCTTGGAGGCCCCCCACACATTATAAAAAACAAGCCCGGGGGGGTGGTGGTCCCCGGGGCTACGGGGGCCCCCCTGGGCCCCCGCAATTACAATTTTGCATGCCCCTGGGACTTAGCCCACCCGGGGGCTAAATATTTACAAAGCGCGGAAGCCCGTGCTTCGTTTTTTTTATTTTTACGGCAGGATTCGCGGATCCTACGCGAATTTTGCTGATTTTTTTTATAAAAAAAAATGCTTTTTTGGGCCCTGGGGGTCCTTGTGGGACCCCCTGAGCAGGCCTAGGGGTTCAGGGTGTTTCTACACTGCCCCCTTTTCTTGTATTTCGCGCTTGTTTTTCTCTTTTCTTGTGACTCGGTTCTACCGAGTCACAAGATGGCTGCCAACACTTCCTGGTTCCTGGTTTGGAGTGTTGACAGCCAATTAGAATAAAGCTCGTGGTCGGGAGGGTCCGCGGATCCTTCGTGCCTCTAGATATCAAAACTTTTATTTTTTGATTTTCTCAGCAACTACTGAACGGATTTACACCATTTAAGAAAAAGGAGCTGACCGGAGCGGGCCACAAGTTCTGAAAATTACGCGAAGATTCGTCAACCGGCGCCAACGTTATTGGGAAAAGAAAAAACACTTTTCCTATGGAAACTAGGTCCTAACTATAACTATCTACTGGCGACCGCCAGTAGATAGTTATAGTATATATATATATATATATATTGTACAAAACATATAAACCAACATGAAATGAATCAGAAACAATGTGCATATTATGTAAATCCTGGGATAGTACTCGTTGTCCTGACTAGCAAGAATGAACGGGGCATACATTACAACCTTAGGGCATGAAATGCAGCAGTTTTATTAGGGTCAAAAAGTACATGTCTCAAAAATGCTTAG
Organism: Calotriton arnoldi; assembly: GCA_963921515.1. NCBI lineage: Eukaryota > Metazoa > Chordata > Amphibia > Caudata > Salamandridae > Calotriton > Calotriton arnoldi. Next base: position 183,588 of record CAWUFW010007005.1, on the reverse strand, counting down.
GACAGTTGGCATTAGTTCTATATGCTTGGTATGATAGGCATGAATCATGAGTAATCTGCATGTAGCACCATTAAAACCAATCAGAAGTCACCAAAATGCCACAATCAGGATAGGGACCACTGAATCCTTCTAATGACTATCTCTCCTCTAGATTCAGGGATTTATTTTTTATTTTTATTTTTATTTTTTATTTGAAAAGTTTTATATAGCGCTGGCTAGACCCGGAGGTATCAGAGCGCTTTACATGAGGATCAGCGAGTTACAGGTTACATAGTTACATCAATTAAATCAAAGAATCACCGAGGGAGGGGGAGGGAAGGAAGCACAACGGGGAAACGAGGAAAAACAATGTCAGATGACCGGCTGGGTAGGTGACGGCCGAGGGGGTGAAACCAGGGCCAGACTCCTCTATAGCTGCATGTGACAGCTCCACCGGGCATCGGCCAAGGTTGCTCGTGCACCGAGGTAAATACAAACAGTTTAGGTATCCACCCAGGGGGCATCGTCAAAGGTCCATCGAAAGTTCTATCAAAGTTCCACCGGGCATGGGCCATGTTGATCCGGCTCCGAGGTGAGTACAATGTTCAAGGTTTCAGTCCGGGGGGCGTCGTCATAGATCAATTGGCAGCACCCATCCCGGAGTTACTAGAAGCTAAGACTTACTGTAGTGTTGATATGCTCTCGATAGCAATGCTTCCAGGGGACAGGACAGCCATCTTAAGGTCAGGCATATAGAATGTGTAGGCCCGGGGTTGTAGGGCACTCAGCTGTTGCCCCACGCAATTCTCTCGGTGTGAATGAAGGCTGTCGTGGGACTAAGTGTGAAAAACAGTCCCATTGCTAGTCTTTTGCGCTGTGGAGACCCTGATGTTAGCAACGAAATCTCGCTCCAGGCGCCATTTTTGGGACAGGCACAGCCCTTGCCTGGCCCACCTTCGTGCAACTCTGCCATGATTTGCGGCCATTTTGGGGTCAGGCGGGGCGGGAATGGATCCTCCCCCGTCCACCTGGTGCCTCTTGTGACCCCCGTCTCCCCAAAGCTTCCCCTCGCCGGCGCGGGGTCCCCGTGATTGTGTCTTACGGAAGGGGACCTCCGCTTACCTCTTCACTTTTCGCCGCTCCTTCAGGCCCTCCTGCGGAGTTCGGATTTCACCGCCGGGACAGTGAGCTCCTCCGTGTTACCTCAGGCGGTACGTGCACTCTGGCAATCAGCACCCCAGCGCAGTGTCAGGCAGTCAGAAAAAGGGCGGTTAAAGCCCTCGAGCCAGGTCCGGAGCGCCCTCCGGGTAGTCACCGGCAGCAGACGCCTCCGACCGCGACTCATGAGGTTCGGACACTCAGCTCCAACGTGCGGTGGCGAGGGACAGCATTGCAGGGGCAGATCGACCTTCGGACCAGCCCCACATCCAGGATCATGGCAGCGGGCGAGGTGTTGTTCACAGCCCTACAGTGCGGTGGCAGGAGGCAGCGTCGGAGGGGCAGATCGGACCCTCCACACATCCAGGATCACGGCGGGAGGTGTTCTCCTTGCTTCGCCCGGAGATCACCGTCAATATAATGCGAGCTCGGGGCAAGGTGAGAGGCAACGGCGAGACTCACCCAGCAGCCTGAGGCAGCGGGACTCGGCAGCGGCTCCGGTCTGGACTCTGGAATCTCTGATCTCCTTATGAGTCAGAGACAGTCTCCTGGGCGCATCTTCGTCGCAGAGGCCCCCAGGTATGTTTTTCATCCCAAATCTTCGATAGTTGTGTTGCAGGCGAGTTTATGAATGCGGGGGAGTCGAGTAGAGGGATGGCTGGGGGGCATAAGCAGGGAAATTCACAATAGAGTGATCCCTAGCCCCGGAGCTTCTTTGGAGAGCTCCAGCATGGCAACACACAGAAAAGCAATCCAGTAAGTTCTCTAGGCCACCGAACAAGTACCAGGTAGCAGGATAATAGCAGAAGAGCAGTCCAGATGAGTCATTTGAGCAGAGCAGCAGTCCTTCTGACAGATGTTTGGTCCCACTTTCAAAAAGTGCTCTCCAATATGGGGTCAAAGCCCCTGTACTTATTCTCCAAGATGCCTTTGATAAAGGGAGTGACTTCACAAAGCCTTTAGAAGTGCATAACAGTCCTTTTCAACCCAGCCCCGGCTCCAGACATAAGTAGGGGGTAAATCAGCCATATGTGCGAGGGCAGTACGCAGCTATACGAATGTATGTGTGACCGCCTCCCTCTCTGCAGCCCAGGAAGACTATCAGTATGCAGATGTAACTCCATCACATCCAACACTTCCTGTGTGATGGTTGTCTGGAAAGTATGCACAAAGTGTAGCTGTCAACGAAACCCAGTTGTGGATTGGAGACAGGCTGCAAAGCACAAAGAGTGATAAGCACAGAGAAATGTCCACTTTCTAAAAGTGACATTTCTTAAAAAGTAATGTAAAATCCAACTACACCAGTAAGGAAGATTGATCACTACAATTCTAAACATACCAAACATGGCAACACTACTCCTTTCAGATCAGGAATTACCACTTAAACATATATAAGGGAATTTCCAATGCTAGCCTATGAGAGGAGTAGGTCTCACAGTAGTGAGAAACAAAACAGGCTGTTTGTCTCTACCAGGACATGCCACACAATAAAGGCACATGTCCTACCTTTTACCTACACAGCACCCTGCCCATAGGGCTACCTAGCGCCTACCTTAGGGTTGACCTATATGTATTAAAAGGGAAGTTTAACGCTTGGCAAGTAGAGTGAAATGCCAAGTCAATGTGGCAGTAAACTGTGCATGCAGGTCCTGCAGTGGCAGACCTGAGACAGGTTTGAAAGACTACGTCTGTGGGTGGCACAAGCAGAGCTGCAGGCCCACAAGTAGCATTTAATTTACAGGCCCTGGGTATATGGAATACCACTTTACAAGGGACTTATAAATAAATTAAATATGCCAAACAGGTGTAAACCAATCATGCCATGTTTTAGAGGAGAGAGCATATGCACTTTAGCACTGATTAGCAATGATAAAGTGCCCAGAGTCCTAAAGCCAACATAAAGAAGGACAGATAAATAGGAGGAAGAAGGCAAAATGTTTGGGGATAACCCTGCCAAAAGGGCCAGGTCCAACACTGCCTTATATAAATCAAAAGGAAACTTGATCACAGGTCAACGGTTCTGAAAGACCTTATCTGCCTCCTAGTCGAGGCCGCGATTACATTTCAAACTGGCTGTCTCATGTACAAAGACATGCATCTTGTGAACCCATCTTACCTCTCCAAACTCTTAAAGATGTCGGTAGGTCCATGAGGCCTAAGAATCAAAGATTCGCTCATGTTGAAACACCACAATTCAAGATATCAATGTCCTTGAATCAGTCCTTCACTTGTGCTGCCAGCACTCTTTGGATCTCTTTACCTATCACTTTGAGAATGCAACAAAAATCTTCTATTTCAGGGACAAAAATTAGAAACAAGCATATTCTCTATTGATTTGAATTAGCTTTGGTCAGATCATTCATCCCAATGCCTCTAGAACCCACTCTACAAATTCCTCTCGTTATATTTGAAGTTTCCGTCTCCGACCGATGCTCTCATTGATAACGTTGCAAGTATTTAATGTTTTTTGCAAATTGCACTAATCCCCACAGACAAAGGATTGCTAAATAAATAAATACACAAGCAAATATTGTCTTTAAAATGTTGACGCATACCATAAGTCAGCATTAGGACGTCGGAGAGGTGATAATGTTTTGTTTGACTTAGAACACAAGATGTTCTATAGAGATAAAACTGTTATTCGTGTCAAATTTGAAACCATCTCTTTACTTTCTGTTAAAAAGTAATTTATTCAGGTTCATTTAAACTTAAAGCAGATAAACTTTTGAGATAATGCAGCTGAGGTCTCATTGCACTTGAACTATTTTTTATTGAAGTGAAATGGACAAATGCTGAGTTGAGTTGCTTCCAGGGTTAGCCTCTGCTGGTAGGTCTGTGCTCCTCAGGCAGTAGTGGATGGTCTGCCTGGTTATTGCCTTGAGCTGTATGTCATCTTTGTGATCCCCTCATTGCACAGCAAGTTAGTCTTTGTTGTGGGGCAGCCATGTACGAGTAATTTACTGTATGTGTGATTTCAGATGGAGACTGACAATTGCAGTCTTTAAGGCGGAACGCGACCATTTGGCGCAGGTTCCTTTACTGAAGGTGGTTGCAGGTACGCTGGACACAAGCAGCCACTCGCTAAATATATGATTGGATGAAGGGGCTTTGAACATTTATTGTATATAGGTTTGTTCATGATTGGCACGTTCTTTTTTATCTTGTCAATAACCACAGATTTGGTGTGAAAAAGGATTGAGGTGAAGATTGGTTCCCCAACAGCCCTGACGAAGTTGCCTAGATTGTTTGGCAACAAAACATGTTGGCCTTTTGCAAGTGAAAGTGGCCAGATACATGCCTGTTTTTAATCTGAGGACACTCACAACATTTAATAAAGGATGTGCTGTATGTGAGTGATACCTCATTTTTAATTCGTGAGAACTTTGTTCTCTTTGCACGGTTGGGGATGAGTTAGCACTGAGTGAGCTACAGAGTCTCAGTGTTGTCTGTCACACACTTTTCTATGTTGTTTGACTTCCCACCTCTGAGGAATTCTAGTACACACCTTCTTTTCTTTTTTCTTTTGAGGATACGAAAGCAACCGATGATGATAACGTGGGCATACTGGCGAGTACCATCCAGCAGCTCTGTGGGTTTGCGTACTTGAGGTGCTTTCTAGCCTTTTCTCACATTTTTTTCATTTTCTTATATTTTGAGTTATGGCATACACATTGATGTGATGGTTTTAAACCACGGTGGTATGTGCATTAGATGTGGTTATTGACAGTTCTTTTTAAATTGAGCAGCAAGGGCTAATCAGTTCATGGATTGTTAAACGGAATTGAACTGGGAAGGTTTTTCAAAAGTTGTAATAACTCCCAGGAGTCTCAAAAATGTGTGACTGACTGCTCATGGAGGTCAGACCTAGTAGTGTTTATAATTGATGTAGTGGGGGACGGTCTGGCTTCTTGATCCCCCTGTTGCTCCTATTGTGGTTGTGGGGCAGCTGAAACCAGTTTTTGCTGTCATTTGCGCCTGGAGCAACACAGAATCAAATTGTTAGAGGGGATGCTTAGCACCTTGGCTGCTGCCAAAAATGGCCAAATGTTGCTTACAGGCAAGGTTCATTACCTTAAGTCCTGGTCTTCCTTGTCTACATCCTTACAACATGACCTTAATCTCGACTCCAGCAGCTTTTACCTATCCTAGCTCAGCTGCTTATCAAAAACAAAAAGTTAGGCATTTCTAAGTGTTACTTAAGGAAGGCCAATGCTTGGCAAAATTAAAATATGGAAGCAAACAGCACACTTCCTGTAATATCAAGCATAGCCGGGATCGGACAGGCCTATAGGGAAATCTGGTAGTGTCAGAAGGACTGTTCTGACAGATCAGTGTGTGGGACAGTTTCTTTGCTGTTTGCGGAGCTTTACTATGATTTGTGGGTCGATTTTGTACTGTTGACTTCCTTGATACTACCACAAACATTGCCTGCAGCACCTCACATGCATGCAGTCTCCCATACCTTACAACACACCTATTTAGCTGTCTTTACACGTTCAAAACTACTCTGATTTGCAAAATGTGAGTAATTTTTTTACCTACCTGATCCGCTAATGGGGTACACTTTTATTTTGGTGCTCTGCCTTATTTTCTGTCCCAGTCCAACCTTGATCATTACCAAGCACTGTGGGCATTGAAAACAGGGTGCCGAGGGAAGGGGCGTAAGGACTGTTATGAGGAAAGACAGGACTCAGTATATAAAGATTACATGAAGTTATTAAGCTGTCTGTCTTTCTCGTCCCCCTCACTACTGCATGAGGCAATAACCAAGCCATCAACATGTGACCAGTGAGACTTGAGTAAGTAAAAAGCACATAACAAACCACTTGCATCCATGATAAATTCTTTAAAGAAAAAAGTTATTTCTGAGTTAATAGCACTTAAAACTTGAGAATAAAGTCTGCATAACTCCCAACCCACAACCTGTACATGATAATCCAACATAATAGTGTTTGGAGTTGATCAAATACCTGCATTACCAATGTCTTAATATAGCTTCCTTCAAAGCCTCTGATCAAACGACCCTGCACTGAAACAAGCAAGGCAACATCCATGAAACTATAAGCTGAGAGGCAGCGAATGATGTACAGTGGCTAAGAATAGACACAGCTGGGCACCTACCATGTTCTGAGTGAAAGAAGAGAACAAAATATGGTTTTGCGAAAATAAGCCATCCTGTTCAAATAAATAGACAATGTTCGAAGTATATCCAAAGGATTTAAATACGCCTTGGGTAAGCGAATCGTGAGGGATAAAACACTGGGGGGGATATTCTCAAGAACGTGCGATAAACATCGACAAAATAGGCTAACGCAATTTTTCATATCGCAGTCTATCGCGGGAAAATAACTCTGTGTCAATGTCGTATTCTCAACACGGCGGTAACATGCGATAGTTTCCCTATAATGCCTCAAATGTCCGCGATACAACTACCGCGACGGCGATAAAAAAGGAAACCCGAACGTGAAAAAAGTTGCGATGGGCCCAACTGCGATAAAAATCCAGCGAAAAGCAGCGTCAGGCCCAAAAGTCCCACAAGTAAGGCGGCAAAAATCACTATAAAAGCGGCAAAAATGAAATACAAATAAAACACAAACAACTGCGAAGCACAATGGAGGGAGCCGGAGCAAGCACAGAGGACAACCCGAACCCCACAAGCCCCACGTAGGACCAGCCTGGGACCTCGGGGTCAGGGAAGGGCAAGGAGAAGAAGAAGAGGAAGACGCGGTTCAGTCCGCAGGAAAACAGGATCCTGATTACGGAGGTGACAGAAGACCATCAACAACTGTTCATCACCTCCACTGTGTCATTGGCAACAAAAAATGGAATATGGTAGTCCATCGTGGACAAGGTGAATGCAGTCAGAGTGCTGATGTGGACAATGGAAGAGGTCAAGAGGCGCTGGAATGATGTGAAGCGCAAAACCAAGCTGAAACTCGCCAACAACAGCAAAGCAGCAATGCAGACTGGGGGTGGGAGTCCTGCGCCACAGGAGGAGCTGGATGAGATGGAGGAAATGGTGTCCACAGTCATCAGTGTGGAGACGGTGGCAGGAGTCGGAGGACCGGACAGTGCTCAACATGACCTGACACAACAGCAACAGGGTGAGTAACCACCAGGGACTGGGGGGACGGGGGGAGATTGGCACAATGGCACACATGCACAAGTAAGTACAGCACATCTGCGGACAAACCATGCCCAAGAGTCACAACTCCGACCAAGAGCCCACTTTACCCAAGTCTGCAACAGCTCAGCACTGTATAAGCACAGAAGTGAAAGGCACACCGCCTGAAAGGGATAAGGGCCAGCCAAATCAGAGCTGAAGGGGCAAATCACCCACAATGCAGCACACACACATAACACTCAGAGCACCTCAACATTTACAACAAAGTGGACCAAACTGCAACACTTTCACAACAGAACAGAGGACACAACTGCTGCCGCTTGTGTGTAGAAAATGGCCATTCGCATTTGGCATAGCAGGAAACTGTGAGATGATAATGGACAAATACAACCTCACATCCGTGATGGTGGCAAAATGTCAACTGACCAGCATTAAATAGGCATCTGCACACAAACAGTCACAATGTACATTGACATGCAGTCTGTTTGTAAACTTGGCCAATGCGTCAACATACATGTGAACACAATGTCAAACTGCATCTCCCCTTCACATTGCAGAGGGAGAATCATCACCTACAGCAGAGCAGACCGTAGTCCTCATCACCGATGATGAAGAGGACCTACACACCATCGACCCCGACGCCCTCCAACAGCTCATGGACACCCTCAGCACCCCACCCCCAGGAGCAGGGCAGCCCAGCTGCATCGAGGAGAACCCACCCCCTGCACAGACTACACAGCAGGAAGCACCCACCACCACGGCCATCTCCCCGGATCCCCACGAGCAACACATGGCATTCCAACGCTGTGTGTCGCAGGGCCAGAAGGGGATGGCAGAGCAGGTGCAGGTGGGGTTCGACCTCATGGCAGCCAAACTAGATGCCATACGTCCAAGTCCCATCAGGGACCACCTACAGGCCCTAATGGACACCCACAGTCCGCTCCATGGTCTCTAACAATCCTTGGCTGACATCGCCGGAGTCATGACTCGTAGACAAGAACAACTGTCTAGTCAGAGTGGCTCCAGCGATCTCAGCCATGAGTTGGCCAACATGGGGAGGAACATGGAGAACATGGAGCGGATGCAGGTGGGAAGAATGGCTGCCACAGCTGCACACCAGCGAGATGTATCAGGGATCTACCATGCCCTGCAGATCATCATCATGCCACTGCGGCCACAAGGCCTGGCGCAGATGAATGCTGCTGCCACTACTCCCTCCACATCACCGCCCCCTGGTGTGTCACTGCCACACAGTGCCACAGACAAAACACCACCACCCACATGTGAGGCACATCACACATAGGAGGACGATGATGAGTATGAATCTGCCGTTGGGCTACGTAGGAAGCGGTAGCATTCATCTCCACCATATGGCCTCTTTCTGCTTGGTTCTGCCCTCTGCATCATGCCCAGGAATAACACCCTCCACTGTCCCCCTTAACACTCTGCGACACTCACCTTGGCCCCCGACATGGACTGCTACATTTGTTTAGGCAACCAATGACACAGAAATCAGACTGCGGACTAAACTCCCTCTCCTACGATGTACTTTTCCCTCCCCAAAGGACTCTGGCTGGCACTTTACGGGGCAACATTGTAAAGTAGCATGTGCATGGCCAGGTACTGGTCCACCTTCACCACTCCACCGAATGTGATTAAGACATTCAAATTCACACAGATGAGTCATGTCCATGATCAAGCAAGTATGAAAGTATGGATGTATGTAGGGGCAGTGATTCCAAACAACGGTGCTCCCTGGGAACTGATTTCAATGCGCATGTATGTCCGTGACCCAGATAGGCAGTGAGATGACTGGGAATGTGTGAACTAGCTGTGGCCTCATTGCTCCAAAACAACAATCTCGCTATTTCCAAACTTAGCCCGCGTCAATGTATGAAATAGGGCTGTGTGTCACAAAGGAAAAGTCAAAGTTATGTGGAAGCCACAGCTCGGAGCAATGATTGGTTTGAGTGTGAAGCGATTGGACTCCTGGGATGGTTGGTGCGTAAGTGTGAAGGTCATACCATGCAAGTGAACTACGAGAAAGGACTCCTGTGTGTGGGGTGTGTATAGGTTGGTCTCTGATTAGCGCTGTGCGTAGTGTGGGAGCCATCAGCAGCTGCTATGGTATCGCTCAGGGGGTGCCGGGCGCATGCATTCCCAAGGTCGGAGGTGCAGATGTGCTACCGCCTTCTAGTTCAGACAGAGGGGCTGTCATCCACAATGTTAGTTTGTCATCTGCTTGCATTCTGGAAATGTGATGGGGATTGGGTGGGGGGGATGTCACTGCTTCGCCTTCCGGCATGGTTGAACCCTTACCAGCCATGTACGTGCCCTCACGGTCAGTATTGCATGCTCTGATGTAGCAGTGTTGTTTTGCTGCAGTCTGGCAGTGATGGGTGCAGGTAGCTGTGAGGAGGTGGTTGACCACTCACCTTGCACCTATTAGCTGGCACTGATCACTACTCTTGATGGATGACGTCCATGTACACATGTGACCTGTACATGGCACATTTGACCAGGGGACACCTTGGTGTGTTCCACGCAAGGTGGACCTGCTGGCTTCTAGGCTGGTGTGCATCTCGCAATGTTCCTGAGGTGTCCACTGTGCCCACATCCCCCTTACGGCCATGTTGTTTATGTTGTGGGACTCGACACACAGTGTGTATCTTTGCATCAGGCAGGTACATCTCTGACCACAAATGGCACCCTGTTGTCTTTTCCTGAACACCAATGACAGCCTTCATGTCATGTTCATTCACACGTGGGACGCTGATGAGTGGCATGATGTACTACATGTGACACCCTGATATGGCATATCGAATACGTGACGCCCTAAACAGCCTCTCGGTACAGAGGTGACATACAGACCATCTCTTCTTGCAACATATGCAAATGTTAGCACTCAATGCTGCACTTACACCCATCAGAGTAATGTGCTAATGCAGAGGACTGACATGCACACGGGGAATGTGTGTTGCTAAGAGTTTATTTGCACATGCTTGTCATGTGGTCATCTTGTACTGTGCCGTGATTGCTGTGGACAGTCACAATGTGACGTGCTCATGCGAAGAAATTGTTGATGATTGTGTTCCTTCGGGCTATTCCTGCTGCAGCTGCAGTGGGGTGTGGTCCACCTGCATCATCTTCCTCATCATCGTCCGGTGTTTCTGGGACTTGGATCCATGGGGAATTGGTGCGTACACATATGTTGTGCAATACACAACATGCAGTGATCATCTTGCACACTATTTCTGGTCTGTACAAGAGTCTTCCACCGGTGATGTCCAGGCACCTGAAATGTGATTTCAACACACCACATGTGCGTTCAACAATGCCCCTGGTGCGTTTGTGGGCCACATTGTACTGCCTCTGGGCTGGGTTGTTCGGGTCTCGGAGGGGTGTCATCATCCACGGGCAGAGTGCATATCCTTTATCACCTGTGAGAGGTAAGTGAGATTAGTGGTAACTGGTGGTTCTGCATGCTGTGTTGGCAGACATACAAGTTTTGTGGTGTTTGATTTGTGCGACCTTGGGAGTCATGTTAGCCATGTATTGTTGTGTGGCAAATGTGGTAGGACAATGTGTATTACGTAGCCTCACAGCTGCTCCTCCCTCCCACCGAGCCTATTTACTTGTGTGTGCTGCGCAGTTGCATCACTTGCACTCCTACAGCACACCATTGTCATGCCTGTCTGCACATGTCCGCAGTACTGACAGCAAGACTGTAATGTTGGCCATTGAAGGTGGGCGGCCATGTGTGTGTAGGCCTTTGGTAAGGATAGGGGGGACACAGATGTGGAGTTCTGGCCTGGCTGAACTCGCGCTGATATTGAGGCTAGGCCTTCGGTTCAGGCTGCGGCAATGTAGATACACACACAACAGTTGGCATGTATGAGCCGAGACCCCGAGCGGTCTCGCGCTCTATTATTAATCCATTCGGGCAAGGCCGCCCTCCTGGTGCATGCTACATTGCAACATTGTCGATTACAGGCCGGGTGGTGCAGACACTACTATGGAGACACACGCCATAGTCACTTTTGAGGCCAGGCCGGAACTGAACCACGCCCAGAGCCCCGGGCCATTTTTCCACACTCCTCACACCGCCGCAGCACTGGGATATCGTGCGCTTCGGAGTATGTCTCCAGATGATCTAACCAGGCTTACCGGTGGCCTGCCTGAGTCGGGGTGGCCCCGTGACTGTGAAGGGCTCCAGTGGCGTTACCGAGGACATGCTGTTGGCTACTGGAGGCGGACTTGTGGGGTAGCCCCTCGGGACAATGACTTGCGGTGCACTGAGTTCGGCCCACCGGAAGAGCTGAGCAGGTGTGCAGCCTGCGATGATGCAGCAGGCCTGGTGGCTGGACGGTGACTTGTGGTGCACTGAGTTAGTGGCACCTGAGGCCCTGCGTCCAGCATGGGCCAACCGCCACGTGGCGATGACTTGCGATGCACTGAGGTAGGCCCACCGGAAGAGCTGAGCGGGTGTGCAGCCTGCGATGATGCAGCAGGCCTGGAGGGGCGGACTGGAAAGGATGTGTCTGTTACTTGCTGTACCGCAGTGTGGTCAGAAGGCAGCAGTAGCCAACTTGCAACTTGGCGGTGCAGTGCCGCTGTGTGCGCTGGGGGCCTGTTGCGCAGAATCCAGCGATCGGCTGAGGAGGCTGCCAAGCTCGCGGAGCCCGGCCTTGGAGATTGCACCAGCAAGTGGTGGGCCCTCTTGGAGAGACGCCGGTGGCGGCAGGTGAGCAGTGAGGCCAGGGTGCGCAGGGGCGGGCATTCACCGCTGGGCGCAGGTCGGGTCTCGGGATCAGCGGGCTGGGGTGCGGCAGGCGCACAGGATCACGCAGGCACCACCGGTCACGACGGCGGCCTTGTTGCAGGGTGAGGGACGCCGCCCTGGCAGACACGCCACTGCAGGCGATGACGAGATGTGCGCTGGGTGGTGAGGGACGTAGCCACCTTGTCGCCGGTGTGACTTTGCCCGTTGTAGGTGGTCGGCCACATGTGTTTAGGCCTATGGTCAGGATATGGCGGACACAGAGCCACACGCAGTAGTTACTTCGGTGGCCGTCCCGGAAGTGAACCACTCCCTGAGCCCCGGCCTATTTTGTCACTCCCCTATGCTGGACTGGCATGCGCCGGCCCTACCCACTATGCTTACCCTTACAGGGGGGCCAACATGGCTACTTGTCCAAGTTGTTCCCCACTGCCTGTGATGACATGGTTGCGTCCACTGTCCACGACACTACAGACTCCAGCAGTATGTGTCCACATGGACATGTCTGTGCTCTGCATACTCAAGACTGTCCAGCACATCACCGCCACACTTGGCATTGTGTACATTGTTATTCATAGGTCCATTGCCTCCTTCGCACAATTGTGGTTCCCACCTCTCCCCACATTCTGCAAATGTGTGGCAGGGGGGCTATGCCTTAGTGTATGGTTTGTCCACATTTCTGGCCCCTCTTACCACGGTTACTTGTGTTGTCGTGTCTGGCAGGTGTGCATGTTGGTTGGCATGTTGTATGTGATTTTGTTACATGTCCATTCCAACAGTTGTGCGTTGTGTAATTGTGGAATTGAGGTGTGTGGTGTGTTCCGTTGGTACTTACCAACGAGCAGTCCATTTCCACAGGTGCCATCCTGAAAGCACTGGTTGATGATGGACTGTCAGAAGATGTATGAATCATGCACACTGCCTGGGAAGTTGGCGACGACATTGGTGAACAGTCCCTGGTGGTCCACTATTGCCTGCACATTGATGGAATGCGTGTGCTTCCTGTTGCGGTAATTGTGTGAAGTGTCAGCAGGGGGCACAAGTAGGACATGTGTGCAGTCGATTTCCCCCAACATGTGCGGGAATCCAGCTATGGCGTAGAAGCCTTGCTTGGTCTCCAGCTGTTCCTGCGCAGTGTGGGGGAAGTGAAGGTGCTGGGGTATGAAACTGATGATGGCATCCAGGACAGGTGTGATGGCCTTTGATAGGGCTGGCTGTGAGACTGTTCCGATTGAGGCAGTTGTTGGTTGGAAGGTACCAGAGGCCAACAGGTGCAGCACAGCCAGAAGCTTTGTCTGCGGAGGGATGTTGGTTGTCCGCTGTGTTGGTACCATCAGCCTGTGGGCAATGTGGGTCATGATGCGGAGGATGGTTGTCCTTTTGAGCCTGTAGTGGACAATGACATCCTCTGGCGTTAAGTCTGTGAGGCTGATGCGTTTTCGGAAGGTCCGCTGTCTTGTTCTGCGCTGCCTCAGTCCCACCTTCCTGAATGAATAGCCCCCCCAATAATATTGCGGACGAAAGGAATAAAAAGAAAACAGTATGCAGGGCTTCAAATGGAGGAGTTTTTAAGCTCTGAAGTATCAAATAAGGTCTTATGAAGGGACAGGGGAGTGGACCTGGTTTCCTTTTTGATTAAATAGACCACTTAACGGTTCAGAAAAAAACTGTTGAGGAGCTCAAATATTAAAGCAACAACTGGAAGGGCATCTGAACCCCGAAAAGCTCTAAGCGCAGCCCACATTGGATATTGCCAAACCCAAAATGAAGCTGATGTAAAGAAAATATACTTAATTTACAGACTCATAAGTGGAAGAGATAAGTACTTTGGAAGTACACCATGATTAAAAGTTTTGTCAATGCCTATCATCAACCTATTATGTATCACAGTCATAGACAAGAAAACGTTATTCCTGAAGAGCGTAGCCATAAACGTATGCAACGCATATAATATGCATAAATTAAAAACATTAATTAACACAATATTAAAAAGATTAAAATCTTTTTAAAAATCTACCATGCTACCACCCTTCAAATTTCATTATTCATAACAGTACAATATTCTGATGTTCAAGGCGCTACGAACAAATTGAATTAGCTAAAAGAAAATGGATTCTATGGCTAGCTGTTACAAAGCGATCATGGCCTATGTATAGTGATTAATGTTCAATGTACGAAAAAACGGGATTAAAAGCACTTTCTCCGTACAAAGTAGAGTTTACAAAATAAGGTCAAATGTAAACTGCTGTGTGCTTTCAAGTTAGTGCAAGGGCAACAGGGGATTTGTGTAGACCAATGTTCGAATTAGAGGAACTCAAATTAAAAATGCAGAATATTTAATCTAAAACTAGTCAAATAAAATCGGTACAGGGAGCTCTGTATAAAAAGTAAGTATGACTCAACTCCTATAAATGACAATAAAATAGAGTGGTTCATTAGTGTAGGATTGACAAGTTCCTTCTTTTTTCTAATGTTCTCAAGATAATTACAAAATAATTTCCTGACATCTTTAGATGAAGCGTTAATACACTCTGGTCTCTTAAGTAGTTCAAGTGTAATTATCTAGAACATTCGTTCAATGTATGAGAGTCAAGGTATTGCTTTCATGTTGTCAAGTGAAACACAGTCACGAACTAAAGCGTTCGAAAAACTCGTCTTCAGTTTCACCCATATCAAAATCCATAAACCCAAGGGGTGTATTTTAACCCGGTCCTCCAAATAACACAAGTCCAACTCATAATATGGGCAATATTGAGATACTCATAAGAGTCTATGCAAAAATTGGTCGTCGACCCTTTTCAATGGGGCCAGATCTACATGTCTGAAACTCCAACGCTGTACATATTTGCTCTTATAGATTTGTAATGTCTATTTATTGGTTTATGGCTCAACGTTGAGACAAATCTGTATACAGCCTCTACAGATCTAAGGAACTGCTACACTCTCAAACTTAGTAGATGTCCCCCATCAAGTTTAGCCTCAAAAGGGACACCCAAATTTGAGAAGGTCTTTAACCTTCCTACCTTAGTGTTTCAAATAAAATCTCACTTTTGTATTTCTTGGGCCATATGCTATAGCGAAGGACTTTAAGATATCATGCCTACCTGCTCCTTTACGTTCCTCTGCTGAAGCTCTAGACCGTCAATGGATGCCAAAGAGTGCAGGAAGCTGGCTCTGTATATACTATCCTTCACAAAAGGAGCTACAGAGGGGAACAGCGCAGGTTGCCCTCCACTCACAACTTCTTCAACACCAAAAACCAGCTCTATATCTTAGGATAAAAATTCATGGGCATTCCCCACACCTCTTATTGGTGATAATACTTCAGGTACTAGCTAAACAATGCTGTACACTTGGGGTGCTCCTATCCTCATCCTCATGAGGATAGGATCTGTATATACTATACCAAAGTAAGATGTTGTGTGCACAGAGTCCAAGGGATCCCCAGAGGTTTAGCAGAGGCTAATCTAGATAAGTACTAACAGCTCTCTTTGTGGTAGTGTGGGTGAGCAGTTAGGCTTATCCAGAGGGTGTGTTAAGCATTTATTGTATTCACTCACTCAAGGACTGATTACCCACACTCAGAGACAGAATCCAGACCAATTGGGTAAGTATACATAATATGTATATTTATATTTTATTTCTAGAGCTATGCTGGACTTGGTACAGGTAGGTAATATGTACTTTGCAATTGTTACAGGATGGTATGGTTTCAAAAAGCAGTTTCAATTACACAGTAATTACTTTTAGAATACTTTTTGATGACTTTCGGATTACATCGACTTCCTGGGGTTGTGTGCCTAGATACCACTGTACTAAACGATTATGGACCTAGAGGGGTCCAGGATGGATAGAGAGGTCCTCAACCATGAGGCTAGAAGGGACACATCCTCCCTAATCAATACGTAATGGGTGTCCTTTCAGAAGAACGCAAAGCGTTACTTCGGGGTCAGAAGAAAGGGGGACTAGGAGGTTCCTTGTTCTCTGATGGTTTACTCTTCAGTGAGGTGTACCGAGAGATTCTAAGTCCAATCTATAACCAACCTGTGTCTATGGGTGGGAAGGGAGAGATACCCTTTTCTTTATAAAGCCAGGTGCAGAGTGCAGGGGCCCAATGTTAGCCAATGGGGCTAAGGGGGCCTTTGGTTAGGGACTGCTTAAGAGCAGGCCACTCAGGTGTGGGAGCAAAGCTCTTGGGGTTAAGGTCAGCACTGCAGGGGCCAACGATCAGCACAGGAGCTGCACCACCAGCGACACAGGGGCAGCAGGGTGCCAAGAAGAAGTCGGGTCCCTGTGGTTTCCAACAGAGACCTTTGATTTGGCAAAGTTGCTGCAGGCTCGGGCAGGGAGACTTCCTGAAGGTGACCACTGGCTGAAGAGGTATGTTGGGTTCTTGGGGGATGTCTGGAAACTGTCAGTTGGGCCACCCAAGGCCGTGGGGCATCAGTTGCAGGGGTGTCTTTTTGCTTCGGGTTTAATTACCAGCTCTGTTTGCGGTCAGAGGGGTCCTTCAGGTTGAGGCTGCAGACATAATCTTGAAGCTTGAGGGAGGTTGGGGATCACCAGATCCCAGGTCAGGATTGCTGGGGAGACCTCCTCGTGTTGGGGGGCATTTCGAACTCGGGCCGTGGCCGTCGGGTGCATAGTGGTGCAGAATCGTGGAGACTCCTGGATAATTATTCTGTGAGGTTTTTTTTTTTGCAGATTTATATAGCGCGAACTCGACCTGAAGGTATTGGAGCGCTTTACATGAGTACCGGTTACGTTACACAAGGACACATTCATTTTTTTGGCAGGCACGGGGAAATTAAGTGATTTGCCCAGAATCACAGGATGTGGACGAGACCCTCAGGCTCAAACCTTGGTTTTCCAGCTCCAAGGTCGGCAATCTAGCCATCAGACCACATTCTCTCCCCAATGAGTGAGTGAGTCTTGGCTTGAGAAAATCCGGTGTTCACGGGAGACAGAGTCGGTTAGATGAGTGCAGATAGGTCCTCCGGGCTCTGGGGTTTGCATGCTGCTGGACTCGCCAGGGTTCTCTCTGTAGGCAGGTTGTAGACGGGACAGGCTTGTAGGGCTGGGGCCAAAGCAGTTGGTGTCCTCTTCCTCCTGAGTCAGCATGGCTCTTCAGTCCTTCTTTTTTCTTCCCCGAATCTCAGGAGGCAAGGTTCAGGGTGGCCCCTAAGTACTAGATTTAGGGGCGTTAAAAAGGGTGTGCAGGTTGGAACCAATGGGTCCCTTCCTTGGGTTGGGCACACCCCCTATTATGCCACCCTCCAGTGGGAGGAGGCATGAGCCTCTACCTAATTGGATTAGTCCCCTCATCTTCAAGATGGAGGGGACTGAGATGTGTGCTTCACCTCGCCTCCCTCACCTGAGGGGTGGGGTTGGCAAAGGTGGGTACACTTCTCTTCCTAGCTTGGTTTTCCTGCTGATTCGTGGGGGCAGAACTGGTGGGAACCAGCTGCTTGGGGCAACTAATGGCAGGGACAGCTTTCAAAGGTGACAGGCCTTTAAAGCTTCCCCTTCATGGACCCAGCCCAACCTGGGGGAGAATGCATGACACCTCTGCCCAGGATGGCTTTTGTGTCTGGACCCAGAGAGTGGGGCTCTCTACCCAGATCTCCAGAAACCTGTCTGGTGGTGGCAAATGGCAGGTAGCCATTCAGGAACCACATCAGGGCTGGTTGTTTTTTAAGGGGGCATCTCTAAGATGCCCTCTGAGTGTTTTTTTACATTAAATCCCACACCAGCATCAGTGTGGGTTTAATGTGCTTAGAGATTTGCTACCAAACTTCCCAGGTTTTAGTAAAGCCATATGGAGCTGTGGAGCTCGTAATGATCAGCTCCCAGACAAAATACTCTTAATGGCTTTACTACATTTACAATGTCTGACAATGGACTTAGACATTGTAGGGATACAGGGTTCATGCCACTGTACGCTCACCTGGGGGCTAGTGCACCCTGCTTGAGGGGTGATTTAACTAGGCCTCAGGCAGTGGATTGTAGGCATCATGTCAAATCTTCACTTTTCTCTGCACCAGAACATGCAGCCTGCAATAGCAGTTTGTGGGTGTTAAGGTGCAGGGCCTCTAAGGGTGACACAGTAGGAGCTGCAGCCCTTAGAGGCCTTCACTGGTCGCAGTGCCCTTGGTACCCATGGTACCATTTACATGGGGCTTACCTGTGGCCAGAGATGTGCCTATTGTGGGTACAAAATTATAGTATTGCGAAGGAGCATAGGCCCTGAGAACTTGATTGGCAGCGACACAAGGGACATCAAGTCAGGTTGCATCAGATGTCAGGCAAAAGGTGGGGGGTAACCTTGCAAAAAGGGACACTTTCCTGCAGAGAGCTTGTAGCGAGCCTGAGTTCATAAATCAGATGGGTTGATGGGGAAAATAAATTGAGGATGTGCAGAGAAATGTACCTGCAGTGGATACCAGGAACAATGTATCACTTGTATAATTTTGTACATGCTTGTTCTATATCTTTCTCAGTACTCTGGACATTATTGGGAATGGAAGAAACTCATATACGAGCCCACGGGACCACATTAGAGTCAAGAGAGCCACACCCCAAGTCCTTGGAGATGGGACATGAGAACAGTAACTAGGAATAAGATTATTGCTGTCTGAGGCAAACAGGTCCAGCCAAGGCTGACCGAACTAAGACACAATATCTTGGAACAGTGTAAAGCAAATACTCAATGTTAGAGAATGGTAAGACACAATTCAACCAGTATGCAGTCCCATTCTCCTTCCCTGGCTGATAGACTGCTGTTAGAGAAAACAGTCTAGACTCTACCCATAGAAACAGATTCCTGGCTAAGGACCCTGAAAACGCTCTATTGAAGCTCCCCCAGAGATTCACATAAGACTTTGCCATTTGGTTGTCAGTTCTCAAACAAATTCACAAGAATTCCATCTCTTTTCTGGAAACTGCAGAAGATTCAATCTTGCAAGGAAAATGACTATATTGAAAGTTCAGCTAATGCTCTTGCAAGAAAGAATGGGCTGTGTACCTTGCATGTGCCAGATTGACTGAAAGAACATTACGGAGCTTCTTGGCCAGGCATGATGGTCCAACATATGTTGCGTTCAGGAATTCAGGTAGTGCTTCATGTTACTTGCATGGACATGTACTCTTGGGCACTTTACACATGGACATGAAAGAATCCATTCATGTGCACAGATAAACTATGAGAATCCATGGCTGCGGGAAGACTGACCTGGTTACAGCCACTAAGGTGAAAATATACTGATAATATTTTCTGAAGGATCACTTTTCTGATTAAAATAAAGTGTGGATAACCTTGATCAAACAGAGAGTGAGTGGTAGTAGTCAGAGCTATAAGTGCAGGCAGGAGTGGAAATCAGCATGCCCACAACCCCTTTGTATAATATCTGCATGCTCACAATTCTTTTTGCACAATAAAGAATCACTTAGCTTCATTCTTTTTCAATAGAGAAGAAACAAAAAACAAACTTTAGTGTTTGTTGTGCTTGATAGTGTTTATAAAGTGTTATTCGCTTTTTAACAAATGTAGTAGTTGTTTAGGTATCAACATACATCAAGGGGCTCTACTATTTACTGTACTAACTATCATGAGAGAAAGGAAGTTTTATACAGTTTTTTCTCTTTATGCTCTTTATGTACTTGCCCCTTGTGGTAGTAATGAAGTGGTTAAGAAGTTATGGAGTGAAATAGAATAAAGAGAGATTTAAAATCCTTGTTAAAAAATCAGCTTAATGGCTAAGCAGTTGGTGGCTGTCTTTCTCTTTTACCTTTCAGTTTGTTTTTGGCCACAGTCTAGTTGAACACAACACCTGCTAAGACACGCATGGTGCTGAAATATGAATCTGCAAATTGAAATGATTGTGCATTGTAATCTGAAGAAATATGTATCACATCAATAAAATTAACCAAATAGCGGGAATATGTTTTTGTCTTTGAAATGCGACATTCATTGGATCTTTATTCAAGATGCATGCAACCACCAAACCAACTGTTTTGAGAATTCTAATGCCATTGTTCTGCATGTTAAACTTCTCAGCTTCATGATCACTCAAAACTTAATTTCGTTTCGATGAGTAGGCCATAATATACAATGTCTGGAAAGCAGTAATGTCTGGGTTTACTTGATGCAATTGGTCAAATAACAAAGTAGTGCTATTTGCATCCTTTTTATTGTTGTTTATCCTCACAAGTGAAATGTTGAAAAGATGTGAGTGAAAAGGCATGAGTAGTGGAGCTGCTGTTCTCATTTTTGCCCTTTATTTGAAATATTTTGAGACTAGAATTTTAATAACACACACTTCAATTGCTATCTACATTGGCGTTACATTGTATAGGCAATATTGGAGAAGCACTTCTTTTTGTAGCATCGCTTTAAGAAATATAACTGACAATACTCCTTTAGGCTGATGCAAAATATGGAGGATACATAAAATAATCCAATAAATGAAGAGGGTGACTTAAAGCCACTCTCTGTGAATATGTGTAAGAATTGCCTCTTTTTGTATGGTCACGACCATTGTATTGAATTGCTGCTGATGTTTTTGTGACTGTGCTAACCATGCCCCAGTGCAGTTGCTTTGACCCTTCAATCATGTCGAAATTGGCTATAGTCCTGATTGGTATATTTAACATACCAATAAGTCCCCAATATATGGTACGAAAATGTACTCAGGGTCTGTAAGTTAAATATCACTAGTGGAATGCAGCACATATTGTTCCACCACTAAAATGACAATACAAAATGTGTCTCCACGCCTGCCCCTGGGGACTGGGTATGCTGTTTTAAAAATGCCTATCTACCTCAAAAAATAAACCTTTTTGCCATGACTATTCCTTCTATTTTAATACTTATAAGTTAACTCCAAGGTAGGTCCTACATGCCCATAGGTCAGGGTGCATGGTATATAAAAAGTAGGACATTCATATTTTATGTCTCACAAGTCCTGCAAGTGAAAAACCTCCAAAGCCATTTTTCACAGTGGCAAGGGTGGCTTTCCCATAAGGAAGCACCGGGTTACATTATACCATCTTATGCCTCACTTCAGTTTGAGAGTAGTTAGAAAAATTATTCAAGGACTCATTTTATTAGTAATTTAGAATCAGACTTAATGGTCGAGTCAGATTTTATATTACTAGTTTAAAAATGACACTTTAATAAAGTTGTCATTTAACTGGCTGAGCCAAATGTGCCCTTCTGTCAGGGTTCACTGTCCCTCAGGAGCTGAATGGCTCCTTGATAAGGTCTGAAGTGGCTCCCAGAGCTGAAACAAAGGAAGAGGGGTTAACCTTCCGCTGTCAGGGTGGTCATCTGGGCTGTGCAAAGGAGCCTAATTAACTTCAAAGGATGCCTACCCTGTCACTGGAAGATATAGCTCATGTTTAGTCTGACCCCTTTATTCTCCAGCTAGCCAGCCAGGCACAATTATCAGTGGGAGAGGAGCTGTCCGAGAACTGGTTTTGAATGACCACAGGGAAGGATTTGCTCATTCCCCTGGCCAAACTTCTAGGGTGGGCACGGGAGCTGTGCACTAGACGGAAAGGTTCTGATTTTTTGGTTTTAGGTAGGGCAAGGCACTGTGGGATAGTTTACAGTACAACACACAGAACATGCTGCAAAAGTGGGTAGGGTAACTTTAACCCCTTTGGTTATGGAGTGGCCAGGAGTTTCCCTCACTCACAAGCTGTCACTGGACATTAATGTAGCACCCCTAGTACCCTCTTTAGAAAATCTTTGAACATGTGAAAGACAGAAGAAGGGGGCACCTACTTTTGTTACTTCTGAGGAAAACCCACAAGGGCTGGACCCTCTCACACTTGTACCCAGAACTAAGAATTGGACTCCCTCCAAGGGTCAGTTGACTGACTTCCTGTTAAACTACAGGGACCCAAAGGTTACAAGAAGCCCACTTTCCCAAAGATCCCAGCTGAACAGTTTTCACTGGACCTGCTCTGGACACTGCTGTTGGCTTCAGTTGGAGTAAGCCTTGAAACCCAAGTGCTGTTCCTGAGATTCTGGAACCCTTGGCTGGTGTTATCGCATCCTCCTCTTGCCCAGGCTGCAAATGCTGTGACTTAGAAACTTTTTGCCAATGTTTCTGCTGAAGAACCGGTGGGATACTTGGATTACTGTTGAGTCGAAGCTGTCCACATCAATTGCCAGTCAGATCCAACCTGCTGGTCTGTCCCGCGGAAGGAAATCCAATTTACAGAAAAGTTTCTATGTCCAAACATAGAGGACTTTACTGAGAGCGATGCAGAGCCTAAGCCGATCAACACTGAGACCTTCCTGGGCACTGACACCGGACCTCGCCTGGAGCTTTCCTACTTTTCTCAATGACCACACCTTTTTCAGTGACTGAGATTACATCAAGAATTCCATTCATCACGTTTTGTATACTTCAGAGTGAAGCCCTGAGTGTGAAAAGTATGCCTAGACATGGTTCATGTGTGCACTTTACCACTGGAACCAAGCTATACCCGACTGATGAGCTTAGACAAGGGCAATACCAGTCTTGGGCTGCTTGTCTTCCAGTTTGGGAAGGACTTGGCCTGGCAGTTCGGTCAGGACTGTTTCCATTGCAGCAGGGTCAAGACTGATTTGCATATGACAGGGTACAAGCTGAGGTGGCATGGTGTGCAATATAATGATAGACTGGAATGCGGCCCAAGTAAGTACCAATGGCACAGATTAACTCAAGCATTCCATCCATCACTTTTTGTACACTTCAATCTGACCTCCTGAGTAGGAATGGTATGCCCAGACGTGAAACCCATGCACACTGTGCCACGTGTACCAAGCTACAACCAACTGATGAGCCCTAATAAGGGCTAAACCAGTCTTGGATTGTTTGTGTTTGGGTTCGGGGAGGACCTGGCCTCACAGTTCTGACTAGACTTATACCATTGGAGCAGGGTCAAGACTGATTTGCATATGGCTGGGTCCAAAGTGAGGTGCCATGGTGTTCAAAAGAATAATTGACTGCAATGCGGCTTCAAGTAAATACCAGTAGCAGAGTTTAATTTAAGCATTCCAGCCATCACTCTTTCTATACTTCAGTGGGTCCCCTCTTCAGCAACCCAACGTTGTCTAACTCCAACTCGGATCCAGCTTGCAGCTTGCCTCGCTGATGACTCATCAACAACCACCTTTTCTCTAGAATTATTCTTTTATGTCTTAAGGTATCTCTTTAACCTGCACAAACTGGGCCCTTGCATCTGACCTGTGCTCCATTGCAGTCAGCCTTAAAACTAACCTTTGTTCCGGACTGGCACGAACAGTAGCCAGCTGTTGGGGCTTTAAACGTTTTGGTGGTATTTTTATTTAAAACATTAAAAATTCATATCTCTGGTTATCTCGGTTGGATTTTTGTTGTTTTATTGTCATTGTCGTCATTTAAATATTCTCTATTTGTATAAATTGAGGTGGGATTGTTACTGTGTTGTGTTTTTAACTTTTTATCTGTTTTGGTACTTCTAAATGCTTTGCACATTTTCTTAAATTAATCCTGTCTGCTCTGTGCTATAGCTACCAGGGATTGAGCTCAGGTTTACATTTCTGAAACCTTTGCTGGACCTAACAAGAGTAGTAACATTATTACATGTCATGAGTTACCTCTCCAATTAATAATTCACTTCATCACAATATGTGTGTCTTTATGACAAGATCTATGGCAGAGAGCTAAAGCCAAATTTAAAGATGCATGTAAACAAAGATTTTTAGAGGCACCTGAGCCCTTCATATAACTTTAAATTGTATAGGGAAGGCTGTACTAAAGAAATAAATCTTAAACAGCAATTGTAAAGTTTTTTAATACACGAGAAAAGCAAGGTATATGTAAATAACACTAAAATGTTGAATTCAAGTTAACAAGCTTTGGCAATCCATAAGACGAAAGTGAGGGGATCTTAAATGGCACCTTAAGTGGGGTAAATTTAACACATCTGTTAGAGATTATAGCTATGGTTTAGAACCATGATTTTTTTTTTTTCTTCTTATTGAATTTTGTACTGTTATTATATTGGTGAATGTAATATTATCCAAATAAACCAAGCCTAGGCAAATTTTAATTGCGGTGGCAAACTTTGTGAAATTCCTCAATTTTGCATAATGCAAAATTGTAAACTACTTAAAATTTGGCATCACACAATTTTGCATAACTGTTTCTAAGCGAGTGCATGATTCATGTAAAAAGTCTTCTGAGATAAGATTGGAGATGATATGTGCAGATAATGTTTCACCGAGAGACATTTTTTACACTAACCAGTCTTTTGCCAGTATCTTGCAAGAACTTTTCAAATGCATTGCACACTCATCTAAGAAAATCGAATAAGGTACTGGTAAACCACAAATCGCTCTAAAAGTGTGATTTTGCTTATTTTTGTGGTATTTTCATGGAATTTCATGAAAAGCAAGACATTTTTCATATGCCTAAAATATAACTCAAGATTCATTCTTGCAAGTACGCGAAAGAACATAAGTCCCTCACTAACCAAGGTAAAATGTCAGGAAGGTGACTCACGCCTTTCAGTGCACGCCCATATCATCAGATTAATATTACAATTATCCATATCTAAAAGAGTTCTTCAAACGCTCATGCAATGACCAGCAAGTAATTATATCCAAAGTATACAAGTGATTCCTGTTCACAGGTTATCTCATGGTGCATTACAGCAAGACAAGCGTTAGTCATGTATGCTACAAAGATTACTGTAAGAAGTGCATTTGGAGTAGGTCACTTATGTCATTGTTAGTTAAAATTAGTGTTAACAGCATGCAAGATAATCAAGAAAAAAATGACTAGCAAAACACACCTTACAGGAAATTCTGGCCGCTACAGTGACATCATTTCTCAATTTACATGTAGGCTTCCTGTATTTCTGAGCAAAATCCGTGTTAGAAAGGGGTATAAATACAAAAAAGCCTATTTGGAACCAAGTTACGATATGTTAGACTTCAACCTCATCAATCCTGCACATCGCAACCATTTGTGGTGGTATATTAGTGGTGTCACCACAAAAACGTGTGAAAGGAAGCTCATCCTTGGTGCAAGCATTAGTATAAATGCAGGCGTAAATTGCTATCCGTTTCATATACAAAAAAAATCCAAAAATAAATCAATTCACTGTGCAGTGTCACTATACACTACCTGTAAATTCCAGACAGTGTCAGAGTTATCCAAATCTGCCCCGCGTGCTATGTAAAGCTTAAGGCAGTATCTCACACGTAAACAATAATGCGCCGTAAACTCACACTTATTTTATTCGTCACAAGATAGATCTTGAGCTGCAGATCGCCTAACGATGGTCATTAAGGAGGCAGTTACAGATTTAGCCAAGCTACATCTAGTATCTGAAATCACAAAGCCAATAAGAACTTTTTAAAAACACAATTCGTGGTTTCCCAAATTCATTAGCGGTAACGAGGTGAATAATAAATCTTACTCACATCAAGTAGTTGCAAACCATTACCGCTTCTCATGAAAAATATGTCCCTGAAACCATTACAATAACGGTGGCAAGTCACAACTGTAATATAAATAAACAGAGTGGTAACCTCCAAGCATCATCTAATGAGACTAAAAAGCCCAAGTACAGCATCGAGAATGAAATCAAAACATACTCAAGTTCCCATGTTGGGGCTAACAAGTCCCAGCGAATTTGAACTGTGTCACAAAATCTTGGTGCTAGAATCAAAGTCAAATAAACTTTATTTCGGTTCAGAGCACCATAAAAGTGCACAATACAAAACCATTCTCAGTACATATAAACTTTTCCAGACATGTTCATATACCATACAAATATAAATATCATAATCAATTTCTAATATAGTGCACCTTGTTAATAGAATAGGGCCCTAAAGCTGTAAATCAAGACCAGGGAAACAAAACCCTCAGACAGAGGCCCCTAAAAGGCACTCGTAATGGGCTATGTCGCCCAGGTTTCTATTGTTTTTCCAGCCTAGGGCGGTACTGGCTGATCACTAAAATGAATAAAATAAATAGTGCACATGGACCAATGAGAAAACGTTAAAACCATGGATGGACATCGTTCAACTGGACTAGTCCGAGTCTTCCCGACTGTTCCTGGATTCAGTGTGGGACACAGAAGTTTAGAAAAGGAAAAATCTATACCCAAAAAGGGATTATTGAATAACCAGAACTAGTTAAGTACCTTGCACAGGAGGTATTAACAGATAAAGATTAAGGCATCAGGGTCCCTTAGAGTAGGCCCATTACCGATGTATTCTGGCATGCTCCCCCCTTAACAGAAAAACAACATGTCTTAATGGTTTCATTGCCTGGCAATCTGATACAGATTTTACCCATAACGCTTTCTGATCATGCGGCACCCCGATTAAATTTGTGACCGCAATACAAATATCAGTGGAGGCCAGTGAGAACAGATAACTGAAACCTTCACAATAAGTAGACAGACGTTGCTTTCTTAGTAATGGGAGCAGAAATCTAGCTTTCACAGACTTATAAAGTGCACAAAATTGTACAAAGTGCACAGTGCTTTGCTTGGATGAATTATCACAGGGGCATGGCGTGGGCTTCTCCGACCATCCTCCTTGATGAGGGAAAGCTACCAAAAAGTGCATGGTGCCTAACCAGAACCTTGTGAGATAAAATCTGGTTTACCGATGTGTGCTAAAAGCTAAATGAAACTGATTGGTAGCTGAAACAGGGGTCGGAACTCGAGGATAACCCTGCTACTGACGAGAACACATATTGCTCCTAGTGGAGAACGCCAGTTTGATAGTATTTTTGGCATTTGGGAGCATATTTTGGGGATTTTCAAAGATGTGGCCTAGGCCAAACTCATTAAACCTGTCTTTCAAATAGTGAAGCCAGGGATCTGATCAACACTATGAACGGCAAGGAAATCTCTAATAATATCCCTCAAAAACAATAAATCCTCGAACATCCAGATCTCAGCCCATAAACACAACCGGGCGACGCCAATACGATCCTCTATAAACTCTATGCCCAATTCTGTGTGGCGGAGTGTTGTAGAGGCACTTTTTCGTACCATCAGGAGTCTTCTAATAAAGTTGTTCTCGGCTACTTGAAGCTTATGACTCCTGTTGTACCCCTATGCCCCTGCCCCATACTTGGCAATGGGGAGGCATTTAACTCTATAGAGAGTTAGTAGCTCTTTTACTTTTTTCTGCCACAAATTAGATGCAAACCGAAAGAGCGCATCCAAGGCCCTGCTTGTCTGCTGCACTCTCAAGGTCAGCTGTGGGTCCCATTTCAACTGAGTATTAAATAAGTTACCCAAATATGAAAAGTTTTAAACTTTTTCTATCACCTTTCCCTGAATCACAAAGGTTTTTGTAGTATGAGTCTTATGAATCGCAATGTACCCCAATATAGGCTTGGGTAGTCTCCTAATCTTCTGCCAACATTTACCCTGCAATAATACCACATAACGGTTTTTAGTGCTGACCTTTTATCTAGTTAGGTGCTGCATAAATGTCGTGTGGTTTTCCCAAAAACTAGCGTCATCTACTATGCATGAGGATTCTCAGAATCACAGCAGGACTACCATCTCTGCATAATAACTGTGTATAAGGTTCATCACCATCGTCATCCTCGGCCGAAATGACTCAGCAAGGTAGAACCCCTGAGGGTACCTTTTTGGGTATATAAGCACCATATCTTTGCTAGGGCAGGCAGAGGAGAAAGACTTCCCTGATGACACGAGATACTGAAGTTCCTGCACACAGACACTCCAGAACGCAGTGGTTTGACATCCCTTGTGGGGTGTCCATCTCGAGACCAAGACAGGGTCCTTCGCTCTCTCACATCAGGTAATGGAGTTGGCTCTATCCTAGGGTGATTCTTGGCTATACACCAACTTACATGCTTGGTACACTTAGGTACATCTAGTTAGGGTTAGCATCGTAGGAGTATGCATTATTACTGTCATGTTTTTTATATGCCTGCATATATCCATTGTTTTAGCATTATGGTAGAATTCTACCATCGATTTACTCTGTTGGTGCTTATACCAGTATACATCTGTTTCTGTCATATGGTTGTTGCAGAACACGTATTTTACACTAGAATGACGCTGTTTGAATTAATGCTTATTGAAAATGTCCCTATGGTTTATTCTGTATATTTCTCTGAGACAAAGTGAGCACGAGTGACTGAGCGAAAAGTACTGTACTGTTTCCACGATCCCTGAGGGGTCAGGGTTGTCATGTTCGATAGTTGCCAGAAACTATTCACTCCTTGGTAAGAGGAGCTCATAGTGGCACTGTGAGCTAGCTGGTATACAGGCGAACATATCCTATGGGGGTGTCTGGAATCAGTCTGGGCACTGATCCCACAGTTTATGTTGTCTAAATGTGCAGATCTTATATAGATTTATAGGAGCTACATGACATTAGGACCACATTATTAAAGTTAACTTTTAAATTAAGAGATATCATAAACTCAGTAAAGGCTTCAAGGGATTTCTGCAGACTCATAGCTGTCCTTGCCAACAGGACTGGATCATCTGCATAAGAGAGCAGTGGGACAAACTTTTTACCAATTCTCGGGAAATTGAGCTCCCTTTTCAATAAAGAAGCCTCAAACCGGTTTGTGCAGATAAGAATAAGAAAGGAGCTAAATACAGCCTTGACAGACCCCCTCAGTTGAAATGATTGATTGTGATTTTTCCCCCTTGCTACCATATCTTATAGTGACCGTTGTATTTGTATGAAGCTTACGTAGAAAGACTACCAATGTTTCTTAGACACCCATATCTCCCAACATTTCCCAAAGTTTGTCCAAGGTTGACAGTATCAAAAGCACTGGATAAGTCCATGAAGGCCAGGTGTATAGAGCTCTTCATGGACTTTGTGTACTTACAGACAATCAGGGACAGATTGAGGCACTGTTCGGTTGTACCCTTGCCCCTTCTAAAACCATATTGTGTATTCAAAAGGACCCCTTTTATAAATTCCCACTCTTCTAAACGTGCAAGAAGGACCCTACCTAAAATCTTTAATGTCGCATCAATCAGTGACATAGGCCTGTAACATACAGGGTTGTTTCTGTCTCCCTTTTTAAAAACGGGGACAACTATCACCTCTTTCCAAGTCCCAGGCAGCAGGTCAATAATGGCTGCTTTAAAGATGTTGGTTAATAGTGGTGTCCACAGAATAGGGTTTCCCTTAAAAAGGTCAGGGGCACCCCATCTGGTGCTAGAATCATCCCTATAGGTGAATAGGTATTTTCTATTGTAGCTATAGAGTTTATAGTATGAAGCAACACAGTTGCCAGACATAATTAAATACAAAAGCACAGGTCAAAAAAATATTAGTGATCAGTCTGCCACATCCATGCGAACATTATGGGCCTCATTTATGGGGTTTTGGCATAGGGCACCACAGCAAGTCACCTTGCTGCACTGCCCTACGTCACAGCGAAAGGGCAGGAATATACTGTATTTATCCAATATGGTGCATTCCTGTCCTTTCCTCCTGCACTGGTGCCGTTTCTGCAGCCTAGCGCCAGCACAGGCTTCCCTGCACTATGGTGCAAGGGAGCCTGTGTTGTTGGCAGGATCCTTGGAGGCTTTTTCCTCTTTCTATGTGTGCTGCAGAATGCAGCACGCATTGAAAGAGGCAAAACAAGGAGGAATAAAGTTATTACTCCTTGTTGCCTCTCCCCTGGGGAGGCTTAAGGTTTTAGCACCTCCCCAGGTTTGCATGACTTTGTAAACCTATGGAAGTGTCAAAATCCATGGGCGTTGCATAGGAACACCACCGCCCATGGAATGCCTCTCTCCCGCAATGTAGCGATTTGCGCTGCCTTGCCTTACTCCATATCTATAAGGCCATTCAAAGCCACGCAAAGTGGCTTTGTGTGTCCTCATAATAATATCTGTGTAAAATGCAAAGGTAGGTGTAGTGGGAGCCTACTCTTATCGTGAGTACTCCCAAGTGTAGCACCATGGTCCAAAAACCTCTTACTTCACACAAAATAAATTATTAACATTGAATTGTAACTCAGGACTTCCTTGCACTATAATATGAGGTGTATTTATGCAAATCTATTGGTATTACATTGTCCATTATAACAAATTCACAAGTAAAATGCACATTGTTAGTCACGCTGTTCATTAATCCAAATTCAGATGGTAAAAGAAATGCCACAATTCCTCAATAATTTAAATAAACATCATGATACATCACTTCAAAATTACTAATGCAACAAGTCATATATCATGTTCATTGACCCAAAAGGACCAGTAGTTTCTGATATATATAAGAGCCTTTTCTCCAGATCCTAATTTAAGAATCCACAGAGCTTCAGTTCTGCGTAGGGTAAGTTCCCTGTTCCCATGTTTAGAGTCCATGGAAATATGCTGTATGCCATGAAACTTAAATTGTCTGTCCTGGATCCCAGCTGGACCGGAGGAGCAGTGCAATGCTACAGGGTAGCTCTAAAATATAACTTAATAATGATGATGATATTACATTTAATGTATATGTTTTCTAATAAAGGAAAATATCATCAAATTTGATTTTAATGATTCTCAGCTACAGTTCCTTATGATTATTAAAAAATATTTATACCAATATATTCTGTGCTATATTTGTGCATCATCCTCTAATGAACATTACATGATGCTTCGGCAGTCATGGTTTTAAAGCTTCACTTTAAAACATAAATAAGACATTTTAAACAATATTCAGCTGAGTAACTGTGGAAAGTTTATATTTTGTTTATTGAACTATGTACAAAATAGTACAACGTGTAACTCTAAGTGAACTTGAAAGTGCAGCATGGCACTGCTAATGACAATACATCACTATAACATTTCTGTTAACATAAGATAACATACAATCACAACACATAACGCAACTAGGGCTGGGCGGTAAACTCCGCTCTGCCAGCGGAGTTCGCAGAGTCTGCGCTCTGCTTGGAGCACAGAGTTCATCAAAAAATATACCAACTACTGTGTAGTGGAGTTTACAGGTGCCAAACCTGTTTTTTCCTGTTTTCTGACCAGTACATTCTGGCATCCATAGGTTTGGGTTGGCTCTACACCCAAAATGGCCACCGTGGTTGATGGTATTGTGTTCAGCAGTATTTATGAAGAGCTTCTCCAGCCAATCCAATGACAGTTACTTCAACCATTCGATGGTCACCACCCTTACTTGCTTGACGATGGCCCTGTGTGAAGTGCCTGGCGGCGGTCCGGTGCTTGCCGTGTGCAGGGCTGCTTTGTGTTGACAAGAGCACAGGTCCGAGACTCGGGTGCTTGCCCAGCCTGCTGGCCTCTGTTGTGGTCACTCAGCACCGAGCCGGGGCCCAGGTGCTTATCCCTCTGCTGTGGCCAGCCAACACCGTGCTCACAATGAGATAAGCTGTGGTCGTGCTGTGGCTGGGACTTGAGTGCTTGTCACATGCGTGGCTGCTTCATGTTGGTGCCAACACCGGTCTGGGGCTCAGGTGCTTGCCCCCCTGCTGCCCTCTATGGTTGTCACTAAGCACCGGGCTGGGTGATACGGGTACTTTGAAAACAATGTGATTGCTGCTAGGATGTATTACTGGAAACAGCGGGCTTCTGGGATCCTGCTGTCTGTAGCTTGTCACCTTGAACCTGTCTAAAGTTTTTCTGAAGGTTGTTTATTCCTTACCTAACGTGAGAGGATGGGTACTTGCATGTGTGTATGTGGTGATCATGTAAAGTGCTCCAATACCTTTTGGTCGAGTTTGCGCTGCAAAAATAGCTTTGTGGAGTTTTGCATAGTACCGAGTACTCCACATGTGTTTTTTTTAACATCGCATTGGTCAGGCTCATGAACGGAATGATGATCTGGCCAAACCAAACCCCGGGCTCAGTTCTTTCTTAAAATTTGCCTACTTGTCCACCATTATAAGTTTTGCTTGTCAGACCGCCTGCCTCATGCAGTGTGGCGTTCCTCCCCAGATGAAGGCCTATGGCAGAAATCACTAGCGAGCTTCTCTGTTGACAAGAGATGTTCTGGTAGGAGCTTCTAGTGAGCATTGCACAAATAATTGACTGTGAGGAAGCCACAGATGTTGCACCCATGTTGGGCCAGGTGCTTACCCCCCTGCTATGGTCAGCCAGCACCATGCCCACACTGAGGTAAGCTGCAGCCGTGCTGTGGCTGGGACGTGGGTTCTTGCACCCCTGCCCTCTGTGGTGGCGACTGGCAAGCACTGGACTCGTGCTTGGGTGAGCTACAGCCCAGCTGTCCCCAGGCTTGCGTGCTCCTCTCCTTACTGCACCGGGCACTTAGAGCACCCTGCCCACTGCAGTGAGCTCGCCAATGGGTGAAACTCTTGTTGCTGACTATGAGAGGGCTCCGTGGTGGTGAGTCAGACTGCCTGCTGGAGGGATAGTGAGCAGGGGCTACAGTGGGATAGCTTGCAGGGGAGAAAGAATGCGGGTGCTATCTGCTCTGTGTCACCGGAGCCTGGCAGGCTTCTCAGGCAGAGATCTGCCATTTGTGGGCTTCTCTTTCAGCAAGGCGCTCAGCGCCCTCTGCAGATCTCAGTGAGTAGTACCCTCTGATGGGTAACTTTTAATGCGGGGAGGGCTGCCGCTGGCCTAGTTTCTGCTTTTTGGGGAGCTGCGTGGGTTTTCTCTTTAGTGATGTTTTTGGAGTTACAACTTACATGTGCAAACACTATTGTTGGTCTAGAAGGCTTTAGCCCTTTTGTGATGGGTATTGTAACACCCAATAGCATTAGGCAACTACTCCGCCAGCTCGTGGAACTCTGTGGAATTTTTCAGTAGCTGCGCGAAATTCCACAGTTTGAAACTGTGCGAGCTCCGCCCAGGCCTAAAAATTCTGCAACGACACAGAACAGAGAACCTTAAAGTATTCAAAAAAGTTCATAAAAAGTGCAAAATCTGAATTTGCCACAGATCCGTAAAAAAACCTCATTCGATGATTCCTAGCATTAAAATGCTGCAATATTTAACTATTGAGAAAGTGATATCGATTGCATCAGATGAAAATAAAAACTATGACTAACTGCTCAAACTCCTTACACAAAAAATAGACGAAAAATAAATCATGATTTAATAATACCTCCCTAAAATAATCAAACAGCTAATTAGCAGGGAAGCAGAGCTGCAGCCACATGTGCTTTCTGAAGATAAAGTGTTGGTAACACCTTTGGAGAACAGGAAAGGGATCATCACTGGGAGAAAATTGCAGGTGCTGTTGGTAGAAACTCCAGGGTAACGTGCAATTTGCATGGTTTACATTTTTTAAATGCGACTGGAGCCGGCGAAATTCTAAACGTGTACCAACTTTGTTAAACCATAAACACTGATTTTTCCAAGAAGTTGTCTTTAATGGATAATGTTGTCATTGCCACTAAAGTGCATTCATCAAGGTATCTCAGACAAGCCTGTATGCAATCTGCACCCGATGCATATGAGGTGCAAGAAATGGTATTTGCATATATACATTTTTAAAAATAATAGGCATCATTTTTAAAATTGAGCTTGTCAGCAGATTAAATAATATTTAGGAATAAAGAATTGCACAAAAGAGTTCGTTATTGAAGCTGACACAGCTAAAAAGGTGAAGAACATTTAAAAATATATATATATATTTAAAAAGCCTTCAAACAAAACCAGTGGTGATGTATAGAATGGACATCATTTCACCTTTGCCGAGCAACGCACATAAGGCTGCAGCTAAAAAGGACATCAGAGATTCCAGAAAAGATTACCCAAATTAAACTGATAGAGCATAGTGTCCTCTGCCTGAACACAGGAGCGTCGGAAAATAAAAGAGATCAAGTAAATAGGGGTAAGAAAGAAAAGAGGGAGCTGAATCCTCTAGGAACATGGGAAAAAGAAAACAACATTGATTTTTGATAGAGGAGCAATAAGAGAAATCTCAACGTGCAGCTGATGCCAAGATTAGCTGCAAACTGGGCCCACAATTAGCGGATTTTCACCTCTTTCTCCTCTATTGATCTGAGCTGTTGCTGATCCGGCAGCATCTTCTAAAATTAATATCAGCTGTGACACCAAAATAAGTTTACAACATGTTTGGTAAACCTTAAAGCAGCCCCTTCCTTACTTGGTACAACTAAATTGCAATCCCTTAATTGGCAGTTTGTAAAACACGCTGTTCACTTGATTTCAGTGTTCTTGAAACAGTATAGGAGGAGTATGCATTGAGTCACAGTGGTGAAAGGGAGTACATATGGGTTTTCCTGCTGTGGGCCAGGTTTTTGTATTTCCTTTAATTTTGCTTGGAACACTGTCCCAAATATCTCTGGCCTTAATGGTCTCTTTCTTTTTCATTAGACACCCGCTAGGGCATCATTTTAAAGTCTAATTAGTCTTTTAATGTTATTTGTGGTATGATTTTAGAGCTACGAAATATAGAAAAGACTAATAACTAATAATCCAACGTGGTGGATCTGGTTATTGATGCCCCTCTGTTACATTCTCATTTATGTATTGTATTTAGCATGTTTAATTTTTATTATACTTGATAAATTGTTCTCACTGTATGTTTCATGGCATGAGCTCTGTATACATTTGTATGAGATTCTATGTTCCATTTGGATTGTCATCATTTTGTATTCCACACTGTTGGCTTGAGTTTCTTCTGGAGATCAGCCTGGGAACATGTACTAGCCGTGCTGTCAATAAACCGTTTTAATAAATTTGGATTAATTTACTTTTTAACACCCTCTTCCTCTACTGTGGTCCAATCATTTTTCAGTACCTCTTAAGTTTAGCATCCCACATGACTGTTTAACAACACGTCCCAAATCATCCTCTAAATCCAGGAACTGGTCGAAATTGAATGTACCAGATCTGAAACCAAGATTTCAGTACTACCTTGAGCTGAGATTCTAGAGTCAATTCTGGCCCTGATTTGCTAAAGGTTTGTGCTGGCACTCATAGGAAGCCCCACATGCATCCCTTAAATTCATATGTTCTACAAAGAATACTAACAGTTGAGGAGAAAGTGGGCAGCCTTGCTGAGACCCCCTATTTATATCCAAGCTATAGGACACTCTGCCCATGCTCATGATGTTGGCCACTAGTTCTTCTTAAAGAATTTTAATTCCTTTTAAGATCCGACGGCTGGAGCCCGTTTTCTCCAATGTAAGCTGAGATAAGGCCTGATTACCTTGTCTAAAACCTTTTGCGTATCTAACAGGATCGTGCTGAAAACAAGCCCTAATTCTTCGGCAAAATCAAACACCACAGTTGCCATGTTAGCGTGAGCAATGGTGTCACTGGGTGGGATAAATCAATGCTGCATTGGATCCACCATATCAATTTCAAAATTCTTGCTGACAGAATGGCCCATATGATCCCAAATTTTGGAAACACACCTAATCAAGGATGTAAAGCAATAGGGACCAAAATACCTCAGGTCTTTACTGTTCTTTGGAAAGATGGCTATACATGGCTTTGTACTGAAAGGGGCCACAGCCAATTAATTATTCATGGGTAAAAGAAAGGAAGAGGAACATTAGGAAATGCTTTAGAGGGTACAGAATCAGGACACACTTCACCAATGTAATAGAAGTCTTAAATGAAGATCTTCTTGCCAGGATGTGGCGTTGCTCTGAATTAGAAAAACATGTTGTTAATCTAAAGTCAAAAGTGAATCTGCAGTGCTTCTGTCTCCTGTTGCATTAGGAGTTCTCTTTGAATGGTAAAGCTTAAGATTGCCCCCAATTACCTCTTTAAGGGCATCCTAAACTATACCAATTCAAGCTGTGCCCTCACATTCCTCTAAAATCATGTAAAAAGTTTACAAATATCATCATAATCTTTATGATCCATCAGCAAGGTTCATTTGTGGGGGGAATCTCCTGAACTACAAATTCTCCAGATATATCAAGTACCAGAGGATTGTGATTAGAAACAATCCACAGATAAGTGCATAGAAAGTTATGGTGAATGAACTTGAGCAATAATTATCACATCATTCCTGATTGTGGATGGCAGAATAGTAAGTAAAGACAGGTGTAAGGTTCAGCAGAAGTGCTAACCATTCACTACACCATTTGCTTTTATAATATGGCAGACAACAGGCTGCAAGCTGTACATTCTTGCCTCCACAACCTATCTTGATGTATTAATAATCTGTTCCATTGGCACATTTATATCTTTGTACAGGATACCTGAACCTTATATTAAGTTGAGTGCATAAACAAAGTGGGATCTTTTACATTAGGTCCATAAACTGAACATAAATTTAGGAATCTACTTGCTTCACAAATGCTAACTGTATCCCAATGTATCTTGCTATCTATTTTCACATCAAAGCATTGCTAGACTTTGCCTTTGGCCAATATGGCAACCGCTCCAAAAGGAACTTTCTCGGTTGTAGTCACCAAAATATTGATTCCTAGGACTGAAGACTAGATTTTTCCCTTTAGGTTAAATGAACTTCATAGAGACACATGATATCTGCCCAAATAAATTCCAACTCCACATGCACAATTGAAATTTGCACCCCAGTTCTAGCCCATTGATGATCTAATAGCATCCAGACACCAATCTTTTTTATTTCACCTACCTGCATTAATTCAGGGTAATATAGTAATCATTTAAAAAACACATTTGTTATTCAAACAAGACATCTTTCTTTTTTCTTTCAGGTTTGCCCTTCCCCACCCAGATCCTAACCTTAATGCTGTTACTCACCTTCTTCCTGTATCCACTGCCCTATTACTATCTCATCATCAGTAAAAACAAATCATTTCAAGTCACCCTTACAAACTGGCATTGGTTACTATCGAGTATAGACCATTGCCCCAGCCTCCCTCCCTAACAAAATATGTTTTCCCTTTAATAAATCGACTTCTAAGGCTGCCCCTTTTTTCCAAGAGCCCAATACCTCTTTTGCCTGTATTTCAAATGTACATATGACAGTACAATTATTCCAAGGGATCTTTAACTCAGTAGGCTCTTGGAAAAAATACTGAGCTCCATAGGCCTGAATCATTTAGCATAACCTCCAACGACATTTGACTGTCACATACCAAAAGTCAGAACATACATAAAATGGTAGTTCCTCAACCTTAGCAGGATAATTAGGGTGAGCTGTTTGATATATATGCTGACGTAAAATGAAATTACCTGGGTGTATCAGAATAGCTTAATGTTACAGGTGCCCCTGTGTGTCTTTGAATTTCAATTTTTTAAAGGAAGGTGATGTGTCTCCTGCATCTTGTAATTCATATAAATGTCAGCTAAATTGGGAAAAGCTTTCCAGAATAACTGGGCTATATATCCTCTAGGATCATCATCTTCAGCCCCTTCTGGAATACACAGGTCTCTTATGTTAGTACTCTGAAGGTGGTTCATCATATCCTCCAATTTCAATGCAACATCATTTGACTTCTGTATGTGTTCTGTGAGCTACTGCCTAATTGACTTGGATTTATACTCAAAGCCGTTTGTTTGCTGTTCCATTTCCATGAGTCTTTCAACCAATGAGCCTACTTGCTTGGAAACTTTACAAATGGCCATCTGGGACAGCAAGTTTGTTAACTTCATAGCAGTATAGTGTTAGACCTGACAGCCTTAGGGTGGTCTTTCCCCAACTTTTTGCCTGCCTCTCTCCATTTTTCTGACATTGTTTTTGTTGGCTTAAGGACTCTGTGCACTTTGCCACTGGTAACCAGTCCTAAAGTGTTTGTGCTCTCTCCCCTAAACATGGTAGCATTTGTTCGTCCTCAATTGGCCCATTTAATTTACTTATAAGTACATGATAAAGTACACTACATGTGCCCGGGGTCTGTAAATTAACTGTTACTAGTGGGCCTGCAGCACTGATTGTGCCATCCACTTAAGTAGCCCCTTAACCATGTCTCAAGCCTGTCACTGCAGAGCCTGTGTGTATAGTTTTACACTGCAATGTAGACCTGGCAAGTAAACCCTCTTGCCAGGCCCAATATTTCCCTGTTTATACATATAAGTCACCCCTAAGGTAGGCCCTCTATAACCCACAGGGATGGGTGCAATGTATTTAAAAGGCAGGACATGTACTTTTAAGTTTTACATGTCTTGGTAGTGAAAACATTACAATTTTGTTTTTCACTACTGCAAGGCCGATCTCTCCCATAGGATAACATTGGGATTACCTTATTACATCTTTAAAGTGTAATTCCCAACCGTGAAGAGATGGACCTTTCAAGCTTGGTGTCACTAGACTCCCAATTTAAAATCACAACTTATGGTGAACTTGTATTTTAAATTGCAGTTTGGTAAATGCCACTTTTAGAAAGCTTGTCAACTAGAAAGGGTTAGGCCCTTAATCAGTAAGGCTAGGCCTGCTTAACATTCACACAACATCATACGTGACAGTACTGATACCAATTTAACATCTCACATCATGATCACACTACTCACTTGATGTGACCATACGTTTTTATTTTTTCATTTTTTATTTTATTTCATGTTAGTTTATCGAAATTGCCAACATATATTACTCATCTATTACAACATCAATTTAACTCAAAACATAACACAACATAGAGACACGACATTATTATTACATTAAATGACATTCTTTAGACAAAAAACAAACAGAAAAAAAATCTAAACAAATATTTTTTAGACTTTACATTAATATGAAACACATAGTACCGAGATCTTATTAGCTCTGGTTCTGTAATTATCTAGAAACCGTCTCTCGGTAAAACAAAACAAAACACAGCCCTTTGAGCTGGCGTTACAACACCCTTGTCTATAAATTTCTGTCACAAAGGCAAAATCAAACAGTGTACCAATAGGGCTCAATATGTTTCTTTTCAGTTACAACATATATTTATTCACATTACGAGCCTCCATGGTGAATGCTTACAAAACACACTTGTTTGGAAAAACAACAGTCGACACGTTCAAACCCTATTTCGTGTCTTACAGGGTTCTCCTCAGGACTCAGAACACGCAATGAGCTGAAAAAATAATAAAAATGCTTCTATTAACAAACATACACATACTAATTCACAACATGCCTCCCAAACACCATCCATACTGTATTTACCTATTACATCCAAGATTAGTCTCTACTGCTTACTTTTCTTAATAGCCTTCAAAAAATGGCACCCGCTTCACCATTTTACTAGAACACTAAAAAAGACAACGACAGACAAACTAAGGTCGAATCCGTATTTCTGTTGTTGCAATCAGTTCCGCGACTCAAATTAAAAAAACACTCACTTGGAATGGGAAAGTCCTTCCCCACCAGGGGAACCAATCAGCACTGCTTGACACTGTGTATAAATCCACTGAAATGCAATGAAAGAATGGGAAAAGGACTTTAATTCACAGAACACTCTGCGGTTCTCTAGATCACCGGAGTTCGAAGCTTTCTCAAACCGAAACGCATTCGGCATACAGCCCGGTTAACCCAGAGATTTCAAGATCACAAACCTTAAACTTGAAATGACCACGAACGTGGCTATTACTGTCTGCGCTGGCAATTCACTGCGGTGTATCCGATGCCGATATTTAGCCCATTGTACTCTCTGTTTACTTCCGGGTCAGCGCATACCGCATCATTCCGGGTCGCAAATCAAATGGTGCGAGGAATGTATTAAAAATTAGTTTGTATGTGTTA
Organism: Calotriton arnoldi; assembly: GCA_963921515.1. NCBI lineage: Eukaryota > Metazoa > Chordata > Amphibia > Caudata > Salamandridae > Calotriton > Calotriton arnoldi. Next base: position 143,925 of record CAWUFW010007005.1, on the reverse strand, counting down.
AAAATTAGTAACAATCTTGCAGAACAATGAATTGAAAATCCTTTGGGGGTGCAGAAACCCATTTTGCCACTGTCTCCACATATGTTCTTAGATGTAAATGGAACCTGGAATCATGGGAAATGTAGTTCAAGTAAATTAACTGTTCTCTTAAAGCCAGAACTATGTCTTACACCTCTTTGAGGATTTTGCTGTTAAATGCTCTGTTGTCAGAGTTCAGCACAGGCTCAGTTCTTTGTATAACTACTAGGAGTGGCCTCCAAAGATCTTGTGAATCCATAGATTTTGCAGCTCTGTCACTTCATTTAAGCCATCAACAGCGGAGTTGAATTTCACTATTAGTAGTGCCTCTCTCTGGATCAGTCGTCCGTCCTGATCTCCTCCCTGGGTATCTAGTTCTATAACTGATATCACAGTCCAGCGTAAATCACTCTCTGCATGATTCCGATCAACTCAATGGCTCACCAATGGGGCAGAAAGTAATTTTTTCTGAATTCTGAATTTATGTTGCATGATACGTTGCTGTACTTCCTGATTTGTTTTCCCAATATACAGTTTAGGGCATGGACACAGTATTACATAAACCACATTTTTTGTCTTGTAGTTAGAAAAAGACGAATGTTTCCAATTGATGTTTTTATGTGAGAACAAAGATCCTTCAATGGTTTGGTTGCAGCAGGTACATATGCCACACCTATGGTGTCCCATGACCTGTGGTAAATTGAGCTGTTTGCGTAATATATTTTTAACAGATGTTTTTGGAAGTGATGCCCGAACCACTTGAGTTCCGATGCTTTTCTCATTTTTGAGCGCAAACAATGGTTTAGTGAAAGATCTGTCAATATTTTCTAGCAAATGCCAATTGCGATTGATCATCTTCTTCAATTGATTGGTCTTTGAGCAAAATGTGGTGACACATACAAGGTGGTCAGCCTTCTGTTTCTCTCTCTTATGTAGCAATTCCTTGTGTGGTGTCCACCACGCCCTCTTCATAGAATGTTTCAGTAGTTTTTTGGGAGAACCTCGTGCTTTTAATTTGTCCACCAGATTTGTTGCATGAAAAGTATAGTACATTTTATGTGAGCAATTTCTTCTTATCCTTAAAAATTGCCCGAATGGTAAGTTACCTCGAACACTACGAGGATGATGACTGGTATAGTGCAATGCTTTATTCCTCTCTGTCAGTTTTGTGTGAAGTGTAGTCATTAAACGTGCATCTGAAGCATAGACTTCAACATCCCAAAAACTTAATTTTCCAGGGGTTGTGATATACACTGAATTTAATATCTACCGACCTGTCATTTAACCAGCCATGAAATTGCTGAAGTGTGTCTACTTGACCTGTCCATATAAAGAATATATTGTCAATATATCTGACCCAGTGTGAGATATGATCTTGAAACAGATTATTATTGTAGATAAACTTTTCTTCAAATTTCGCCTTGTAGAGTATTGCCAGCTCCGGCGCAAATGGACAACCCATAGCAGTCCCCTTCCCTTCAAAATAAAAGTCCTCTCCAAATATAAAGTTGGTTTTTTTAAAGGGCAAAGCTGTCCAAACTCATAATGAATTGTGTCAGAACCCGTTCTGGTTTAGGTCTCGTTTCCAAAAACGTTTCAATGGCTCCTAATCCATCTTCTTGTGGTATTTGAGTGTATAATGAAACTACGTCCAAAGTGACCAATATCTGATTTTCTGCCGAGAACTGACTTGTTTCAATTCTAGTTATAAAGTCCATGGTGTCTCTTAAATAGGAGGGGACCTCTCCCATGAAAGGTTTTAGAATGAAAATCCACGTATTTTGATATCAGTTCTAAAACCGATTCGCATCCAGATACTATTGGACGGCCTGGTGGTTCTACTTCGTTTTTATGCACCTTTGGCAACATATATATCAGTGGGATCCTTGGATATTTCTTTGTCAAATAATCCAATTCTTTTAGACCTATAAACCCGTGATCTCACCCTTGCTTCAAAATTTACTATAATTCACCTTGGATTTCTTGAGTTGGATCATTTTGAATTTTCTGGTAGCATTCAGGATCACTTATTTGCCTCAAAACTTCTTTTTTGATACTTGGCAGTGCCCCAAACAACTATGGCACCACCTTTATCAGCTGGTTTAATAGTTGTTGAAGGATCATTTTTGAGGGTTATCAACGCCTCTCTTTGTGTTTTGGAGATGGTATGTTTAATGACATTTTTTTTCTTTTCCATGTCACTGATTGCCGATAACACTGTATACTCAAATATCACAATCTCTTTAGGGATTTTGTTCAACGGAGGGCAAAATGTTGATTTGTTCCTCAACCCTGAGGCTTCAGTAGTAGGTGGCAAAGCATTGTCCAAATAAAAAAACTTTTAAGCAAATTTTAAGACAACATTCTATCACTTCTGATTTCATTTTTACAAAATCTGTGGTTTTCGTTGGCACAAAAGAAAGTTCTTTTTCTAAAATGCTCACTTCTGCCTTAGACAGTGGACAGTCAGATAAATAAAAAATGGGGGACACTACTAAGTTTTGTAGTACTTGTCATCTCCCATGGTTGATTTGTGTATCTGTTTCTTCCTCTTGGTCGTTGCTGACCTCTGCCTAAAAAAGGAACAGATTGTTGCTGTTGGTTCCTTCCTTGCTGATTAGTATTTGATCTACCTGCACCAGTATCTGAATCATCAACTGAGGAAGATGATGTATCCAAAAAGGAAATGAATTTGTGTCGTGACCTGGCCTGATATTCCGGGAGAAATCTTTTACAATCTGGATGAGAGTAAAAGTCTGTTTGTAGATAAGGATAGGTGATCTCCAAGGAGAAATTATTTTTGTCCTTTTCAAATTTTGTACCTTTTTGGTTTATTGTGAAAACCTTGAACTCCACTATTTCCTTGTCTATCTTAGTCAACAAGGATTTTACATCTGTTATCAATTGGTTGTCCTTGATCTCTTTTTCAAGAGTGGAAATCTCTACTAACTGCTGTTGGGATCATCATTGGGCCGTTTCAATTGTCAGGACCATTAAGCCTCTGCTACATTTGTCTCTATGCAACTATAACCTTTTTTGTATAATGGATCCTCTGTGAAAATCAACAGAATATTCCGTATCTGTAGTCCAAAAGGTATAGTCCCGGCTTTCAAATGTTCTAATAGGAAGTGTCCATGCAAATCAGTCCTGATTTGCTTCTTTTTAGTCTAATTAGTTTGTCTTATTCGTTCTGCTGTTTTGCAGTAGCACTTAAGGATACTGATGAAAAGAGGTATGGTGCATTCAGCAACCTTTGGATGTGCTCTTCTGTGTACACAAAGGCATCTTGCTCAGTCATATTTTATAAGTGCACCACTAACTCCGTAGGGACACCCTGTCCTACACACAACAAAGTCCACCACAAAAAATGATTACCCGAAATTTTCAAGGGAACAAACCTCGCAAGTAGCAACCCGCTATAAATTTGTCAACTAGAAAGGGTTAGACGCTTAATCTGTAAGGCTAGGACTGCCTAACATTCACACAACATCATACGTGCCAGTACTGATACCAATGGCGCGTATGATGTTGTGTGACTTTTAGAAAGCTGGCATTTACTTGCTTTAGTCATTTGGTGCCTCCTGCCTGTCTCTTTTCAGTCTGGGGTGGGTGTGCTGGGCTTTGTGTATTCCCACTAGACAGCCACACACCAAGGATACTTAGGTGTGACTGCTGGACCTTCTTGGGAGGTTAGGAGGTAGGAGCTGGTCACGGCCTCACAATTACACCTGAAAAGGCTGGGCATTGTTCACACACAAATGGCTTAACTCTCCAATGTGGTGAGGCTGGAGCCAAAGCAGGAAGGGTGGACTTCTGTGCACTTAAACGCTTTCTTTGAAGTCTTCCCCACTTCAAAGGTACTGATCCATCGGCGTACTAACAACAGATAAGATACTCCACTACCATATACTCACCTGGGCCCATATAACTTTCTCTCTCTCTCTCTCTCTCTCTCTCTCTCTCTTAAGAGAGCAAGCAGACCACAGGAAAAACTTTTTATTCAGTTTTATAATTTCATACCTCAAGATCTAGTTATTACTCCTTTAACTAACCTTTACTCCAAAATGATAATTCTTTCCTCTGGTCAATGAACCAGTTAGGTAAAGCTAGTTGATAGTGATAATTAACATAATTCGTTAAACATTCCTCAATTATGAAGAAATAATCACAGACTCAGGACCTTTTTAAATCTTTATCTAAATTAAATGAGTGTGAACCATCTCAACGTTTCAGTACAAACACCCTCATTCACAAGAGTGTCAATTCAATCAAAGATCTTCATTAGATATAACAATTCAAATCCACACTACAACTATACCCAGAAATAAGAGGATAGAGAGAGAAGAGCATTCATCAAGACGATAAAATTATAAATGACCAAGTATGGTGTGAAGACCAACCCCCTGGCCAAAGGGCTGATAAGGGTCCCCAGGACAGATCAGGAGACAAAGACTTCAGGACAGGAAATCAGGACAGAGATACTTCACCTCACTAGATACCGACGGCTGTGTCGCACCCCTCTCTGACACTCTCTTCCTCCTCGTGGTTCTTCCACGATCTTCTTTCTAACCCAATTAAGTTAAGTACATAGTTCGACATTCGATTTTCTCCATCAGCATCTCTCAGCATCAGCACCACCCCAGCATAGCGCACTCTCCTTCCGGAATCTATGCGCTCCTCCAGCAACACCCTTCTCCAGCAACGCGCTCAACCAGCAACGCAACTTCCCCAGCAAAATATGCGCTCCCTAACTAACTAAACTACCTCAATTATACCCTTTCATTACCGAATATCACCCATTAATGTTTCAATTTCGCAAAAGACTAACTTCTGATTGGACAGGCAAGGGGGGGATGACCATCACACCATGCTTATACTTAATTTATTTCTTTAATCCATTGTTTACAACTCCGCCCCTCAAACTTTTATTCCGCCCTTCCTTTCCCATACATCTTTAAGACTTTATTGATACAAAATGTAACATTTTCTTGAATACAGTTCCTTTATATGAACTCTTCACCCTCATGTTCCCAGGACACATCTTCTCCGACCTTGGACGCGTGTCAAGTCCTTAGTCATCTTTGCAGACTTCCACATCAGGGCGCATGCGTTGCACTACGTCAGACTGCTCGTCTCAGTCAAGTTTACCAGGCCCAAATATGCACTAATAATAAAGTCAAAATGGAAAATGTTATTTTCAAGAATAAATAATTTTACTGTATACCACCAACCTCTACTCTAACCCGTACCCTTTATTATTTTTCTTAATGCATTTGCGTTAGTATAAAACTTATTTTCTAATTCCTGCAAGCAGGTGCCATACATGTGAGCTCTCAAGCAGCCATTTTAGAGTTCTTTGCGCAAGTGCCAGAATTTCCCTCCAAGCATTAAAACGTCATACTTACGTAGATGCAGTAGACGCATGTGCAGTAAAGATCCCGTGTTAAAATGCATCCTAGTCCTACGTTCATGTTAATGCAGTTAATAAACGCATTCGCAAGCTTCCTTTTGTCCCGCGTATAATGTAAATGTGCATTATTATTCACAAAACACGTTGTTAGTAATTCGTTAATGAGTTAAAACGAGAGGATTGTTTCCAAGCAAGTCTCACGTACGAGTCCTTGCTCCATCAATCCCCTCTCTGATGGTATATTAAGCCATCACAAATTACCCATCCATCCCAGATACCAACTTTAACACTTCTCAGTTTTTCTCTATTTCTGCTCTTGGTTTCTCATCAGTCAATTCATTTCCTTCTAAGGGGCATATTATCAAGAAACGGCGTTAAAATTATCGCCGCTTTAGCGGCAGAAAACTGCCCTTGAGAATTCCAATAGAAGCCCATGTTCTGGTGTCAACATGGGCTTCTATTGGAATTCTCAAGGGCATATTATCAAGCCCATTATCGTTGCTTTAGCGGCAGTTTTCTGCGACAATTTTAACGCCGTTCTTGATAATATGCCCCTAAATCTCTTATTTTCTTATATAATCTGCCTTTCATTTCCTCCATCTGTATTTCATCATATTTTCTCTTTCGTTTCTGTCCCTTTCCTTCTCTTTCAAAATGTACTTTTTCCTTTCTTCCTTTTCTACAACATTTATATGTAATTATCATTCACATCACTACGGTTATTACTATGACTAATGGTATCATTATTTGGCCTAGAAAACCTTTCCCAAAAGCGACAAACCATTTCCCTATTGATGTTAAACTCTTGGTTAGCCTTCCCCATACACTATCAACCTCCAGTTGGGTCAAATCTTTATGTATCCTCGTAATATTTTCAATATATCCTTTGATTTCTCCACTCTTGTCCGAAATATAAGTGCAGCAATGTTGAATTTTCAACATGCCACAAACTCCACCTTCTTTTGCTAACAATATATCAAGAGCAAGACGGTTATGTAAAACCATAGACCTAATTGCAACCATTTCTGTGTTAATCATTAAAAATCCTCCTGCAGTATCTGTAGAAAGACGATCAACTATGGTTGATAACTTACAAATTTTCTGTGAATTTAGAATGACTCCAACTGAGGGTATCAGTGCACTAAAAATATCTCCTACAATTTCAGAAAAACTAGCCCTTCTTATACGTGTTCGTCCATTAGAATTTCCATTGGTTCCACTGATTTTATCTACATGGTAAATTTTTGGAAAAACTATTCCAAAATAACAGCTTCCGTACCATCTTGCAGGTAACCTATAATAGGCATTGCTCCCACAAACATAATACACTCCTGGAAATACAGGATCAGTTCCCCCTTTTAGTCCCTATCCTCCTAATATTAGGAAGTTATGTTCACATTCACTGGAACCAATGTAATTATTGTTATAATCTGTCTTTAATCTATGGAGGCAGAATTTTCCCCTTTTCACAAAGTCCAGGGACATCGCAGCATGAGCCTTGCCACTTGCGTAGATTCCCTCCTTCCCAACCCATGGAGGTACATGAGTTTTCTGTGTAATAGCCTTCCTCAATAAATCCTGTCTCCTTTCTTCTACCAAACTCAAAAAATCCTTTTCTTCTTTTCTTAATGTACATGTTAGATTATCTTTACATGCCTGAACTAAATCTATTGAATTCATTGTTAAGAAAAATTCACCCATAATCTGTCCATTTTTACTACTAGCCACTGGATTCATATTTCTTCTAATAGGTAAATCATGAAATACTACATCTAAATTAGAATAAAAATACTGAAGTCTCCCTGTAGCGTAAAACAAACTTGATAAAACACTACATGACAGACTATAAGTTAAAGGTATATGGTGATACGTAATCCCTTCTGATACTGATGAAGGTAACTTCATACACACGTAGCAGTTGTTAATCTCCATGGTGCTAACATACTGAAATAACAATTTAATAAACACGTTAGAGGTCGTATTATAATCTGACTCATTATGATAGTTTACTTCGTCTTCTACCCCTATTTCTAATTTACTTTCTCCTATTCTACCTACCTTAACATTAGTATCTGTATTATTTTTGTCACTTGTTTTCATTATTAAAGGCACTCCTACTGTTAGGAATAACCATCCTAATACTGCTAATAAAATACTACAAAAACAAAATCTAAAACACTTTCCTTTTAATCCACATTTTGGTTTCCCCATTACTTCAGTTTCTGCCATTTTTCTCTAAAGAAAATGTCTTTTCCCTTATCTATTTCTTCGTTAGTTTTGACTTTCTTATTGTTCTTAAGGAGGCCTCAGTTTGCTTTCATCAATCTGTGCAATATGGACCTCTTCTGTTTCATCAGATAGATCTAGAGATTCAAATTCCTCGAGTATCACGTATGTCCACTCTGGAGCCTTGTATTTTCTGTTTGCGTTTCTCAATCTTAGACTTCTTCGAGTTATTTTTGCTAAGGTTTGTCTAGGTCTTGTTTGACTTGTGATTTCATTCACTTGTTCTGGCTTCTTTTCAGATCTTCTCAGATAATATTTTAGTTTCTTTACTACAGTTGGCCAATTGTCTCCCTTTCTGACTCTTTTTGTTTGTACTGCATTTTCAACTTCTTTGTCTCCTTGTAAAGTTCTTTTTATTTCATTTATTCTGGGCACAATCTGTTCTGTTTCTTCGTTTTCTGTGCTTGTACCTTCTCTTGCTTCTTCCTGCTCAGATTCTACTACATTTTGTTCTACTTCTTTCTGAGCTTGTTCTTCTAATTCTATCTGATCCTGTTCAGGTCTTAGTTCAAACCTTTCTTCTTCTGCCTGAACCTGTTCTTCTAACTCTATCTGGTCCTGTTCAGGTCTTATTTCAAACCTTTCTTCTTCCACCTGAACGTGTTCTTCTATTTTTCCCTCCTCAGGATCATGTGTGTCTTTTTCAGTCTTTACCTGAGTGTGTTCTTCTTCCCCTGTCTCTTCCTGACTACTTTCCTGTCTTATCAGTTCTGTTCTTCTTCTGGTCTTTATAGCATCATCGATTATTTGATTTACTGGGATCCATTCTTCCTGCCTTATCTCGTGCTGTTCGTCATATGGTTGTCTCTCAGAATCTATCATTCTAGATTCTTCAACTTCACAGTTTACAACTCCTGACGCTTCAGCTTGCTCAGTCAGTAATGGCTCTTGTTGATCTGATGGGTTCGGAACTCTTCTGGTATGGCTGGCATGAATCCAATTGGGCAAACCTGCACACTTCACTGCTGTGGTAGTGACTAGTATGACTTGTCGCGGTTTATCCCACCTTGGTGCTAGGCACGACTTTCTTGCGTGTTTCTTTACCAGCACCCAATCTCCAGGATTAAAATCATGCGCTTGGTCTGGCTGCCTTCCAACTGCGTCTTCTCCAACCTGATGACAGATAGAATGCATCATTTCAGCCAATTCTTTGCAATAGTCCAATACCAGATCATCAGTTATACTCATTAGTTTATTTCCAGGAATAAATGCCTGTCTCATAGCCCTTCCCATGAGAATTTCATGTAGACTCATTCCAGTTTTTCTGTTCTGGAATGCTTCTGAGACCCATCAATACAAGAGGTAATGCATCTGGCCATGTCAGTTTTGTAGATGCACACACCTTTCCCAATCTTGACTTGATTGTGCCATTCATTTGCTCAACAATTCCAGAAGCTTCTGGACGGTAAGCACAGTGTAGTTTTTGTTCAATGTTAAACGCAGCACAGATTAATCGAATTATCTCATTATTAAAATGAGGGCCTCTAACTGATTCCAAAGTGACTGGAAAACCAAATCTCGGCACTAACTCCCTCAACAACAATTTTGCAACTGTAAGACTGTCATTTCTTCGAGTTGGATAGGCTTCCACCAACCTTGAGAAAAGGCATACTATGACAAGTACATATTTCAGTCCATTGCATGGGGGCAATTCAATAAAATCTAACTGTAATCTGGTGAAGGGTCCTTCTGCCTTTCCTATTTTTCCCCAGCTTACCACTGTCTTTCTTCCTGGGTTCTGCTGTTGACAGGTTAAGCATCTTTGGCAAAGGCTCTCTGCGACTACCCTGAACTTCGGATTATACCAACTCTGTCTGAATAGCCTGATCATTGAATCTCTCCCTATGTGTGTTACTCCATGGTACACTCTCGCCATTTTTGAACGCAAACAATCTGGCATGACTGGTCTTCCATCTAAATGCACCCATACCTCATCATGGGGTCTCTTTGTACAGGCTGCCTTTATCCAGATTTCCTTTTCCCATCCTCAACTTCTTCCTGCAATTGTCTAATCTCATCCCATGTTTCTGGTACTGAGAAGTACATAAGTTGGCATCTGGTTTCACCCGTTTCAATTTTTCTGTTTATGGCCACTGCATTTTTAGCACAGTATTTTGCCACTTGGTCAGCATAATTATTGCCAGCAGCCACATAGTCATTTCCTGACTGATGTGCAGCACATTTTACAACTGCTATTTCTTTTGGCAATTGCAATGCTTCCAATAAATCTTTCACATTTTTGCTGTTTCTGATAGGAGACCCTGAGGAAGTCAGAAATCCCCTTTGCATCCAAAGCTGGCCAAAGTCATGCACAATTCCGAAACCATATTGGCTGTACATAAATATGGTTACTCTCCAATTTTTCCCCTTTTTACATGCCATTGTTAAGGCTACCAATTCAGCTACTTGTGCAGACTTGACCCCAGGTAAACAGGATGCTTCAATTACCCCAGAAATTTTGCAAACAGCATATGCAGCACTTAGTCCCCCTTCTTGTGTCCTAAGGCAGGAGCCATCTACAAATATCTCATGATCCACCTCTTTCAAAGGTGTCTCTCTTATATCCGGGCGGGGCTTCGTGCATAACTCAGTCACGTCCAAACAATCATGATCACTTTCGTTTCTCACTTCTTCATCGCAAGGGTCGGGTAACAGGGTGGCTGGGTTCACGATCGTACACCTTGTTACAGTCACATTCTCAGCTCTTAAAATCACTCTTTCATACTTTGTCAAACGACTAGGGGTGAGGTGCTGTGTTCTTGTTCTGGTCAATAGAATCTCAACCGAGTGTGGAACAAAAACTTTCACTGGATGTCCCATCACTATTGACTCACTTTGCTCCAGACTCATACAAGTAGCAGCTACTGCTTTCAAGCAGCCAGGCAATGCTGAAGCCACTGGGTCCAATGTGGCTGAAAAATATGCCACTGGACGTCGACTCAATCCATGTCTCTGTGTCAAGACTGAAAGTGTACAATTTTCTCTTTCACAACAGAACAAAGCAAAATCTTTCGTATAATCAGGCATGCCCAAAGCAGGAGCTTCACACAAATAATTTCTTAATCTCACAAATGCCTCTAGGCAATCATCATTCCAATCAATCGGATCTTTTGCCCGTTTCTGGATCATCTGTATTAATGGTTTCGCTAACATAGAAAAACCATTAATCCATTGCCTACAGTATCCAATCACTCCTAAAAACATTCTCATTTCTCTTTGTGTTTGTGGCAATTGCATTTCCTTGAATATTTTTATTCTTTCCGGTGTCACTTTTCTAACTCCTCTCTCTATTTTATGCCCTAAATATCTTACTTCTTGTTGACAGAACTGTAATTTTTCTGGAGACACCTTGTGTCCTCCTTCAGCCAAATGGTTAAGTATGCAATTGTATCTGTGACACAATCTTCTCGTGTTTTTGATGCCACCAATAGGTCATCAATGTACTGAACCAAAACAGAATTTTCAGGCATGATCAATGACTCCAACCATTTCATCAAAATCTGATTAAAAATTGAAGGACTCTCTGTATACCCTTGAGGAACACGACACCATGCGTAAATACGATCTTCAAATTTAAACGTGAAAAGATACTGGCTGTCTGGATGCAAAGGGATAGAAAAGAACGCTTGGCATAAATCAATTACTGTAAACCATCCTGCATTCCAGGGTATTTGATAAAGGATTACTGCTGGATTTGGCACAATTGGACAACAGGGAATTACAATTTTATTTATTTTCCGTAGGTCTTGCACTATTCTGTACTTTCCACTAGGCTTTTTCAGTCCCATTATTGGTGAATTACAGGGACCACCCATCACCTTTTTTAGAATACCTTGTTTAAGCATTCGTTCAATTTCTGGAATAATTCCTGCTTTTACTTCTGGACTCATTTTGTATTGTCGGGTATTTGGATACACTGCACCTTCTTTCACTGTCACTTTAACTGGGTCTATATTTGTCATTAGCCTTATGTCTTTTCCTGTAAAATCCCATACCTCTGGATTAACTGTCGTTCTTAACTCTTCTGGCAATTCACTTTCAGTTATTAATGAAAACATTTCATCTACTTCTGTTCCCTGTTTGGCCAGCATCATTTTGTAAACTATGTCTTCATCAGGGGTTTGGAAAGCAACACCGTCCAGTGTACAATAGATCGTGCAATTCATCTTGCACAAAAGATCTTTTCCCAATAGATTTACTGGACTGGAATCGCAAACTACAAATCGATGCATTTCCTTAAAATTCCCAATATGCACCTCCATTGGTTTTGTGATTGGGGTTTTAATCTGTTGGTTAGAAACGCCTACAACTTGGATTGTCTCTCCCGAGAGGGGTAGGTTTGGGATGTCTGCTGTTCTCACAGTAGACCTGGGAGCACCAGTATCCAATAGGAAAGTAATGTCTTTACCTTCTACTCTCCCATCAACAAATGGACCTGACTGATCTACTGGCAAGGATGCGCCAAGCACGCACTCCTCTTCCTCCCCCCTCAGGCACCATCATTGTGCGGCATCCAAATGTTCTTCATCATTCTGCAAAAAATATTGTGCAATTGTCTTATTATTCTTACCACTTTCTCCTGAAAATCCGGTGTTCGCACTGAAACTTTGATGGTTCACAAAATTTGGCATAGGAGCTGGTGGCACCTGATATTGTGAAGTAACTACCTGCTGCTGCTGATTCATAAGTATTTTATTCTGCATCTGTGGAATTAAATTTTGATTTGGCCCATTATTATTCTTACTATTCTGAATACTCTTGCACTCGTTCTTCCAATGTCCAAGCTTTCCGCACACATGACAAGGAAACTTCTTTTTCGCCTCTTCTCTGTCCATTCGTCCCTTATATTTATTACCATTCATTCCTTGATTATTCTGACTCTGCTCTTTCACTTGATTATTATTTTGGTCATTTATCTTCTCTTCCTGTTGCTCTGCTATTTTAACTTGTGCCCACATCATTTTCTCCTTTAGCTTCCTGCACCTGGCTTCAATGTCATCTCCACAATATTTCGCGTACTTTAGAATTTCATCCACTGTCTTGCTTTGCCAGCACAACATGTGCTGCTGTATCATCTGACTGATTTCTGGTTTCAAACCATACACAAACCGATACACAAAATCTCCCATATCTTTGTCACCAATATTCTCAAAACCACTATACTGCTTAAACACCTGTAATAGCCTCTCATAGTATGCATGTACAGATTCATTTGGTTCCTGTGTTGTTCTATCTATTTTTACCCAATCTGTTTCTTTTGGAGGAATTTTCCCTTTCAAATACGTAATCACTTGGTGATACTTTTTCATCACCTCTCCTGAAGGTGCTCCTGTTTTTGCATCTCTAGGATACTCCTCATTTGGCCAATCAATTGTGATCTTACACTCCGTCCATAAATCAGTAGGTACCACTATATCAAACAGACCATCCAAATCCTTCAATAAAACCTTTGAAACTTTCACAAACCTTTCTACCTGTTTATACCACTCAACTGGTTTTTCTCTCAATTTTGGAAAATCATTTGTGAATGACAAAATATCTTGCCTACTCCATGGAACATGAACATATCCTCCTCCTGGAACCTCTCTCATTGCAAACAATTTTTCCACTTTGCTTGTTTCTCTTACTGGAAATGCAGATGCTGCTTCTCTCGCTTGTACTTCCTCTTTCTTTCTTATCCATATAATTCTCCATTTATCAATGTCTCCCCATTTTCGCAAAATGTTCATTAATTCTTTTATCTGTAGCCTTTTTCCAGAAGCATTTACACTTTCTAAATCTTTGTCAATAAAATCCACTCGATAGGGTTTCTGTAACAATTTTGATTTCCCTATGTCTATTCCAATCTCTGAAGCAACCTCAGTCAGTCTTTCATGAAATATGCTTGCTCTCCTAGTTATACTCTTACACAGAAACAATAACTCTTCATCATTGTAAACGTTTAATCTCTCTGTACCTACACATCCTGTCATCATTTCTTCCAACTCCACTTTCAATCTGCTAATATCTAAAATCTTTGGTATCTGGTTCTGATTATCTCTTTCCTGAGCCCACCTTTCTATTTCTTCTGAGGTGACTACAGCTGTGTCTCTAGTTCCAACAGGAATAAAAGGTCTTCTTTCTCTCAAATTCATAGGTGTAACTCTTTTTGGGGTTTCTGTATGAGGATCTACAATAGGGAGATCCATTAATGAAATAACTGACTCGCTTTCGCTAACTTGATCATCCGTGATTATTATCTCTTTTCTGGTACTGTTTAATGGAACTGTCACAACTTGTGGTTTCTGGCTAATCTTATTATCTCCATATAATGGGATATAACCCTTCTGAACCATAGCTCTCCTCCACTGTTTCATCTGCCCCTCGCGTGACTCATGCAAGTGTCTCGGAAAGAATCCTCTATATCTTCCACCTCTGCACTTCTCTCTTTCATATGATTCAGTCTCCCATTCTTCCAAAGCCTCATATTGAGTTAACCTAGGTCTAGGCTCTAAATCATTCATTTTTAATCTCAAATTCTGAAGAATCCTCCCATTAAATGTACCATCCTTAGGAAATGCTAACACACCATCATCCTTTGTATACTCTACCCAATTTTCCAACCACACGCAGGTATGATATCCTCTTTCCATCATCATAAAAGATGCTGGCGTCTTCGGAGGCGGAAAAGGAATTCCCTCTCTAGTCAACACAGGCTTATCCTTTACAAAGAAATTCTTTATTCTCTTAAAGATTGACATCTTTCTTTTCTCTCCGTACATTCTTGAAGAACAATGTAGAAAATTGTATTCCGCAAACCCTCGAAATCTTCTACCTGAACGTCTTGCACTAACAGTCAAATCAAAAATCCGCATACAATTTTCTCCTCACCAATCCTAGCGCAACTTCTAGCTAGGTATCCAATTTAATCAAGCTCTTGCCCACAACCTGACCAATGCCAGCGCGGCTTTTTCCTGATGCCAGTTCTGCTCCTTTCTACTGACCCCTCCTTTACAAAGCTGCTCCTGTCACACGCCCGCTGTGTCTACCAATCCCAGCGCGGCTCACTGTGACGTCAGTACCACTCCGGCGACTACTGACCCCTCCTTTACAAACTCCTCCTGTCACACACCCGCTGCTTCTACCAATCCCAGCGCGGCTCACTGTGACGTCAGTATCACTCCGGCGACTGACCCTCCCTTTACAAGGTAATACAAAAAACTTATTTTCTCAATATTTTCTTCTAAATTCTTTGTTATTAACGACATAAAAACATTCGCTACTCTGTCTCTTCCACTAAATCAAAGGATAGTTTATTTCTTTTCACTGCGAGTAAAACCCTTCCGCTTACTCTTCAAATAAGCTCCAGAGAACCTGCTACTCCTCCAGTGTCACCCGTTTCGGGGTATTTCGAGACCAAAGTTTCACCAGCGAACCCCTTTTGCTGTCAATCTAGCTTGAAAGAACCTATTACTCCTTCAGGGTTACCCTTTCTAGGTGATATAACGCCTAAAGTTTCATCAGCGAACCTCCTTGCTATCAATTATTCTCACTTTTGCACAGAAAATAGTCCCTACTTCAACACTGAATTCCTCAGTGTTATTCCAACAGACGAGTAACCTCACTGCAGTGTGGTTTCTATCACCACCCGCTATTCATTCCCCGGGAATTTTCCAGACGACATAAAACAAGGACACTAACTCTTGTTGTTAAACATAGTCAATAATTAATCAATAATCTATACTTATCACCAAACTAGTTACTAACAACCATAGCTCTGCTACCAGAAAACTGATCCAGCGGTGTACTAACAATAGATACTCCGCTACCATATACTCCCCTGGGCCCATATAACTTTCTCTCTCTCTCTCTCTCTCTCTTAAGAGAGCAAGTAGACTGCTGGAAAAACTTTTTATTCAGTTTTATAATTTCATACCTCAAGATCTAGTTATTACTCCTTTAACTAACCTTTACTCCTAAATGATAATTCTTTCCTCTGGTCAATGGACTAGTTAGGTAAAGCTAGTTGATAGTGATAATTAACATAATTCGTTAAACATTCCTCAATTATGAAGAAATAATCACAGACTCGGGAAATTTTTAAATCTTTATCTAAATTAAATGAGTGTGAACCATCTCAACGTTTCAGTACATACACCCTCATTCACAAGAGTGTCAATTCAATCAAAGATCTTCATTAGATATAACAATTCAAATCCACACAACAACTATACCCAGAAATAAGAGGATAGAGAGAGAAGAGCATTCATCAAGACGATAAAATTATGAATTACCAAGTATGGTGTGAAGACCAACCCCCTGGCCAAAGGGCTGATAAGGGTCCCCAGGACAGATCAGGAGACAAAGACTTCAGGACTAACCCTGGGCGGTGAACTACGCTACGCTCGCGGAGTTTGCAGAGTTTCGGTAACTTCGCGATTCGCGTAGAGCGCGAAGTTACCGAGCACTACGCAATTTGCGGCGAAGCGTAGCTGTTTTTCTTCTTTGCGCGCTCAATATGCGTTCTCGCGCACGCGGTAACGACCTACCGTGATTCTGCGTTCGCCGACACGATTTCCTATCCGTTCGCGGGCGCCACGAGATTTGGAATCCGGCCACACGATCCCGCGAGAGTGTGCGAACGCGAACACATCATTCGGACGCGCGATCTGACTTCCAGCGGCAGTGTTGGTAAGATCGCGATCCCGAACACGAAGAAACTACAATCTTGCGAAGAATATCTTTCGAGCATCATAAAACCTCCTCGAAAATAATTCTTTTGCTCCAAAAAACTCCTCAGATTGTGATTTGGCTGTAGTTTTTTGTGCAAGGAGTCCTTTTTCTTTTTTTACTTTTTTTTCAAGAGGAAGGAAGTGCCCCTGAGTCTCAAACTTCCTGTTCCTGTCCAGCAGGCTCCTCCCAGTGCTTTGTCCATGTGCTGTTCACTTTCATTTGGATTTGGAGCTGGAAGGATCACTTTTTGTGTCTGTCTGCTGCATCATATCATTGGATTGGATTTGAGGACTTTTGGATTTGAGATTTTACAAGTAAGTTGGAGAATTGGTGTACTTGTTTGTTTGATTGGGGCTTGTTTGTACCTACATTTTTTGGGGATTTTCATTGTTTTTAAAATTTATTGTTGTGGCCTGTAGTTTCAGTAGGGGCCTAGTTGTTTTTCTTTGATTGGAATTTCAGCCAGTAGGCCCAGAGGTACCCATGGGTGCATGTTTCTGTGGTGTCTGTTGAATTTAAACATCATGTAGGGCATGGATGGCATTGGATTGAATTGGTAAATGTGGTTTTTGGGGTGTATTTCACTTTTTGGGTGTGTGTTAATAAATAAATACCTTTGTTGGATGTGTGTGTGTGCTTGTTGTGTAACTTTCCAACCTTTCGTAGCCCTGTGGATTTTCGTTTTTGCATTTTTGTATTAAAGCTGTGTTGTTTAGCAGGCCTCCTTTGTCTGGTCATATTATAGGCCTGCTTGAGTTCATTGTTTTCCATGGCCTGTTGTGACTGTGAGTGACCACGTGGCTTGGGGCCATTTTGTGGTGGTAGTTTAGTAGTGTGCTGCTTTTTCCATATAGGCCTGCATGTCTTTTCTTTGTTCCCCTTGGCTTATGCTTGTTGTTGTTGTGGCCTGGCCATGTGGGTGGCGGACATTTTGTGAAGGCAGGCAGTGTGCTTTTGCCATAGGCTTGCATTGTCTGTCTTCCATTTCTTTTTGTTGTGGGTGGCTAGCGGCCATTTTGTGGAGCCATCCAGGCAGTGTGCTTTTGCCATAGGCCTGCATTGATTGTCTGTCTTCACTTTCTTGTTATTATTTGTGGGTGGCCTGGCCATGTGGGTGGCGGCCATTTTGTGGAGCAAGGCAGTGTGCTTGCTTTTGCCATAGGCTTAAGCTTGTGGCCTAGTCTGCCAGGAGGCCCAGAGGTAGTCATCATGGGTGCATAAAAACTGTTTCTGTGTTGTATGTTGAATTTTAACATCATTTAGGGCATGGATGGCATTGGATTGAATTGCAAAATGTGGTTTTTGGGGTGGTATTTCAGTGTTTTGGTGTGTGTTAAATAAATAGGCCTTTTCAGCCAGTAGGTAACCCTGGGCGTTCAGCTCGCGGACTTTGGGCAACTCCGCACTGCGCCACAACGCGGAC
This sequence comes from Calotriton arnoldi, assembly GCA_963921515.1. Lineage (NCBI taxonomy): Eukaryota > Metazoa > Chordata > Amphibia > Caudata > Salamandridae > Calotriton > Calotriton arnoldi. Next base: position 126,076 of record CAWUFW010007005.1, on the reverse strand, counting down.
TTACACTTTTTATCTTCTTCGTGCGCTCAATATACGTTTTCGCGCGTGCGATAACGACTTTTTGTGACGATCGCGATGCTGAACACGCAGAATTTACACTCTGGCGAAGAATATCTCTCGAGCAGCATAAAACCTTCTCGAAAATGATGATTTTGTTCATTTTGCTCAAAAAACTCCTCAGGTTGTCATTTAGATGTAGTTTTGTGAGCAAGGAGTCACTTTTTTTTTTTACAATTTTTTTAAAGAGGAAGGAAGTTCCCCAGAGTCTCCAATTTCCTGGTCCTGTCCTTTGTCTTCACTTTCTTGTTATTGTGGGTGGCCTGGCCATGTGGGTGGCGGCCATTTTGTGAAGCCAGGCATTGTGCTTTTGCCATAGGCCTGCATTGTCTGTCTTGTCTTCCTTTTCTTGTTGTTGTGGGTGGCCTGGCCATGTGGTGGCGGCCATTTTGTGGGACCAGCCACTGTGCTTTTGCCATAGGCCTCCAAGCTTGCGGCCTAGTCTGCCAGTAGGCCCAGAGGTAGTCATCATGGGTGCATAAAAACTGTTTCTGTGTTGTCTGTTGAATTTTAACATCATTTAGGGCATGGATGGCATTGGATTGAATTGCAAAATGTGGGTTTTTTGGGGGGTCTATTTCACTTTTTGGGTGTGTTAAATAAATGCCTTTTTTGCGTGTGTATGTGTTGTTGTTGTGGTTGTTGTGTAACTTTCCAAACTGTTTTTAGCCATGTGGATTTTAGTTTTTGCATTAAAGCTGTGTGTGTTTTATCAGGCATCCTTTGTCTGGCCATATAGGCCTGCTTGAGTTCATTGTTTGCCGTGCCTTGTGCCTGTGAGTGACCATGTGGCTGGGGGCCATTTTGTGGTGGTAGTTAGTAGTGTGCTGTTTTTGCCACATAGGCCTGCATGTCTTTCCATTGTTCCTCTTGTCTTACTACTTCCAAATCCATCCCCATTGCCAGCTGCAGCTCCCTGATGCTGCATCCATCCCAAGTGATGCTCAAATTTAGGCCAAACAGGCTCCACTACATTTTAGTTTTTGTTCTTTGCTATTCTTATTCTTCCTGAGTGTACACACTACACAGTACACCAGGAAAGCCCTGGCCTTGTTGTCAAAGTCTCATAAATGGCTACACTGTTGTTGTTCACTGAGTTTCAAAAATTTAATAATTGAGACAACCACACACTAAGTTATATATTATATTAGTTTGATTTGTGCTATCGTTTGACTGATGTTCTTCTGGCTTTTTTGCTTTTAGGTGCACAAAAGACTGAGGAGGAGGTGTGTCATCATTGCCCGTTGTACTGCCAGACAGACATCCTGCTGCTGTACACGACGTGACGTGTGACCTGACCAGACATCTCTGCAACTTGTGCAACTGAGTGCTGCTGACATCTGAAGAAGATGGGCCCAAAGAAAGCAGGTACCAGGTCCTCCAGTACCAAGAAAGTTGCTATTGAGAAGAAGGAACAGAAGAAGGAAGTGACACTTAAGTCTGGTGTGCCGCCCAATACCTTTTTGGGAGAAAAAAAATTACGCCTGCAGCAGCGGTGTCCGGGGGCAAGCTGGGGGCAGCACCTCCGCATCAGTGGGCCCAACCCACCAACCCAGGCCCAAGCACATGAGTGTGGAAGAGGTAGCCAGCCTAATGGTGGAAAGCAGTGATGCTGAGCCTGAGATAAACTTATCGCTATCTCAAAGTAGTACCCAATCAACGCAGGAGGAAACACAGCAGATAAGTGGTCAACAACAACAACAGCCGCAACCACCGCCCGCAATAGTAGTTGTTGTTCCTCCCGAAGTAGGGGCAGTTCAGGAAATTGAGCCTCATGCAGAGGTAGAAGAAGAAGCCACTCATTCAGAAGATCCATTGTCTTCCAAATCTCCAGCAAGGAAAAGGAGGGGTAGTCCATCAAGTTCTTCGCCAAGCCCCCTTCTGATGATCTAGATGCCACTTGGAAGCCACAAACTGAGTCTGAGAGGGAGACACGTCCCAAGACCAAGCTAGGGAAAAGGAAGGTTCCAGAAAGCCTTACACTTATGGAGGTCGATGTAGAACAGCAGGATGATGATGATGAGCCAGTCATCATGAACATCACTCCCGGCCCCGAGGAGATGGAGACCAACATTATTACCCTATCCAAAATCGCTGCGAGGGATGTAGCATGCATACCTCCACAGGTAACACCAACACGACCTACAGCTTCCATATTTGCATTAGCAAAGGCCCGGCAGCGACCTACATCCAGCACAACCACCACCTCAGTAGAAGTAGGTAGTGGTACAGCACAGAGTCAAATTCAACACACACCCTCCAGTTCATCCGGCATTGGAAGTGGCACCTCCAGCAGGAGGCAAAAGTTAAGCTCCCCAGTTTGGGACTTCTTTACGGTTAGCGAAAAGGAGGAGAACATTGCTATATGCTCCATTTGTAATACCTCTGTTAGTCGTGGTAAGCTTGGTACAAACTATGGTACCGGAGGCCAAATAACCCATCTGAAAAAACACCACTTGATCAGCTGGGAGGACCACCTTCGCGGCATAAAAACTGCAACCATTGGTGTTGGTGGGGATAAAGGAGTAGAAGATCCGATCACGGTGGAAGAGGAAGGACAGGGAGACATTCTCTCTGGTAGTGGTACACAAAGTCTCCCTGTCCCCAGCAGTGCAGTGTTAACGTCGCCCACATCTTCAGCAACATCTCAGTGGCACAAGAGTAAGAGTCAGCCTGAGACAGCAAGGAGTACCGCAATGAAAAAAAGTGCGTTGTTGAGCCTAAGAGAAAGGAAAACCATGCAGCCTACCATTATCAGCATGTTTGGGGGGAGGGGCAGTACGAACGCAACCACCCAATAGCACGTTTGTACAATGCGAAGCTGGCTAAAATGTTAGCACTGGACCTTCTCCCTTTTTCTTTTGTTGAAGGGGTGGGTTTTCTGGAATTTGTGACAGCCATCTGCCCAAAATGGCATGTTCCCAGCCGCTACTATTTTGCCAGAGTTGCTGTTCCAGCACTACATCACGACGTGCTGGAATTGCTTGGAAAAGCCTTGAAGCAGAGTGCTGTTCACAGTATCCACCTGACAACAGACATGTGGACCAGTTGCCAAGCCACAGATTACATGTGCATCACTGCACACTGGATCTCTTTTGCGGGGGTTAGAGAACAGATATCTGCTGGTGTTGACGCTGCTGAGATTTTTCATGCCACTCGCAAACATGCAACTGTAGCCATGTTTGCCATGGAGAAATCTCATACTGCTGCAAACATTTTGGACAAGTTTAACAGCAAGGTCTTTGAGTGGCTGCGCCCAAGAGGGCTTAAGATTGGTTTTGTTGCCACAGACAATGGCAGTAATGTAGTTAAGGCCATGGGCGATGGTGGCTATTTCAGGGTCCCGTGTTTGGTACACTGCATTAACATTGTTGTTCAAGACTTTCTGAAAAATGAATCCAAAGTCAGCAACTTACTGGCCACCTGCAGAAGAATATGCACACATTTCAGCCATTCTTTTAAAGCCCGGAAGCAGCTGAGGGTCATTCAACATGAACATAAAATGCCAGTCAAAGCACTCATCCAGGAGGTGCCAACACGTTGGAACTCAACTTATTACATGCTTGATCGTCTGTTTGACCTGTACATACCACTCAATGCTTATGTCATGCAAAGATTAGGGGAACCTACTGTGAGAGGCATGACCGTTGAGATGGGTCAATGGGACCTCATTAAATGCCTGACAGAGATGCTACTTCCTTTTGAGATCTTCACACGTGAAGTCAGCAGGGAGGACTGTACTATGGGCCAAGCTATCCCATTGTTGCACATGCTAGAGCAACAGCTGAAGGAGGTGTCTGAAACGTACGCAGGTGTGGATGACAAACAAGACGCATATCATTTGGCGGAGTCCTTAGCCGCTCGCTTATCTGAAAATACAAGGATTAAAAATAACATTGTGTCACAACAACATTACATTACTGCCACAATTTTGGATCCACGGTACAAAGTATTTCTGAACAGTAAGGCAGTAATTCCTTTTTCGGAAGTGGATGTTGCCAACTACAAAACTTTGATAGCTGAGGAAGCCACTAAGTTCGAAAACGAACGGCTGGTAATTACAGGCCCCCCACCCCAGGCCATAACAAGTACTACAGGGCATCCAGAGTCAAGTTCTACTTCGGAGCCTGAGGGCAGTGCGTTTGCCTCCCAGCAGTCACCGACACCAACACTACCAATAACATCAACAACAGCAAGAACAGGATCATCCACAGTACAATCGGCAACTGATTGGTTTCTACGGCAGGGGTATGGTAAGTCCAGTGCTGATGCAAAGGCAAAACAGGCCGAGCACATCGGAGCACCCCTGAACATTGAGCGGACGGTCCAGGCCTATCTGGATGACCCAACAGAGGTCTTCATGGATCGAAACCCATTGGTGTATTGGTATGGGAAAAGAAGCCAATGGACAGTGCTCAGCAGGCTGGCGATAAAGTATCTGGCTTCCCCTGTCGCAAGTGTCTCTTCTGAGCGTGTTTTCAGTGCTGCTGGTGCCATTGTAACTTTGAAAAGGACCAGTCTCTCGCCCAAAAGCGTGGAGAGGTTAACCATGATCAAAATGAATCAGCACTTTATACCACCGGATTACAAAATACGTGAATCACAGCAGGAAGAGGAGAGCGACTTCGATGACGTAAGTAGTAGGTTACAGGACCTACTTCTGTCCGAATCACCAGAGTTTGAGGACGAGCTCCTCTTCCCTGACAACTAGGCTTTCAAATTGTTACTTTCTTCCTTCCTTTATTTGTCTGTGTATCTGTCTTTCTGGTTCAAATCAAATCACAACAAATCCATCACCACCGTCTTCTCTTTCTATTTCCCTATTGGAGTTGCACGTCTGTGCATTTAACTGTCCACTCTTCAGAGTCCTGCTTGATCTTCCTGACTCGCCCTAATAACATTTCCATCAAGCCAGACATTGGAGTACAAGAAATGTTGCCTTTAACAGTCCCTCCATAAGAAGTGAAACGTGACTATAGCTATCCTCCGTTTTGTTTCCGAGCCGAAACTCATCACTGTCCGAAGGCTACCGCCTCTGCAGGCATCCACAACTCTTCACTGTCAGAACTTGGGCAGGCATCCAAAAGTAAACTCATCACTGTCAGAAGGCTACAGCCTCGGCAGGCATCCAAAGCTCATCACTGTCAGGACAGAAGGTACTTGGCAGAGAAAGACAAGACTCTTCGAAGAAACTTGCTGACATTTCTGCAAACTCAATTGACCAGCAATGACCGCTACCCAGGCCGCGGCCCATCACAGCGCTGACCATGTGAAGCAACTTAAACTGCGACAAAGTGCAACAGCTGAATAAGATGAAAACCGAAACAGCGACTAACACTCAAAATGAATGTGGAGTAATAATGAGGCCACTGCCTCATTAAAAAAAAACCCACACCTGTCAGAACTAGGCATCTGATGATCTGACACCCAAAGAGAAGAGCAAGACAGGTAATGATGGCATGCATTGGATGCTTGCTGACTCTGAGCGATTGCTGTTGTTTGTTGTGTTGATGTTGTGCATGAAGTCGAACTCTACTAGTTAATCTACAAAGTGAAAGTGACTCAAGTGACAGTCAATGTTTCCCTTCTTGTTGTTTAATAACCAAATTGTACTCCTACTACTGCAGGTGCAGGCCAATATCTGTTGCAATTTTTTAATATGGAATATGGACTTAATCGGAGTCACTACAGACTGAGTTGGAGTTGGACAACACGTACCACACCATGATGATGACCATACTATCTTTGCACGCAGTCAGTCAGTTGGATCGGAGATGATTGAAGGAATAACTGCGTTTCATGAAGTGGCATAAAAGGTAAACACAACAATTCAACAAGAAAGTAAACACAGCAGACCTACATGTCCATGTAGTGGTGGAGTCGAGTGTAGTCATATGACTGACAGCGGCGCATTGATTTAGTCACTTAATTTTGAAAATGCTAGGTTGCTGTATATGCCTTTTGTCTGGCTCTGTCAAAATTTAAGGTAAATGGAGGTTGGGTCACGGGCTGGTGCTGTGGTGGTCCTGTTCTGTCCTGTTGTTGTTGTAGCTTAATGCTGTAAACGGAATAGACACGATATATCCAAGCCGCCTCAGTCTGAAAGTGTTCTCTCTTCTCTTCTTGGACTCCACCGTAATTGATGCTTTTTTTTATTCATTGATTTTTCAATACCCCTTTTGTTTTTCCATCTACACTTACAGGCCGGCCTTTACCCTGTGCTATACTGGGAGAAACAACTCACACTTACCTTACCAATCCGCATCAGGCAGGCAGTGGCACCCAAGATTGATGTGCGGAGCGTCCATGGAAGATAGGACCAAGAGGAATGACGAGATTCAACTCCACAATTTGACCAGGATAATACAGTAACTTTAGTATCATTCATCATTCGTCTTTTAATTAATTTGATTCCTTTTTTCTCTTCAATCATTACGACTGTGTGTTGTGTTGTTGTTTGTTTGCTAATTGATCCCTACAACTATTTTTTAATTTTCTTTGCTATCTTTAAAAGTAAGCCCGGTACAACATGGAATTTGGGTCTCTCTGAGGGCATACAGGCAAGGCAAATTGCATAGAATATACTGCTGCCCTGTACTGTCTAATTGTCTAGTAGTAGTTAGTAAGTACTACTCATTAACCATCAAGTTATCTTCATCATCATGCATGCATTTCCTTTTTCTCCCTTTATAGATTTATTGGATAAGATCATGGTCGTCTGCCAAGATTGCGCTTTGCTTTTGTTGTGTCCATGCGTACTGTTTTTCTTTGTCAAACCTTTCCCCAAACCCCCTTCCCATCCATTCATCAAACCCTAACCCTCTTCCCCCGGGCTGTGATTTATATTGAGGTGTGATGTGACTACATTAAATGTACACCAATTGATCACATGCTTGCTGGGGCAGATGTGGTGAAAGCAACACTAATTCAATTTCAAGGCAGGGCGAGGATCTTCTTCTGCTTGCCCACCCATGCTCAGTCTATGTGCAAGCCAATTTTTTTTCCAAAGGGACCGTCACCTAATACATCATAATTAATTGCCGGCATTGATTAGATTCATCATCAACATCCTACCACACAGCAGTAAAGGTTACGAATTACGATTGTGTTAAGTTAAGTGACTCACTCGACACAACTACAGTTTGTAACTTCTTGTACTAGGCTGTCCCCGCCACCATTATGTTTTATTTTACTTTAGAAGTTGCAATATTGTTTGTTTGGCAGTCTTCTTCTGTACTGTACTTTACTTCGTTCTACTACTCCTCCCACAGTTGCTCTCAGGCAAGTGACTGTCTCTTTTTTATTTTTTTTGCAAATGCTACTGCCAGTGTCTACTACTACCACCACAACCATGGCATCTTCTCCATTCTCTTGGGAAACCATGCAGCGATCGCTGTGCCGAACTTAATCATCATCAATCACAGGTAAGATAAGTTTGGTGGGAGGTATAATGGACTAGGAGGAGAGACTGACAGTACTAGTAGGACAAATAACTCAGTGAGGGGTACCGCATCTATCTGTTTGTGTTACATCATCGGCAGATTATTTAAATCAAACACTGGCTGCGGCCCTGCAGCAGCAAGGAAACCATGTGACGTAAATTCGTAAAACAGTAACCCCCCACAAAACATTAACATTGTATGTTTAAGTATAAATATAATTTATTACCCTAACAAAAATAAACTATCCCACACCTGACCCACCCCTCTCCCTAACCCCAACCAATGTCCAAAACGAAAAAGTCCAAACAATGTCCATAAACCCCAATGCCCAATTCCCACCCACCAACAAAAGGAATAAAAAAGGGGCAATCCAACGGGGTCCTATAGTTCTTATATTCGGCGGGCTTTCAGGTGTTTGTCCACCAGGATCTTGACCCGCTCCTCTAGTTGCTCCTCTAGGCGTGAAATCCGGAGGAGCATCTGGCGGTGAAATGCCCTGCAGTGGCATCCAGGGTGGGGGGCAGCAGTGCTGGCTGATAATGAATTGCAGCGGCAGGCGGCTGCCTGACTGCGGCGCCGTACCACTGGAGGTGGGGCCTGGCTGGGGCCCGGGGCATCGGAGGAGGCTGCAGCTGCTGCTGCCTCCTCCTCCTCCTCCGCCTGAGCCACCAGCCGCCGGTACTCTTCGCAGATGGCCTCCAGTTTCCGGCGCCGGGCCCTGGCTGCCAACTCTTTCCGGGATGCTTTTTCTTGGGAAGAAGTATCTATATCAAGAAAGAAAAAGAATATTGTTGTAACCAATACTCTTAGCAAAACAGTAACACAAAATTAATTCAACACATAGTGGCACAGTAGCACTAGCAAGAAGCACAGTACATAACATTTGTGGTAATAATCTATCCTCCCACTTCCTCGGCCTCTAACATTTGTGGGAGTTTCAGGCATTATACTAGCACTATGGACTCCAGTACACAGTACACCAGTCTTCTTCTTATCTCTAGTTTAGCGAAATTACATAACCTGGTTGTAGCCGGCATGCCAGCTCAGTCAGCTATGCTTGCACCCAAGACAAACATACGAGTCATGACGCAGACTCACGTTAGATTTATTTACTACTGTCTGCAGGTGGGGAAGCTCGTATTTTTCTATTACGGGTGGCACTGGCCATACTCTCTCTGTTACATGAAGGGCAATTGCTCAATTTCACTTTCACAGTGCCCTGGCTACTACAAAAAGGCAGATTATATATCTGATCCAATGATCATTGCTTATATATGGGACGACGACATAAGGTCAGTAGCGGTCGGTGATGGGAGTGCTGCCGGGCGGTGACGTGGGGAGGGGCAGGGTGGGGGGTAGTAAACTATGGATTACGGCCAATTACAGGTAAGTAAACATATAAATAAATAAAACTACTTTCGTTGCGCGCACTGCATCGCATTTGGCGGTGCAGTGCGCACAATGAAATTCGCTTTATTTATTTTTATGTTTAGTTACCTGTATTTGGCCATAATCCATTGTTTACTACCCCCCACCCTGCCCCTCCCCACATCACCGGCAGCACTCCCACCACCGACCGCTACTGCATTAGGTACTTTGTTTTGATTGACTGTGTAACCAACAGATAGGCCACCCTTTGCAGGCTGGCTGACACATTCGAAAATAAATTAACATAGGTAGGGAGTGGTCCTCGGAGATGAAGGAAGGTGCTTGATAACTAACTATACACAATATATATGATGTGCTTGCAAACTACTGTGAGTCAACTGTATTCTGAAAATACAACATGTATTCCCCTCGGCTTTGCTACTCTGGCACGGTTTCTTTTACATTCCCTTCAAACTAAGACTCTGCATCCCGTGACAGTCTCCACCTATGCTGTCTATGATGAATACATACAGGCATCCATCCATTCTAATTAAATGTCTATCATTCTTCTTAATCTCTCCACAAACCTTACATTGTTTCACCAACAACCACCCATGCGTCCACTCCTTCCTTGCTTGCCTTGGCTTTGAGTTTCACCCAAACACCGCTGATGATTCTTGCTATCCCCAGTATCCACCCATACTGTGTCGCCCAACCAGGCAGGCATCCATTCTTCTTTCACCTTCCACCCATCCTTCAACAACACATGCATCTGATTCCTATCAGCCACCTATCCATGTCTCCAACGTATCCTTCTCTGCCAGTCATATTAAATCTCGCCCGTCCTTCCTCCTTCCACCCTTCTTTCCCTTTTTGTTCAACACATCCATCAAGGTCATCTGATCTGACTTTTAGTCTTCTCCATAAAACTTTCACAGCTGAGTTGGAGTCAGATAGAAGAGGCCATTGGTTACTCAACTCACGTTGCTAATGCTATTGCTAATGCATTGCTAATGCTAAGTAAAGGGTGTCTTCTTTAACCGTTGTATAATGTTCACTACAACTTCATACCTAATAAGTCTCAACAGTACAGTGAGTGAAGTGAACACCCTTCCAGCTAGTGCAATGTCAATAAGTAATGAATATAACTTACCACAACCCACCACTGCTGCTGGCTCACCCCCTGTAGCTCCTGCAGGTGCCGCATCTCCTGCCCCCTCCGAAATGGTCGCATCGCCGCTGGCCCCGCCGGCACTGGTGGTCGGTAGTACGCCTAGAAAAAAACATGACACATTTTTAGATGCCTGTACACCTCCCCCTATTTATTCGTTTTCACTAGCAAGATTGAAAAAAAAGTTAATACATACATATACAACATACATCACCAGTCCAAATCGGGTACTAGAGTAGAGTCAGTAGACTCTAGTAGTGTTATGGTTCCTAGGGTCATTATTATAGTCTACTCTACTCTTTGCAAAGTTAGCCTGAGCCATGCAACCATTTTTTGCTTCATGTCTTTTGCGCATGTTACCTCGCAGCTTGTTGTGCAGTAACAGTAAGACGCCTTTTTGAGCCCACATGGGCTCATACAGCTACTGTCTGAGTGTTGCGTACAAGAGGTCGAAAAACAAGCCACTTTGTTATGGAGTTCGGTTAGTCCGTATTGCTTAGCCATAAGTAACATGTTACACTTTTTGGCATGACTGAGAAATGCTTGCATTATACTATGTAATGCACACCATTTTTCTCATAACAGGCAGAAGATTCCCTTCTACGAACCAGAGATTTGCAGAGCTTATGAATGATGCATGTAACCAGTACTTCTACGTTCTACGGTGAGGGGTCTCCAGAATTCGCACAGATCTTTTGTCTTCTATCATGCACTTGTAACAATGTTTATTGTTTTAATCTTATGCATTTTGCTGTTGGAGCTGGCTGTAGTACACTGAATTTTATAGAACAACATACAGAGCTTGTTAGTTGAAAATAAACCTTTTGAACTTACACATAGACTCTGTGGTATTTTGTGTGGTGGTGGTGGTGGACTTACACGAGTGAGTGAGCGAAAGGGTGTTATGTTCTGGGTTGTGTAATCATTGGGTATCTTCGGGTGGGGGTTCGGGGACTTAATGAGACACTATAGCTAGTCGGTCAGGGGATTGTGGGTTCACTTCTGACTGAGGTGTGAGGAAGGTCCAACATCCCATTTTCTTGTGCATAGTTCTGTATGTGGCTGTGCAGAATCCCCACAACAGTAGTAGTATGTACTATATCCTATCAAAAATAGTCAAATATCTGGTTGGGCATTTTGTTTGTGGTAATTGTCAAAGCCTCAAGATTAAGAAGACTAGAAGAGGACAACCCAAAGGACTGGACTCAGTGGCTAGAGCTATTGGTCAATCTGAGTTTTATTCAAAACCGTAAAATAAAGAGTGGCAAACTGGGCAAGCTTAGCTACAGACAGACTAATAGTAGTAGTACAGAGAGTCATAGCAGAGGCAGTTAGAACTTAGAGGCAGGGATAACCAGAATTTAGAAACAGATAGTCAAGTCAAGATCAAAGAAGCTTTTGTAAAAAATAGAATTAGGAAGTGGAACCAGAATTAATAGTTCAGAAAAAATAAGGTGCAGTAAAAGTTAGGGAAATATAATTGTTAATATTAACCACTGGAGGACTTACTGGGGCCAGCAGCAGGGCCCTCGGTAGAGGAGCGGTCCTCTGGTGGTTGTCCCGCCGACTCGGACCCCGTCTTCTTGCCCCTGGGTGCTGCAGATCAGTGATCATGTAAGATATAATAAAGAAAGAGACAAACATTAATGATTGCTGTGAAACAAATAAATTATCTAAAAAAACGCTCAAAAAACGTTTTAGGAAACAATAATTGCAATAAAATTGACCTATCTAATCCGATCGACTACTGGCTTGCGGGATTCACGGACCGTCTACTTATTTATGAACACTAATCCAGTGTTCCATTCTGATTGATTCGAATCCAGAACACTAACTAAGCCTAAGTACCACCTGACCTAGCCCACCTATTCCAGAAGGGCCAATTGTTCACTAAGTCTGCATTTCCATTTTTTTTAGCCCTCAAAAATGCATAGATGAGATGGAGGACACTTGCATAAATTTGTGCATACACCAAATTGTTGGTTGGTTGCGTCTGATGTTCTGCTACTGACTGACACTGCTAAGCCTACCACTCACTAAACAAACAACAAAAGGTTCTACTAAGGACTGGGGTAAGCAGCACTCAGTGACAGAGGATGCGTCATGCAGACCGCTAAAAAATTATCAACTAATACTAACTAAACCTAGTATCAATCCATCCACCACTATTTGACAGGAGGACAAAGAAAGGACTAGAGTCTCTCTAGCAATAGCATTACCTAACTTAAGTTCTCTAAAGTAAACTCTTACATAATAATCCGGCCAAGCGAGCGCAAAGTTGCAAACAAGTAAGAGTAGCGCCGAGCACCTGTGTCCTACAATCACAGAAGATTTTGAAACGTAATTTACCTGCAATGTAAGCAGCAGTATTCTTGTTATTCGTAAAAAAATTATATAAATTATACACAATACTTATACTACTATATATATTAGCTACTCACCAAGCCCCACGACCTCCACACCTAGCAGGTCCAACAGGTCCTGCTCCCGGTCCAGGATGTCTGGCCACCGGTGGGCCAGCTGGTTATGGGTGCACCGGACCCCTGAGCAGCGAAACACTGCCCGGCACACCTTCGCCCACCGGCGGTGACGCTCCTGGGTAGGCTCCGGAGCCTGGCCTGCCGCCTGCTGTCAAGGTCAAGAGGAGGTGGCGCTGCACAAAAAAACCAAGGGCGGCCACCTCCGCCTCGCTAAAAAGCTGCCGGGCTTGCACCCCTGCAGGGCGCAGTCTGCCGCAAGGCAGGCGGCTCTTGGGTGCACGCGTCTTGCCCTTGGAGCCGTTAGTGCTGCTGCTACCCTTCGCCATGGTTCTGGGGTGTGTGGGAGGAGGCGGAAAAGAAAAGTTAGAAGGAAAAAATAAAGTTAGGGGAAGAAGTAGGAGCTTAAAGAAGAAAGTAATATAAAACAGTAGAAAAGTAAAAAAACACAGTAAAAAGTAGAAATAAATGCAAAATATAGACTTAGGCACAGAAAGAGATAGATAATAAATTAAAAGAAATTGAAAAACAGTGTAAAAAAAAGGATTGCAAAGATTGAGGGAGGATAGAAAAGCAGGCCCAGCACCATAGCATAGAGTGAAAAACAAGATGGCCGCGCCCTTTCGCGACCGCGTGGGTAAGTTCGTGCAATATTTCTCCCCGAGCACGCAAAAAGCGTCGTAAACACGTACGACGCGTTCCCGAACATGAAATGCGCATGGCGAGCACGCTATACGCGACCCGGAACAGGAAATAAGGCATTGCGAATGGGCGGGACAAGTGAAAAACAATATGGCCGCGCCCATAGGAGACCGCATGGGCAAGTTCGCGAGATACTATCCCCCGAGCACGCAAACAGCGTCCCGAACACGCACAACACATTCCCGAAGAAGAAAAACGCATCGCGAACGGGCGCGACAAGCAACTACGCACGCTCTAACGTCTTCGCGTAGCCCAGGGTTATTCAGGACAGGAAATCAGGACAGAGATAGTTCACCTCACTAGATACCGACGACTGCGTCGCACCCCTCTCTGACACTCTCTTCCTCCTCGTGGTTCTTCCGCAATCTTCTTTCTAACCCAATTAAGTTAAGTAGATAGTTCGACATTCGATTTTCTCCATCAGCATCTCTCAGCATCAGCACCACCCCAGCATAGCGCACTCTCCTTCCGGAATCTATGCGCTCCTCCAGCAACACCCTTCTCCAGCAACGCGCTCAACCAGCAACGCAACTTCCCCAGCAAAATATGCGCTCCCTAACTAACTAAACTACCTCAATTATACCTTTCATTACCGAATACCACCCATTAATGTTTCAATTTCGCAAAAGACTAACTTCTGATTGGACAGGCATGGGGGATGACCATCACACCATGCTTATACTTCATTTATTTCTTTAATCCATTGTTTACAACTCCGCCCCTCAAACTTTTATTCCGCCCTTCCTTTCCCATACATCTTTAAGACTTTATTGATACTAGATGTAACATTTTCTTGAATACAGTTCCTTCATATGAACTCTTCACCCTCAGGTTCCCAGGGCACATCTTCGCCGACCTTGGACGCGTGTCAAGTCCTTAGTCATCTTTGCAGACTTCCACATCAGGGCGCATGTGTTGCACTACGTCAGACTGCTCGTCTCAGACAAGTTTACCAGTCCCAAATATGCACTAATAATAAAGTCAAAATGGAAAATGTTATTTTCAAGAATAAATGATTTCACTGTATACCACCAATCTCTACTCTAACCCGTACTCTTTATTATTTTTCCTAATGCATTTGCGTTAGTATAACACTTATTTTCTAATTCCTGCAAGCAGGTGCCATACATGTGAGCTCTCAAGCAGCCATTTTAGAGTTCTTTGCGCAAGCGCCAGAATTTCCCTCCAAGCATTAAAACGTCATACTTACGTAGATGCAGTAGACGCATGCGCAGTAAAGATCCCTTGTTATAATGCATCCTAGTCCTACATTCATGTTAATGCAGTTAATAAACGCATTCGCAAGCTTCCGTTTGTCCCGCGTATACTGTAAATGTGCATTATTATTCACAAAACACGTTGTTAGTAAGTCGCTAATGAGTTTAAACGAGAGGATTGTTTCCGAGCAAGTCTCGCGTATGAGTCCTTGCTCCATCAGTACAACTAGCTATAAGTACTGGACCCATGACACCACAACGTCAATACACTTCTGGACCTGTGAGCACTTTGCCAGGAAGAAGAGGATCTGCTCTGCTGTTCAGGGACTGACACTCTGCTGGACCTGATGTTTGCTGAACTCCTGTCTTGCTGTGTTGCCCTGCTGCATGCTGCTCTCTTTCTACCTGGGTGGGAAAGACTGGACCTGCATCACTTGAAACTACAGTGGTTCCAAGTACTTGATGGCTTGTCTCCTGTTTTCTAGGTTTCAGGGACACAAAAGACTTACAACTCTCCTGTTCCAGCCCTTGGACTCTACTGCTTGTGAGTCTGTTCTGCCAAGTGGTGCCATGCCATTCCTGGACCCTTGGAAGTGGGCCTAAGGGTTTGCTCCAATGGAACCGATGCATCCTCTCCTGCATGAGCAGAATCGATGCATCGCAGCTGTTGTGTGAATTGGACTGGTGCATAGCATTCAGAACTGCCACATCCCAATCAGAACTGCTGTTTCAGAACCAGCGCATCACCTCTATAGAGTGGAGAAACCCCACGCATTGCCTTTGGAACTGCTGCACCTCAGACCCGGCACTGCTACCACGACACCATTGCATCGCCACAGTTGCGTGGAGAAATCTGGAGCATCACCCCAACTGCATGCGGAACACCAACGTATTTTGTTGTTTGCAACCTGGATCAAGGCACTTTTGCTCAGCAGGCCCTATGTAGGTCTTGTATCTGGCCCATGCTCCATCGCGGTTGGCCTTAACTTTTGACTTTGCTTCTTAGTGCTATTTTACATTTATTCTTCAAAAATTCACATCCCGACTTCTACACACTGGATTTTTGTAGTTTTGGTCTTGTTTTTTTAAAAACATTATTCTTTATTTTTCTAAACTGGTGGGGAGTCTTTTTTTCATCTTTTTACTGTTTTACTGTTCGAAGGATTGCACAAATACTTTACTCATTGCCTCGTTAGTTAAGCCTGACTGCTCTGTGCCAAGCTACCAGAGGGTGAGCACAGGTTATATTATGGTGTGCATATGACTTACCCTGACTAGGATTGTGGTTCCTGCATGGACAGGGTGCATACCTCTGCCAAGCAGACACCCGATGTTTAACACATAGTTCTTCTTATATACATCTTAGGGGTTGCAGTGTAATTCATAAATAGAGGTCAAATTTGAGTACTTGGGGGTCTTTCTGTTATTCCTTCTTTTACACAACTAGAGAAGCTTCTATATTTTTGATTTACATGTGCTGATGAGGCAATCGATTAGCCATTTGATTACACTCCAAATGATCTTCGTCCTCATCATCAGTCTCACCACAAAACTTGTTTGCACTTGTTGTATCTAAACTATTCATGACCTCACCTCAAATAATTCTTCAATGAACTCAGGTATCTGACTCTGAGCCCAGACCCCCTAACTCTGATTCAGACTCCATATGAGCACCCCCACATGAGGCATATCAGATAGTACTCCTATGACTCCTGAGGGTTCAGTAACTGCCATAACTCCTATAGTTCCTGTGTCTCCCACTGAGGGCTTCGCTGAAACTTCATTTCCAATGTTATTGCCCCTAAGTTATTATACTGAAAATCAGGAGGCAGACTAGCACTGTTCATGTCTTTACTAAGAGTTTTTGGTTGTACCACAAAGTTTTGAAAAATGTAGGTGCTTGCTGGGTCACAAGGCTGTGTGCTGAACAAGAAACTGTCATTGCAGAAGAGGGTAAGAGAGTACTTGTCAGGCCTGGGTGATCTACCTCTGAATAAAACAATATCTCAGGCTTACTCTCAGCATTAGACTGGGTGTGAGTGATTTCTGGGAGAGACTTTGATAATGATTTAGAGTTTGGCAGAGAGCGAACTCTGTCACAACTCTGATGGAGCATCCTTACTGCTAAACACTTGGACCGTACAGCTGAGCTTATCTTGATGATGGAACATATTCTGGCTCTGTCACCTAGATAGTGCTCCAACAACCCAACAGAGTATGGGCTGTCAGAGTTTTGGCGATTCAACCACCCACTCAATTTAGTGGCTGGTCGAATGGCCAGTTTTCACTGTCTGTCACCGCTGGATAAAACTTGGGTGTAAGGGACAGTGAAAATATTTACCTGCCATGGTTTGTGGGTCAATCATTTTTTATTTTTCAAAAACAAACTCCCGCTTTGGGAGGTTGTTTTTGAAAAACCAAAAACATGTTAAAAGTTTGACAAATGTCAGTGGATTTTACAGAACCGCCTGTCAAACTTTTGACACATTAACAGAGATGGCCATTATGGTGGTTCCTGCCAATGACTAGAGATATCCACAGGGCTGGCACACATTTCTAAATGGAGAGGATGAATACTCCATCAAGACGATGGATTATTTTACTCTGCCGCCCTGACAGAGTAGAAATAGTATTCCACTCTAAATCAGGGCCTTTGTTTTACTTTATGACATTCTTAGATTGTATTTTTGAACTTTTGACAGTAACCCAGTGTTCTTCTCATGTCTGGTAACTGGTCTCTCTTGAGTACCTTCCCCACATTCATCTCCCTGGCAAACAACTTGATTGTGGTGTGTTGCTGTGTATCCCAATGAGAGGCCCTTTTAGCTATCCCAGATTGTTAGGTCCCACTCAACTGACACTCCATCTGAAATGTGCCAGAATGAAGGGCCTATGGATGCTGTTTTGTCCATGTTGGTTACCACCATGCATGGGACGGCAGTCCCGGGCAGGAAAAAATCAAAAAATGTCCCAGTTGCTAGTCAAGTGGAACTCCTAGTGTGTTTGTTTCAGAAGTATCACAACCAGGAAGATGTTGAGATGTATCACAGTTTTGAACTTCTTCTGTGCCTACAGATATCAGTGTCAAAAGTTGTAAATTGGCACAGTTTGTCCTTACATTTTTTTAAAAAGTTGAAAAAAAGTCAGTCTGCATCTGAGGTTGGTGAGATGCCAGAGTAATGTAGCATCACTTTTCTGATAGAAAATGTTTATAAATAAATGCATTTAAATTAGATACACAACAAAAATAAGCCACTATAACTTCAGAAATTAGACTATTATGAAATATGTATGTAAAGTAAGGTTCTGTGCCCGGTTTCCATAAACTGTTGGTCTGGATTGCTAGGTAAAGTATGCATTTAATCCAAACTTGTAGGAATCAAAAGCCAACTTTGACATTAATAAGGGCATCATTATGATGCCAGTTGGTCGGACCACCGGCCTCTATAGTGGCGAATAGGAGACCGCCGGCAAGCATGCAGGTGATCTGTCCACCTTATCATGATGCGACCGCCTTGCTGGCAGTCGGAAACTTGTCGGGGCATGCTGGAGCCATGGTAAAGGCCCGCAACACATGCCGACACCGTGCAGCAGCTCCTGCACATCTGTGCACAGCGTTCCAAGCACCATGTCGTGCATGGAACACGGTGCACGGAGGAGAGTGGGGGCACTACATGTGGCCCCAGGACTACTTTTAAGTGGCCTATGACGACAGAGGGCCCTGTTTAGAGCCCTCCATATCCCTTTCTGACAACCTTTTCATGGCCGGATTCCCACCATGAAAAGGCTGTTGCAAAGGGATATTGTAATCCCGATGGTGGTGCCTTCCTCAGCACCACCGCCATTCAGGGACGCTGCTCTGACTGCCGTCCAGTCTGGATCAATGATCCTGGGGGAGCTAGCGGTCTTGTTTCCGACAGCCTATGGTCCGACCGCCAGTATCAGAATGTGGCGGTTGGAACGACGGAATGTTGGCGGTCTGACTGCCACCATTGTAATCAGGCCCTAAGATATGAAATCAAGGAGAAGTTCATCACACATTCCTTGTGAAATGTACCTCGCTTTGCTATTATTACTTTAACCAACCATGGAGTACATTGTAAATGACTAATAATTCAATAATCTAGAAATTATTTAAACGTTTACTTCCAATTGCTACAAATTCTGCTACGAACTCTACAATGTACACTTTTACTCTGTCAATAGTGAGATAGGTTTATGTGCTACAAATAAATCCTCTCTTCAATGCAAGAAACGTATTTGGCCTGATTCACATAAATAAATGTGGCTTTGCGTTGGCGTGACTTACTCTAGTACTTCTGCATTGCTCCAGGAAATCAGGTGTAAACTGGAAGCACTTCAAAAGCAAGTTAAGAAAAATTCTTATTGAATGATGCCCAATAAAGTTTAAAGCACATACAACTACATCTCTGTAAACATAGGAACAGCAACGTAAAACCAAAATCACATTCAGGTATGCTGTATGTAATGGAGCAATCTACAGAGGAGATGAAATACCAAAAGGAATATCTTGCTACAGGACAATGCCCTTCAAAGGCATTTGCATATTCATGACATGGCCAATTTTCACTGCAAGACCCCATTCAAAATGTTGTTTTTTGTTTTTCCCTTGCCGTTTCTCTAAAGCACAGATGGCAAATTAATTAATGTTAAACAACTCCCGCATGTGGGCAAGCGTTTTTTTAAATGTTATTAATTAACATGCTAATGGGAGGTTTGTGGTAATCAGGTAATGTGTGGCATCTGTTCTTATAATCATTGCGAACACCGGGCACCGTTATATTTTCAGCACAAAGACAGCAAAATAATTACATAAAATAAATGATAGCAGCGTCACCAGTGAATGATTAATTTCTCTGTAATTGTATGCTAAAACATGAAATATATATTTAACTTGAAATAATTTGGGTTTGGCAAATATGATTCATTATATTCAATTAAAATTTGCATTGGCCAGCAACAAGAAATTGAGTAAAACTAATTATGCTGGACCTTTAATAATACAAAAGATGAGAAGGCGTTTGAGAAAAATGCTGTTTTTATTCAAGAAATTTGGGTGAAGTGGAGAAAATGGTGATAAATTACCCTTGTTCTTCTTGGCTGGTGTAAAATAATGTAGAACAGTGGTTCTTAACCTTTTGAGTTCTGTGGACCTTCAATTAGGGGGTGATTACAAGTTTGGTTGTCCAAAGGAACGCCAAACCCGCAGTGGCACGGTCCAACCGCCCTATTTTGAGTTTCGCGGTTCAACCGCCACAGGCCCACTGCAACTGCCGGGGGACCACCATTCCCCAGCGGTGTTGCAGCGGTGTTAGGCAGCAAAAATGCTAACGGTGCCTATGCGGCACTGCCAAGCATATTATGAGTTTCCTCACAGTGAGCCTGCCATGATAAGGCTGATAGAGGGGGAACTAAGGGGGCCCTGTGGTGCCTCAGGCCATGGGGATGCATGCAGGGTGGAACATTTTCTGCCCCCCTGTGTGCATGCATCCTCTTTCCTGCATGGGATGTACTGCAGAGTCCATGCCATGCAGAAACGGGCTTTGGCACTCCCATTGCGGTGCCTTTTTCAAAGAGAAAACTCGTTAACTGGCGGGTAGCCGGCGGTGGATTTTGCAAGTATGGGAGCAGGGCTGCAGCGTGGCGGCCCCGGTCCCACACCGCCAGATTCATATTCAGGCCCAAAATTAGTTCTAGAATCCGAGGACCCCCACTGAGTCGTTACTGTAAGCCAGGGATGCCGGCCTAAGGAAGTTAGATGATTTTAACCACAAAAACATACACAAATTATTAAGTATTTTATTTAATTTGCAAACAAATATAAAAGAAAGATTGCAATTTTAAATTTAATGGGAAGGTATGAGTTTTTCTAAATTCAATTAAGGCAACTCGTCATTAATACTATATTCTGTTTGATGCACTGTGTTGCACAAATCAATCTGAGGATACCAATTAATTTTTTGCCTCCACTTTCTTATTCCTTCGCATTTACAGAAAGTTTTCTAATTTTCAATTTTGCTTCTTTATTGATAAACACTTGATTAGTCTGTTAATATTATTTAATTTTCTAAGCACTCGCAGAACCCCTGAATAAGTTGCACAGAAAGCTAAGGGGTCCCCGGTCCACAGGTTAAGAACCTTGCTGTAGAATAGAAAAATATATGGGAAAATGCAACATAGTATGTTGGAATGGCCAGAGCTGTAGACTTTGGAACTGGGGATCCTGGTTTGAGTCATGACCTCAGCTCATATCCTGTGATTCTGGACCAATCAGTTAATCTCCCTGTGCCTAAAAATTGTAAAATGCAATTTGGAGCTCATGCAAAGTACTCAAAATAAAAAATAAAAAAGTGGTAGTGGTCTGAGTTTTACAGTCCTTTTCCACCTACGTCCAAAGATCCAGGTGTCCCACAAATCTCTGCAGACGAAAAAGTGACCCTTCAAATTAAGTCTGGTGTGTGTCCTCCTGTGATCTTGGAAGGGTGGCGTTCATTGATTTTTATGGTTGGCAGTCATTTTTTTACCTTTAGCACAGAGAGTGTTCTCTTGAATTTGATTATAATGTTGCTGGCAGCACCAAACATCAGTCCAAATGCTGATTGATGATTGCAGTTTAGACCTGGACAAGTAGATGTGGTCACATAAACTACTTACCCAACTAGGTAGTCCAGGAGACTGCCATTGTTAACCAGGAGCCACGTGTATTACAAATATAAAAAGCCCAGATTTCTGACTCTAAGGGGCCAATCACGATGGTGGGCGGATCGCCCCCGCCGGGCCGGTGGTAGTCACCGCCGGCCCGGCGGGGGCGATCCGCCCGCCATCCACCTGAATATTCCCACCGCCAAATCAGGATGGCGGTGGGAATGGTACTGCGACGGACGGAAATACCGTCCGCCGTGGTCCCGCAAGGCGGTCCTTTTTCCGCCCGCCTTGCGGGACACGGTACAATGGGCCAATGGCCGCGGTGACGTGCAGGCACCGCCGTAGGCATCACGATGCCTGTCTTCTGTGGCGGAGATCCCGCCGCAAGAAGACAGGTGGAGAATGCCTTCGGGGGCCCGTTGTGGGCCCCCAGAGTGTTGGGGGGTGGGGGTGCACATGGGGGGTACCTATGGTACCCCCCTGCATCTGCATGTACAAGGTGGCAGGCACCGCACGGTGCCTGCCACGTTGTACATGCACATGCACAACATGTATTTTGTGTGGCGGGCGCATCCAAATTCGTATAGCGGGACCGCCGCACCTATGGCGGGCGGTCCCTTTTGCCACTGCGATGGCGGGCGGACTATGTCCGCCCGCCATCGTAATCGACCCCTAAGTCCCCACTTATAATGTTGCCACATACTCAGACATATTTAGCAGACAAGATTTTGATATGTTGCTTCACGGGAAAATCTTATCTTTGGGGAGCATGGGGTGTCAGGAGAGTATGGAAAAGGTAGATAGCCTCTAAATTTCCAAACTTTAATAAAAAAAGACCTTGGGATAGTGGGCTATGAGGGTTGATTTAGTAATGCAGTAGCATTGATTTTGTAGAGGGTGTAGTCATGGCTGTAACTCTAATGTCCACGGTGCTTTTAAAACCTTGCCTGGTTTTGTGCTAATGTTCCTGAGGATATGCTGCCCTATGGATATTGTTCAGTGTACAGACACGGGGGCCGAGACAGAAGCAGAGCAGGTTCCCATACTGACATGAACAGAGAAGTTTTAGCTGAAGGCTATGTGTGTGTGAGAGAAAAGTCAATTGGTTGGGGTGATTTTGAGACCTCACCGAGCAATAATGTCACTAATCTGTATTCTGGTCCAATGGCGGAGCAAATTCAGGAAAGGGTTCACAGACCATCCCAGTCAAAAGATGTATGTATCTTCGGACTTTCAAACTTTCGCGGAGGTCTTTAAAATTTAGTAGGGCAATGATGGAAGCAATGGATAAGCATGGCTCCAAAAAGGAGAATACAGATTTTTTTTTTGTAGTCCCACGGTAGCCACAAACATTAATTTCAAATTCTTGGAATAGGAGAAAATAAGAAAATGGAGCCATCATGGTTGCATAATTTTCTGGTAAATTCGGCACCTTTTTTTCAGTACTCAATAAACAAAACATTATTAAATCCAAACATTAAAAAAACATTTTCTAACATATTTCATGGTGCTGAAAATGCCATCACGTAATTTGTGAGAGCTTATTCGACCCCATCACAAGCTTAATTACTGAAAAGGCTTGTCACCACTTCAAGTTAGGTCTACAGCCAAACGTTCAATCACAACTGGCTTGCATATTTTCTTCCGGGCTTACACAATGTTTTCTTTCTCCAGGATCTTCCACTCGTTCCACCCTAGAGAAAGTTGTCCCAACTGCAAGAAAATCACACTGGTCAGTACCAGAGCTGCTTTGGACCACATGATTACTTGTAGAACAGAAAGCAGGTTCAAGGGAAAATGAAAAAGGATATTCAAAATATGTTTTTATTGCAACTATACTGACAGTTGTACAAACGACATGGAGTAGTTCGTATACAATCCAGCTATGTCTGTCTCGTTGAATATGATTTGTTTCCTCATTATTCTGACAGATTCATGTCTTCATGCAAAAAATCTGAGAGTGCCTTAGCACTATGGCTACCATTCCCAGTGGTATCCTGACTTTGCTGTGGCACTGAATTATATTGCTCATCCATTGCCACTGCATCGGTTGAAGAAACATCCCCATAGAGATCTGTACAAAGACACTCAGTTATATGCCAAAAAAGCAATGTGTTGCTGAATAAGCAATGAGGAATAAGCTCACTCCTCTGTAAAATAATATACTTGACATTTTGCAAAACATAAACAAGTACACAACATCAAAAAAGAAAACAAAATACAACTGTATGGAATTTTTTGCATTTGTTCAAGCATCTGTTTTCTAAGGATGGACTTATGAAAATCTTATGAGAACTATTTGTCTGCATTTTTTAGGTATACTGATTTCCAACCATTCCTAACAATGTTGAATAGGAAGAGAATCAAATGGCTGAAATTACTAAAGAGACTCCAAAAAGTAAACATGAATCTCAAGTATGGAGTAAGGTTGCACTTGGTGAACCTCTAGTTCTCTAGTGTTCCCTGGGACCTATTCACAAAGTGCATTTTGTAGTGCATTTAGTAGTACAACAATAGTACTACTAATGCACCACAAAATGCTACTCACAAACCTAGGTGCGGGGGTCGCTGCCCCCACATCTCTTATCATTTCTATGAGGACATCGCCACTCTAACTGCAGAAATCTCTGCACATGTAGGTATACATTTTTTAAGTAAATGTCGGAAGGACGGCAAATGGTTGAAAAATTGAAAATATTTAGCATAAAGGGGAGGTTTTACGAGGAGTAAGAAGGGGTAAAGAGAGGGTTAGGGAGGGGTTTGGAATGGGACATGCACTTACCTACAAAAGTGTAATTCTCTACTGAGATTAAAAAAAAAATACTTCTATAGTTACTATAGCCACAAAGGGCTCAAAAGTGCTGTAAATGTACTCCAGTTCTGACCCGGAGTACTTCCAACGCCGCAAATAGCCACACACCTGCACTGCCACATCCCTATAGACAATTTTGACTGTAGGGACTCAAAATAAAACCTTATCGGAAACAAAGGTAAAATAAATTAATGTATATAAACTTTAAAAAAATATGATTAGTTTAATTTTAGAAAA
Organism: Calotriton arnoldi; assembly: GCA_963921515.1. NCBI lineage: Eukaryota > Metazoa > Chordata > Amphibia > Caudata > Salamandridae > Calotriton > Calotriton arnoldi. Next base: position 101,927 of record CAWUFW010007005.1, on the reverse strand, counting down.
TTATATATAAATTAAACAATAATAATATCTAATTTTAAAATAATTTAAAGTGCTTTTTTCAATTTAAAATTAAATTTCACTTAATAGTTTCTGTCCTCTGTAGTTTGACAACTCGTAACACACGACTACTAATAGCACCTATAAAACTTGATAAAAAACATAAATAACATAACATACAAATAAACATAAACTTTAATAGATAAAGTGAGAAACATTTATTTTTAATTTTGCTTACACGTTGATTGTCACAAATACATTTAAAAATGAGACAAACAAAAGGAAACTCGATAAGTACAAAATGAAAAATATGGGAGTGGGCTCAAAAATAAACAAGTTATCATATCAATTATACCTAGCACCCTAAAGAGAGGCGCTATACAATGAGTAGAAGCATTACAAGTCTGTCTACTTTTATTACGAGTTACTAGTTTGTCTCAGTGTATGAATATATATTTATGTAATGAGCATGAATAAAAATGGAATAAGGAGGTTGAGGAAAGTCAAACTTACACAGATAAATCTATGGTGTGCTACTACAAAAGGTTGCTGTGTCAAATGAGCATATGAAGCAGGAAAAAGAAGTGAAGAAGTATTGAAGTTTTGCTTAAAACATTGATACATTAAAACCAAACAATGTTGTTAGTGGATGTGATGTCCCATAGCACTATTTGCTCTTTTGACCACGTTTGGCCTACATAAACATCAATTATTTCGTTTTCCACAACTCTGACATTTTTCCCCACACAGAGATGACCTGAAGAATATCCTTGACTTTAACCCCTTAGAAGCTAAGGGGTTAACGTCTCTTTGCCCCACTGACGAGTTTTAACCTCCAGAAAAGATTCAAAGTCCAAGATACAACTTTTGACTAGGATAAATTGTGTACCCTTGCATGAAATTACTGATGAATGATATGGGTAAACATAAAATCTCACACCTTACAGGTCCTTTGAGAGTGATGAGTAGAAAACATATGGCCTTGACAGACAAAACTGAAGAGAAACTGTAATGGCCAAACATGAAGAGACAATCGCCACCCACTTATTTCTAATACCTGCACTGCATATACTTTACACAAAGGGTCTTAGTCAAAAAGGGCCTCCATACTCATGGTGGAGGCCCCTCAGTCATCAGGGAGTCTCAGCATTTGTGGCGGAGTCTCCACAAAGAGAATTTTCATTGCGGAGATTCAGCCACAAGTGTGGAGATTCACCCAAGAATGCGGGGCCTCCACCACGTATGCTGAGGCCCTTTTTGAATCAGGCCGATTGTGATTTGCCTGTATTTACTATGCTCTAGTAAGTGTCCAGTTAGTCACAACAGGATTTCTCTGGATTTCTGTGTTTGTGAATCTTTCACAAGAACAAACCACTACTTGCAGTGATGAAAAGCTGTAATACTAAAAAAGATTGATAATACCATACTAAATCAACACAAAGATGTATAAAGCCAAATAGTCATCAGAAAATGCTCAATATTTGCAATCAAAGCCCCATTTCCTCAGAAGACTTGCTATCCATATACTTCCTTTCTATTTGAAAGCATTTGTAAGTTCACAAGCCATTTATACTGATTATACTATATTTCATCTTTACCCTCTGTGTTTAATTATTCATTTTCAATGTTGATTTGGATTCCAATAAAATCAAATTTTTAATATTAAATATGAGACATTTAAAAAATAAAATCAATTATTTTAAATAGCACATTTATTGTATCATTATGGTTATTTTGGGTAGTTGAAAAATGGGCATTAGCAATAATAAGGGGCCGATTCACAGAACTAATCTGAGATAAAATCCTAAACTTACTACTTTTGGTATTCACAGAAGGCATTTAGTAGTAGTAAAGTTAGGAGTCCTAACTTTACTACTTTCGGTATTCACAAAAGGCATTTAGTAGTAGTAAGGTTAGGAATCCTAACTTTACTACTACTAAATGCCTTTTCTGAATACCGAAAGTCGTATAGTTAGGATTTTGTCTCAGTTTAGTAGTAGTAAAGTTAGGACTCCTAACTTTACTACTACTAAATGCCTTATGTGAAGACCAAAAGTAGTAAATTTAGGATTTTATCTCAGATTAGTTCTGTGAATCGGCCCTAAGGTTCTTAGTAAATGACAAGCATTAGGCAGAACAACATATTGACAATGGCTGTATTCATGCAAATATCGCACATTGGTCTGTGCCAGTTTAATAGGGTTTCAAATGGAAACCAAAAGGGAGCACTAAGATCATCTCTCTATTTTCCTTGTCAGTTAATTTCTCATACGTATTGCAGACAGAAGGGACAAATTAGTTGTGATTTTATGATTCATGTAAAGAAATTATTTGTCAAGCTACAAGAAGTATATTAGGTGCTACTTATTGAAAGTAATCTGATCCCCGAAATATTTCACAATATTATTGGAATGCGATATACTCAGGACTTTTGATAATTTAATGAGCATAACAACTAAGTCTTGGTCTATACAGTTTGAAAGAAATAGATGTAGCAGATTTCAAAGTCTTAGGGGACATTATGATGACGGACGGACCGCCACCGCCAGCCGTGCGGTGGCGATCCGTCCGTCACCAAACGTGGAGTGACCGCCCACCCGATTATGATGGTGGGCGGATCCACACTGCGACCGTGGCGGACGGAAAGACTGTCCGTCACGGTCCCGCCACAGGCAATCGGACCAATTGCCTGGCGGAGCGGCCTGCAGGCATAATATGGTGGCGGTGCCTAGTGGGCACCGTCCACCATATTATGGTGCAGCCTTTGAGCCAGCCTTTCCGTGACAGTGACACCGTCATGAAAAAGCCGGCGGAGGTTCTGTTTGGGGGCCCGTTGTGGGCCCCAGAAGTGTTGGGGGCGGGTGTGTGCACGGGGGTACCCATGGTACCCCCCTACATTTCAGTGCACCAAGTGGCAGGCACTGTGTGGTTGCAGACAGTCCCGGTCACCACCACAATGGCGTATGGACTCCAGTCCGTCCATCATCGTAATGAGCCACTAAGTTATTAATCACCAAGCTGCTCTCATACTCACTGAGATTTACCAAATGCACCTTTTAAGCGATGTGTTTTTCTCTTTGAGCCTTCTTGTAGCAGTAAATCATTAATTTTTAATTTCAATTTTAATTTAATTTCAATAATGTTTAATCAGTTATACATTCTAAAATCTGTCAATTACTTATTCAGATGCACATTCCACCCTAGAATATTCTTGTACGGGTACCCAAATTAGTCAGAAGAAATGTTCTAGCCAAAATCCCTGGAAATCTGATATCACTTATGCTTGAAAATCATTTAAAAATTGGAATATATGTCTGTGATTCAACATGTCATGTTGCTTTTCTGGAAAATATAAATGGTAATTCAGGAATATGTTTTCATATTAACTCACATCATCTTTTACCTTCCTTTTATCTGTAAGGGAAACATTATTAGATTGTGAAAAGTTTGGGTTTGCACCAGGTTCTAGTGTTTTCCCTGATTAGTCTACTCTTGGATTGCTCATTCTAAAGTGAACAATATTTTGTAGTAACTGCAGATTATGTGAATGAGGTGATGTTGGATGCATCTAAGGGCTTATCTATGTAATTGAAGATGATTAGTTTGCCATCAAATGTTGACTTTGCCCCCTTTAGAGATTACTAGAGTCATGCATGTCCAATCTTCATGGACCTTCTCGGATCTATCTTTACTGAATCCACTATTTCCTTGTCACAAATAAGAGGTAGAATCCCATAGGGGTAATCTGTCATAATGTGTTATAGTTATTCATGCAATACCCTTAATATTTGCAATGTTTTTCTAAATTGCGTACTATACGTGGGCAATTTTTATGATGCACACGTGTATCATACTTCCACATATTTAATACCTTGAGAAAGTGTTTCGTCCATGTGTTGATATGATATTCACTTACTGAAAATTGCCATAAGTTTCAGTGAGAAAGGTAATTGGAAGCACTTTTTTTCCTATTTATGTATGAAGATTTGTAAAATGTTCCCTGGGAAGAGACCTGGAAAGAAGTTAAGACAAAGCCCCTCTCTTTTTTACTTTAATTTTGGGCCTCTGGTTTACTGACCTCTGCTGTGGGACCCTGTGATTGTGTCTCATCTTCTGTTATACTCTGTACAAAATGGTTTTGAACCCTACCCAATTTTTAAAATAAGGCCTGCTGCTTTTTGACACCGGGGAAAGTGGCTCAGTAAAGGTTATGCATGAAAGATACACACAGATGCATGTGTGGAGACTGAGTGAAGAAGATGTTTGGCTCACTTAGATTTGCATCGGCACAAAGATAGCACTGTGACACATTGAGCACTGAATTGTTATGATTTTATTGGAGGCAGGGGAAAACTGCATCATTCTTCCTTGGTAAAGTGTATCAAATAATGTTGAGAATTTTATAATTAAATTTAATTAAAACTGTGACTCCCAATTGGAAAATGATAGAAGAGTCAATGTTGCTTGTACATACATTATTTGGACTGAAATGCAAATATGCGATAGTTTATGACACATCTACATTTCTTAAAATGCTGTATAATTTAGCATATTTTTTATGAGTTAACCCCCAATGAGATTTGCCCTTTGAGATGTCCAACTGAGGGCATTAATTACTGATTCACAAGCTGGCAGAAAAAAGGCTCCAGTAGGCAATAGACTAATTCCAGGAGGATAAAGTATCTCCTGTTGTAGGAAGGAGGTGGGGTTGAAATCCCCATAGCCATTATCCTACCCTGGCTAGCAAGTCTGAGGTGGCACTCTACCAAGTGTTAACAAGAGAGAGGCCTTGCCTTCCCAACAGTGGGTCAATTTTCAAGAGTTTTGGGTAAAGCAGGCAGACCAGTGTGGACAGAGATTGGTTCAGAGGGTGATGGCCACACCAGTCCCAAGGGTGGAAACAGTTGACTGTTGTTTTTGTGCGCAGTCACTCTGAAAGTGGTGCAGGGTATGGGTGGTTGTAAGCCACCATTGACAATATATCCGACAGTTTTCTACTGTTCTCATTAAAGTCATATTGTATTAGCTAAGTATGTTTCTCCCTATTGGTTGTCCACAATGATTTGCATCGTATCTATGTATACATTCATTGTAACAATATTTATAAAATACCATAGACTTAGACTGATGTATTATATTTCAATGTACAGTGCAGCTTTATAGCACTTGTACATCATCCCATCTCTCACCAAATATTTGATGATGAAAAATATTTGAGAATTTTATGCGCATCAAACAATTGACAGTGAATTCATTGTCATTACATAGTCCTTGAGACTTGCTTATGAGAACCTAGAACATATAAGATCGCGGCTATCTTGTGTCCCATTTGAAATTACTATAGTAACCATTTGTGTATTTTTCGATACCAAATTATGAAAATGTTCTTGTTAAGTGCCTTTTAGACAATCCTGCTTAACATATTAGTACCTTATCTGTCATTAAGGAGTTTGATTCACTTTAATTGAAATCTTGTATTGTTGTGTAGTTCCCACTAATTCGTAGGATCTGCGTATTTGTTGGACAGCATAAACTTTGGGTGAGGTGCCCAGACTGATTCCAAGCACCCTGCAGGATATGTTGGCCTAGAGACCAGCTAGCTCACAGTGCCACCATAAGCCCCCCTGACCCTATCAGGGAGTGAATGGTTTCTGGCAACCACTGAACATGACAACCCTGACCCCTCAGGGTTCATGGTAACAGATCAGAACCTCTCGCTCAGTCACTTGTGCTCTTTTGTTCTCAGAGAAATATACAGAGAATACACAGTGGGACGTTATCAATATATTTATTGAACCAACGTTATTCTTGTATAGAATACATGTGCTGTGAAAATCAGTAGACAGTAGCAGATGAAAGTGATTACAAGCACCAAAAGAGTAAATAGCAGATACAGTTCTACCATGGTGCTAAAACAGTGTATATATGCAAGCATATAATACAAGATAGTAATCAGCAGTACTCCTACTATATGAACCCTACTCTGTGTGTATCTAGAGTGTATGTAAGTGTGAAGCCAAGCATCCCCAAAGGGACGCTCCAACCCCATTACCTGACGGAAGAGAATGTAGTACCCCGTCTTGGTCATGAACTGGGCAACCCTCATGGTGATGTCAGACCGCTGAGTGGTGAAGTCCCAGCATGCAGGGACCTTCGGTGTCATCTGAAGGGCTTCTTCTGATAATCCTGTTAGATGCTGTTTATGTATAATAAAAAGCATTCTTGCGATGTACGTATAGATTAGCAATACTATGGGTATGTAGATATTCCTGACGCCCCCGTAGATGAAGAGAGAACAACAGTTGTGCATTCGTGCTTAAAGGCCTTGTACTTGCTGTTCGAGGCATCATGATAATGTTATGCGAAGCCAGATGTGTAAACAGAAGTAGTTTCAGAGAAATAATCCAACATTGTCACGCAAGCGGATATGTGCAAAAGAGGACAATGTAAGAAATGAGCAGCTTTGCTACATGGGCCTAACCTGGGCGCACAACTGTATCACTAAATAAGCAATATCTTGTTTTGATGCTGGTTGAATGCATTCCTTATGGTACAAAGAACAATGTAGAAATCACTGATTTCACACATAAAGATGTAGCTATCAGAAGCTGGCCCAATTACTACTGTGTATATATCCATCATGAAGGGCAAACCACCACCTGACAACACTAAATCTCAAGATTGAATCAAGAAACTGATTTGTTTGAAACAAATGAAATGTTGTGTAGTAATAGGAGTTAGTGCGCAGAAGACATTGTGATGTGAAAGTCAGCTTAGTCAGTGTTGAAAATGTGAACAAAAAACTACATAGTACTGCAAAGAAATGTTGAAAGTCTTATTTTTACAGAAACTTTGATGCGTGAACACATTTAGCTAAATATACAAACTCAGACAATGATTTTCAAGAAAATCAAGGCAGGCTTTTTAATTTTCCTCCCACAACAGATTAAACAAGTCATAGGAAGTAGAAATTATTAAGATTTTAATACTGAAGCATAAATAATGTGCCAGTAATTGGTGAGCATGCATTTATCAGATTTTGCACAGAGCAAACATAGATGGGAAACAATGGAGGGCTAAACTAGAGGAAAGATCAAAGGTACCATTCAGGTTACTTACAATGAGGCAGAAAACATTGCAGTAGTTTATATATTTGCATTTAACATATGTGCCTGTGTGTTTCTGACTTAGTGAAATAATTGGAATTTCACCACACATGTGAAATGCTTGTGATAATTTGCTCTGTGTAAAACATCAGAAGAAAACCACTGAACAGAGTTAAATCATTAAATTCTGCTTCAGAGAATGTTTCCCAGGAACATATTTATGAGAGGCTTGCACCGGCATTGCACCACGTATTGTGGCGCAACAGCAGCGCATGCCTTAAGTCATATTTCTAAAAAGACTCACTTAAAAAAATGCATTGTTTTTCAAGGGTTGCATGGTGCAAAAGCTGCGCTCAAACCAGCTGCGCCATGCACATTTAAATTTATGCAATGTGGGTGTTCCCCCGCAAATTCTGACGCAACTGTGACACAGCGGTTTATGGGTTTCCCAATGCATCATGCTTCTCTGGAAAGAAAGACACAAAGCCTGAAAGGGGTTGCAATTGCTGTGCATCAGCAAACCAGGCATAGGAAATTATGTAGTAGCTGTGGTATAAAAACACATATCACAAAACACTTTGGTAAGCTCTATTACACCATGGAGGTTGTCATACTGCAGCTTGGAGGAACTAGGAGACCACCAACACCACCAGCACGTAGGCAGCGAAGGAGTAGGGAGCATGTTTACTGACTGTGCATATCCTTCATTGACCTCAGGGAGGATGAGGTCAAAAAGTTCTAAAAACGCAAGAGGGAGTCCATCATGGAATTGTTGACTAAAATGTGGCCAAGTCTACTTCCATCAACTGCAGGGCCCACTAACATCCCACCACATGTCAAACATTTGACTGTGCTCCACATGCTGGCATCAGGTTCCTTCCAAGCCAGATTGGCAGGAATCTCACAAGGGTATTTTCTGCCTTCCTGCCCTCCGTTTTGGATGCCATAATAAAGCTCACACCCCAGTACCTTCTCCTTCCAAAACTCATCAACAACAACTAGCTAACAAGCAACGATTCTACGCCATTTCTGGATTTCTTCACGTCCTTGGTGCAATTGACTGCACACATGTGCAATTTGTGCCCCCTGCTGCAACATTCCACCTGTACAGAAAATGCAAGCATACATATTCCATCAATGCCCAGGCCATAGTGGATCATCAGGGAATGTTCCTAAATGTGCTGGCAAAATACCCGGGGCGTGCATGTGAGCTTTCATCTTCTGCCACAATATCATCAATGAGCGGTTTCAGAATGGCACATTTGGGAATGCTCTGCTCATTGGCAAAGAAACCACAAATATACTTAATTCTAAATAAGAAGTTTAATGCGTGACACAAAAGCCATCTCTGTGTTTGTGAATAGATCTTGTGTTATATACAGATAGTGGGAATAATGGACCCTAATGTATAGTGTAGTCAATGATGTCCCATTGTGTCATTACCTCACTAATCCTGCAATGAATTCATGCAAAACTCACCTGTGAGAAGTATTATGTCATCTCACACTGAAACACATTTTCTGCACTGGTTAAAAAATCAACACAACAATCATACGGTCCACAAGTGAAGTCAATATGAGTAGAAAGGGTAGATATTAGCTTAGTGTGGGATGTGAGTATGTTCAGTGTTTAATCTAGCCTGACGAAATCATGTTTCCCTAATTAAATGTGTCACACGTGGCAGTAAAATTGTATGTTGACCTAAGTTTTAGGAGCAATAATGGAAGAAGAAGTTGTATATTCCATTCATGTCATGCACTTTAAGTGTAGCCTCAATTCATGTGTAAATGTCAAATCCAGGTACCTATGTGATACCAACAGTACACAGTACACATATGTCTCAGCCATGTTTACAGTCTAGGTCCAAACATGCACATAGCTATCAACCCACATAGGCATACATCATCAATGTGAGAGATGACCAATTTGATGGCTCAAGTTGCCTACATTTCCTGCATTTCAGTCCATCAATGTTAAACTGACACAGTCAATCAATATGCTGTCAAACATGTCATGCTCCTGTAAATAACCTAGAATAAAATGCAACCAGAGTAAGGTCTCACAGTGTACTTAGGATCCCAAACTCAACACTCTCTTGCCACATCAATGGTGTCATAATCAAGGCATATAAATAATGAATCACCTATAAGGCAAAATCACGTACTGGCATGTAAGATCTTACAGTGTTGTGTATAGGTCTGTAGTAGAAAGTTACTTGTATCTACATCAGTTTCTCCAAAATAAAAATGGCCTACATTGCCACCTATCTGTCAATCTAAGTTCACTATGACACCTTGCCATACAAAAAGCATTAGCTGTTGATTGACAATCAATTATATACCTATCCACGTCAAATGTTGGAACTTCACTACATGTACTAAGCAAATAGCCATGCTAAATTTAGTGAACAAATCAAAGGCTATGCTAATGTCATGTAGGCAAGGAGGGACATCATAGGTGACAAAAGGACACATTTATGTGTGTGTCAAACATGTTGGCACTGTAACAATCTACGTAGGGCTGAATATATGCCAGAGAATCCGATTATAAGTTTATAACTTTGCACATATAATGAGTGCAAATAACATAGAGTTGTTAAGAACATTTCAAAATACTTATCATACTAATCTACTGCCTAAACATGTCAGTCAGCAGGAAGAAGTGTGTCCTATGTATTAGTACATGAACAATATTTGCAATGACCCATAGAACTTTAAGATACATGTCTAAACTAATGGTCAACAGTATCTAACACATATTGGTCAAAACTGTGCGAAATGTGTATGAGTTTACCAGCATTCATAACACACATGTACAATTATGTCTCAGTAACAATGTGCACAATCATTTAATGTTGTATTTTTGTACTTTCAGATGACGAAGGATATGGGTTGCAACCATGGGTCATGACTCCATTCACCCAACCCTAGATGGAGGCTGAAAAATGATACAACACGGCACACACCAAGATGAGGAATGTTGTGGGGAGGACTTTTGGTGTCCTAAAGTCCAGGTTAAGATGCTTGGATACGTCAGGCGGCAGACTGCTGTACTGACACCCTATAGTGTGCAAAGTAATCCTCGACTGTGCAATATTGCACCACATCTGTTAAAAAACAAATATCCCGTGGGACTACAAGCAATAAATACAGAGGAATTTGATGAGGTTGAAGACAGCGAAGGAGAGATCCAGCACACAATGGCCAGTCGATGGAGACATGACTAACTTGCAGACAATTTGTTTAGTTAATCTATATCACCTGATTTTGGCAGAAAATATGTCAACTTATAAACCTAAAAATATATTTTGGAACTCATCCATTGTGTTGTGTATATGGGAAAGTCAATGTAAAAATCAACTCACTCACTTCTTCTCAACTAGATGTAGGCCTCAACATGTAACAATTTTGTTGTCTGAATGGTTGATTAACATGAGGCCAGAACACCCAAAAAAATCAATCAAAGAGTAAGCCAATGTGATGCAGTATACTGCAAGAAAGGGACTGGGTTGGATTTCTACACATCTACAAAGTAATGGTCCATTCCTGTCCTCACACACTTAAGCAGTGCAGCACAGCTAGCTGTCTTGCTGTGTTCTGCAGCAGCAAAGTGTGTTCCATATGGTACTCAGTGAATGATGGAACACAAATCTCCTAAAATGTCAGTATCTAAGGCAAACCCCTCATTGAAGTGTGTCTCACAAATGGACTAGCATGCAGAATAGCAGCCCTTTGCAGGAGCAAATGTTGTCACAGATACCATCACAGATCATGAGCAACAGTTGTCAAGGACAAAGGCCTAGTCTAAGGTGTAGATGTTAAAATGAAATTTGTAAACAAGGTCTACATGCATGTGTGGGGATCAACAAAACACTACACATGTGACACCGTTCCTGGGCAGATTGATATACATACCACATCTGGCCACAAAACATTTACCATGCTTTGCACAGCAATGCGAGGAGGCTCAAAGGCCTGTAACAGAACACTATAAACAGATGAAGTTGCAATGGGTGGCATTAACCAGAGAAGAAGAAATGTTTGCCAACCATCACTTCACCTCAATAATACAGAGATGGTAAAAGTGTGAAATGTCCATGTCAAAAGTCAAGCACAAATGTATGTGTACATACACAATCTCATTGGATATGGTGCAACGGAGATGTTGGGTATGAAATTACCCCTGCATGGGAAGAGTAGTGTAGCCCTGCCCTTAGTGTACAACTGCATAGTTGTGTGGCTCACCGACACTGGTATATACCCAAAGGGCGACAGGGAATATGCATGTGCGCCATGACATGGGACTGTGTCAAGGATTGCAGTCTGCTTGGACCAGGACAGCCAGACAAACACCTGCCCTCATATTAAATGTGCACTACTGCCTTTGCCAGGATTAAGACAGAGCTCAATTGGGAATGGGAGCATGTTGTGTTATGAACAGTAATAATGTAAATGACCATTCAACCTGGCTCACTGCAGTGAGACCTACGGGCTCACTCACCTCTTCAAAAGGTCTATTACTGTGTGATGCACTCACCCCTGCCCAACATCAGGTTGATCATGAAATATATGCATGATAAAACCATGTGCAGAATGCATGTGCCTTTGCAAGACATACATAACACATAGGTTCAAATGTAGAACAGTGTTCACATGGTTAATGTGTGTGTGCTGATAGTGTGCGTTCACGGTGACACACTCTTGTACAATTCAAAGGGAGTGTAGACCCAAAAAGTCTGCGGTGACTGAGTGTGTGTGCTGCATGTCATTATACTGGTGGTAGCCTGATACATGTGAATCACAGTATTGATCACCAAATGTCCTGTGACTGTTCACTGAGGGCATTCATTTGAGCATAGCCACTAAGAGCAACGTAGCAAGTTACCTTACTGAACTGCTATGCATGAAAGCTTACTGCACAGCTATGCATGAAAGCAAAAAGGCAAGAATGTGCTGTATCTAATAGAATACAATGTATTCCTGTCTTTTCCCATGCACCTATGCTGTTTACGCTGCCTAGCGTCAACGCAGCCACTCTTGCACCATGGCGCAAGGGTTCTTATGCTGCATGCAGTAATGTATTTGTGCATGAAGGGGGGCCTTCCTACCAAACAACAAATCAAGAGAGGCATATTCCTCCATCTATATGTGCGGCAGAAGGCAGCACACATTAAAAGAGGAAGTAATGAGGATAATTTAAGTTATAACTTTTTGTTACGCCTCTACTGGGAAGGTATATATTTCTGGGCATTCTCAGCTTTACCTGGTCTGGTAAGTCTGGAAATGCATCTAAAACCAAGGTGGCCTTGGGTGGCTTCACAAATATCATATTAGAGTTGTTTTTTTTTAAACATACTTTATTGAATCCCCTCGTCAGCGTAAAAGTAGGATTATTTGCGATACAAAAGGTATTTTGTTTTTGTTGTTTCCATCTTAAACATAATACATCTTTGACCATGAGATAACTTCTAATTACAAATGTAGTTCATCAGTCGTCCGCCGTTGCGGCATGAGAGGTACTTTCATAGAAGCGGCCGATAACATTACATCGAGATCAATAATACCAAGCATGTTTATGTTTAGGCTAACTTTAACTTACTAACTGGTCCCCACCCACCTCCCGACCCTCCCTCCCTCCTGTTCTGCCGTTCCCGAGTCATATGGTCGCCTGACAGGGTTATTAACGTGGTACCGTGTGTCCTACTCCGTCTGTGATCCGTGGTATGTGGACTGGGGTCCGTGTGGGTCTAGCTATGTTTCCAGTAAGAGTGAAAGTAGCTTATTGCGTGGGAGTGTGTTGTGCAGGGATTAGATCTAATTGTTTGAAGTCCTCTAACATGATGTCCCATTCCATAGAGATAGGCAGTTTCCGTAACCCCTTGCCTACTCTCTATGAAGGGCCGTGCTCTCAGCACCACCCCATTGTATCATATCATCTTGACAACTAGACAATGTCGGGCATCTAGGGGATTTCCATCTCATAGTGAGGGCCCTAATGGCTAGTACAAGGGCAATGTCCAGAAAACATTGTTGAACTTTCTGTGCTTTATTGCATCTACGGAGCCCCATAAGACACTCTAGGGCATTGTCCTGAACTGTCATATGTGTGACTTCTCCCAGGTAATGCCGAACGCCATTCCAATAATCTAGTATACGCGGGCAGGTCCATAGCATATGGATAAAGTCTGGCTCGTCGCCTTTGAAGCGGGGGCAGCAGTGTTGGGCCTCCGGGAACATCCGATGTATTCTCTGTGGGGTTAGGTAGGATCTATGTAGGACCATTGTTTGGATAAATTTCAGTTTAACGTTGCGGGATACCCTCTTGGGATGTTCTAGCATGCTCGCCCAGGCCTTGTTAGTTAGTTCTAAGCCCGCGTCCTCTGCCCATTTTGCCCTGAGATTTGTGAGTGTGATGCCAGCATGCGCCCTGATACCGGTGTATAACCATTTGATAAGGTGACCTCCGGTCCCCATATAGTATAGTAAATGAACCAGATCATGTTGTGGGGGCTCTCTGCGCTGTGGTGCCCAGGTGTTCCTGATATAATGTGATACGATTGCGTGTAGTAAATACTGGCGTTTCGGTGCCCCAGTAATCTGTACAAATGTGTTGTGATCAAGAAGGTTACCATCGCTAAAGAAAGCGCCAACCTCCTCCACCCCTGCCTCTGTCCAGGCGCGTATTCTAGCCTTCGTGAGCCTACCCCCGGGGGTGGGAATACCCAGTAATGGGATATTGGCAGAGTAAGGGGTTACATCTGATGTGTACAGCAGCGCTTTCTTCCAGCATTGTAGTGCAGTCTTCAGCAACGGGGGTCCCTCTAGGGGAATTTTAGCTTTAGGCAGGATCAGGGAATGGAGCATACCCCGGTCAATATCCCTCGATGTAAACCCGATTTCTTATAGATTCCTCCCCGCTGTCCAATAGGACAGCCATTGGATTTGACAAGCATAGTAGTATGCCCTGAAGTCGGGGACCCCTAAACCTCCCTTGCAAGATTCTAGTTGTAGTTTCTGAAGGCTCACTCTTCGGCGACCCGCACCCCATATAAGCTCCACCAAGATAGTGTTCAAGGTGCGGAATATGGATTGAGGAACCACTATGGGCAGGTTCACCAAAAAATATAATAACCGAGGGAGTACTACCATCCTAGAGATGGCAATTCGTCCCATCACCGAAACGGGCAAGGATGTCCCAAAAGCCACACTCGAGCGTAGTGCCGTGATGGCCTTCAAGAGGTTACCTTCTAGCAGATCCGCCTGTGATCTGTATACCTGTATTCCTAAGTATTTGAATGTGGTGTGGGCTATGGGTAGAGTATAGGTACCGAATTGTACCTCATCTGGGCGGGGCCCCTCCCGAAAGAAAAAGGCATGTGATTTCCTTGAATTAATAACGAGGCCTGAAATCTTTCCGAAGTCGGAAAGAATAGTGGGGAGGGGTGTGGCTGCGGCCGACAAATCATGAAGATAGAGAAGCATATCGTCTGCGTATATGGAGGTGAGGTGGGCAGTGCCATCGATGGGTATTCCCAGCTGTTCTGCTGATTGTCTCAGGGCTATTGCTAAGGGTTCCAACGTGAGTACAAACAACAGGGGGGACAGAGGGCATCCCTGCCGTGTACCCCTGTGGATCATGTACTCGCGAGAAATATGCTGTCCGGTGCGAGCTCTCGCCGTGGGAGAGGTATAGAGTAGGCGCACCCATTTGAGATAGCCTTCAGGGAAACCAAAGCGTTGTAGGGTAGCGAACATGTAGTCCCAGGTTATGGAATCGAAGGCCTGACGTAGGTCTAATGCCAGGCAACCCGCAGCCGGATAGGCAGCCGGGGTAGCATTCATAACATAGTGCAACCGTCTAGTATTAAGGGACGTGCTGCGGTTCGGTAGAAATCCACATTGGTCACTGTGTATGAGGGTGTTGAGATTGGTCTGTATACGGTTCACGAGTGCCTTGCTCAAAATTTTATATTCGGTTGCTAGTAGGGATAGAGGCCTATAGTTAGTAATGTCTGTGCTAGCACGGCCCGGCTTGAGTATGGCGGTGACCAGGGCTTGCATGGTGGGTTGTGGTAAGTGGCCAGCCTCTAGAGCTACCTTATATACTTCTTCCAGTTTGGGGACCAGGGCGTCTGAATAGGTTTGATAAAATTCAATGGGCAGACCGTCTAGGCCAGGCGCCTTATTACGATTTAGGCCTTTAATCGCGACACGTATTTCTTGTTGGGTTATAGGGCCCGCTATTTCTTCCTGTATATCTGTCGGTAAGGAGAGGATTGTTAAATCTCGTAAAAAGTCATCTATAGAGGTGTCGGTGTCGTGTGTTGGGGCTGCGTAAAGATTACTGAGATAAGTGCAAAAGGCTTCGTTTATCTCTTGTTGCGCGTGGGCCGATCTGCCGGACGGTGTATAAATATGAGTAATAATGGGGGGTTCAGGTCTGTCCTGCAGAATTCGGGCTAATAATGTCCCAGCTCTATCTGCTTCCAAGTGTTTCCGTTGCGTAAAAGCTCTGTGGTCTATAACCCGCAATGTTTTGAGTGTTTCAGCGTGACTAATGTGAGCACTCTGTAATGCCTCCCTTTTATCTAAGTCTGTCACTGCTTCTTGCTCTAAGGTGGTCATTAAATTCTCTACTCTCAGCAATTTCTGATGTATTTCCTGTTTGGCCCCCACCATCTGTCCGATTGCAGCCCCTCTCACCACCACCTTGAGTGCATCCCATTCAATTAGGTTGGAGGAAGCGGTGTTCCAATTTTCAGATAAATAAGTAGTAATGGTATTGGATAGAGTAGTGCGGAACGGGGCATCCTCCAGTAACTGTGGTCCCAATCTCCAGGTGGGCACTGGGGTCGGTACTCTGCCCCAGGCGAGTGTAAGCTTGAGGGGGTTGTGATCTGAGAGGGTTTTTGCTAAATAAGTGGATTGACGGATCTGCGTGGCTATGGTATTGGAACAGAGGAATCTGTTTATCCTTGTGTGGAGCTGATGGACTGGTGAGTAAAAGGAGTATTCCTTATGTGTGGGGTGCAAACGGCGCCACACTTCCGATAGAGCCCAACCCTCTAGCCAGGTGTTCAGCATCTCTGCTAACTTGCAGGCACTAGCGCCGTGTAATGGGGGGTGTGACCTATCCAGAGCCATGTCTAGCACCGCATTGCAGTCCCCGCCTAGGATCCATGGAATTGTGTCCCATCCGACTAATGCTGTGCCCAACCGCTGAAAGAATTTGTCCTGGTCGAAGTTCGGGGCATATAGACTCCCCAGGACCACGGTTATGCCATCTAGGGTGCCCTTCAATAGGATGTACCTCCCTTGGTCGTCTATGCAACGATCCAGTTCCGTGAACGGGACCCCATGTCGGATCCAGATGGTTGCTCCTCTAGCGAATGCTGAGTAGTTAGTGGAATAAATATGGCCCGCCATTTCTTGCGGGTCTTCTGGGCCTCGGTATCAGAAAGGTGTGACTCTTGGAGGAAGACTATGTGGGCTTTGCGTCTAAGGAGGTATGCGTGGACACGGTGCCTTTTCTGTACTGCTCCTAGACCCCGCACATTCCAGGTTAGTAGATTGTAGGAGCCTACGGTGGTGTAATCTCTAGGCATAAGACTCTATGGTAGATGAAGCTCCGTATGTTGCGGAGCCTGTGAACTATTGCAGACCAGGAGTTCCCCATTACCTTAAAACTAATAATACGTGGCTCAGCTCCCAAACTGTGCTGGGCCCAACAACTAATTCCGACATGCGATTTACACATAACGGTGCATACGCTCAGCGGGGGTTCGCTGTCACCGTTCATACTGTACATTTCGTAAACGCGGGGTCCTGGCGGCTCGACGGAACCCGGTGGGGAATATGAACACAATATACTTATTATTTGGCTATCACCACTTGTTTACATGTAAAACTCAAACAGAATAAATCGTGCATGACCTCTGGTAGATGGACAGAATCAGATAATCTGACCGGGTGTAGCTATACTTGGAAAAAATAACAGGTAGCATATTCATACAATTCCGGGCATCTCAACCTCTGTTGACTTATTACGATAAAAGAGGGTACAGTTGCAACTGATAGGTCAGTGGTATTTCCTACATCAATGGATCATTTTACACCCCGGACCTTTCATGTAAATGTGACCATTATACAGGGGTTTTATAGCTTCAGTTGTCTACTAAATCGTCTATAGTCTGAGGTGTAACAGAGGGGAACAGGGTGATACTGTGTTCAGAGTCCGAGTGTAGTGTGCTGTCGTCAGAGTCCGTGGAGATCTCATGGCTGTCATCCCTGAACGACCCGGCCACGGTCAGTGCCTCCTCCCTGTCTATTTGCTGCTGTTCTCGGGTTGGGCCGGTGCTGACTTTACTCCGATTGTTCGACTGTGGTCAACGATATTCCTGCCTCTGTGATCTGTTACGGCTCTGGGGTAGCAAATCTGATTGGCCACTCTGGCTCGGTTCAAGGTTCATTATCTCCAGCCATTCCTCGACGTCATTCGGGCTGTCAAAGAAGTAGTTTTTTTTGTCATAGATGATCTTTAACGGGGCTGGGAACAGTAATGCATATTTAAGTTGAGCCGCCCGCAATTTTTTCTTGACAGCTTGGTAAGAGGATCTTTGCCGTTGTACTAGTATAGTGTAGTCTGGGTACAATGAGATACGGTGATTTTCGTACTGGATCTGTGTTTTTTCCCTTGCTTTTTGTAGGAGGACGTCGCGGTCTCTCTAGTTTAAAATTTTTACGATTAGCGGTCTTGGGGGCGCACCCGCCTTTGGTGCTCCTGTTGGTATCTGATGGGCCCTTTCTACACAAAAGTATGGTGAGAGTCCGTCCTGAGCCACATGTTCTTTGAACCAGGTTTCCATGAAGTCCGCCTCTCTGGAGCCTTCGCTACGCTCTGGGAGGCCAATTACGCGTATATTATTGCATCTATTACTGCCTTCGGCGTCCTCCACCCGATCGTGGAGGCTAGTGACCTGTTGTTGTAGGTGTTGTATTTGCGTTGTGTTTGCTGCGATTTGGGGCTCCAAGTCTTTCAGGGCTCGGTCATGTTCCTTAACCATTCCAGCCAGCTTTCTATGGTCAGCTTTGAGCAGCGTAAGGCCAGAAGTGAGAGTCCCGATTTGTTGCTCGAGTGCCGACCGAGATTCACGGATTTCTTTTAGGATCAAGTCCAGTTTGTCAGGAGTGCGCTCCACAGTTTACGGCGATGGGGCCCCTGGTGACGGGGGCCTACTGGAGGTCCCAGGTGTGTTAGAGGGGCCACTCACACTGGAGTGCCCATCCAGTAGTTTCCCTTTAAGTCTGCCCATGTTGTACACTTGTTGTGATTGATGAGGGTGCTCCCACACAGATACGCACGAAGGAAGAGGGGGGGAGGGTCTACCCTCCGCCCACACCTCGAGTGCAACGCAACCAGCACCCCAGCACCGCACCCCCGAGCCGAGCCTTGAGAGGCGAGTAGACTCCCGGACGTCACAGGTACAGTCAGTTGCCAAGGGCCATAGCCGGGCTGGTGTGTTGTGACAGAGGGCTGGCGACTAATAGGAGCGCACGTTGTTTCCCCTGTAGTATGGGCGCCACACGCGGTCAGATCTGTTGCACCCCACCGCAGGACTCAGCACTGTTCCCTGCACACCAACAGGCCCCCACGGTCGTTGTGCGGCACTGGGAAGGCGGGCATTAAGCTCGTACTCTCTGGGCCTCCGATCTGTATTGCGGTGCGCCGGTGAGTTACCCTTCAAGCTCGGCCAGGCCAGGTATCAGCAGGTGGACTAGGGCAATGGTGGCGGTACCCTTAGCAGAGTTAGTACCTGCGAAAATTGGGATCAATCAGGTCCCCACTTGGCCCGTAAATGTAGTGGTGCTGTCTCCGCAGGTATGGGGGGGGAGTTTCAACAAAAAGGGGGGGGCCCAGATCAGGTCCAGAGCGCTGGTGTAATGTGGAAGTCGTTAAGTGTGTGCCCCCGCTCCCCACAGGATTATTGTCCAGTGCTGACCGTGTGCGCGGTAGTGCTGTATCACAGCAGCGAAGGGACGGGCCCACTGTCCCGTCAGGCCCCAACCCGATTCGCCGCACTCACCGCCCAAACGTGGTACGATACAGCTCCGGTCCAGTCTGGGGTCCCCTCGGGTATTGCGGGGGCTGGTCACCGTGTGGCCTCGCTCCAGAGGCAACGCTCGACCATCAATCCTCCGGGCTCTCGAGCCGCCCCGGGGCTCTCAGAGCGCCGCGTCTCATGCAGCCTGTATATAAATCGACCTCCCAGTCTCGGCAGCGCATCCTGGACAGGCCGCACCCGCCGTCAGACGCCCACGCCTCCGCGTCGCTGCAGACCTCAGGATCCGCTATCGCTGCAGTCTTCGTCGAAGGTACTCACAGGTACATGCCGGGAATTATGGCGAGTGAGAGTTCATTTTGGGTGGTTTAATCAGATTTCCCCCCCCCCCCCGGGGATCCGGAGCCTCACCAGGGCACGTCTGCCATTTTAGGCGGCTAGCCACGCCCCCTGCAAACATCATATTAGAGTTGCGTTGTGTAAATACTGTATTGCGTTGTGCAAGCACCACACAACTCAAGTCATACATGCACCCCTGAGTGCAGAAGTGGCTGTGCCACTACATTACATGGAGAACCTTGGCTAGCTTTGTGCACAAGACATGGCTGCCTGGTCGACCATGAGAAATATTTGAATTACACCAGATGGAGTTTGACAATCAGAAAAGCTGCAAGCTGGGTGGGACATACACTGGTATGTGGGAGAGACAGCCTGTCTCTGTGCTTCCCTAAGTGTGTGTTGCATCTGTGACACATCACAACAAAGGGTTCTTGACACATTGCAGGAAGAGAGAGATTGGGCTGCAAGGAAATTAAATAAATGGCACCATAGGCTTCAGGATCAATCTTTACATGCACATATGTCTGTGGGGGACATCCAGGAGTGTACCCTCGTAACACCTGTAAAACTGATATATGATCATACAGCTCTTGATACCTGCCTTGCTGCTCTGCCATGCTGCCTGCTCATCTCCTGGCTGTGTGATAAGGACTGCACATGCATTCATTGAACCCAGACTGACTCCATGGGAAATTTGTCAGGCCTCCTGTCATACACTCACAGGCACATGAAAGATTTCAAACCAACCTGCTTCACCACCTGGACACTGCCCTCTGTCACACAGACCTGACAAGAACTGTCACACCAGACCAGGACCTATGGAAGTGGGCCTAAGATGTATGATCCAGCACAACTCAGGCTTCTACAGTAGATCGAATATATCAGCCCTATTGCGTGGATCAAAACCCGTGCATTGCCCCTATTGCATGGCTCATTGCATCAGTTGCGCATATCAGAACCACCTCACTGCTGCCATTGCGTGGAGCTGACTGTACTGCAGAAGTGCTACTGCACAGTGTATCCATCGCACAATGCCCATTTGCATCGCAATGCATCAGAAAAATCTATACAAATGTCAGAAAAGTGCTGGACACACCCATGAAATGACGTAATGGGTGTAGCAAGCTGCATACTAGGAAGTTTGAAAGTTAGTTTCACTTTCTCTTACATTGTGTTAGTATTTGCTGGGTGGTGGATGTGTTTTTGAGAGTGTCTGGTATTTGGGAGGGATTTTTGGTCTTTTCAGTGTCTGGTCTGTCCCTGTCTTATGTAAATTGTGTACCTTTTGTGTCTTTTTGCAGTGTATTGTATTAGTATTTGTCTATGTATTGTTCACTGTCTGTCTATTTAGGGGTTATATATATATATGGGGAAGGCTTACGTTTAAGGAGTGTTTGAGATTTCAAATGTCAGGGAGGGATAGGTACATGTCTGGAAAGGGTATGGGTAGGAATTTCTAAGAGGAAGAGGAAGAGGGGCCTTCTATGGCTCATTTGGTACTACCTGCCCCATATGGTGGCCTCTGGGGGTAGGGACAGCCAGGGTTACCCTCCCAAGGACAGGTGGGAGCATGTGCATTGGCACATGGACCGACTCTTTGGAGGTGATCGCACCATCTCACAACTAAAACATCATTGGGCTAATATAGTGGCACATGAGGCTGATCTGGTGGACCTGCTGGGATTGGAAATCAGAGGCCTCGTAGGTATGTATGTATGCATGTACCATCTGCATGTAGTGATGATGCTATACCAGTCATGCAATACCTAAACATTAAACAGGCATATTTAAAATGTGGTAGTTTAAAATTGTACCATGCAACTTGCATCATGTGCATTGCACTAATTAAAGTAAAATTATTCAAGCAACACAAGGGCAATATGTGTGCCTCAGAGTGGCTACATAAAGCCAGTGTGAAGCAATGCAGGCCTAATACCTGCATTGCCATACCCCTGCCCAGGGGGCTGTTAAATGGTTGTGGGTGGCTGTTCACAATGAACACCCATGGAATTAGAAACATTCCCTGATTTAACATACGTGATTGATCAGGGAATGCTATCGAATAACATCAATCAACAGAAGATTGAAATGTCACGACAACAAAATCAAAATTATTCAGCAGAAAAAATTAGCCCGCTTGAGATGACGAATGCCCAATGCATTTCGGGACTGTCTGTCCCTTCCTCAGGAGCCAATCTAGAAAAATCATACATCAAAAAGCTCCAATGTACATCTGTATATAATGGGCCTTATACAGTAAAATAACATGTACATGTCAATCATGCTTTTGATTGTGTGAGAAAGTGACTCTGTATTGATGAAATCTGCATGTATCATCGTGGCAATAATTGGGGGCGAATTGTATCTCCTTATAACCACCTTCATCTTTTCTCTACAAGGTGCTGAAAACAAATGACGAAAATTCCCAAAATGCCTCATGCAACTCTAATCACCGTGGTGTTAGTACAATGAGCCACTAAGTGCTTAATGCTGTATCGGAAGGTCTTAGCTAGTGAGATTCTAAAAAGCCCTCCTGGATCCTCATTAACCCTCATATCCCCAAATGAAAAAATTGGGTAGACGTGCATTTTGGTAGACCGCAACGTGATATGTGAATTTGGTAGTCACAATGTTAGTGCGACTGGATCTTACAGACTAATGTCGCTTGCAAAATTCACCATCAAACTCCTATAGTAGACGAAATTCAAGCCTCTAAGGGGCATATTCACAAGGACCTACCGCCGATTTATCTCCACCTTAACCCATCAAAAGTGGAGATCGATTTAACACCCCATTCACAAGCGAGTGCAAACTGCAGACATCGCCAGTATTCCCGCGATAACTACCCCAAAATTTATCTCCACGGTGGACACCACCAACTAACCCTAATGAGATGCAGGGTAGGCGTTCCCGTGCAAAAACACACGAAAACACCACAACACCACTTTCACAACGAACTGCCAGATCTGCGATGAGAGTCAAAACCACGTGATAAGCCGCGGTAGCAGCAGGGATTTAACACCTGTCTTTTGCTGGTGTAAAGCAGGACGACTACCTGCAGCATGAAAGGGAGCCCAGCCAAGAGCCACATTTGAAGACCCACAGATGCCATGGAGACAATGATCATGCAGCTCCGAGACCCATGAGGGCCACAACACCCACCGCCACCCACCCCAGGCCTGCCACCACCCCCGGGACCCGTCCCGCCCCCCCCCGGAACACCACAGAGGCAGCGTACACAAAGACAGTGGACCCACCTGAAACGCACCTGCCGCCCAGACCCAACGCCAGAGGAGGACATTGCCCACTACAGGCCCAGAAGGACAACCAACCCCCACATCCTGACCCACATCCCCCACCTGCTGACGGTACCAACCCAGCGGACAACTAACATCCCTCCGCAGTCAAAGCTGCCGGCTGCGCAGCACATGTCGGCCTCTGGTACCATCCAACCCACAACTGCCAGAGTCGGAGGAGTCACACAGCCAGCCCCATCCAAGGTCACACACCTGTCCTGGATGCCAACATCAGCGTGGTACCCCAGCCCCTCCACTTCACCCACACTGCACAGGAGCAGCTGGAGCCCAAGCAAGGCCCCTACGCCATAGCTGGATTCCCTCACGTGTCAGGGCCAATCAACTGCACACATGTACCCCTCGTGCCCCCTGCCGACACTGCACAAAACTACCACAACAGAAAGCACACGCATCCCATGAATGTGCAGGCAATAGTGGACCACCCGGGACCCCTCAACAATGTCGTGGCCAGCTCCCCAGGCAGATTGCATGATTCTCACACCTCCCGACAGTCCATCATCACCCAGCGCTCCCAGGATGGCACTTATGGCAATGCAGTGCTCGTTGGTAAGTCCAAAATGAACACACCACACACCTCCAGCCCACAGTCATGCAACTCACGACACTGGCAATGGGCAAGCAGCACAACAACATTCAACATGCCACACAACATGCCAACCGACCAGACACGACAACATGACTCCATTGGGAACTTGGCCTTGCCATGCCCACAACCCAGCCACAGCATGGCACCACAGACACACAATAGCAGGATGTGAGGAGAGGCATGGAGCAGGCATGTGCGAGAGCGGCAAGTGACTAAGGAATGTGAACCTACCCAATGCCAGGTGTGGCGTGGAGGTGCCGGACAGACCACAGCGTGCAAATCACGGAAATGGCCAAGTGGAGATCAACTGCTGGTGCATGGAGTGTAGTGGCCACTGGACGCTACCATGTCCCCACAGGCTGTGGGGCAGAACGCGGAAATGTCGCACGTTATGTCCCCCCTGCATACGCGGGCGGAGTAGGTTGGACCTGTGTACGCCAGGCCTGCATAGGGGTGTGAACAAAAAGCCTGTTGCACTGGGCGTGGTCCTCATTTGGAATGGACCACGCGTCTGCCAGGGCGGCGCCTCTCAGCCTGCCACGAGTCCTGCGCCGAGCGCGGCAGGGCCTGCATCCCTGTGCGCCTGCTGCACCCCGGGCCGCTGGTCCCCAGACCCGTCATGCCTGCTCCAGCGCAACAACGAGGCTCCGCTCACCTTCCGACACCGGCGTGAGTCAAAGAGGGCCCACCACGTGCCGGTGCAAGCTCCGAGCCCCATGCCCGCGACCTTTGCAGCCTCCGCAGACCATCGCTGGCCTCCACGGCGCAGGCCCACAGTACTCCTTTTTCATTGACATACTCCACCGGCGTCCTCTTCAGCCCAGTCGGTCCCACATGTGGAACTGTGTCCTGAGTCTTGAATGGCAGTGACCCCAAGTCCGTGGCAGCGGCCACAGCACCAGACTCCCTTCGATCAGTGAAGCATAATTCCTTATCACAGGCCTGCGACACGTGGTGCCACTAACCCTGTTCAACACCAGCCGGCGCCATGTGGTGCCACTAACCCTGTTCAACGCAAGCCGGCGACACATGGTGCCACTAACCCTGTTCACCGCCAGCCGGCGCCACATGGTGCCACTAACCCTGTTCAACGCAAGCCGGCGACACGTGTTGCCACTAACCCTGTTCACCGCCAGCCCGCGCCATGTGGTGCCACTAACCCTGTTCAACGCAAGCCGGTGACACGTGGTGCCACTAACCCTGTTCAACGCAAGCCAACGACACGTGGTGCCACTAACCCTGTTCACCACCAGCCGGCGCCACGTGGTGCCACTAACCCTGTTCAACGCAAGCCGGCGACACGTGGTGCCACTAACCCTGTTCAACGCAAGCCGGCGACACGTGGTGCCTCTAACCCTGTTCAACGCAAGCCGGCAACATGTGGTGCCACTAACCCTGTTCACTGCCAGCCAGCGCCACGTGGTGCCACTAACCCTGTTCAACGCAAGCCGGCGACATGTGGTACCACTAACCCTGTTCAACGCAAGCCGGCGACACTTGGTGCCATACCAGTGAACGCACGGAGAGGAGTAAGAGGAAGATGCGGTTCAGTCCGGATGAAAGCCGGATCCTCGTTACGGAGGTGACCAAACACTAGCAACAACTGACCTGGTGCCACTAACCCTGTTCACCGCAAGTCCGCGTCCCGTGGTGCCACTGAACCTGAACTACGCAGGCCAGTGGGACCATCCAACGTAAGCCGGCGACACTTGGATGAGGGCCCCTGCTGACCGCTGCCTCAGGCCTACACTGTGGTCCAGTAGGCCACACATGTGGAACTGTGTCCTGGGTAAGATATGGAGGAGTCCACACCATTGGACACGCCTCATCGCAGGCGGCATCCCCTATCAGCACTGGTGCCACTAACTCTGTGCGCAATGACTCATGGGCACTCTCTGGTTGAACTTTGGTGGCGTCTGAGTCCATGGCCTGGGGGTTGTCTGCATCATCATCTGGCTGGGCCGGACTTGGTGTCCGACATGTGTCTGTTCCATTCATCTCCACCATAGTGACTGTTTCTGCGTGGTTCTGCCCTCTGCATCATGCCCTGGGGGTACACCTTCCACTGTCCACCGAGACACTCCGCGACAACCCCCTTAGTCATCTATGAGAACCTGCTCTGCTCTCGTGACCTTGCCCCAGTGCACCGCAAGTCAGCGGCCCGTGGCGGTAAGCCCGTGCAGGATGCTGTGCATCCGGGGCCACTAACTCTGTGCAGCTCAGGTCATGGATCCTTTATGTTTGAATGGTTGTGTCCTTTACGATGTACACTGTTGTTGTTTTTTGACGGCACCAGGCACTCCATGACGGCTTTTTTACACGCACCCCACACACATCCAACACAGGTGTCACTCGACATGTGAGCCTGCTAATAAAAGTGGCCCGGCGCACGTGCCCATTGCCATCCCCAACATCTAAGCAAGTGTGTCCGTGTGGTCATTATGTCAGCATGATGGGCCGGAGCCCTGCAACATCACAGTGTGCTGTCTTCAGCAGAGGACACCATGTCACCTCAGCAGTCGCTGAGACCTTGGACATGTAGCTTCGCCCGCCCCCCCCTACATGCACAAGCGGCGTGTGCTGATCGGGCGTACGTCAGGTCAGCGCAGGTGTGTGCTGATTTGGCAGGGGGATCAGGGCGTGGCTCTGGTCTGGCCTTGAACAGGAAGTGAGGTAAGTGTGTCCTTGTGTTGGGGTATTGTCGCCACCAGGGCCACAGTAGTCGATGTTGCAATGTAGCATGCACCCGGAGGGCGGGCCTGCACGTACGGGGAAATGTAGGAGCGCAAGCCCGCTCGGGGTCTTGGCACATGCATGCCAAGTATTATGTGTATCAGTCCTGCAGCTGCATGAGTCAGGTGTCTAGCCCCAATCGTGGCGCGATCACAGCCAGCCATGGACTGTACACCTCTGTCCGCCCTGTCCAGACCATTGACCTACACTCACGTGGCCGCACACCCTCAACGGCCAGCTTACAGGTGTTGTTGGCATGCCGCTGTGCATGCGCGGACAGGCATGACAATGGTGTGCCGTAGGAGTGCACGTGATACAACTGTGCAGCGCACACATGTGTGGGGGCTTGTAGGAGGGAGGAGCAGCTGTGAGGCAACATAACACACAGTGATGCCGCTTATGTGCCACGTGCTAGGCATATCATCCATGATTCCCTGGGTCGCAGACATCCCACCCCACCCACGATAGGCCTCTGTACATCTCCTGTATGCATGCAGATGGTGAAGTTACTGTAGGGATGAAAGGTCCTTTGTCTGCACTATCGGGCAGTAGCACATCTTCAGCTCCTAGATGGGACTTGCATGTGCCCAGCACCCCCTGACAGATACAATAGCATTTCCAGGTGACTCCCACACTACGCACTGCCCGACGTGAGGCCAACGTGTACACATCCCAAACGCAGAAGTCCTTGGTCGTAGTTAGCGTGCGTGAAATGGCCTTCAGACGTACTCCCACCACACCCCAGGCCTGCACTTGTTGCATACAGACACTGCTCATTGATCAGAGCTGTGGCGTTTCATCCACAGGACTGGCGCAGGTCATCACAGTGCCGCTTCAAGCAGTGCCACTGACGCAATGGCAGACCATCCCGGACACATGCTCAACTCCAATCACGTGGACCTGTACCGTGCACGTCTGCTGCATGTACTGGGGGCACTGCCATTGGCAGTGCTGCGGATCAGTTACAGGCTGAGCTCCCGCATTGCCAACGTCTCCTGCGTTCAGCCTGTGTTGCACTGTCGCTCGTGCATATTCGAGTGGTCCATGGATGTCTTCCTCTCCAACGTTACGGTAGCTGACTTGGATTTCGACATGTGTGTGCGACCCCTGTTGGACGATGACCAGGAGTGTCACCGTGATGCCCGTTTATGGCATGCCTGGATGTTTGGCATGCATGCTGGCAACTGGACCTGGGAGATTGCACGAGTCGTCGTGTGCAGTGACCACATTGAGCCGCTCCCCGATTGGGCTTTCGTGCATATTGGGGCCAGGGGTTGGAGTCAGCACATCTGTCCGGGACAGCTGATGGGTTACGTTGCCGACATGTCAGATGTGGTGGACAACGATCTCGCATTGGAAATGTTGGCTTACGCTGCTGCACTCGCGTTCATGGACGAGTGAGAAGGTACTCGACTGCATGTGACCCATTGCACGTGTCCCGACACCTGGTTGCATCTTGGGGATCTGGTCACATGTCCCTAGACGACAGTGGACATGGCTACATTGGCCTGAACTCCTGATCCATGTGCGGACAACATACGCGGGTTGGCAATGACTTGTGTTGGTGATGGACTCCCCCGGGGTGGACATGGGCGCTTTCCAACATTCCTCAGTCAGACATGCTGCTGCATTGGTCTGCATGTCGTGGCACTTCCCTTGGCCATACTGACACGCAATTGTTGATAAAGTTTCCACACGTTCACTTGTCTCCAACTGTGTTGAGTGTTTATTTGTATGCCAACGTGTGTCTCACAGCCTATCTGGGTCCCTGCCTTACATGCCTTGCTACCCCATCAGGGCTGTGGGTTGGTACTTGTGCATTATCATGTCCCTGTTTCGTGCTTTGCTAGATGCGTATGGCCATTTACAGGCCACAAGCGGGTGCACTTGTGTCCTGTGTTGGGTTGTGCATATGTTGGTGTTTGTACCACATTGTGTTGGATGTTGGGGTGCTCTGCTTCCTATGTGTGTATGCTGCATTGTGTGTGAGATGTCCCTTCAGCTCTGATTTGGCTCACCCTTCTCCCTTTCAGGCAGTGTGGTTTTTACTTCTGTGCTTGTTCAATGGTGTGATATTGCCGACTTGTGTGACTTGTGCTCTTGGTTGGTGTTGTTACTCTTGGGCATGGTTTGTCTGCAGTTGTGCTGTGCTTAATTGTGCATGTGTGCCATTGTGCCCATCTCCCCCCGTCCCCCCAGTCCCTGGTCGTTCCTCTCCCTGTTGCTGTTGTGTCTGTTGATTTTGAGCAGTTTCCGGTCCCCGACTCCTGCCACCATCTCCAGACTGATGTGGTGGACACCATTTCCTGCATGTCATCCAGCTCCTGGTGTGGCGCTGAACTCCCACCTCCGGTGTGCATTGCTGCCTTCTGGTTGTTGGCATGTTTCTGCTTGTTTGTGCGTTTCGCATCATTCCAGCTGTTCTGGTTTTCTGCCATTGTCCTTTAATTTATTAAGAGTCCGGGCATGCCGTGCGCACTGCGCACCATTTAATTCATGATGAAGTGAGGGGGCCCCTGGAGCGCGGGGCCCCCCCGCAACACGGGGGCTGCGGGGGCCTGTGTTACGCCCATGTACTCAGTACGTTTTCCCTTTCTCCTTATATATATTGAGGACAGGTGGTCCTCTCATCCTCAGAGAACCCATTTTAGGTCAGTTACTCTACTGTGAAGATTGAATGTCCAAGTAAGGTATTCTACACGTGTTTGTTAGGAAGTGTAGGATTTGGCCTTTTTGGCTAAAGTTCCCTAAACTTTTTGCTTTCCCCCTAGACCGTTTTCCTGACATAGAGTTGCCAATTTAGATGCTTTGGGTACTTTGCCACTGCTGATCAGTGTCAAAATACAAGGGTTCCCTATGTAAAGTACAATGGTAATTGGTTGGCCTTGATTGGTATGTTTGCCTTACTAGTAAAAGTCCCTAGTGATGTGCACTGTGTGTGCAAGGGCTAGTAATGCAAGGGCGCACAGAGAAGGGAACTCAGGCCTTCAGTGTAGGGCCTGCGCGCAGTTTGCTAAGTTAGCATGTTGTCCTGACAAGTGCAACCACTTCCACCCTCACCCGAGACAACCACACCTGGGCACCCGACGCAAACAGCGCAAACGACGCAGCCAGAGAACTCCACACCTGGATCTCCAACTGCGCAGATGAGCTCGCCCTGCTACGCAACCCCGACAGACAACACCCCAGGAAAGCCGCCTGGTTCACAACCGCTCTCCAAGAAGCCAGACGCACCTGCAGACGCCTGGAGAAGAACTGGAGAAACACCAAGACAACCGAAAACCACACCACCTACAAGGACGCCATGACGGACTACCACAACCAGATCAGAGCCACCAAAAGGAACTTCATCCACAACAAAATCCTGGCCAACTCCACCAACCTATGGCGAACAAAGCGATACCAAAGGGGATGATGGACGGAGCGCTTGAGCAAATCAAACACTCACCCCCAGTCAACTGATCTGGGTTTAATCCATCATCATTCTTTAGCTCACTCCACCACCCCAGTTCAGACATGGCCATATGCAAATCAGTCTGACCCTGTGCCTCATGGGAACAGTCCAGCCCGAACTGCCAAGCCATGTCTTCCCTGGACCGGAAACAAGCATCCTGGGACCGGTTTCGGGTTCATAACCCTCATCAGCCAGGCTATCTTGAATCCAGTGGCAAAGTGAGCAAGGGACCCACGTCTGGGCATACCCTGCCAACTTAGGGCGAACAAAGCGATACCAAAGGGGATGATGGACGGAGCGCTTGAGCAAATCAAACACTCACCCCCAGTAAACTGATCTGGGTTTAATCCATCTTCATTCTTTAGCTCACTCCACCACCCCAGTTCAGACATGGCCATATGCAAATCAGTCTGACCCTGTGCCTCATGGGAACAGTCCAGCCCGAACTGCCAAGCCATGTCTTCCCTGGACCGGAAACAAGCATCCTGGGACCGGTTTCGGGTTCATAACCCTCATCAGCCAGGCTACCTTGAATCCAGTGGCAAAGTGAGCAAGGGACCCACGTCTGGGCATACCCTGCCAACTTAGGGCGAACAAAGCGATACCAAAGGGGATGATGGACGGAGAGCTTGAGCAAATCAAACACTCACCCCCAGTCAACTGATCTGGGTTTAATCCATCATCATTGTTTAGCTCACTCCACCACCCCAGTTCAGACATGGCCATATGCAAATCAGTCTGACCCTGTGCCTCATGGGAACAGTCCAGCCCGAACTGCCAAGCCATGTCTTCCCTGGACCGGAAACAAGCATGCTGGGACCGGTTTCGGGTTCATAACCCTCATCAGCCAGGCTATCTTGAATCCAGTGGCAAAGTGAGCAAGGGACCCACGTCTGGGCATACCCTGCCAACTTAGGGCGAACAAAGCGATACCAAAGGGGATGATGGACGGAGCGCTTGAGCAAATCAAACACTCACCCCCAGTCAACTGATCTGGGTTTAATCCATCATCATTCTTTAGCTCACTCCACCACCCCAGTTCAGACATGGCCATATGCAAATCAGTCTGACCCTGTGCCTCATGGGAACAGTCCAGCCCGAACTACCAACACCAAGGAACTTTTCAGTCTCATTCAAGAATTCACCAACCCACGCAGCGAAGCCACAGACATCACCCCATCCCAAGACCTCTGCGACAAGCTTGGAACCTATTTCCACCTCAAGATCAAAAACCTCTACGACAACTTAATCGACCATCCACCAGGCGCCACAGACGGCCCCCCGCCCCCCAGAAACACCAGCCAGCCCACCATCTCCAACTGGACATCGATCACGGCCGAAGACACCGCCTCAACCTTGAAAAGCATCCACTCGGGGGCCCCCACCGACCCCTGCCCCCCTCACATCTACCACAGAGCCGTGGCCACCCTTGCACCCAAACTACAACGCACCATCAACACCACCTTCAAATCAGGCACCTTCCCAGATGACTGGAAGCGTGCAGAAGTCAGACCCCTGCTCAAGAAGCCCACAGCTGACCCCACCGACCTCAAGAACTATCGGCCCATCTCGCTCCTCCCCTTCGCAGCCAAAGTTGCAGAGAAAACAGTCAACAGGAAACTGACACGATTCATTGAAGAGAACGCCGTCCTCGACCCGTCCCAATCTGGATTCCGAAGCAACCACAGCACAGAGACCGCCCTACTCGCCGCCACAGACAACATCCGCACCCTCCTGGACCAAGGCCACTCCACAGCCCTCATCCTACTCGACCTATCAACGGCCTTCGACACCGTCTCCCATCGCACACTAGTCGTCAGACTACACAACGCAGGCATACAAGGAACAGCCCTGGACTGGATCCGATCATTCCTCACCGGAAGAAGCCAAAGGATCAGACTCCCACCCTTCCTCTCCGACCCCACGAAAATCACCTGCGGAGTCCCACAGGTTTCATCACTGAGCCCATCCCTCTTCAACATTTACATGGCCCCCCTCGCAGCCATCGTCCGACAACACGGCCTCAACATTGTATCCTATGCCGACGACACCCAGCTCATCCTCCCCCTCACCAAAGACCCCACCACTGCCAAACTCAACTTCCAGAAAGGAATGCAAGACGTTGCAGTCTGGATGACCAACAGCTGCCTGAAGCTCAACGCTGAGAAGACAGAAGTCCTCGTCCTCGGTACCACCCCTTCTGCATGGGACAGCACCTGGTGGCCGACTGCCCTCGGAAGCCCACCTACCCCCTCAGACCACGCCAAGAACCTCGGCATCGTACTCGACTCATCACTCTCCATGAACCGACAGGTCAACTCCGTCACCTCCAGCTGCTTCAACACCCTCCGCATCCTCCGCAAGACCTTCAAGTGGATCCCCCCTGAGTCAAGGAAGACAGTCACCCACGCACTCTTCACCAGCAGACTGTACTATGGAAACGCACTCTACGCCGGCATCAACAAGTCCCTACTCCGCAAACTCCAGACAGTACAAAACACCGCCGTCAGACTCGTCATTGGCATCCCCCGACACGAACACATCGGCCAACACTTACGAAGTCTCCACTGGCTCCCCGTGGAGAAAAGAGTCACTTTCAAAATCCTCACTCACGCCTACAAATGCCTACACAACAACGGACCCAAATACCTCAACGACAGAATCAACTTCCACGTACCCAAAAAAAACCTCCGAACTTCCAACCTCGCACTGGCCGAAACCCCGCTCATCCACAGAGCAGGCGGAAGATCCTTTTCTCACATTGCAGCCAAGACCTGGAACGAGCTACCGGCAGACATCAGATGCGCCCCCTCCCTGAACACCTTCAGGAAGACCCTCAAGACCTGGCTCTTCGGCTAAACAGATCTGCGGACCCCCCCCCCCCTCAGCGCCTTGAGACCCTCACGGGTGAGTAGCGCGCTTACAATTCCCTGATTGATTGATTGACTTTCCCTTTTGCGTACACTGTGGGCACCCCTGTGGTAGGTCCCGGGTAACCCCTGGGCAGGGTGCAGTGTAGGTAAAAGGCAGGACATATACTGAGGTGTGTGCTATGTCCTGACAGTGGACAAACACTCCATTTCGTTTTCACTGGTGAAAGGCCATTCTGCCCATAGGACAGAATGGGGGAGGCTGGGTATGGTGTTTTGTTAGCCTAGTTTCCTATAAGTTTATAATGGAGAGGTGAAGTTTAGTATGTATGAACTCACAGTGTCATAACACATCTTTCTATGAAAGTGGTTTTGTCACTGTGTGTTCAGAAACCACTCTTTTAGAGAGTGGCTGAGTTTTGTGCTTTAAGCATTTCTGTGTGTCTCTGCTGAATGTGGATTGACTGTCTGGATCTGAGATGGAAGGGGGTGAGATGGCATCTGGCTGACCTGCATCTGGAGAGTATGCGAGGAGAAACCCCGGGAGGTGAAGAGGTCTGGGTTGCAGCTATAAAACAATTGACCCTTCTCCTGCTGAGTGATTAAGGGTCCAGACCCCCAGTATCAAAGGGAGAAAGGTGACACTAGGAGGGAGACACCCAGAACTGATTTACGCAGGGGTCAGGGACCCCTGAGCACAACAAACTTCAAAGACATGAAGGGGTATAACTAAGAGAACTGAAACCCCTAGAATTTGGTGTAATTTTGAATGGCGAAATGGACAGGTCGAGTCTGCAAAGGCTTTGACCTCTTTCGTGGTCAAGAAGAACCTCTGCCAAGGAAGAAGTTGCTGAAGAGACTGCTGGATAGGACTGACCCTTGCTTCGTGATCTAGGACTGGCCTGCAGTTTGTAGCTTTTACTAAGGAAGAGACTGAAGGGACATTGCAGTGGGTGGTGTCCCCCCTTCTTGAACAGGACTGTGCTTTGTGCTGTGTCCTGAACCCCAAGGGCCGAGGTGAGCTGGCTCCCTGTTTGGAAACACAGGAACATAAAAGTTTCTGGAGAAGTCCCAAGCAACGCGGTGTGTATGTGCTTTTGCAGCTTGAGACCCTCAGAAGTTGTGCCTTGTGATCGTGGGCACGCAGGAGTAAACTGAGTCTCGGACGCGCAGGGTGCGTGTCGTGGTGCAAGCCGAGGCGTTGGTGAGGAGCGCCTGGTCGTTGTGTGCACCGGGAAAAGAAGTGAGTCTCGGACGCGCAGGGTGCGTGTCGTGGTGCAAGCCAAGGCTTTGGTGAGGAGCGCCTGGTCGTTGTGTGCACCGGGAAAAGAAGTGAGTCTCGGACGCACAGGGTGCGTGTCGTGGTGCAAGCCGAGGCGTTGGTGAGGAGCGCCTGGTCGTTGTGTGCACCGAGAGAAGAGGTGAGCCTCAGATGCGCAGGGTGCGTGTCGTGGTGCAAGGCGAGGCATTGGTGAAGAGCGCCTGGTCGTTGTGTGCACCGGGAGAAGAGGTGAGACTTGGACGCGCAGGGTGTGTGTCAAGGTGCAAGCCGAGGAGTGGTGATGATCATCTGGTCATCGTGTGCACCAGAGAAAAGGCGAGTCTCGCACACGCAGAGTGCATGTCGCGGTGCAACCAGAGGCGCTGGTGAGGAGTGCCTGAGTAGCGTGTGCACCGAAATCGAAGTAAGTCTCCACAAGTGCTGAGGGTGGGTCTCGGTGTCCACTGAGACCGCCAGAAGGAGGGCCAGGTCATTGGGCCCTCGGAGTGCAACAGTAGCGGCCCGGACCGGCAGTCCCAGAGGAGCGGAGTCGCCGGCCCGAGCTCGCCGTGCCCATTGACGGAGTTCTGGATCAAGGCCCAAGTCACTGAAGGAGGGGAGGAGATTGGGGTCGCGCCTCCCAGGTAACGTGGCTCACCACCTGGGGTAGGGTGCGGGCTCGGAGGGACACTCTCTCGGCTTCTCGCTCCTGGCAGCTGCGTGAGCCTGTTGATTCGGCTCGGATCGAGGCCCGTGCTGGCCCAAGGAGGGGCAGTACTGGGGCCGGAGTGAGAAGCGGTACTTTTGTGTCATCATTGATCCATGTCAGGGGCAACTGTTAACGGAGCACCTAGACTGTCGTATTACACTTTGCATTATTGCTGCTAACGAACTATCGAACTGTCGTATGACGCCTGACTCTATTTGTGCCTGACGAACTACATGCTGGGTGCGCTACGCACTGCGTTATTTTCCCTTGCAGAGTACATGATTGTAAGCGTGGCGCATTGCATTATTTCTTCAGTGCACAGTACATGATTGTAGCGTGAAGCATTGCTTTGTTTCTTCCTTGCACAGGGCTTGCTGGTGGTGATACGCATTGCATTATTCCTTCTATTGCAAAGTACTTGACTGTGGCGCTACGTATGGCATTGTTTCTCTATTACACAGTTCAGGAGTATATCGTTACGCATTGCAGTATTTCGTTTCTTTTGCAACATGTGTGATTCTAGCAATACGACCTACCTAACCTTTTGGAAACGGTTAGAAGTCAGCTTAACTGTTGGTTAGAAGCGGTGGTTGGGATTAGAACCTACCAATCCACCGGAAGAAATACTACCCATTATTATATGTTGGTTTTGTATTGTGTGGTCATATCGTATATCTTCTTGTATAAAGATTATACTCGTTTTATAAAAACTCGTGTGGAGTCTATTTGTGGTGACATCATTGGGTTGCTGTGAGTGTGGTTGCACATACTGTACACTCGTGCCTTGGAGATAAGCCTGGCTGCTCATGCCAAGCTACTAAGGGGGTGAGCAGCGCTATCTCAGACGGTGTCCTTACTTAGCCTAACGTTGAAACGAGGGGTCCGGATCTCGCACCCGGCAACAGCGGTGTGGGACGGGGACTCCCGCCTCCAGCATTTGGTGGCGGCGGTGAGGGATAAGGACACCCACTTCCAACAGGAAGGCTTTCTTTTTCTTGTTTAAACAGTAAAGCGAGAGAGTGGCCATGGTCATGGTGGACCCCCCAATGTTGTTTATGTATTATATCACATAGTATAGTGTACCAGCAGTTAGTTGATGACAGTGCAGCATGGCTGGAAGTATGCATTTGCCAACCAAGACCACATGTTCTTCATTGACCAATTATATTGCACACCTTTATCACATTTCAATTACTCAGATTAAACATCGCTTTGGCTCTTCATTATAAGATGCTTTTGGTTGGCTTGACTACCTGACATTTCAAGCATTGCCAACCAACAAAATCCCCAATGTGTTAGTTTGAATTTTTGATAGAATAACTGTAACCAAACTGTAGTGATGTTTTGTGGTTGTATTATGCTTAAAAAATAATAATAGGGGGAGGCGTAACTATCTGGCATCTAAAATGTGCAATGTTTTTTATTTCTGCACAGACCACCAGTCCAGGGGCTGGCAGTGAGAGTGTTAGCAGAGGGGACACAGCAGCGGTCAATGAGGGGTGAGCCCCAGCGGCAGCAGGGTGGCCAGTGCTAAGTCACATTGCTTCCTAATTTACAAATAGCAATATACTCACTGCAAGGGCATTGCTGTTGACTCGTGAACACCCCACTTTAGCGGATACAGCAGGAGTTGAGTAGTTAAGGCCTCTTTGATCTGCAACTCAGCAGACAAAGGTTCATAAACTAACTTTAACAAATTAGTAGAACTAAATTGAAATAAAAACGGAGTTAGTGGGTTATATATATATATTATTATATCATTGCTTTACAAACAATTGACACCAGACTACTACACAACAAATAACACCTGATAGTGAAAATATAGCAAGGAATACTACATTATTTAGAGCAATGATGGGCTAGTATTTTGATTATAACTAAAGTTACTACTACTCAAATTGTGAAGTGAACTCTGAGGACTGGAGTGGGCAAGGTTAAGTGGTAACGCAACACAATGCCTGAATGATGATGCTGACGAATGATGTTCTTCTATATCTAAAATATTGGTCAGTTTTTGTGCGTGGCTGGGTAAATGGGGCCAGTGTGGGCTATTGCTTTGGTAACAGAACTGAAGATCCTGCACTGAGTTGGTGTTGCTTTCATCACATCCGTCGCACCAAGTGTGTGATCAGTTAATGGTGTAAATTATTAAGTCACACCTCAATAAATCACACAGCCCAAGGCAACAGGGTTAGGGGTTTGATGAATGGATAGGAAAGGGGATTTGAGGAAAGGTGTTAGACTTGGCATCTTTTGGCGTGTTTCCCCTGACTTTTTGCTTTCTGACCTCCCGGTTTTGACTCTGTTTTTGCTGGTGTAATGATTCTGCGCACTTTCCTCACTGCTGTCCAGTGGGAAAGTGCAAGTGCTCCTGTATAAAATGTGTTATGGATTGGTGTTTCCATGATTGGCCTATTTGGTCTATGTGTCAGTCCCTTGTAAAGTGCACTGCGAGTGCCGGGGCCTATAGACCAAATGCTGTTGGTGGGCTGCAGCACTGGATTGTGCCACCCACGCAAACAGCCCGTAAAGTGTAACTCGGGCCTGCCATCGCAGAGCCTGTGCGCAGCCTGGGGCTGCCATGTCGACTTAGCAAGTGCACACACTTGCAAGTCCCTAAACCTTCCCTTTGCTACATGTTAGTCACCCCTAAGGTAGGCCCAAGGTACCCCTGTGGGCAGGGTGCGTTGTACGCGAAAGGTAGGACATGCCCTGGTGTGTGCGGCATGTCCTGATAGTGAATTACAGCCTAGTTCGTTTTTCACTATTGCAAGGCTACCTGTTCCCCCTAGGCCAGAACGGGCAGTTTTGATTATTACAGTTTATAATCCTAACTGACCCCGGGAACATGGTAGAAATTCGAGTTTAGTATGCCCGGACTCAGAATGATAAAATGCATCTTTTAGTGAAGTTGGTTTTAACATTCTGTGTTTGAAAATACCACTTTTAGAAAGTGGGTATTTTCTTGTCTAACCATCCAAGCCTGCCTCTGCGAGGTTGTGTATTCCTTGTCTGGAGTGTGAGTGACAGGAGCTGGGGGATGCCAGGAGACAGGGTGAGTCAGCACAGGGCTGAATAGCCAGATCTACATGTAGATGGGTGGGAGGGGTCGCACCTGGGCCCTGAATAGGACGGTGCCTTCCCTCCACAATGCTGGCTCCACCTCCTGTGGTGCGTCTGATGTCCCTGGCCTACTCACTGAAAGAAGGGACGGAGACTTGTCAACAAAGTGCTCCAGAACTGGTTTGGACTAGGCCAAGGCCTCTCTGCCTTCAGAGAACAAAGGAATTTGGGATATAAATATTGGGGCCCTGACCCCATGAATTTAGATCTCGCTGGAATCAAGGAACCTGCCAAGACGAAGTGCTGGAAGAGCTGCCAGGAGGAGTACTGCCCCTTTGCTGTGTTGTTGCTTTGTGGGGTTGGCCTGCAGCTGCTGCTTCTGCCTTGGGCAGTGAAAGGACTGGACTGAACTGTCTACAAACTTGTGCTGAGTATCTCCAAGGGCCTGAAACCGAGCTGGCCTCCTGTTAAGAAGTCTCAGGGACTACAAAGACTTCACAAGCCTCTGGGTACCGCTTCTGGAACGCTGTTTCAGTTGCCACAGAGGAAGGGAACCGCAACCGACTCCATCAACCGAATCCATCCCTGGCCGGTGACCTGTTTGCACCGCAGACCGCATCGCCCCGCTTCGCATCGCAACCCTGGACTCACCGTGGGCGACGTCCGACGCCGCCAACATCGAGCCGCTGCTTGCACCGTGACCTGTGGGCACCGCAGTTCGCATCGCATTGCTTCACTGAACCAACCGGACCCGACCGACGCTGTCGCTGCAACTGGCTCAAGAGTCGTGACCGCATCGCATTTGGGGCACCGCTCACACGTCTGCGACGCACCGCTCTGACTCGCACCGCTGTCCGACGCCAGCTCCCGCACTCCGGCTTGGTCGCCTGCATCGCAACCTGTCAGCACCGCATCGAGCATCGTCTCACCCTGCATCGCACGCCTTGGACTCACCGACTCCGTCTGCACGACGCTCATCGAGCCGCTGCCTGCACCGCATCGAGGGACACCGCACCTTGCATCGCTCCGTCTTGCACCGCAACCGCGACGAACGCCGACCGGCTCGTACACTCCGTACCAGCCACAACGAGAAAGGTACTGTAACCGAGTCTGTTCACGACTCTGCTGGCCCATATCGACGCGGTCAGCTGGAACTGTTAGACTCTGTGGTTTTCAGCATCACGGTAGGCTCGGACGGAGCTACCGACTCGTACGAACTTTGCTTTTGTGCTATTCCTGCAAAGAAGAAGTTACCGTATCAAGCATTCATTCGTAAAGTATAGTATTGTGGATTTTTGTCGTAATTGGTCTTGTCTTGAGTATATAAAATATTGGTTATTTTTCTAAACTGGTGTGGTGTCCGTTTGTAGTGCTTACACTGTATTACTGTTGGTTATGTGCAAATGCTTTACACACTGCCTCTGAATTAAGCCTGACTGCTCGTGCCAAGCTACCACGAGGGTGAGCAGGGGTTACTTCACAAGTGTAACACCCTTACCCTGACTAGGAAGAAGGGTCCCTACTTGGACAAAGGTGCAAGCCCTTGCCAACTAGAGATCCCATTTCTAACATTGGTTGTCAGCGGTGAGGATAGGACTTGTGTTTGCACTTGACTTACAGTGATTGGTGTGCACTACTACCATATCGCAGACCATTAAGTACCACATACTGGTTCTTTTTCTTTTGGCCTATTTTTGATCTTGCCAGTTTTCAACTTACGACTTTTGTCATGCCTGAATCAATTGCATCATCCGTTGCATCTCTGGAAGTTATCTTTGAGGAGGACAGGTTGGAATCCTACGCCGTAAAGGAGTTACGAGCGATTTGTAAAAACCTGAAAGTCCAAATTAAAGGCCTCACAAGGATGGAGGAGCTACAGAAGGCGCTGAGGGCCTGGGTAGCAGCCAGACATGCCAATGGGCAGCCTGGTGATCTCAGTGAGGAGGTGGAGGAGCCTATTTCCAGGGTGGATGTGCTTTTGGGTAGGGGGGAACCCGCCAGGTCAGGCAGCAGAAGTCTGTCCCCAGAGGAGCTGGAGGACAGGCGGGAGGCAAGGCAGTTTGAGCTGCAGAAGCTCAGACTGGAGAGTGAGCAGGAGGAGAAGAGATTGGCCATAGAGGAGAGGAAGATGCTCTTAGAGCATGAGAGAGAACTGAAGGAGCTAGAACTTAGGAGTAAGTCAGGCTCAGATGGTGGCAGCAATTCGTCCAGAAAGGCAGACAGGATTGTGCACATTCCCAAGAACGTAGGCAAGGAGTTCAAGAAGGGGGATGACATACAAAGGTGGTTTCAGGGTTATGAGGCAGCCATACACATGAATGGGGTCCCTGAGGAGAATTGGGGAGCAGGATTGTGGCCACTTTTCCCTGAAGAAGCAAGGGATGCTCTGATAGCTTTGGGTAAGGGGTATCACCTCACCTATGATGACATGAAGGATGCCCTTCTCACGAAGTATGGTCTTACTCCTGAAAAGTACAGGGATCAGTTCAGGTCCAGTAAGAAGTCTGATGCCAACACTTGGTTGGAATGTGTGGATGTGTTCTGCAGGTCTCTGGATGGTTGGGTGAAGGGCAGTAGCGTAACAGATTTTCAGGGGCTCTACAACTTGATTGCATGGGAGCACTTGTCGAGTCTATGTTTTGCAGATCTGCGCCAGCACCTAGTTGATAGTAAGCTAACTGACCCCAGGAAGCTTGCTATGGAAGCGGACCGCTGGGTGAGTACCAGGGTCCACAAGAAAGCGTTTGGGGAGACTCAGCCAAAGGTGGGCAGGGTCCCCAGCAGAAAGGTGGGGGGACAAGGGTAAAGCACAGGAGTTCTCTAAAGGGCCCCAAACTAGTACCCAGGGTAAAGGTTCCCAGCCCCCGGTGATAAGAAGAAAGGGGTCTCCACAGGGAAGCCTGTTGAGACCGGCCCCCGCAAGTGTTATGCATGTGACCAGGTAGGTCACTTTAAGGGGGACCCCAAGTGCCCGAAGGGGAGGAGGGGTGCCCACAGGAGGGTGGGGATCCCGCAGAAATGACCCTTGTCTCACTAGGGGACAGTGAGATGGTCCCAGGAAACCAGGTGCCCCCTAACACAAAAAAATATAGCACCTGGGTGACCATCAATGGGAACAGGGTAGAGGCTCTCAGAGATACTGGAGCCAGTGTGACCTCAGTCCGGTGTCACCTGGTGTCTGAGAAGCAAGTAGTCCCAGGAGCATTCCACCAAGTAGTTGCTGTCGACAACTCTGAGCGCCAGTGTATGGTGGCGCAGGTTCCCTTTGAATGGGGGGGGGTCTCAGGTCCCTTGAGGGTGGTTGTGAGCCCTACCATGCCTGTAGGTTGTCTGCTAGGAAACGACCTGGAGCAGTCCTCATGGAAGGAGGTTGAGCTCAGGTCTCACTTGGAGATGCTTGGGTTGCCAGAGTGGGCATGCGTGTCTACTCGGTCAATGGCAGCCAGAAAGGGTGATCAAGAGGACTTGGAGCCTGAAACAGTGGCCCAAGTCCCTGCCAAGAGAAAGGGCAGGGGCGCGGGAAACCGGCCCCCGAAGTTCCCACGGACCGGGAGGAGGCGGACCTCGAGGGGACGCCCCGGTGCCTACAGGGGAGCAGGTAGCCGAACTGGGAGACATCTCTGAGCTGACCCATTGGCAGCAAGAAGGGGGTCCCACCAGGGAGGAGTTCTGCAGGGAGCAGAACGAGTGCCCTACTCTGGAGGGTCTGCGGCGGCAGGCTGCAGACCAGGCAGCTGGTAATCAGTCCGGGTCACATCTGATCTACTGGGAGAGTGGTCTCCTATACAGTGAGCCTAAGGTTGCTGAGCCTGGGTCAGCCCGTGTGCTGGTGGTACCCCAGCGCTTCAGGACCTTCCTACTGGGTCTGACTCATGACGTGCCTTTGGCAGGACATTTGGGGCAGGACAAGACCTTTGACAGGCTTGTCACCCACTTCTTTTGGCCCCAAATGCGAAGGCAGTCAGATACACACTGTAGGTCTTGCCAAACTTGGCAGGCAAGTGGTAAGAGTGGGAGGAAGGTCAAAGCTCCTCTCCAACCTTTTCCTGTTGTTGGAACACCCTTTGAAAGGGTAGGGATGGATATTGTGGGGCCACTGGATCCCAAGACAGCCACGGGCAACAGGTACATCCTGGTCTTGGTGGACCATGCCACCCGGTACCCGGAGGCAATCCCTCTCAGGACAACGACGGTGCCCGTGGTGGGCCGGGCGTTAATGGGGATCTTTTCCCGTGTGGGATTCCCCAGAGAGGTGGTTTCCGATAGGGGGACCAATTTCATATCGAAGTATATGACATCCCTGTGGAAGGAGTGTGGTGTAACCTACAAGTTCACCACTCCTTACCACCCACAAGGAAACGGTCTGGTGGAGAGATTCAACCAGACCTTGAAAGGCATGATCAAGGGTCTAACAGAACCCATGAGGCGTAAGTGGGATGTCCTCTTGCCATGCCTACTCTTTGCATACAGGGAGGTGCCTCAGAAGTCTCTTGGGTACAGCCCCTTTGAGCTCCTGTATGGCCACCCTGTCAGAGGACCTCTGAGTTTGGTAAAGGAAGGCTGGGAGGCAGCTCCCAGGAAAACTCCCAGGATGTATTTAGCTACATGCTGGCCTTTAGAAACCAAACTGCCCGCTTCAGGAAACTCGCTCAGGCGAACCTAGAAGCAAGCCAGGAAGAAATGAAGAGATGGTATGACCAGAATGCCACTCTGGTCGAATTTCAACATGGGCAAAAAGTGTGGGTAATGGCCCCAGTGGCCCCTTGTGCCTTGCAGGACAAGTGGACTGGGCCATATGAGGTAAAGAAGCGCAAAAGTGACGTCACCTACCTGGTGGATTTGCAGGCTCCAAGGAACCCTTTGAGGGTCCTTCACGTGAACCGCCTCAAGCCCCACTTCGAGAGGTCCGAAGTGAGTATGCTCTTGGCGACAGATGATGGGGTGGAAGAGGAGAGTGAGCCTCTCCCTGACCTCCTGTCTACCAAGGAGCATGATGGGTCAGTAGAGGGTGTGATCCTCTCCCCTACTCTGAATCAGGAGCAGCAGGGGGACTGTCGCCAGTTGTTGGGACAGTTCGCCCCACTGTTCTCTCTGACCCCCGGTGTTACTCACTGGTGTACCCATGACGTGGACACCGGTGACAGCCATCCTGTGAAGCACAAGATTTACAGGTTGACTGACCAGGTCAGAGCCAGCATCAAGGAGGAGATCTCTAAGATGTTGGCGTTAGGGGTGATTGAGCCCTCCCACAGTCCTTGGGCCAGCCCAGTGGGCTTGGTCCCAAAGGCTGCTGCGCCCGGTGCCACTCCAGAACTCCGGTTTTGTGTGGACTACCGTGGGCTCAATGCCGTCACCAGGACTGACGCGCACCCCATCCCCAGAGCTGATGAGCTCATTGATCGGTTGGGAGCTGCCCGGTTCCTCAGCACGTTTGATTTGTCGTCTGGGTACTGGCAGATTGCCTTAACTGATGGGGCCAAGGAGAGATCAGCATTCTCAACCCCAGAAGGTCATTACCAATTCCGGGTGATGCCCTTTGGGTTGAAGAATGCCCCTGCCACCTTTCAGAGGTTGGTCAATCAGGTGTTGGCTGGGCTGGAGGATTTCAGTGCCGCCTACCTGGATGACATTGCTGTGTTCAGTTCCAGCTGGGAAGAACATTTACAGCACCTTGAGAAAGTGTTGAGGGCTCTGCAAGGTGCAGGCCTCACGATCAAGGCCAGTAAGTGCCAGATCGGGCAGGGTTCTGTGGTGTACTTGGGGCACCAGGTAGGAAGCGGCCAGGTGGCGCCCCTACAACCCAAGATTGACACCATTCTGGCTTGGGAGCCCCCCAAGACCCAGACAGAGGTGAGAGCCTTCTTAGGTCTCACCGGTTATTATAGGAGATTTGTTAAGGGCTATGGCACCATCGTTGCCCCCTTAACAGAGCTGACCTCTAAGAGGCAGCCCAGGAAAGTGATCTGGACTGAGTCCTGCCAGAAAGCTTTTGATGCCCTGAAGGCAGCCATGTGCACGGCGCCCGTGCTCAAGGCACCTGACTTCTCCAAAGAATTTGTCGTGCAGACTGACGCTTCAGAGCATGGTGTGGGAGCGGTGCTCTCACAACTGAACGAAGAGTGCCTGGATCAGCCTGTAGTCTTCCTTAGCAGGAGACTACTTCCCAGGGAACAGAGGTGGAGTGCCATAGAAAGGGAAGCTTTTGCTGTGGTCTGGGCACTGAAGAAGTTGAGACCATACCTGTTTGGGACTCACTTCCGGGTTCAGACAGACCACAGGCCCCTCAGATGGTTGATGCAAATGAGGGGTGAGAATCCAAAACTGCTGAGGTGGTCCATCTCCCTACAGGGAATGGACTTTACGGTGGAACACCGTCCTGGTACAGAACACGCCAACGCAGATGATCTGTCCAGGTTCTTCCGCCTTAGTGAAGAGAACTCCAATGGGGTTGGGTAGTTCTCCCTACTTTCAGCTGGAGGGGACATGTGTTAGACTTGGCATCTTTTGGCGTGTTTCCCCTGACTTTTTGCTTTCTGACCTCCCGGTTTTGACTCTGTTTTTGCTGGTGTAATGATTCTGCGCACTTTCCTCACTGCTGTCCAGTGGGAAAGTGCAAGTGCTCCTGTATAAAATGTGTTATGGATTGGTGTTTCCATGATTGGCCTATTTGGTCTATGTGTCAGTCCCTTGTAAAGTGCACTGCGAGTGCCGGGGCCTATAGACCAAATGCTGTTGGTGGGCTGCAGCACTGGATTGTGCCACCCACGCAAACAGCCCGTAAAGTGTAACTCGGGCCTGCCATCGCAGAGCCTGTGCGCAGCCTGGGGCTGCCATGTCGACTTGGCAAGTGCACACACTTGCAAGTCCCTAAACCTTCCCTTTGCTACATGTTAGTCACCCCTAAGGTAGGCCCAAGGTACCCCTGTGGGCAGGGTGCGTTGTACGCGAAAGGTAGGACATGCCCTGGTGTGTGCGGCATGTCCTGATAGTGAATTACAGCCTAGTTCGTTTTTCACTATTGCAAGGCTACCTGTTCCCCCTAGG
Source organism: Calotriton arnoldi (assembly GCA_963921515.1). Lineage (NCBI taxonomy): Eukaryota > Metazoa > Chordata > Amphibia > Caudata > Salamandridae > Calotriton > Calotriton arnoldi. Next base: position 57,390 of record CAWUFW010007005.1, on the reverse strand, counting down.
CCAGAACGGGCAGTTTTGATTATTACAGTTTATAATCCTAACTGACCCGGGAACATGGTAGAAATTCGAGTTTAGTATGCCCGGACTCAGAATGATAAAATGCATCTTTTAGTGAAGTTGGTTTTAACATTCTGTGTTTGAAAATACCACTTTTAGAAAGTGGGTATTTTCTTGTCTAACCATCCAAGCCTGCCTCTGCGAGGTTGTGTATTCCTTGTCTGGAGTGTGAGTGACAGGAGCTGGGGGATGCCAGGAGACAGGGTGAGTCAGCACAGGGCTGAATAGCCAGATCTACATGTAGATGGGTGGGAGGGGTCGCACCTGGGCCCTGAATAGGACGGTGCCTTCCCTCCACAATGCTGGCTCCACCTCCAGTGGTGCGTCTGATGTCCCTGGCCTACTCACTGAAAGAAGGGACAGAGACTTGTCAACAAAGTGCTCCAGAACTGGTTTGGACTAGGCCAAGGCCTCTCTGCCTTCAGAGAACAAAGGAATTTGGGATATAAATATTGGGGCCCTGACCCCATGAATTTAGATCTCGCTGGAATCAAGGAACCTGCCAAGACGAAGAGCTGGAAGAGCTGCCAGGAGGAGTACTGCCCCTTTGCTGTGTTGTTGCTTTGTGGGGTTGGCCTGCAGCTGCTGCTTCTGCCTTGGGCAGTGAAAGGACTGGACTGAACTGTCTACAAACTTGTGCTGAGTATCTCCAAGGGCCTGAAACCGAGCTGGCCTCCTGTTAAGAAGTCTCAGGGACTACAAAGACTTCACAAGCCTCTGGGTACCGCTTCTGGAATGCTGTTTCAGTTGCCACAGAGGAAGGGAACCACAACCGACTCCGTCAACCGAATCCATCCCTGGCCGGTGACCTGTTTGCACCGCAGACCGCATCGCCCCGCTTCGCATCGCAACCCTGGTCTCACCGTGGGCGACGTCCGACGCCGCCAACATCGAGCCGCTGCTTGCACCGTGACCTGTGGGCACCGCAGTTCGCATCGCATCGCTTCACTGAACCAACCGGACCCAACCGACGCTGTCGCTGCAACTGGCTCAAGAGTCGTGACCGCATCGCATTTGGGGCACCGCTCGCACGTCTGCGGCCGCACCGCTCCGACTCGCACCGCTGTCCGGCGCCAGCTCCCGCACTCCGGCTTGGTCGCCTGCATCGCAACCTGTCAGCACCGCATCGAGCATCGTCGCACCCTGCATCGCACGCCTTGGACTCACCGACTCCGTCTGCACGACGCTCATCGAGCCGCTGCCTGCAACGCATCGAGGACACCGCACCTTGCATCGCTCCGTCTTGCACCGCAACCGCGACGAACGCCGACCGGCTCGTACACTCCGTACCAGCCACAACGAGAAAGGTACTGTAACCGAGTCTGTTCACGACTCTGCTGGCCCGTATCGACGCGGTCGGCTGGAACTGTTAGACTCTGTGCTTTTCAGCATCACGGTAGGCTCGGACGGAGCTACCGACTCGTACGAACTTTGCTTTTGTGCTATTCCTGCAAAGAAGAAGTTACCGTATCAAGCATTCATTCGTAAAGTATAGTATTGTGGATTTTTGTCAGTAATTGGTCTTGTCTTGAGTATATAAAATATTGGTTATTTTTCTAAACTGGTGTGGTGTCCGTTTGTAGTGCTTACACTGTATTACTGTTGGTTATGTGCAAATGCTTTACACACTGCCTCTGAATTAAGCCTGACTGCTCGTGCCAAGCTACCACGAGGGTGAGCAGGGGTTACTTCACAAGTGTAACACCCTTACCCTGACTAGGAAGAAGGGTCCCTACTTGGACAAAGGTGCAAGCCCTTGCCAACTAGAGATCCCATTTCTAACAAAAGGTGTAACAAAGACAAACGCTACACAGAGACAATATTCATCTGGGCGATGAGCAGCCAACCATCTGTTGTGGGAGTAAACGAAGGAATGACTATGGCACAGTTAACTTAAATGCATTGCAAACAGTTCATCAGCCCCACAGAGACCCAAATTATGTTATAATGTATATCTAAATGTTCTGTCACCTTGGTTTGAAAAATAGTAAATACAAATTATGTAGGAACACGCACAGTTTAAAAAAATTATTATTAAAAGAAAAATGATACTGCATTTCCAAATTAGGCAGTGCAACTGCATTCTTCTTGAACTGTCCGTCAATCTTGGCTGTCTGGTTGAAGAGGTCCGGTAAGGTAAGCATGAGTGTTATGGTGCTTTTGTATTTCGTACAGGAGAAGAGAAGGCCTTCAAATTGTAAATCAGAAATGATATAATAGAATCAAGGAGAAAGACAGAAGTTAAACTTAATGAGGATTGTACCAAGAAGACTCAGAGGCAGAGCAAGAGCATAGTCCTTTGCAATCATTCATTTTATGACTGATGTGCAATCAATTAAGTGAGAGTATTTACAACAACCAACAATCACAGACAAGTGGCTACATGATCAAACTCACAACTGTCACGATCATCATCATAACATTTAGCCTAGCGCAGGCATAATGTATTGATCTGACTTCATCATCACATGTCGGTCCCCAGTTACCTACAACAACAGACCCCACACCCAACCACATAGTTTCAAATTTGAGCCAGCCATCACACACTCAACAGCATTGCATTTCCCAAATCAAGTAATCAACGTACCTCTCACCAGTCCATAGAGTTGAGGAGGCCTCTTAGAGTCATTACCATGTTGGCTTCCGTGAAGTTGATAACTTCCTTCTTCTGGCAGTTGGTGAAGTAGTCATGCCCTGAGTCTTTCCATCATCTTCCTGACTCCTAATAACGAATATGTCCAATTCCGGACCGACTCCAGTCCCAACTCAAATGAGAGATATTGACCAGTAGTGCAATGCTGTTGATAAACAACAAGAGAAACATTGAGTAATTTTTTTGTGTAGACTAGATTTGTGGTTGTTAGCTAAATGGACTGGTCTGGTCTTTGAGGATTGTGAACCAGAAAACAAAGCAGTGTGGACCCGGCAAACAAATCTCACTAAGTGTCAAAGGGGAAGGAAAAAAATCACCTTCAGGAAAAAAAATATTATTCATTAAGCCACCAACATTGTAAATCATCACAAATACAATCAAGCTTAGTAATATTTAAACACCCACTCTCATTGTCTGCCACCACATGAATCATCTCACAAACAACAATCACTCATATCACTAATTAGAGCATTACTTACCTGTTCCACTTCAAGCACGGTGGTACATTGCTGATCCTCTTTGATTCACAAAATACACATTTGCCAGTCTTGCAAATCAAATGTTCTGGGGCAGTCTGGCTAGGGGATTAAAGAAAAAGATAGGCACGGGATGGAGGCAGGCATTGTCTCTCCAATGTAAGCGGACGCGCGCAGGCTGAAGGCAGGCAACAGCGCTGCTAATTACTTCAAACAGGCTGACTTGACTCGCTGCTGGTTTGGTTTGACTTGATTGCTATCGAATTTTTAACCACTCGCTGCTATATCTACTTTTAAACAAAGATCATAATCTCACTAAACCTGTTTTATTTGCGCCGCATTTTTACTTCATTTACCTGTCCTCTTGAACCGCACTGCTCCCCGGTCCACCACGGGAAGTCCCGATTGCGTGGAGGGAGTATCCGGCAACGTTACCCATTCCCTTCCGGGCAGGAGACCGGAGGGGGCGGAGCCTCGTGGCTACTTAGCCCACATGACACAAACCGCGCGCAGCAGACGCGCGCAGGCTGAAGGCAGGCAACAGCTCTGCTAATTACTTCAAACCGGCTGACTTGACTCGCTGCTGGTTTGGTTTGACTTGATTGCTATCGAATTTTTAACCACTCGCTGCTATATCTACTTTTAAACAAAGATCATAATCTCACTAAACCTGTTTTATTTGCGCCGCATTTTTACTTCATTTACCTGTCCTCTTGAACCGCACTGCTCCCCGGTCCACCACGGGAAGTCCCGATTGCGTGGAGGGAGTATCCGGCAACGTTACCCATTCCCTTCCGAGCAGGAGACCGGAGGGGGCGGAGCCTCGTGGCTACTTAGCCCACATGACACAAACTGCGCGCAGCGGACGCGCCACCGGCACGCCAAAGGCGCGCCAAAGGCAAGCCCGTCTGCGCCCGTCCGCGGCCAGCCGAGGCCAGGGGCCAGAGCCCCTGTCCGTCCCATGTCCCACATCAGATCCTATAGCCCATTTACCCTACGTAATCTAAGAGGACCGACATCCAACAAGTGTTGCCATTCGTGGAACATAGCAGATGAATACACTGACTGCCCCCATTGTGGGTTTAACCTCCGGCCGGTTGTTAAAACACAGAACTCCCTTATAGAGCCTGCCAACATAAAAATGCTCTTGATAAACTGCCGATCGTACCCTAAACATGCCATTGAAATTGCACTACTACTGGAAGAACTCAAACCGGATGTTCTCTTATTAAACGGAAACGTGGCTTAATAATGAATCTGAGCCAGTCCTCGCACAAAATTTCCCTGGCAGCTACCTTATACAACGAAAAGACCGCAAAGAAGGTAGAGGGGGGGGCTTAGCAATCATCGTCAAAGACCACCTTAAGTGTCGCATCTCCCCAGCTCAGGTCTCAGACTGCGAGAGTCTACTTTTCTCCATAGATTTCTCCCCCACTGTCACTTTCTCTGGGCTATTAATTTACCGCCCACCTGGCCCCCTAGGGCAATTCCTTAACACTCTTCCGACAACTACTGCTAATTTAGCTTGTTCATCGTCCAACTTCACAATATTGGGAGATCTTAATATTCATTTGGACAATACCTCCGATCACACCACAATTGAACTTAATCTGAGCCTCTCCGCACTTCAGCTAAAGCAATTAGTATCCACCCCCACCCATATCAAAGGCCAAGATACTTGACCCCGTCTTTAGCAACTGCCTTGAACTCACATCTGGTAAGCCATCGCCGCTTCCTTGGTCCGATCACTTTTTGATTCCCATAACTTGGGAAATCCCGAAATACCCTCTTCCCTCCATTTCATCTTCCCGACGGGAACGTAATTGGTCCAAGCTTCCCAGGCAATGCTGGATCTCAGCCCTTGAAAACTCCAGACCTAACAAAGACCCTAACCCTACCCTAGCCAATGAGAACTTTAATTACTGGATCCAAAGCTCCCTCGACGCTATTCTTCCGATAAGGCACATCCATCTTAAAGGTAGAGCAAAGATGTCCCCCTGGTACTCCCCGAAATTATGGGAGCTCAAGCAAAACTGTAAAAAGCTTGAGAGGAAATGGAGACAAACCTATGCAGTCCCGAGCAAAACCAAATACAGGGAAGCTATAAAAACCTATAAATTAGAAATCAAACTCGCCCAAGCTGCCTTTTATGAAGAAAAAATTAAGGCAGCCTCCAACTCCCCTAAGGAGATCTATCAGATCGCTAAAACTCTCTCAAAATTGCCCCAGAAGCAACCCACCTCTGATGATGCCTTATCCCGGTGCACCAATCTGGTGGAATTTTTCCATCAGAAAGTACAAAACATTTACTCTACCTTTACCCCTATCCAGCCTGATACCACTAACTGGTCAGTCTGTGGAACTCAAGCCACATTGAAATCATTTCCTCCCTTAGATTCCACATCCCTAGACTCCATCATGCACCGGGTAAAATCAGGTTCCCCCCTAGACCCAGCTCCTCCCCGCGCTTTGTTACAAGTCACAGCAAACATCTTACCTACGGTCCTTGACCTACTGAACGCCTCCATTTCCGCCGGAGTGGTTCCCCCGGCTTGGTAATGTGCAATGGTAAAGGCCCTCTTAAAAAAACCAAACCTAGACGAGAATAACCTGAGCAATTACCGCCTAATTTCCCTACTCCCGTGGATGAGCAAGATACTAGAAAAGCACATTAATTCAGTGCTGGGAGAGTTTTTAGAATCTAATAACCTACTGCATCCCTCTCAGACTGGCTTCCGTCCCCAACACGGGACCGAAACAGCCCTCCTTGCCGTAACAGAGGAGGCAAGGAGGATCCTGGATCAGGGAGGCTCTGCGGCCATCATCCTCCTCGATCTCAGTGCTGCATTCGACACTGTAAATCACAGCACGCTGATTTTGAGACTAAAAAACATGGGTGTATCAGGCAATCCCATTGCCTGGCTACATTCCTTCTTAAGTGACCGGTCCTTTCAGGTCTTTGAAGGCGACGTGGTCTCCGAACAAATGCCTTTAAGCTGTGGTGTGCCTCAGGGCTCCTCCCTGAGCCCCACATTATTTAACATTTACATGAGCTCCCTAGCAGAGATTGTCTCCCCATTTAACATCAAAATCATCACCTATGCTGACGACACTCAGCTGGTGGTGGCACTAAACGACCCCAAAAAATTTGCAAATAATCTTGAGAGTTGTCTCATTGAGGTGGCTAAGTGGATGGAAAACTCGTGCCTGAAGCTTAACGGGGATAAAACGGAGATTATGCTTCTCGGGAACTCCCCCTCTCTCAAGACGGAGCAATTCTGGCCAAAATGTCTTGGCCCCGCTCCAGTACCCTCCGACCAAATCAAAAGCCTGGGCATTTGGCTGGACCGCTCCCTCAGTTTTAACCACCAGGCTGCGAAACTCTCGGCCACTTGCTTTGGTCTCCTGAGGATGCTACGCAAGATACTTCCCCTCCTTCCATTTCAAGCACGAAAAATCATGGTACAAGGTCTACTCCTATCGCGCCTGGATTATGGGAACGCTCTGTACCTGGGGGCCCGCAATCCACCATTGGCAAGCTGCAAGTAATCCAAAACTGTGCAGCCCGCACTCTCCTCCAGACCCCTCCCCGACAGTCCGCAGCCCCTGCACTAAGGAGTCTCCACTGGTTACCGGTCAGGGAGAGAATTCAATTCAAAGCCATGTGCATTGCGCACAAGGCTTTTAGGAAGACCGGCTCGCTAATCAGTCAGTCCCTGATAACACCCTACCAACCAAACAGGCCTCTCCGATCAACCTTTTCCTCCCTCGCCCTATTGCCTACTATAAAGAGAGCCAGATGCGGCGGACGATCCTTGTCCTATAACTCTGCCAAGATCTGGAATGCACTCCCCCTCCGTATGCGGACGGAACCCAATCTCCTGTCCTTCCGCAAACTCCTAAAAACTTTTCTCTTCAATAACCACTGAGTCCTCCTTCTGTCTGCATTTCGTCCACAGCGCTGGGATGCCTCAGGGTAGCTATTGCGCTATATAAATGTTTTTTTCATTTCATTTCATTTCAATGTCCTTGATGGAAATAGGAGGAGGCTTCTTCACTGCACACTGGTCCAAGTCCGATCTGGCCATACATATGTCTAAAATGGTGGCGCTGCATTAGTCAGTGAGGATCAAACAAGTGAAATATTATAATGTTCCGCTAGCTATATCCTTTTTTTCTTTTTTTTTTCTTTTTCTCAAAGCAGTTCGGTGATAGAAAGTTCTATGGTGGCCAGGCCGACTCAGCAGTCAGGGAAGTAGAATTCATCCTCAAATTCAGGTGGTCCGCCCAGAAGTTGGTCAGCTAACAAACTGCCATGACCTGAGTCTGACTAGTCACCCTCATCCTTCTCCTGTCCTACTTCAGGTATGGTGTAATTTGGTGGTATAAAGAATTGATTCATTTTGATCATGGTTAATCTCTCCAGGTTTTGTTGCGAGAGACTGGTCCTTCTCAATGTGAAAGATGCACCAACTTCACTGAACACACACTCACCAGAAACACTGGCCACCAGGCAATACAGATACTTTATTGCCAGCCTGCTGAGCACTGGCCATTGGCGCCTCTTACCATTCCAATACACCAAAGGGTTTTGATCAAGATAGACCTCTGTTGGGTCATCCAGATAGGCCTGGATCGTCCTCTCAATAGCCATTGGTGCTCCTGTTTGCTCGACCTCTTTGCCTTTGCCTCTGCACTCGACTTAAGCCCTACCCTTAGAAATCAATCAAATGCAGATTTTGGGAGTGATGCACCTGCTCCTGTTGTTGTTGCTGGTGTTCTTGTTGTTGGTTTTGGCTGCTGTGAGCCAACAGCACTGCCCCCAAGCTCTATGGAAATTAAAGGCTGCACCGCAGAACTCATGCCCTGGAGTGGGCCTTTAATTCCATGCTGTTTTTAGGTTGCTGGCTTGCTCAGCAATCCATGTCTTGTAGTTTGAAACATCCCCGCCTTAAGCAATGAAAGTGGCCAGTAATTGTTTGTGCCATGGATCAAGAATTTTGGCACAAATGTAATGTTTTAGATGACACAATGTCTCTTTGCATCCTTGTATTAACAGATAAGCGAAGGATTAAGGTCTCCCCCAACATATGTGCATCTGTTTTTTTGCCCACACCTTTGTACAGTTCAGATACCTTCTTTAGCTGTTCCTGCAGCATATGCAACTGTGGGATAGCTTGGCTCATGGTACTGTCCTCATTGCTGACTTCCCGTGTGAAAAGGAAGCAGCATCCCTGTCAGGCATTTGACTAGGCCCTATTGGTCCATCTCAATGATCATACCTTTCACAGCTGCATCCCCTCTTTGCATGACTTATTCATTGATCGGTCTCTACTGCTCAAACAGATGTTGCAACATGTAATAACTTGAATTCCGGTGTGCTGGCACCTCCTGTGTGCGGGCTTTATCTGGCATTCTATTATCATGCTGAATGATCCTCAACTGCCTCCAGGCTTTAAAAGAATGGCTGAAATGAGTGCAGATTCTTCTGCAGGTGGACAGTAAGCTGCTGACTATGTCTTTGTCTTTTAGAAAATCCAGTACAATCATGTTGATGCAGTGTGCCAAAAATAGGACCCTGAAATAGCCACCATCTGACATGGCCTTAACTATATTCCTGCCATTGTCCATGACAACAAATCCAATGTCAAGCCATCTGCATCACATCCATTCAAAGACCTTGTTGTTAAAGTCATCCAAGATGTTTGCAGCTGTATGGGCTTTCTCCATGGCGAACATGGCTACTGTTACATGCATCTGATCGCCATTAATAATTTTAGCAGTGTCAACATCTACAGATATACTTTCTCTAACCCCCACAAAAGAGATCCAGTATGCAGTGATGCACATGTAATCAGTGGCTTGGCAACTGGTCCATATGTCTGTAGTCAAGTAGATAGTGTGAACAGCACTCTGCTGCAAAGCTTGTCCAGCCAATTCCAGCACATTGTGATGTAGCGCTGGAACAGCAACTCTGGCAAAATAGGTCTGGCTAGGAACATTCCATTTTGGGCAGATAGCCACCCCAAATTCTAGAAAACCCACTCCTTCCACAAAAGAAAAAGGAGGAGGTCTAGCGCTAACATTTTAGCCAGCTTCACGCTGTACAAACTTGCTGTTGGGTGGTTGCGTTCATACTGCCCCTCCCGTCTAAACATGGCAGGAATAGTAGCCTGGATTTTTTAGCTTTTCTGTGCCACTGATGCAGGCAATGTCTTGAGAAGAGAAGGTAGTAGGTTCAATGTGCGTCTCAGTGGGGCAGTCACTGTATGCTCCTGCCTTGGTGTCTCGACCTGTGTCTGAGTCTTGTGCCATTGCGATGTTGCTCAAGTGGACGATACTACTGCACTGCTGAGGACAGGGCTGATTTGCGTAACAAACAATGTCACCCTCTTCTTCACCTTCCACTGTGATCGGATCAGATTCCCTGCTCTCACCCCCTTCACAAACACCACTTTCAGCTTTTTGGCCATGTGCCTCCCAGCGGATTGTGTGGTGTTTTCTCAAATGAGTTGTTTGGCCTTCGGTACAATAGTTTGTACCAAGCTTACCTCGACTAACACTTGCACCGCAAAAGGAGTGTAAGGCTCCTTATCGCTAACCGTAACGAAATCTCAAACTGGGGAAGTCAATTTTCTGACACTGGTGCCACTGCCAATGTTGGAAGAATTGGAGGTAGATGGGTGTTTTGACGTTTGCCTCTCTGCAGTGCCTACTTCTACTGGGATGGTTGTGGATATAGGTCGCAGCCGGGGCTTTGCAAATACGGAAGCTGGTGGTGGTGATATCTGTGCCACATCCCTCAGAGCAGATTGAGATGGGATATCGCTGGTCTCCACTTGGGGCTGGGCTATCATACATGATGACTGGCTCGTGTTCATGCTCCTCTTCTCCATCCATAACTCTAAGGCTTTCAGGAACCTTCCTTCTTCCTAGCCTCTCCTGGTGTGTCTCAGACTGAGGCGACATCCAAGTGGAGTCTTGATCACCGGAAGGGGAAATTGGAGAAGATGCTGAAGTACCACTCCTTTTTCTTGCTGGAGATCTGGAAGACAATGGATCTTCTGAAAGAGGGGCTTCTTCTACTTCCTCAGCATGAAGCTCAAGCTCCTGAAGTGCTCCTACTTCGGGAGGAACTGCTATTGCTGGATGCGGCTGTTGTCCACTTAGCTGAGTTCCTGTCAAAGATTGGGTACTACTTTGCAAAAGAGATAACTCCAATTCAACGTCACTGCTCATCAGTGTTGCTGTGATTAGAGTGGCTGCCTCTGTGCCAGACATGGGCTTGGGCCTAGGTTGGGGTGGGGTTGCTAATGTAGGAGTACTGCTCCTAGTTTGCTCCCCAGAGGCCGGTGCGGCAGGCACACATTTTTACCTGAAAAAGGTCTGGGGTGACATAACAGTGGTGGTAAGCTGCTTCTTATCACTGGCCACTTTCTTGGTAGCACCTTTCTTGGGGGCCATATTGAAGTTGTCAGTGGCAGTTAGTTTTACAAGCTGAAGAGATGTTTGTGGTGTGTGATCAATGATCATGCGCTACATCGTGCACATGCCTTCTGCCTGGTAGTACTGTAGGTAATGTCTCTTCTCTTGTGCACCCAAAAAGCAAACAAGCAAGTAGAACATCAGTGAAACATGGAATTGTTGCAGGTGAATTTATAGTACAAACAAACAATATCATTTAGTGTGGTTACTTAAGTTATAAATATTTGACTCTACAGTGGATCCATTCGTAAAACCACACCAACAGAAACTTTCATGTATACTCAGGAAGGATAAGAAAGAGCAACTACATACAGATGTAACTGTTTGCCTTATGTGCATCAAGTTGGGATGTGGCACTCAGGGAGGTGCAGGCGACAATGGAATAATTCTTAGAAAATGAGTGCTGTGTTGTACGGCTTGGCACCTATGACAGACATGGGATTGATGCCGGATGTTAGGAAAATGGGAAAAATTAAAAAATCTAATTAACATGTTTTAAAAATGTAAAAAAAGATTTTTTTTTTAATTAAAAAAGTTACAAATACATATATATTTTAAAGCATGTTTTAAAAAAAATTAAGACAATTATTAAACATGTAAAAAAATATATATAGTAGGGGAAGGGGACTACCATGAGAAACCCATTGGGATTTGGGAGGCAAGGTGTGTTGCAGGTGAAAATGCAAAAAAGTATATAATAATATAAAACACTGTTCACACAGTACATTTAGTATGAGCATTGAGCTAATAGACCTCAAGCATAACACACAAAATGGCTGCCAGCCACATGGTCAAACAACAACATCAGCAAGGAGGAATGGCCACAACATAGCACACATGCAGGCCTATTACAAAAGCACACTGGCTGCCTACACAAAATGGCCGCCAGCCACATGATCAAACAACAACCTGCAAGGAGGCATGGCCACTACTAGTCCTAGCCACAACAAAGAACACATGCAGGCCTATGGCAAAAGCACACTGGCTGCCCACACAAAATGGCCGCCTGCCACCTAGTCACAACAACAACCAGCAAGGAGGCATGGCCACAACAAAGAACACATGCAGACTTATCACAAAAGCACACTGGCTGCCTACACAAAATGGCCTCCAGCCACAAGGTCATAACAACCAGCAAGGAGGCATGGCCACAACAAAGAAGACATGCAGGCCTATGGCAAAAGCACACTGGCTGCCTACACAAAATGGCCACCAACCACATTGTCATAACAACAGCAGCCAGCAAGGAAGCATGGACACAACAAAGAAGACATGCAGGCCTATGGCAAAAGCACACTGGCTGCCACCAGCCACATGGTCACAGCAACAACTACCAGCAAAGAGGCATGGCCAAAACAAAGACAACATGCAGGCCTATGGCAAAAGCACACTGACTGCCTACACAAAATGGCCACCCGCCAGATTGTCAAACAACAAGCAGGAGGCATGGACAACAAAGAACACATGCAGGCCTGTGGCAAAAGCACACTGGCTGGCTACACAAAATGGCTGCATGCCACATGGTCAAACAGCAACAACCAGCAAGGAGAGATGGCCACAACAAAGAACACATGCAGGCCTATGGCAAAAGCATACTGACTGGTAGTGGCTACACAAGATGGCCACCAACCACATGGTCAAACAACAAGCAAGGAGGCATGGAAAGCAAAGAACACATGCAGGCCTATGGACACTGACTCTACAAAATGGCCCACGGCCACATGGCATGGGGATCAAAGACAAATGGTGACCTATAGCAAACCCACTCACACACTGGCCAGACAAAAGAGGCATGGTAACACAGGAAATACAGCATTAATTCAGCAATGCCAAAAACGAAATTTAACTGTGCTATAAAATTTTACAACACACATCCTCCAAAGGCATCAAATGTATTACCCCACCTTTACACTGTTTGCAGAAAAAAACTTTAAATACCCCCCCAAAAAATTGTAATTTTTAATCCAATGCCAACCATAGCCTAAATGATGCTTCAATTCAACGGACTCCACAGAAATTGTTGTTTCATGCACCCAAGACTAGTACTGGGCCTACTGGTTGGAAGCCCCATTGGCAGACTAGACCACATAGTGAATTGAATGAATATTGCGTATTTGTTAAAAAAACATGGAGAAAATGTACTAAACTGTGCAATATTTTCCCTTTACAAAGGAAGAAAAATTACATGCAAAAAAATAACTAGGCTCCTCCTGAAACTGCAAGCCTCCCACCACAATTAATTTAAAAAATCGAATAAAAGTACAAATAAATCCTAGTGCATGCCCTCTATAAAACACACAACACCCTTATGCAATGGTTTTTACACTTACTTGTGATATCACAAAAACAAAGTCCTTGAATCCAGTAGTATATATGCAGCAGACAAACAAAGTGATCCTTCCAGCTCCGAATACAATTGAGAAGTGACTAGGAGGTGAACATAGCACTGGGAGGAGCCTGCTGGACAGGAACAAGAAGTTGGAGTCTCTGGGGCACTTCTTCCTTGTTGAAAAAAACAGTAAAATAAAAAAGGCTCCTTGCACAAAAAACCAATGCGAACAGTACATTTGAGAAGGTTTTTAATTACAAATTGTCTTTTTGAGAAGACTTAGCTGCTTCTCGAGGAGAGAATCTTCTCCAGGTTGCAGCCGCAGTTGAACGCATTCATTCGCTCTCGAGTATGACACAAAACAAGCACTGGAAGTCGCTGGTGCGGCCTAAAGCCGGGCTAGTTGCAGAAAAATCTTGCGGGAGCCAGCGGACGTCTGGCAAGTGTTTCATCATGTCCCTGTGAGCACAAAAGGACATTTAACCCTTTGAGTGCTCATGAAGGAATGGTTCCATCATGAGCACCAGTGCTCCTGTGCTCATGGCGGAACCATTCCGTCATGAGAACAGGGGCACTAAATCCCTCTGCTGCAGACAGCAGAGTGATTTCCCTTTTTTTTATTGGCCTCGGGAGGTTGGGGAAGAGTTTCCCCAACCTCCTGAGGCCAATTTTCATTTTCATTGCAATGCCGATCGCGCGCATGGCGTGCTGACGTCATTGCAATGAAAATGAAACTGAAACTTAGTTTCAGTTTCATTGTTTCGGTACTCATGGGGCTATCTCAGCCCCCCGAGCATCGAAACACTTGGGAAAGGTATCATTGGAAAGGGAAGAATCTCCCCTTTCCAATGGTACCCTTCCCTAGTGGATCCCTGCTTGGGGATCACCCCATGAGGGCGATCCCCAAGCAGGGATCCACCCACTAGCCACCAGGGAGGGGGGAGCGGCACCTTGGGCAAGGGCTTTTGCTCCCCCCATATAATGTGGCTACAAACAGTCTTTCTGCCCCAGGGGCAGATGGGCAGATGGGGGCATTAGCCCCCAATCTGCCCGCCGGGGGGAAGAAAGTACCCTAGATGCCAGGGATTCTTTTTTTATAGGCCCAGAATGGGTACCCCCTAAAGAAGGCAAACAACTTTCTGCCCCCCCAGGAGGCAGATGGGGGCAATAGCCCCTGATCTGCCCCCCCGGGGGCAGAAAGCCCACTAGGCACCAGGATTTTTTTGTTTTTATTATACATAGCGGTGGGGGCTGCCCAGAATGGGCATGCCAATGTCCCAACCCAAAAAAAAAATGGTAGTCTTTCTGCCCTCCCTGGGAGGCAGATGGGGCAATAGACCCTTATCTGCCCCCCGGGGGGGCAGAAAGCCCACTAGGCACCAGGGATTTATTTTTCCAAAGTTCGGGTGGGGCTGCCCAGAATGGGCATGCCAATGCCTCCACACACCCCAAAAAATTCCACAGTCTTTCTGCCCCCCAGGATGCAGATGGGGGCAGTAGCCCCTGATCTGCCCCCCCCGGGGGGGGCAGAAAGCCCACAAGGCTCCAGGGATTTTATTTTTTATAAACGTAGGGGTGGGGGCTGCCCAGAATGGGCATGGTAATGCCACCACCCCAAAAAAAATTGCCACAGTCTTTCTGCCCCCCCAGGGAGGCAGATAGGGGCAAAATCCCCTATCTGCCTCCCGGGGGGAACACAGAAAGGCCAATAGGCATCAGGGAATATTTTTTTTTTTTATTAAGGGGGTTGGGCTGCCCAGAATGGGCATGCCAATGCCCCCACCACCCCCCAAAATTGCCATAGTCTTTCTGCCCCCCCCCAGGAAACAGATGATGGCAGTATTCCCTGATCTGCCCCCCCAGGGGGCATCAGAGAGCCCACTAGGTTCCAGCAATTACACTGGATTTTTTATGCGTGGGTGTGGGGGCTGCCCAGAATGGGCATACCAATGCCCCCACCCCCCAAACAAATTTCCAACGTCTTTATGCCCCCCTTGTGGGCATATCGGGGTAAACCCCCCCGGTTCCCCCCTCCAGGGTGGCAGAAAGCCCACTAGGCATGGACTTGTTTTTAGCAATGTGCTTACCTGTGGATTTTGGGCCCTAGCACAGCCGGCACATAGGGAAACCTAGCAAACCTGTAAATGTTTAAAAACTAGACACCAAGGGGAATCCAGGATGGGGTGACTTGTGTGCCTCTCACCAGGTTCTGTTACCCAGAATCCCTTGCAAACCTCAAACTTAGTATAAAAAAGCAAATTTTCCTCACATTTCTGTGATGGAAAGTTCTGGGATCTGCGTGGATCCACAAAATTCCACCCACCGCACATTCCCCAAAGTCTTCCAATATAAATGGTACCTCAGTTGTGTGGGTAGGCCTAGTGCCCACAACAGGAAACGGCCCAAAACGCAACGTGACACCACATTTATACAGTGAAATTGGACCCTTTTTTTGCAAAGTGCCTAGCTGTAGATTTTGAACCCTAGCTCTGCCGGCACCTAGGGAAACCTAGCAACCCTATACATTTTTGAAAACTAGACACCCAGGGGAATCCAGGATGGGGTGACTTGACTGGCTCTCACCAGGTTCTGTTACCCAGAATCCCTTGCAAACCTCAAACTTTGTAAAAAAAACACATTTTCCTCACATTTCTTTGATGGAAAGTTCTGGAATCTGCGTGGATCCACAAAATTCCCCGCACCCCACATTCCCCAAAGTCTTCCGATAAAAATGGTACCTCACTTGTGTGGGTAGGCCTAGTTCCCGCGACAGGCAAGGGCCCTAAACATATTGTGGAGACTTCAAAATGACCTATCAAAAAAACGACCTGGTTTTGCAAGGGGGGGCACTTGGGTTTTTGGTTTTGGCCCCGGGCTCAGCAGCCATCTAGGGAAACCTAACAAACCCACACATTTCTGAAAACTAGACACCCTGGGGAGTCCAGCGAGGTATGGCTTGCGTGGATCCCCCAAAGATTCCCTACCCAGAATCCCCTGCAAACTCAAATTTAGCTAAAAAAATAAAAATGTTCGCAAATTTCTGTGTGGGAAAGTTCTGGAATCTGCATGGATCCACAAATTTCCTACCACCCAGCGTTCCCCCAGGTCTCCCGATAAAAATGATACCTCACTCGCATGGGTGGGTCAAGTACCCACGACAGGCAAGGGACCTAAACGTATTGAGGAGACATCAAAATTACCTATCGCAAAACAACCTGGTTTTGCAAGGGGGGGTCACCTGGGTTTTTGGCCCGGGCTTGGCGGCCATCTTGGAATACTACCAATCCCACACATTTCTGAAAAATAGACACTTGGGGGAGTCCAGCGAGGTAGGGCTCGTGTGGGTCCCCCAACGTATTCCTACCCAGAATCCACTGCAAACTTCAAATTTAGCTGAGAAAAACACATTTTCCACATATTTTTGCATGGAATCACCGTGCCGGCACAAATGTCCTACCCCACAGCGTTCCCCTCAGTCTCCCGAGTAAAATGATACCTCACTTGTGTGGGTGGGGCAAGGGCCTGTGACTGGGAAGAGCCAAATTGATAGGGATTAAGGGTATAGGACCGAGAATTCTAAGATCTACATTTTAAAAAAAATATGTTTTTAGCCAATTCTGCATTGGACACCCACACAAGTGAGGTATCATTTTACTCGGGAGACTGAGGGGAACGCTGTGGGGTAGGACATTTGTGCCGGCACAGTGATTCCACACAAAAATATGTGGAAAATGTGTTTTTGTCAGCTAAATTTGAGGTTTGCAGGGGATTTTGGGTAGGAAAACATTGGGGGAAACACGCAAGCTATACCTCGCTGGACTCCCCCGGGTGTCTAGCTATCAGAAATGTGTGGGTTTGGTAGGTTTCCCAAGATGGCCACTGAGCCCGGGGCCAAAAACCCAGGTGACCCCCTTGCAAAACCAGGTTGTTTTGTGATAGTTTTTTTTTATGTCTCCTCAATACATTTTGGGCCCTTGCTTGTCACGGGTACTTGACCCACCCACGTGAGTGAGGTACCATTTTTATCAGGAGACCTGGGGGAATGCTGGGTGGTAGGAAATTTGTGGATCCATGCAAATTCCATAACTTTCCATCACAGAAATGTGAGGAAAATGTTTTTTTTTTTACAAAGTTAGAGGTTTACAAGGGTTTCTTGGTAACAGAACCTGGTGGGAGCCAGACAAGTCACCCCATCCTGGATGTCCCTGGGTGTCTAGTTTTCAAAAATGTATAGGTTTGCTAGGTTTCCCTAGGTGCTGGCAGAGCTAGGGTTCAAAATCTACAGCTAGGCACTTTGCGCAAAAAAAGGGTCAGTTTTCACTGTGAAAATGTGGTGTGTCCACGTTGCGTTTTGGGCTGTTTCCTGTCACGGGCACTAGGCCTACTCACACAAGTGAGGTACCATTTTTCTCGGAAGACTTTGGGGAATGCGGGGTGTGTGGAATTTTGTGGATCCACGCAGATTCCAGAACTTTCCATCACAGAAAAGTGAGGAAAATGTTTTTTTTTGTTGCAAAGTTTGAGGTTTGCAAGGATTCTGGGTAACAGAACCAGGTGAGAGCCAGACAAGTCACACCATCCTGGATTCCCCTGGGTGTCTAGTTTTTAAAAATGTATAGGTTTGCTAGGTGTCCCTAGGTACCGGCATAGCTAGGGTTCAAAATCTACAGCTAGGCACTTTGCAAAAAAAGGGTCAGTTTTCACTGTGAAAATGTGGTGTGTCCACGTTGCGTTTTGGGCCATTTCCTGTCGCGGGCACTAGGCTTACCCACACAAGTGAGGTACCATTTTTCTTGGAAGACTTTGGGGAATGCGGGGTGGGTGGAATTTTGTGGATCCATACAGATCCCAGAACTTTCCACCACAGAAATGTTTTTTATCGGGACATTTAGGGGAAGACAGTATTGTAGAGCAACTGTTATTACCTATTGACTTTCTGCCTTCCAAATGTAAGACAATGTGTAAAAAAGAAGTCACTTTGAAAAATGTCCTATATTTCACATGCTGGTATGGGTGCCCACAATTTCGTAGATGTGCAAATAGCTACTGTTTTAAACTCTATATTTTGTTCCCATTCCAGAAATACATAGGTGTCTTTCATACCGATTTTTGCCTGTTTATATTTTCCAAAATGAATTGCTATATACCTGGTACACAATACAAAGCCATTGCAAGACGCTGCTCAGTTATTGGCTCTGGGTTCCTCGGGTTCTTGGTGAACCTACAGGTCCTATATATCCCCACAACCAGAAGGGTCTAGCGGATGTAACGGTATATTGCTTTAAAACATCTGTCATACTTAGAAGAAGTTACAGGTGAAAACGTTGGCACAAATGGCTGTTTTTTTTAAACTCATTTTCAATTTTTCCTATTTTAAACTGTTAGTTTCTATAAGACAACCTTAAAGGACCTACACAAATGACCCCTTACTGAATTCAGAATGTTGTCTACTTTTCAGAAATGTATAGCTTTCCAGGAGCCATCATTGCTTTTGTACCCATTTTTGCCATTAACTGGAAAGAGGTTAAAAGCACAAAAAATAGCAAAAATAGGCTATGTCCCAGTAAAATGCCAAAACTGTGTAAAATATTTTGGTTTTCTGACAAAAGTCTGTCAGTCCCTGAAAGCTGGGAAGATGGTGATTTCAGCGCCACAAACCCTTTGTGGATACTATTTGCAGGGAAAAAAACAGACGCTTTCAACTGCAAGCCCTTTTTTCCCATTTTCACCCCAAAAAAACAAAATTTAGCTGTATTTTGGCTAATTTCTGGGTCCCCTCCAGGGGAATCAACAAACCCTGGGTACCTTTAAAATTCCCATGGTTTTGGAAGAAAAGGACGCAAAGTTGGCGTGGGTAACTTATGTGGTCAAAAAGTTACAGGGGCCTAAGCACGAACTACCCCAAATAGCCAAAAAAAGGCTTAGCAGGGGGGGGAGGCCTAGCAGCGAAGGGGTTAAAGCGTGCCAACAGAAAAAAGAGTTTATTGGTAACTCCGCATTCTCCATGCAGAGTTGCTGAATTCCGCAAACACCACGGGCGTAGCAGAGGTTTACGCCCAGGCCTGTTTTTGACTCCAAACTTCATCATATGTCCACTACCTAAAAAGTCTAATGAAAGATGTACTGAAATAGTTTAAGTATGTATCACATGGACCTTAGACATATACCTTGAAACATTGAGGTCCAAAGTTTAGCTAAGTAGATACCCCAAATTCTCACAGCATACAAATTCGTATAACCATATGAACATTCCCAGTCCTGCTTGGTAGAGGTGATAGCACCATTTATAAATTGAATTCCTACAATCCAATACACCTTTGAAGTTTCTTAATTGTCCGCAAATATCTATGACATGAAGATGTGGGATAACTAGGGTCCCAATGGAATTGCACATCACAGCACTCTTTGGTATCGCAAACTCAGATTGCCTTGTAAGGATGAGTGTAGACGCTCACATATAGTCTCTACAGTTCTGAATCTCACTCCCTGATGCATGTCACTGGTCAGAGAATGACGTTTTGAAACTCTATTGTAGATAAACTTTCAACAGGTAAATGTGCATTGGGCAACATATAGGAACTAATGCTGATGGCACTAGTGAAGTTTGCACACTCATGTCACTATTGAAACATAACTTACCAATGGGCAGTGTGGACAGTCACTGCATAAACCATGCACTGTATGCCATCTCACTTGTAACAGGGCTACCATCACATGAGAGACAGTAGTGAGGGAACCTCACTCAAGGAAGACATGTGGCCTGAGTGGAACAATGGTCACCCAGAACAATTAAGAAAATAAAAAGGTTTACCACTTCACTCAGCCAGGCGTCTGCTCAAAATTGACAATTTATAGTGGACTAGACTCTGCTGTGTTCCTGGTCATAAAGACAATAGGCACAGCAGCATGCACCTACTACCAGATCTACAGAAATAATGACTCATCTTGTGTGTCACACATGGTTCACTCTCAGTATTGATGGGGAAATGCCTGCCTGTAACACACAAAGTTGGCAATGTAACATGTATGACTCTGACCAGGACTCACCCTCTTGTAGCTGCTGTCGGACCCTCAACTGCCTATCAAGCTCCCGGTAGGCCACTGCCAGTATGAGGGCAATTAGCGGAGTCAGGGTCCTTTGCATGCCCCCCTCCACCCAGCTAGAGCTCCACAATCTTCCTGGTGCAGTGTCTCAGGTCCTCCCACCTCTTCCTGCAATGGACACTATACCGCTTAAAGACCCCCAATGGCTCTCCAAAGGTCTTTCTTCTGATTGGGTTGACCTGTCTGGATGCAATAGATGAAGTAACTGCAAGTTTTAGGATTCTGTTTGTTTGATACACACATTTTGTTGGCACCTAGCACAAGCATTCATTAATAGTCAGAACAATACATTTGTAAATGTCACCTGCTAAGCACTACAAAAGTATGAATACACACTTTTGTGCTCATCGGCTGACTATCCTCAACCCTGGTCATGACCAATACTGACTGAGCCAGCCCCTTAATATCAAGTAGGTCAGGGCAAACCTACATGTACTTTGATGTGAGGTACTATGACTCACAACACACCATTGAGACACTCTGAAGGGTGAACTACTTGTGCAAGACAGACACCTTTACAGCCAGGCCCAGTGACATGATGCATACTGTAAATAGAGCGTGTACCATAATATATACTACATCCTTAGACTTAGGTCACAATGTAAGGCCTTGTACGAGTGTCACTGAAAGCTTCCTCTATGGAGATGTGTGAACATGTGAACTACTTAATCGGATAGCATACTACATCAGATTGGCACTGCAACATGAATGACATTCAACATACCACTGTATGTGTTGTTCATTGGATTTAATGTAGCAAAACTGGTAAATAAGATTTCAAAATCTCTTCAGAATGAATCACCTTCCTGCACTGTTAATGTGTCAAATGTGCAATAGGCCTGTACAGTGGAAGCATGACTTATAGAAAACTGACAACAGATCTGTGGGAGAAAGGGGACTGTGATAAGTCAAAGACACACATTGACAGTGTGGGTCAATGGAAAGAAGTATCAGGGCAGGGGGTTACCTCAGTTACCATTCCAAATAAAATACATAAAAAAAGCAATCTGGGCGAACATTGCCTCTGCCCCAGCCTGGGCCATGGCCTTGCTCTCTGCAGTCTGTGCCTACTGATCCCACATGAACATCACATTTCTACCAATTCAATCCATGAGAGTGAATCTTCTGGCCATCAAATATGTGACCTCGAGGTTGTATAGCACTCTGAAGGGTCTGTGAGGTAAAGCTAGCTCCCAGACCACAGTTTTGCAAAGCCTGATGTGAGCTGAGTGATCTGTGAGACTGTACACATGGAAAACATCATCCTCAACTGCTTCTTACGGTATACAGACGCAGCTCGTGCTGTAAAGTCTATACATTTTTTGGACTTATTCCATGATCTGATTTGGTAACTTATCATAGGTACAATGAAATTTAGATATGCATAGATATGTGCATGCAACACAAATAGGATATTGGACTTATTACACATTACAATGCTGATGTTCACTCCACAAAGTACAGTGCCCCGTAATCCATTACCTGATTGTCCTATGTAGGGACCACTCAAATTCACCAGAAACTAGCATGTTTTCACTCTGGGACTGAGAGGTACATTGGAGTTAATGGAAATTGAAAGCATGAAGTTGAAACAATGTATTTGAAATAGTTACCTGTTCCTATGGTGAGCCATAGAGCTGGCCATACCGGGGAAGGACCTCTCCAACTAGGGTCTCCAGTTCCTCTGGAGAGAAGGGATGGTCCCTCTCACCTGCTTGGCCTGGCATGATTGCTCCCAGAGGTGGCAAACAGCAGCTTAAATGGAGTAGGTGTTGATAGAAGCAATGTCAGGAGTCAAGTGAGTTTTTTTCCTTACTATCACTAACTTTCGCCTATGGCTGTGTTCATCATGCATGCAACTATTCCACTGCATCGTCATCTTCCACAAGCGGCGGTCGTTCCAAATGTCCCAGATGCGAGGTCAGGCATCTGCCATTTTAGCGGTTGGAACTACAGTATTGGTGACTGTGAAGTGTATCACCACCTTAATAAATGAGGGCTAACCTGTTTATATTAGAAAACCTCCCTTCCTATGCAATGTCCAGTAAAAAAAACATCTTTGTGGTGCATTACTGTGCATAAATGCGAAATGTGTGTGTTTCATTGTACACTGCGTTGGCGTTTTTGCCTAAAATGTGACAAAAACCTCACTTTTGTGCAACATTAACATTTCGGAATTGGTGATGTGCACATTTCTATTACAGACACATGTAAAGGCCACATTGGGGATTATTGGTGGATGTTGAGCAGTAGACACTGATAATGTGAATTATATTTGATGCTTTATGAAGCAGTTATGTTATGTCACATGAGTTTTGGCTTACTCTTCATATATGTTAACCTGGACACTGTGACCAATGTAAATATTGATCTTTAGTCCTCACATAGGTACCCTAGGAGAGGGTGGAGACAACAGCTTCCAGTGTACCGCCCATTTCCATACCTTCAGACCATGGAAGAAAGAAATGTGATAAAGAAATTTCATTTGAATAGGCAAATAATACAAGATTAATGTCATCAGTTGGAGCCTGACCTCCTTCCACAAATCACTTATCCTACATTGCTCACACCAACTGTGAAATTTATGTCAGTATTGCATTTTCTGGCCACAGGTTCCTTTCAATTCACTGTGGCAATTTCTGGTGGTATGTCAGAACCAATGTTCAGGCGTGTACCTCGAGACATCCTTTCAGCAATGATGATACATATGGACAGCTACATCCAGTTCCCCAGAAGTGAGGATTTAGCCACTGTGAAGGGTGATTTCTATAGATTTGGTCACATCCCACATGTGGTTGGATCCATTGATGGCACCCACATTGCCTTAGTACCACTGCAAACCAGGGAATAGGTTTACAGTAACAGGAAACACTTCCATTCTATCAATGTGCAAGTTGTCTGCTTACCGGATATGTACATCACAAATATCTGTGCCCGGTTCCCAGGATATGCACATGATTCCTTCATACTGTGGAAAAGCACCATACCCCAGCTGATGTCACAACTACTACTGGAGAGGGCCTCGCTTGTTGGTGAGTTTCATCTGTCTAAACTTTGTATGGCTAATGTCAGGCAGTATAATCTGAAAGTGTATATCTCATTGTTGCACTACTGTCTGTCTTCCATCTAGGAGACAAAATATCAAGAGGGGGGGGCGGGGAGCGGTTTTAAGAACAGGCTAAGGTCCACCATCAATGCTCCCAAGGATAAATATCAACAAAAGGATGGTAGCTGTTCCTAAGGAAAGAAAGGTTCTCTACAACCAATTCTGGTTGGAGATATAAGTGTTACACAGGTGGGATCTAAGAAAGGATCGGGGGATTCCTCCTTATTGAATTGGTGCCCTCACACACCCTTGCGGGTGTCATTCTTCATCATCGGGCTGTGCTCCTCGTGGGGGTGGCGATGCAGTCCCCCACGGGCCCCGCGAGATTACTCTTTATCGGAGATCTTTTGTTAGGAGGTGCCGCAGTTGTGCATGCGGGTGTGGGGGCTTGTCAAAGTGGGTGTGTATGTGTGAAAGTGATGTGCACGTGAAGTAGGGTCAACATGTTTCGCGCATATGACGGGTCCCTAGTGGATCCTCAGTGCGCTTCGTCAGGACCATAAATGAGGTGATATAAAATAATGTAAAAATGTGGTAGTCAGGAAACGATGCCCTGTACTACCACCATACCTATATTAAGGTCAGCATGCATCTTGGCACTATGAAATACGTATTATTCGTATTTTCCTTATCCCAACCCTTCTATCAGTGAGGGATGGCCGCGTCAGCGAGTACTGCAGAAAAGGGAGGGGACCAGAGTTAGTCACCTCCTCATGAGCGCCTCTAAACCTGCCCGTACCGATCAGGATCGCCCTCTCGTGGGGCCCGTGGGGGACTGCAGCGCCACCCCCACGAGGAGCACAGCCCAATTCAATAAGGAGGAATCCCCCGATCCTTTCTTAGATCCCACCTGTGTAACACTTTTATCTCCAACCAGAATTGGTTGTAGAGAACCTTTATTTCCTTAGGAACAGCTACCTTCCATCTAGCAGACTCAGCGTATTTTTGGGTAGACGCCCCCTCCTTTTGGGGAGGGGGGATCTGCTACTGCTGAGACAGGTGTGTCTGCAGACATGTCGTCCTCTGACAGGGCCTCCCTTCCTGTGGCTGCCGTAGATGTTGATGGCTTGGATGTACTTGTACCACAGGAAGGGGTAGATGCAAGTGGAAAATCCCTGCAGAGGGTGGTGTTCATGACCTGTAGCACCCCAACCAGGGAGGCCATCTTGGTGTTGATGACGGCCACCTCCTGGTATGTGTCCATCTGCAGCTATTTCATCTCCCCGATTTCCACAAGTACCTGGCCCATCAAGCCTTGGGAGTCCTAATAGACTCAAAAGACTTGGCTGATGGTAACCTGGATGTCAGTGGCCCCAGTGGGCTCACTCAGTGGGCCCACAGTTACCCTCCTATCAAACCCAGCCCCCACGGGCCTGTGCACTTGCCCCAGACTGCACCCGCCCACTGGTTCCTGGCTCCTCAGTGACAGGGTTGGTGTTTGCCACCTCAGAATCCAGAAGTGGGGGGCATAAGATGTTAGTGACTATGCTAGGTACACAAGTTTGGGGGCAGGGGTTGCGTTTGTTGTTGCAGCTGGGGTGGGAGGTGTTGTTGTGGTCACAGTGAGCCCCACTGTTGCGGTCTGCCTGGGCTGGCCAGATGGGTGAGAAAGGTCATCCACGTCCACATCTCGAGGAGCATTGTTATCACTGATGGCTTGATGGTGGGGTGGAGTGGGAGTCTGATTGGTGGCAGCCAACCTCTGGCCAGCTGCTCTGCCAGATTGACCTGTTGCTAAATAGAGAACATTGTTATTAGTGGAAGTGTGGCATCTACAGCCACATAGGTTGTGTCACTGAAAGTAGAGACCTAGGATGACACAAAATAGGTAGAGTTTACTATTGTGATCTATTTGCGTGGTAATGAAGTTAGTTACAAGACATTTGGAGACATACAATACATTTAGCAGAATTGAGAAGCTCATTAGATGGGCTGATATGTATCGTTTTGGATTTAGAGATAAACATGACATCTCCAAAACATTTCAGCCAACACAATTTAGAAGTGACATTGATGTATTTGACCATTCCAAGCCCTAGTAGTGTAGATTACAGGGGAACACACAAAGTGGTTGTATATTTAGCATTATTCATAATGTGAGCAGTGCAGAGTCCATGGGTCACCTGACACTTCTAATCAGCTGAGTTACCTACATGGCTTACATATACTTGAGGTACAACACTTGGTGTCACTCATGCCATCCATAGTTTCAGTTGAGGAGACCAGGACACCATCAATCAAAGTAGTCATAGATTTCTCTGAGTAGAGCATGTTATGCACATTCCACAGCCCATGATTAACCCTGGGTGGAAAAATCCGCTCCGCTCGCGGAGTTTGCGGATTTTTGGTAACTCCGCGTTCCGTGGAGTTACCGAAAACTCCGCGCTCCGCAACAGAGCTGAGGTTTTTTTTTGTTCGCGTTCAAAATGCGTTTTCGCGTGCGCTGGAGCGACTTACCGGGATGCCTGCATTCGCCGATGAGATTTCCTATCCGTTCGCTTGCGCCACGAGATTTGGTAGCCGGTTGCACGGTCCTGCGTGAGTCTGCAATCGCGAACACGTCATTCGGACGTGGCATTGGAATTCAGGCGGAAGTTTCGTGAAGATTGCGATGCCGAACACGCAGAATTTGCAAGCTGGAGAAGAATATCTCTCGAGCAGCATAAAACCTTTTATGAAATGATGATTTGGATGAAAAAAACTCCTCATATTGACATTTGGCTGTACTTTTTTGTGCAAGGAGTCCTTTTTATTTTTTTCTTATTTTTTGAAGAGGAAGAAAGTGCCCCAGTGTCTCCAACTTCGTGTTCCTGTCCAGCAGGCTCCTCCCAGTGCTTTGTCCATCTCCTGTTCACTTTTCATTTGGATTTGGAGTTGGATGTGTGTGGTGTGGTTGTTGTGTAACTTGCAAACCTTTTTTAGCCCTGTGGTTTTTCGTTTTTGCATTGTTGCATTAAAGCTGTGCTGTGTTGTTTAGCATGCCTCCTTTGTCTGGCCATATAGGCCTGCTTGAGTTCATTGTTTTTCAGGACTCCTGCTTGTTGTTGTGTGAGTGACCATGTGGCTGGTGGCCATTTTGTGGTGGTAGTTAGTGTGCTGCTTTTGCCATAGGCCTGCATGTCTTTCCTTTGTTCCTCTTGGCTTACTGCTTCCATCCCCATTGCCAGCTGCAGCTTCCTGAATGATGCTGCATCCCACGTGATGCACAATCACATTCACAAATCACAATGCCAAACAGGTTCCAGTACATTTGTATTTTTGTTTTTGTTCTTCTTCTTTCCTATCCTTCCTGAGTGTACACAGTGCACCATGAAAGCTCTTGTTGTCTAAGTCTCACAAATGGCTACACTGTTGTTATGTATTTTTAATAACTGAGTTAATACAATTTATTAATATTAATAGTAACACTAACAAGTGTGACCACACACTAAGTTATATATTATATTTGTTTGTTTGCACAGTAGTAAATTGAACCACAACAATAAATGCCACATTTCACTGATGTACTTCTTGCTTCTTTGCATTTAGGTGCACAAAAGAGGAAGAGGCGTCATCACCCATTGTACTGCCAGACAGAAGTCCTGCTGCGCACAACGTCATGTGACGTGTGACCACAGATATCTCTTCAACTTGTGCCACTGTGTGCTGCTGACATCTGAAGAAGGTGGCCCCAAAGAAAGGTACCAGGTCCTCCAGTACCAAGAAAGTTGCCAGTGAGAAGAAGAAGGAAGTGCCACTTCTGGTGTGCCGACCAAGATCTTTTTTGGGAAACCAAAAATTGTGCCTGCAGCAGCGGTGTCTGGGGATCAAGCTGGGAGTAGCACCCCCGCATCAGTGGACCCACCTCACCAACCTAGGCCCAAGCCCATGTCTGTCGCAGAGGCAGCCAGTCTCATCACGACAACGCCAACGAGCAGCAACGTTGAAATTGACTTATCATTATCGCAAAGTAGTACCCAATCAACGCAGGAAACTCAGATAAGTGGACAACAACAGCCGCAACCACCGCCCACAATAGTAGTTGTTCCTCCTGAAGTAGGGGCAGTTCAGGAAATCGAGCTTCCTGCAGAGGAAGAAGATCCATTGTCATCCAGATCCCTAGGAATGAAAAGGGGGGTTAGTCCATTGAGTTCTTCTGCAAGCCCCCCTTCTGATGATCTAGATGCCACTTGGAAGCTACCACCTCAGTCTGAGAGTGAGAGATGCCACGAGACAAGGCTAGGGAAAAGGAAGGTTCCAGAAAGCCTCAGAGTTATGGAGGTAGATGTAGAAGAGGAGGATGATGATGAGCTAGTCATCATAGACATCAGTCCCGCCCCAGTGGAGACCGACATTACCCCATCCCAAATTGCTGTGAGGGATGTGGCACGGATACCACCAACACAGGTAACACCAACACCAACACCACTCTTATGTCCCGTATAGAGGCCCTAATGTAGACCCGTTCATACATGCCCTAAAATGGACGTATTTGCCCTATTATGGTCATAGCCGCATATGCCCTATTACGGTCATAACTGTACATGTCCTATTATAGTCATGATTCCTTATATAGGCATGATCTTTCATCTACATTGGTCCTCGCTAGTACACAACGAGCTCTGAGGGCTGAACGTTATCTATCCTGTGGTTTTGAATACATCAGGGTTTTTCCCAAACACAGGACCACACCGTACTCATCAATTATGCATGGCTCTCTAGGAATACACCACCTGCATAATATGTATGTACAAAGTTCACCCCTGACGTCTTCCTCATGTCCAATACAAACCATACTGAGGACCGAGACTCTTTAGGGTATAAATACACCACATCTTGCTCCGGTAAGACAGAGGGAACCGAGACTTCCATGCCGACACACTGACCAGAGACGCTGAGGCTCCTGCATGCAGTCGCTCCAGCTGACAGCGGTCTAACACAGCCCTTGCGGGGTGTCCAAATCGAGACCAGGACGGAGTCCCACACTCTCTCTCTTCAGGTATGGGGGTTCGACTAAATCCAAGAGGGATTCTTCGCTCTTAGGCTTTAGACCGACACATATGCTAGGTACACTCAGGTACATCTAGTTAGGCATCATAGGAGTACGCGCACTTTTCATAATGCTTTTATATTCATGTATGTATTCATGATTATTGCAATATGGTAGAACTGTTCTATCCCTTTGCTTTTATCGTACTGCTGATAATATATCTCTGTTATTGTCTGCTGGTTACCGCAGCACATATATTTTACACTAGAATAACAACTGTTTAATAAATACTTATTGAAACGCCCGACTGTTTATTCTGTGTAACTCTCTGAGACAAACCGAATAAGTAAGCACGAGTGACTAAGCGAAAGGTAGTACATTGTTTCCACGATTCTGAGGAATTTGGGTTGTCATGATCTAAGGTTGCCTGAAACTACTCTCTCCCCGATAAGAGGAGATTCTAGAGGCACTGTGAGCTGGCTAATGCAAACCAGGCTAACATACACGGTGGGGGTGCACAGAGTCAGTCTGCCACCAAGCCCACAGTATATGTTATCCAAACGCGCAGGTCCTGCAGGGGTACTATAGGAACTACATGAGATGGCGCCGCCAACGTTGGTTGGGTACTTATTTAACAGTAGAATCTGAGTAGTTCAGTCGTGCTATTCTCAGAGAACCTACTCACAAAACCTCAGAGACGTCTGGAGTGGGTGGGCACAAGCTCCGCCACTGCTGAGTAGTATGAGAATACTATTTATTGGCTGTTGGTTAATCAAGCTTGAAGGATATTTAGTTCCTAAAATTGTGCATAACACCTCATCTTAGTTCCCTTTAAACACTTCTTCCTCTAAAACATGCCTAATTCTGAGGTAGGGGACCAGAGAGTTGACCTCTTCGGTTTAGAAGTGGGAGAAGATCCTGAAGATGCAGTGCAAATTGCACCAAACTTCAGAAGGACAGTCACCATAAGACTATTAGAAAATGGTCTGACACCTAGGGGTGGCAAAATAGTGTTCGTGATTAAGGCACACGAATCAAACAAAACAGAGGTGTTCTATTCATGGGTTACATTCCCAGCAGCAAATGCAAGTACAAATACATTTCACTACTATACAGAAGGAGATGCACCAGCGGAATATGCTCCGTTCGAAGACATAGAGGTTCCGCTCACTTACCAGGAACATTTTTACTGGTTTAAAGGCGCCCTACCCCACATATGAGGAAGACTAAGATTAGGCCCGCTCGGAGGAGACGGGGCCACATGGCCAATACTAGCGGCTTACACACCACACCCTGACATTGGAACAATGCCACAGCCAGACTTACTCGTACAACACAGAGATTTAATTAAAATCTACAGAAACCTGACACAATTCGTCATGAGGACTTTAACAATCCAACCTGCACCAGGTGCAGCAAATAGTACTCCAGCTCAGGGTACAGGAAATAAAATTACTCCACAAACATTACATGCGTTAATGGGCAAAGTGCCTGCAAAACGCGAACAAATCCCATTCTGGATAGCTCAGAAAATAACTCAGCTTGAGGCAGTATTCCCGAATACTACCACTTATGAAAAATACAGAATTCTAACAATCTGCTTGCCCATGGGGATCACACCACAAATAGAGGATTGCACCTCTTGGGGTTCAGTCTTTGCTGCCATATATACCAGAACACATGGTATCCCGTCCTTAGCAGTAGTGCCAGACGTTTTGAGACAGATACAAAATGAGTACGGAGCAGAGCCTGCCCTTAACTTAGGGATGAAGTTGCTAAACAACTTTGAACAGGTCTCAGCCATAATACTAGCTAACATTAAGGGGGAAGCAGCTTCAGTGGCGATCCGCCAACGCCTAAGGGAGTTCAGTCCAGTAGATCAACAACACGAACTACCCAAAATAATTGAAACTGCATATGCAGAACTAGGCAGAGACAGTCTAGGTGGGAAAGCATTAAAACCACAACTGGTGGGCAATCCTGAAAAGGACACTACAAAGCAGACACCTACTTCTTCTAAAAAGAAGTGGGAAATAAAAAACAACAAAAGTATAAAGACACCAGATCTCAATCCAGAGGTAGGTCTCCTCAACAGGAGCCCTCTGAAAGGAGGTATAACCTCAGGAATAGGGATAATATTAAAAAACCTGACAGGTATCAGGATACTGATACAAGTTCCTCTCGTTCCTTTCAGGATTCGTCAAGAAACTCCGAGAGGGAAGGACGGTCAGAACACAGACAAGAGGAGCGTACAAAGTCCAGAGACACGCAATGCGCTGCGGACTACGCACCTAAAAAAGAAGATAAACAAAAACAGAAACCTCAGTTCAAAAAGAAGAAGGTAGCAGGTCTCAAGATCAGACATGCCCAGAATTCTGAGGACACAGCTTCTGAACAGGGAATGGGCTCTGACGATGCTAGACAGCGCGGCAGAAGTAACGATAGCGCGCCAGAACCTGAAGGAATTTCTGGTGATAGCGGAGTTGAGTGAGTATATCACAGTGGAAACACCTGATACTCCGGTAAGTGTCCCACATAAGTTACATGAGATAACTCTCCGGATGGAAGGGGACAAGCCCAGGAAAGTTAAAGGTCTATTTTGAGAAAATTTGTCATCTGGATATGACATCCTATTAGCAGAGCAAGACTGGCCGCCAGCATTCATCATGGAGTGCCCAAAGGGAGAAAAGGTAATTTTTCCAGCATTTTCCTACCTCGTTCCCATACATCTTAAACATACATTTGTGCAGGAGTAGCTGGTTGCCCTAGCTCCAGCATTGTACAAAAATCATGCTGGTTGGGATGAGGATTTAACCCACTACGTGATCCTGTTAAAAGTTTCCCCAAATGCTCAAAGGCAATACCCTATAAAGCAGGAAGCTAAAAAATAAGTCAGGGAGATCCTAGATCAACTTGAATACCAGGGGTTGATAGAAAATTGCACTTCACCTATGAATAATCCTTTGTTCCCCGTAGCCAAACCTGACAACACGTATCGTTTAGTTTTAGATTACAGCCATTTAAACACTTGCACAAAGACATTTGCGGTTCAAAATGCACACAGTGCCGCATTAATGAATAACATTGTGCGACAAAAATACAAAACAACACTTGATATCTCAAATGGATTTTTCTGCCAAAATATAGCGCCTGAAAGCAGTTATCTGACCGCATTCAGTGCGTTGGGGTCCCAACGGCAATTTTGCCAACTCCCCCAAGGATATAAGAATAGCCCGGGGTTGTTTTCAGCAAGGGTAACAGAGTTACTCCAAAATTTGGATGAAGAAGCATTGTCCTACGTAGATGATATTTATCTGACGGACAATGACTTACCGAGGCACTTGACCAGGGTGAGCACCATTATTATGGGATTCGCCTCTGAGGGCTATAAATTTAACTTTAAAAAATCAAAAATTGCCCACATCAGTGTCCTGTTTTTGGGATACGAGCTGTCAAGTGAGGGAAAAAGCCTAGCAGCTAACTTTTTAGAAAATTGTGCGCTGCTCCAACCTCCAAAATCCTTAAAGAATTTACAATCATTTCTGGAATTCCTAAATTTTGGTCGAACATACATTTTGGATTACGCAGAAAGAGTAAAACCTTTCTACGACTTAATAAAACCTGATTTTTCAGTCAGACAATGGACACAGGAACATACAAATATCCTGCGTTCCCTACAGAAAGACAAGATAGCTTCTAAACATTTACAGACACGTGTAAACGCACAGAACTTAGTGATCCGAGTAATAGCGGGTCAATGCGGGTACACTTATTTAACTTTTAATGAAGGTGAAACTGCACCAATCGCATACAAATCACATCTGTACACAATCGCAGAGATGCGTTTCACTTCAACAGAAAAAATCCTGACAGCAGTACAGACCGTAGTAGCAAGAGAAAGAGCTCTGGCTCAGGGTAAACCCATAATTGTCGTGACCCCAGTACCAGCTTTAGAAGCTGTTACAAAGACTAGCATTCCAAATGCAAAAGCCTTACACCCCAGATGGATACAATGGGCTAATTCTCTTACTGCAACGGATGTTGAATACAGATTTGATCCAAGTTTAAAAACACAGGCATTCCTGCAATACAAACAAGAATATCCTCTACCAAATGAAATTTTGCCTCTAGATCAGTATGAATATATTATTTACACTGACGGGTCTGCTCAACCGGCCATAGGGAGTAAGTAAGCTTACAGCACGGCATGTGCAATCGTTAAAGGTCGCATGCGTGATGGCAAGTTCCATCCAAGCTGCACTAAAACGCAATCTCTAGGAGACTGCATGGCTCAGTTGGCAGAACTCAAAGCACTGATACTGGCACTTATAAATACGGATTACGAATTCCCCACACTGATTCTGTGTGATTCCTTTTACTGCGTACAGTCGTACAATGAATATCTACATCATTGGGAACAAAACGGGTTCAAAGATGCAAAAGGTGGCACAATTAAGCATAAAATGCTATGGGAACAGGTAGTGGAGTTGAGAAACGAACTACCAAGGGCTCACGTGATACATACACTGAGTCATCAGCGTGATGGCGTTTACGTTGAAGGGAATTCATTGGCTGATGAAGCCGCAAAGGAGGCTGTACGCACAGCATCCGTAGCTGCAATCACTCATTTAAGAACGAGAATAGACGGCGAGATAATGGTAGCTGTCAATGCTTCGCGCAAAGGCAGCACAGCAGTACCTAAAAAATTTCCACTCAAGTACTCCTACAAGTTAGATGCACAAAATATTCCATATGCTCAGATTCCTGGAGTGGGGGATAGAGTAATACCAAATATGGATCGTAGGTTAGCCTTAATTCTAGCAGCACACGAGGGTTTGGGTTCTGCACATACAGGCGTTACAGCGACTATTTCTTTACTGAAACAGCGCTACTGGTGGCCAGGGTTAACAAAGCAGACCAAAGACTATGTCTTGAAATGCAACATCTGCCAGCAGATGAAAGGCTCCACCGTAACACGCCCAGCACATACACCATTTTGCTAAAATCAGACAAACCTCTTGCATGTGTGTATTTGGACCACTGCGGACCCCTACAATCTGATGGGTCCAAGAAATATATCATGGTTGCAGTGGATTCCTGCTCTAGATTCCTATGGGTTTGGCCTCAGCACTCGGCTGACGCTCGAACTGTTATAAAAGATTTGCGAGTCTTTATCGGCACATACGCAGTTGGCACGTTACATTCTGACCGTGGTCCGGCGTTTAGCTCTCGGGCTTACAAAGAGGCCATGGAAGGAATGGGCGTAGCATTGGGGTACTCCTCTCCGTACCATACAGAGGGAAATTCTGTTGTGGAGAGAAAAAATCGAGACTTAAAGCAATCTTTAACAGCTAGGGTATTAGGCAAGGGCGGTAGGTGGGTCGATCACCTTTATGGGGTACAGCGAGCGATTAATAACCAGCCAAGAAGCTCGATAGGGGGTGTCACTCCTTACGAGGTCCTATTTGGGACAAGAATGTGGGTACCTGATCTTGATTGTGAAGGCGCAGTGGCAGATTAAAAACCATTTGATATCCATGATCGTTTGGCTGTTTTACAGGATCTAAATGAATCCAGAACACGACTAAGTAACGTGCTCCAGAAACAGACCACCACTGAGGAAGTCAAGGCAGTAACGGCAAGACCTATCTGGATCCCAAAAATCGGGGATCTGGTCAGAGAGAAGAATGCTGACAAAAAATAATTTGGACCATCATACAGAAAGCCTGCGTCGGTCCTAGCAATCCAAGGCACAAGAACTGTACTGTTGCCGCCTCTTGCCGGGAAAAAGGAGAAAAGATTTGTCTCAATTGACTTAATCAAACCACACTATGTGGCCGATTCTAAACAGTAGGACTCATGGACTCCACAGTAGCAGACGCCGTCCTCTCACTACAATCCAAGAAGTTCAAACAGAAAGACTAATCACGTTTGAAGAGCCACCTGTACGGAATGAAGGACTAAGCAACAATGCTATGGAACTCGTTCCACTTCAACAAGAAGTTCATCTTCAAAATGAAAATCAACTTAACAACCAAGTTTCAATCAGACCGACTATAGACATCTACGTCAACATGCCTCGTCAAGAGCAAAATCCGATTTCAACAAATCCCGATGCAATTCCAACAATTGATCGAACTGCTTCTGGCTATTTCATGAACTTTGATACGTTTTCACTGGATCCAAGCGAGCCGGAAACGACGCCAGCCAAAAAATCACTCCAACAGAAACTCACTGACTTTTTGAACTTTTTTAGAAAGACTTACCTGGTGTCACCTTGGATAGAACTATGGAATATCACTGGGATTTTATTTTTCATTTTCTGGCTAGGTTTAATAATAACTTTTAGTATGCTTATTAATGGACGATACCTCCAGCAAAGCTCTACAGCCCAAAGAGTCAATTTGATTTTAAAACCACACCAGTCTTCACATCGTGAACCAAGAGACTTGTCTTCAGTGAACATCACAGCAGTTCCTATACCGGACGGTATAGTATGGGACAAGATTGATTATGATGTATTCGGTCTGACTGAACTTTTAAAGCTTAAACATGTATTTAAAATTTCTTTAAGTGATATCATTACCTCCAGTACATTTTCTGATGATTGGGACACTGATACTGTGAACAATTTAATGTCTGATTTAGAAAAAACTGCCGCATTTCCGAACAATGAAATGTTAGAAGGTACTTCAGATTATGATACATTGTACTGTTACCAACATTATGGTCATCATTTCTTGCACAAATCTATAACACCTAGAAATGTATTTGAATACCACCAGTGGGAACACTGCCCAACACCTCCAAAAGGTAGTACGCAAACTTTTGCACAGAAATTCACATACTTTTCAGGGTTCAACACCTCTGACCCGAAGTCATTTTATTATAAAGTGGCACAAATTTCAGCTCAGAAAATTATGTTGACTAACACCAAACAGATTTACTCTGCTTCCTTCATGGCCCAGCTGTCTACACAGGGTTTCGACCTATGGAAGACCACTATAGATTCAAAATCAATCTGGGGTTCTAGGGACTGGCAAGTCCAGGGAACAGAAGCGCTATTTAGAGCATGCATCATTCCACAGCAGATAATATTTCTGAATGAAACTGTGCAACAGACATCCTGTCTTGGACTAGCCAAGAATAAGGAAATGAACTCACCCGGGTTTCCTACACCATCACAGATGGGTGGGGGCAGAATTCAACTACACAAGGGGTAGGAGTAGATGACATTCTCCAGTACAACAGGTCAGATCCTAATTGGACGAAATGGCTGATTTGGCCCATTGACACGAACACCTGTTAACAGAGATTTAAGAATACAACCGAAGGGTTTAGTATCCATAGGCCAGATCCACGCTATGTACAGAGACAACACCCAGGGGTAGTGACATCCTATAGTGTTGGGAAGTTGTGCCTTGATTGGCTAGAGACCTCAACACTCACAGAAGTAAAACATCATTTGACCTTACTCACACCTGATGTAGACCTTAGGGATTTTTTACAAGGCCGAAGGAAAACATGTCAGAAACGTTTCATATATGCAGGCCTTTATGCCTATTATAATGAAAACTGGAAAATATCCCAACAAGAGGCCGCAGAAAGAATACGAGAAATAGACCGTATTAACTTAGAACAGGCTTTAGCTGTAGTAGATAATGGGTTAACAACTTTGACCTCCAGGATTTACTCCTTAGGCAACATTGTGTCTTCGGCGATCGACATACTAGAACAAGATTTGGCCTTGTTACAGCATGGGCAATCTCAGCTACGTTCTATTATGATGTTAAGCTGGACGCTACAATCTTTGCGAGCAGGCTATGTGCCCTGGCATTTTATAAACACCACGTCTCTGTTTTCAGAATACAATCTAACTGATAAACAGACAGAAATGGCACAGAGGGGAGCCAAATATACAATGCTGCTTATTGAGAAACTGGAAAGGTTACCATTCACTGTAGCCGAATCACCATCAACAGAATGGCTAATTCATGGCCAAATCACTCTGCCGGTCACTACGTTTCAGTTTCAATATTGCCTTGAGCAAAGGCAGGCAGGCAGATATGAAAAAATGGGTAAGGGATACATCAAGGAAACTTGGGAGTTACCATATAGATATCGATGCCGGAATGGGGATCGAGAAGTGTATCTGAGTGGTACAAACTGCAAGAACGCTTTAAGCGGTTCTCTCATGTGTCAAGATATTTCTCTGCACGGAGCCTGCAGTGGTTCAGTAGCGAACTTATCTTGTCACATGTCAGGGACCCCAGCGGCCATGATCACGC
This sequence comes from Calotriton arnoldi, assembly GCA_963921515.1. Lineage (NCBI taxonomy): Eukaryota > Metazoa > Chordata > Amphibia > Caudata > Salamandridae > Calotriton > Calotriton arnoldi. Next base: position 20,923 of record CAWUFW010007005.1, on the reverse strand, counting down.
CGGTTTTCCAGCTGCTCTCGAATGGGAGTTACTTAATGCTAAATGATCAAGGTTGCTGTGGGATGCTTCCGGGCGTCTCCTATCTGGTCACTGTTAACTCCAGGGTTACTTGCTGTATGCAAGTATTGTTTCCACCACTGAACACAGTCAGGGAGGCGCCGTTATGGCCTTCACTGAATGTTTCTTTCATACAATTTGATACTCTGAGCAGATTGAAAGCCATGCTTTTACAGCAACCCGTGCCCTTAACCTCCTCTTGAGAAACCTATGAACTTCAAGTTGTAAGGACCTCAACTGAGATACAGGCGCTTATACGTGCAAACTGCCCCTTTCATTTCGTAGAAATGGTGGGACGTATCTTCAATATGTCTGATACGAGCGGTATTGTACACCTATTTAAGACCATAGGGTCAGGACTGTTAAACACCTTTCAGACAGTCCTCGGAGTAATCCCAAATTTTATACACTCCGTATTGGGAACGAATTTGGAGGATTCCCGCTTATCCTATTGCTGGTTGCAGGGGTCCTATTCATAATACTACTGCTACGCAATGTACGGCCCAATCCCGAGGGAATGGCGAACATGCTCCTGGAGCGGACATACCGTGAACACATGGTACAACTTCTGGGCATTCCTTGCCTGCGAGAACTCAATGCCTCCTGGTTTCTATCATTTAGACCAGTCTGGGTAGACTGCATCTTACCTGTTCTTCGATGCCTGTTCTGCGGAGAAGAATGCACGTTGGATCTCTGTCTAACGTTTCCATCAGATGCGCCTCCGGACACGAATGCAATGCTGGACCCCATAAAGGCCCACGCTCTGCGTTGTTCTCAGCGGCTTCCAATCCTGATGAATGCATTCCTTGAGTATCCACAGGTGCTGTTTGCTCCTGCTGGGATAGGTGACTCCTCCACAGGCACCCAGGTAACAACTGCCGCACAAGCTGCTGCAGCACCGACTGTTGGCAGTGCTACATTCCATCTGTGTGCTATTGACGTTCTCTGTGAGGCGTTGGATTTGTCGTCTGCAGCAGCTAACACCAATAATATTGTGCTTCCCAGCCAGGATGCTTAATTTTGAATTGGCTCATCGTGTCCTGGGAAAGAATTTGGCTTCTTCACTCGTTTCAAAACAAACCAAATTTGGAACATTTCCTAAATTGACACTTTCGCTTGACAAGAGCATGGCCTTCTTCCGCTTTGAGTGAAGCAACTTATATGGTGAAACAAAATAGACATTCTTTTAGTGCCAATTGGAAATAGCTGAATTATTAACATTTTAGGAAGAATTTTTTTTAAAAAGATTTTAAAACCTTTTTACTTGCTTTTAAATATATTTTTAAATTGTCCAGATTTTCAGTATGGCCATTGTTATCCAATTCGGAAGAGGAGTGGGTGTTATGTCCAGTATAGAGGCCCTAATGTAGACCCGTTCGTACATGCCCTAAAATGGACATATTCATATTTGCCCTAATATGGTCATATTCGTACTTGCCCTATTATGGTCATAGCCGCATATGCCCTATTAGGGTCATAACTGTACATGTCCTATTATAGTCATGATTCCTTATATAGGCATGATCTTTCACCTACATTGGTCCTCGCTAGTACACAACGAGCTCTGAGGGCTGGACGTTATCTATCCTGTGGTTTTGAATACAGCAGGGTTTTTCCCAAACACAGGCCCACACTGTACTCATCAATTATGCATGGCTCTCTTGGAATACACAACCTGCATAATATGTATGTACAAAGTTCACCCCTGACGTCTTTCTCATGTCCAATAAAAACCATACTGAGGCCGAGACTCTTTAGGGTATAAATATACCACATCTTGCCCTGGTAAGACAGAGGGAACCGAGACTTCCATGCTGACACACTGACCAGAGACGCTGAGGCTCCTGCATGCAGTCGCTCCAGCTGACAGCAGTCTAACACAGCCCTTGCGGGGTGTCCAACTCGAGACCAGGACGGTGTCCCACACTCTCTCTCTTCAGGTATAGGGTTTGACTAAATCCTAGAGGGATTCTTGGCTCTTAGGCTTTAGACCTACACATATGCTAGGTACACTCAGGTACATCTAGTTAGGCATCGTAGGAGTACGCACACTTTTCATAATGCTTTTATATTCATGTATGTATTCATGATTATTGCAATATGGTAGAACTGTTAAGAACACCTTTGCTTTTATCGTACTGCTGATAATATATCTCTGTTATTGTCTGCTGGTTACCGCAGCACATATATTTTACACTAGAATAACAACTGTTCAATAAATACTTATTGAAACGCCCGACTGTTTATTCTGTGTAACTCTCTGAGACAAACCGAATAAGTAAGCACGAGTGACTGAGCGAAAGGTAGTACATTGTTTCCACGATTCTGAGGAATTTGGGTTGTCATGATCTAAGGTTGCCAGAAACTACTCTCTCCCCAATAAGAGGAGATTCTAGTGGCACTGTGAGCTGGCTAATGCAAAGCAGGCTAACATACACGGTGGGGGTGCACAGAGTCAGTCTGCCACCAAGCCCACATTATATGTTATCCAAACGCGCAGCTCCTGCAGGGGTACTATAGGAACTATACGACACCACCTCCAGCTTCCAGATTTGCATTTGCACAGGCCCAGCAGCAACCTACATCCAGCACAACCACCTCAGTAGAAGTAGGTAGTGGTAGTGCACAGAGTCAAATTCCACGCCCACCCTCCAGTTCATCCAGCATTGCAAGTGGCACCTCCAGCAGCGCCAGAAAGTTCACCTCCCCAGTTTGGGACTTCTTTTCGGTTAGCAGTAAGGAGGAGAACATTGCTATATGCTCCATTTGTAAACAAGGTGTTAGTCGGGGTAAGCTTGGTACAAACTATGGTACTGGAGGCCAAACAACCCATCTGAAAACACACCACTTGATCCAGTGTGAGGAACACCTTAAAGGCCAAAAAAGAAAATCTGAACCTATTGCTGTTGGTGGAGATGAAGAAGTAGAAAATACGATCACGGTGGAAGGTGAACAAGAGGGAGACATTTTCTCTGGAACACAAAGTAGCCCTGTCCCCAGCAGTGCAGTGGTACCACCCACATCCTCATCAGCCTCAGCAACATCTCAGTGGCACAAGAGTAAGAGTCAGGCTGAGAGTGAGACACCAAGGCAACAGAGTACTGCAACGAAAAAAAGTGCGGTGTTGAGCCTAACAACATCTGGCGTCAAGAAGTCACCTGCATCAGTGGCACCAGAAAGGAAAAAAAACTGCGCCTACCATTCTCAGCATGTTTAGGTCGGAGGGGCAGTACGAACGCAACCACCCAACGGCACGTTTGTACAATGCGAAGCTGGCTAAAATGACCTTCTCCCTTTTTGTTTTGTGGAAGGGGTGGGTTTTCTTGAATTTGTGACAGCCATCTGCCCAAAATGGAAGGTTCCCAGCCGGTCCTATTTTGCCAGAGTTTCTGTTCCAGCACTACATCACGACGTGCTGGGATTGCTTGGACTAGCTTTGCAGCAGAGTGCTGTTCACAGTATCCACATGACAAAAGACATGTGGACCAGTTGCCAAGCCACTGATTACCTGTGCATCACTGCACATTGGATCTCTTTTGTGGGGGTTAGAGAAAAGATATCTGCAGGTGTTGACACTGCTGAGATTTTTAATGCCACTCGGAAACATGCAACCGTAGCCATGTTCACCATGGAGAAATCTCATACTGCTGCAAACATTTTTGTAGAGTTTAACAGCAAGGTCTTTGAATGACTGCACCCAAGAGGGCTTAACATTGGTTTTGTTGCCACGGACAATGGCAGTATTATAGTTAAGGCCATGGGCGATGGTGGCTATTTCAGGGTCCTGTGTTTGGCGCACTGCATTAACATCATTGTTCAAGACTTTCTGAAAAAGAATACTGAGTCAGCAACTTACTGACCACCTGCAGAAGAATATGCACACATTTCAGCCATTCTTTTAAAGCCCGGAAGCAGCTGAGGATCATTCAACGTGAGTATAGAGTGCCAGTTAAGGCACTCATCCAGGAGGTGCCAACACATTGGAACTCAACTTATTACATGCTTGACCGTCTGTTTGAGCAGTACAGACCAATCAATGAATATGTCATGCGAAGACTATGAGATGCTAGTGTGAAAAGCATGACCGTTGAGATGGACCAATGGGGCCTAGTTAAATGCCTGACAAAGGGCCAGATGTAGGTGGCTAAATACCGGTCGGTAACGCCGAAATTCGCAGAATTTCAGCGTTACCGACCGGTATTCAGCCATGTTCAATGTAGGTAACACCGAACGCCATCGCAAATAAGGAATCGGTAAAAATAAGGGAAACCAGTTACTGATTCCTTAATTAGCGATTAGCAGACACCGAAACCCCTAAATACCGATTCGGTAAATAAGAAATCCTTAAATATTCGCAAATCCGATGTACCAAAAATCGGTAATACCGAATTTTCGACATTTTGGTATTTAGCAGTCGCTAATTACCACTGACTCAAAGCAGGTGGTAATCAGGTGCACTGCATTTAAACAGCCCCAAAATGCAACAGTGTGAACACAATGGTGGCCCTCTACGTAATTGCAAGGCGGCTACGTTTGCAAGCAGCAGGACTGAGGATCTGGAGACGGGAGGAGCGCGTGTATAGACTGCGCGTTACACTCTTCCAACTGACTGAGGCTGAAATCCATGAGAGGTACAGGCTACACCCCCAAACCATCCTAGACTTGATACGGGACCTGCACCCACTCCTGGAGCATCAGACACCAAGGGCGCACGCAATACCAACACATGTTCAGGTGCTCTGTAGCCTGCACCTACTTGCATCAGGAAGTTACCAGGGGTTGATAGCTGTGGCAGGTGGTGTGTCACAGAGTTGCCTGTCCCGTTTCTTCAACTCTTTCTTGGATGCCATGATGCAAAGAATGCATCACTACATACGCTTCCCCAGCACACAGACGGAACTGCAGAAGACAAAGCTGGATTTTTACCAAAAGGTACAGTTCCCACATGTAATAGGGTGCATTGATGGGACACACATACCAATCTGCCCACCTGCAGCTACAGAGTATATATACCGGAACCGCAGATCTACGCATTCCATCAACGTGCAGGTGATATGCGATGCGGACCACATCATCACTGACATTGTGGCCAAATTTCCAGGGAGTACCCATGACTCCTACATATTCAGGAACAGTGGGATCTACACACATCTGGCTGGGGGTGAATTTGGAGAAGGATACCTGCTAGGTAATCAATGTGACACCCTGATGTATACCTTGGATGAATGTGTTGGTGACCCATTTAATGGCACTTCCTTTCTCACTTAGGTGACAGCGCATATGCCGTGCGGGCATTTATCCTGACTCCACACCTCAACCCATCCACACCAAGTGAGAGAAGATACAATGTGGCACATAAAAGCACGCGCAACGTTGTGGAGCGCACCTTCGGACTCTTAAAAGCAGGTTCCGCTGCCTCCACAAAAGTGGAGGTGCACGTCAGTACCGCCCCATCATCTGCTGTAAAATAATTGCAACATGTGCCATGCTGCATAACCTTGCCACAAAGAAAGGAACAGCAGTGGAACTAACTGACTCTGAGGACGAGGATGAGGACTGTCCACAGCCAGAGCACAGCGCAGCAGGTGTGGCAGCAGCACCAGATGGGAGACATAGACGGGCAGAGATAACACGCAACTATTTCTGAGTAAGTAAGGAGACACAGCCAGTGACGGTGTTTAATTGCCATAGCACACCACCACAACATGAAGGGCTTCACATGCCAGGCCAAATTTGAATGCAGGTTACAAAACCAAAAAGGGTTACATCACACATATCGGTAAACCATGTGATGGCTGGCATTACTTCCTGCGCCCACGCGCAGCACTGCTGCGTTCCTTGGGCACACTGTCCTCACTGGCAGTCTGTCCTGTGGCAGCGCTGTGACGTTCGCTGCGCCTCCTGGACTCCGTTATAGGGGGTGTGATGCTACTGCGGCTAGTAGCCTCTTCACTATCCCCCCCATCACCTGTAGTGACAACCTGGTTTGTCTGTAGCACTTCTAGTGCACTGGTCACTGTGACCAGCCCCCTTGCCACGTCACAACTGCAGTGGGCCATATCCTCCTGCATGGCCACCGAGCGCCTGCAGAGCAGAGAGGTGGCAGTGGAGAGGCGGTTCACCGCCTTGGTGTAGTTGTCAAGTTTTTGCCTCTCCCTGCGCCTGGCCAAACGGTCCTCATCCAATTTGCTGCACAGCAGCCTCACTGCCTCGGACATGTCCCTCATGCTGAGGCCACAGTATTGTTCATGCTACTGATGCCCTTCTCGATTCGCAGCATGTGCCCATTCATTCGTACCATCTGCCGCTGGACTGACCTTATTGCTTTGCCTTGCAGGCGCTGCACCTTGAGCATGTTCCCCTCAAGACTGGCAAACACACTCTGATCCTCGCCCTGTGAAGCTGGACTGGCTGCCCTTGCCCTGCGGCATCTGGCACCTGTGTGGGGGCGCTCGGTGGGGGACTGTGAGCCTGCACCGTTGGCATCCTCAGCAACCGTGGACTGTTGGCCTCCCATGCTGTCCTCCTTGGACACCTCCATCTGCCGTAGGCTGGCCACTGCATGCCTCCTGGCTCTCGGTGATGGTGGTGATGGTGGTGATGGTGGTGGTGGTGGTGGTGATGGTGGTGGTGATGGTGGTGGTGGTGGGGTGGTGTGCCCTGCAGGCGACAGGACCTCCTCCTCCTGTGTCCTCTCTCTCCTGGGTGCCTTTCCTGTGCTCCCCTCTGCAGCCCTGCACGATGGCTCGCCTGTGGAGACAGAATGTACATTTGCTCACTTGTCTGGCAGCATTTGCGTAATAATAAATATCATGCCTGCCAATCAAACTGACTGTCCTCTGCTTGCTAATTGCTGATGTGTGTCACATGCCTTTGGGTTCAGTGGACTGACTGTTCTGGCATGTGCTACTTCTGACTACATCTCCCATAATGCATTGCTGGTTTTTAGTAAAACATGTACTGGAGTGGGATTCACAATGCCTCATTGGGGATTAGGGTTAGGGAGTGGGGGGCACAGCATGCAGTGCATGCATCTTACCTTGTTTGTTGCCAGCTCTGGCTGAGCTGTCTGCATCCCCAATCCCACTCACACTCTCCGGCTGGAGGGTGGACTCGACCAGGAGATCCAGGGCAGTTGGTGCAGGTGCTGTGTTTCTCCCTCCAACTGTCAGGTTGGCTTGCTTCTTTCTCTCTGCCAGCCTCTCCTTTGCATGCTTCCTCAGGTCATACCAGCGTTTTTTGAGGTCCTCAATGGAGCGCTGGGTTACTCCAATGGCATTGATCTTTTCTTGGATGACCAGCCATATCTGCCTCTTCTGGGATTCAGGCACGTGCAGAGACTGTTTCCCAAAAAGTTTGTCGTGGTCCTTTGTGACTTCCTCAATAAGGACCTCCAGCTCCCTCTCACTGAATTTATGTTTTCTCCTGCATTCAGCCGCCTCCTTCTCCCTCTCCTGATTGGCCATATTTGCTCAGTGTTGTCAGCAAAAAGTTTGAAGAGTTACTCCTGGCTTGTTTGCTGTGCTCCCTGCCTCTCAAACAGCTTCAGGATCAGTGCAGCTGCATGGGTGTGGCCACTTCCTGGTTGTGAGGTAATGAGGAAGCACAGGATTGGCTGATTCAACAATTACCGATTTTGTAAATTACCGATTCGCTAATTACCGAATTGGTATTAAGGAATCGGTAATCATTTTTACCGATTCATTCAGAATCGTTAATTGTTACCGATTATTACCGATTCGGTAATTTTTACCGATTATTACCGAATCGGTAATTTTTACCGATTTTTTACGTACATCTGAAATACCGAGTTCTTAATAGCGAATCGGTAAAATTCGCTATTAAGGACTCGGTATTTCAGAATTACCTACATCTGGCCCAAAGATGCTACCTCCTTTCGAGCTCTTCACACGTGAAGTCAGCAAGGAGGACTGTACTATGGGCCAAGCTATCCCATTGTTGCGCATGCTACAGGAACAGCTGAAGGGGGTGTCTGCAATGTATGCAGGTGTGGAGGGAAAAAAAGAAGCATATGAGTTGGTGGAGAGCTTATCCCTTCGCTTAGCTGAAAATACAAGGGTGCAAACTGAGATTGTGTCATCCAACCATTATTCTGCCACAATTCTAGATCCACGGTACAAATCAGTACTTAACACTAACACATTAATTCCTTTTTCACAAGTGGATGTTGCCAAGTACAAAACTTGGATAGCTGCGGCAGCCAGTGACTTTGAAAAAGACCGGCTGGAAATTAGAGGCCCGCTACTCCAGCCCACAACAAGTACTGCAGGGCAGCCTGCGTCAAGTTCAACTTCAGAGCCTGAGGGCAGTGCGGTTGGCTCACAGCAGTCAAAACCACCAACATCAACAACAGCAAGAACAGGATCATCACCAGCCCAGGTAAAATCGGCACAAGAATGGTATCTGCAGCAAGGGCTTGTTAGGTCCAGTGCTGATGCAAATGCAAAGGCAAAAGAGGCCGGGCAAAGCGGAGCACCCCTGAGTTTTGAGAGGATGGTCCAGGCCTATCTGGATGACGCAACAGAGGTCTACATTGATCAAAACCCATTGCTGTATTGGTATGGGAAAAGTCGCCATTGGCCAGTGCTCAGCAGGCTGGCGATAAACTATCTGGCTTGCCCCGTCGCAAGTGTCTCTTCTGAGCGTGTTTTCAGTGCTGCTGGTGCCATTGTAACAGTGAAAAGGACTAGTCTCTCACCCCAAAATGTGGAAAGGTTAACCATGATCAAAATGAATCAGCACTTTATGCCACCGGATTACACCATACCTGAAGCACAGCAGGAACAGGAGGACAGTGACTTAGGTGACGAAAGTAGTGTGGTAGATGACCTACTTCTGGGTGAACCACCAGAGTTTGAGGACAAGCTCTACTTCCCTGACAACTAGGCTTTCAACTTGTTACTTTCTTTCTTCCTTATTTACTTTTATTATTTGAGTGTGTCTCTGTTTTTCTGGTTCCAATCACAACAAATCCATCACCACCACCGTCTTGTCTTTTTATTGCCGTATTGGAGTTGCAACAGTGTGAATTTATTCAAGAAGTCCACTCCTCCGAGTCCTGCTCCATCCATCCTGACTCGCCCTAAATCCATTTCCCTCAAGCCAGACATTGGATGGAGAATAGTACAAGAAATGTGTGCCTGCCTCGTCGAGTCCCTCCAAAAGAACATGACTATAGGTATCCTCCTTTCCGAGCCGAGGCCCAAGAGGGACTGCCCCTTAAGATGAGAACAGGTAATGATGAATCTAATGATGGCATGCATTGGACACTGACTCTGAGTTATTGGTGTTTGTGTTGTTGTTGTTGTTGTGCATGTAGTGTACTAGTATTTAATCTACACACTAAAACAAAGTGACTCAAGTCAATGTTTCCCTTCTTGTTGTTTAATAACAAATTGTACTTCTACTGTAGAGCGATCCATTGCATTTTTGAATATGGAATCTGGACTCACTCGGTACAACACTACAGACTGCGTTGGGCACCATGATGACGATGATGACCTCATACTCTATACTCTTCGCAGTTAGTCAGTAGGATCGGAGATGATTGATGGAATAACTCGGGGCGTTTCAAGAAGTGGCATAAAGGTAAACAAGTCAATCAACAACAACCACAGCAGACCTACATGTCTGTGACTGTGTAGTGGTGGAGTCGAGTCAGTGTAGTGGAGTGGTATGACTGACAGCGGTGTTTGATTTAGTTACTAAATTTTGAAAATGCTATGTTGCTGTATATGTGTGCTCTGTCTGGCTCAGTCAAAATCTAAGCTAGCTGGAGTTTTGGTGGGTGCCGTGGGCATGCTCTGTGCTGTTGTTGTTGTAGCGTGGTTAGTGCTGGAAACAGAGTAGACATGATTTAGCCATGCCGCCTCTGAAACTGTTCTTGTTACACTGCTCCATAATTTATGCATTTTTCTCCTTGATTTTTCAATATCGCTTTGGGTTTTCCATCTACACTTGCAGGCCGGCCTTTACCATGTGCTATACTGGGAAAAACAACTCACACTTACCTTACCAATCCGCATCCGCCAGGCAGGCAGAGGGGCACCCAAGATTGACGGACGGAGCATCCATGGAAAGGAGGAGACCAAGAGGAATAACGAGATGCAACTTCCCAGTTTGACCAGGATAATACAGTAACTTAGTATCATTCATCATCTTTTAATTAATTTGATTCATTTTTTCTCTTCGATCATTACGAGTGTGTGTTGTTGGTTATTTGGTTTGCTCTTATTCTTTGCTTATATCCCTACAGCTATTTTTAAATTTTCTTTGCTAGCTTTAAAAGGAAGCCCGGTGCAACATAACATAAATAAAATGTATGTAATTTGGGTCTCTCTGAGGGCAGACAGGCAATGCAGTTGCATAATAATAATTAATAATATACTGCTGCCCTGTATTGACTAGTCTACTTAGTAGTAGTAGTACTACTTATCATTAACCACATCAAGCATGCATTTCCTTTTTCTCCCTTAACAGATTTATGAATATGATGGTCGTCTGCTAAGATTGTGTGTTGTCCATTTGTAGTGTTTGTCTTTTTAAACCTTTCCCTCAAATACCCCTTCCGAACCATTAATCAAACCCTAACCCTCTTCCCCCGGGCTGTGTGATTTATTGAAGTGTGACTAAATTAAATTAACTTACACCAATAAATGATCACACACTTGCTGGGGCGGATGTGGTTCAAGCAAGTAAGCAACACTATTCAAGGCAGGTCGAGGATCTTCTAATTCTGCTCTAAGTATATATATATATGACATCGGCTACACTGGCAACAGATTAGATTGCCCGGTGCCCACCCATGCTCAGTAGTATTCGCTTTTTTTTCCAGAGGAACATAATTATATTATTAACCCATTATTAATTATTAATTGCCGTCATGGATTTCATCCTTCCAGCACTAAAGGTTACGCTTGTCCACTTCATCGGTCGAGTCCACTACTTCAGTTTGCTGTAACTTGTACTAGGCTATCCCTGCCACCATTATGTTTTATTTTACTTTAGTATTAATAATATCAATATCATTCATCATCACTTTCTTCTTGTTTGGCAGTCTTATTCTTGTGTACTTACTACTTACTGTACTTCTACTACTCGTTCCCTAGCCTCAGGTGACTGACTTGTCTCATTTTCTTTTTTTGCAAATGCAACTGTCTACTACTGCTACCACCACCCACCATGGCACCTTAGGAAACCAAACCATCACCATGCAGCCATTGCTTCGGCTAAACATCAATCACAGGTAAGAGAAGAAGTGTGGGGGAGTCAATAATGTATATCCTATGGAGAATAATTAATTCACACACCCACATCCTTCCGAGGACATACTACAAATGGGATTTAGTTGCAGAATGCATAGATTAGGAGGAGAGACTGACAGTAGAAGGACAAGTGAGGGTACTGCATCTATCTGTCTGTGTGTTACACTATTGGCTGATTTCAAAAACTGGCTGCGGCCCTGCAGCAAAAGGAGGAAGCAGCAACAAACAAGGTGACGTAAAAGAGTAACCACCCCCCAGAAAAGATTTGCATCATATCATATGTATTGGAAAACTATAAATTATTTATTACCTTAACAAATATAAACTATAAGAAAAACCCACAACACCTGACCCACCCCTCTCCCTAACCCCAACCAATGTCCAGTAAATTAAATAAATGTCCATGTCAGTTCAAGAAAAAGTAAACCCCAAGGTTCCCCAACTAGTCCCAACATCCCACACACCAAAAAAAAGATTTAAAAAGGGGCAAGAGTCAAAGAAGACTGAGGTCGGTGATGTGAAATGAGTCTGACCTCTAGCGGCGGGGGTGCCGGCTAGTTTTCTTTAGCACCTGCTCCATCTGGGCCTCCAGGCGCGCCACCCTGCGGAGCACGTAGCGCCGAAAGTTCCTGCAGGAACAACAGGGGTGTGCAGCAGTAGATGTTGGAAATGGTGATGGCCGGCAGGCGGCTGCCAGACCACGGTGCCGTACCACCGAAGGCACGGGGGGCTGGCTGGGCCCCGGGGCATTGGAGGAAGACGCTGCTGCCTCCTCCTCCGCCAGGACAACGAGCCGGCGATATTCATCCCGGATGACCTCCAGCTTCCTTTGCCGGGCCCTGGCCACCAACTCCTGCCTAGTGGTTTGGGAAGGAGTAGCTAAATCAAGAAAGGAAAAAAAAGAGAATTGTTGTAACCAATACTCTTAGCAAAACAGTAACACAAAATCAAATTACAGTCCACACATAAAAATTATAGCGGCACAGTAGTAGCAGTAGCACTAGCAGGTGTCATATCCTCCTCACTTCCCTTCCTCTGCCCCTAAGATTTGGATGTGATGATTATACTTTCAGGCACTAAGTATGGAGTAGAGTAGAAGTATTCTTTTTCTCTCTCTTGTTTTGTTGTATTCCTCTTAGGGTGTCCATAAACGGGCTTTCCAGTATCATGTCCTTATATAGGCACAATTCGCCCTGCCCTTATATAGGCATAAAATCCCAGCCCTTATTTAGGCATTAACCGTGCACTCCAAATACAGGCATGGTCTCTGACATCCGTCCACCCTAACGTCACAACGAGTTCTTGAAGAACAGACCCTTAGGCTGCGGGAGTTTCCCTAGTCCAGGACTATTGATTTCTTCAAGGACTCATATATTATGCATGAACCATTATTCCTTAGGGGTTCATTCATGATGTCTTTCGCTGTCCGACTCACGTCAATACTAACATTCTTAGGTGCTTCTCAGGTATAAATATACCTTCCCTAGCCCCTGTAAATCAGAGGAGACCTTGACTTCAGAGGAGCCCGTTTCCCGGCCTGACGCACTGAGAAGACGCTGTCATCCCTGCACGCAGAGAGTCCAGCTTCCAGTGATCTAACTTCCCTTGCGGGGTGTTGGAGTTCGAGTCTGGCAAAGAGATTCCTACCTCTCTCATTCTTCAGGTATGGAGCAGACTAGAACCTAGAGGGACTCTTGGCATACTAGGCATACTGGGGTTAACGTACTCTTAGTATACCATAGTAAGGAATACTTCACCTACTTCATATCTCGTCCTACACCTAGGTTAGGTTAGGTACATTGGGGTAGAACTAGATTAGAAACGCATCGTATGAGTACTCGCATTTTTAGTCTGTGTTATTTATGTAACAGCATATGTACTAAAAGATAATGCTCTCGCAGTATTATTTATTTCTACTGCTCACACTATACATTATTTATCTCGCATACTGTCTTGTGATCGTAACAGCACATTTTACTTACACCAGAAACAAGACTGTTCAATAAATCTTTTATTGAAACGCCCGTCTATTTCTTTCTGTGTAACTTGGAGAAAACTAAGCATGCACGACTGAGCTGAGTGAAATAGTTATCTATTGTTTCTACGACTCTGGGACACGTTCTGATTCTAAAAGGGAAACACAGTGGTCATGTTTTGCGGCTGCCAGAAACTACTCCCTTCTTCAATCAATCAATATACTTTATTTCGGCCTACAAGACCATTAAAGTACAAAACACATTAAAATACAATATACATATATGCAATTCATTAAAACTATTATCTTCCATTATGCATTTCAGCTAGTCTATATACCTTTTTTGTGCTTACAGGCAGTATAATTTAAAAGAGACTGATATATGTTTCCCCGGATCTTTGATCTTCTCAGAGGGGTATAATTTAGGTTAGTAGGGAAACTAAATAGGGAGGTTATTCCCAACCCATCCCATATTCATTCCTTTGGGGAACATCTGTTACCTCAATTGTGCAAAGTCGCAAATATTTAAAAATCCCACTTAAACTAAGATATTCATACAAAAAATCAATAAAATATGAATTCAATGTATCTTTCAAATCTTAAAATCTTAAAATTGTATACTTCATTTACGAACATAATAATCAGTAAAACTCCTATTGTCATAATAGTGCGATATTTGCACAAATGAACATGATTTCCTTTTATGCCCCTTATTTCTTACTAAAGGGTCTTTCATGCCTCCGTTGCAATTCTACTTTGGTTACTGGAACGCCCCATAGACCTACCAATCAATCCTTAGATCGATTAAATTTACTAACTGCGTCCGGTGTACAATACTAATTTAAGGTGGTGACCAATCACCACTTCTTTAGCCCAGGTCCATAGCTTTATTAAAAATAAGGATTCCTCGAACCCACTCGTGTGTGGACTATAATCTTTGCCCCTTCTTTTTCTGATAAAATTTATGGCCAATAGAAAACGACTAACACCAAAAACTATTAGGCGGGAATTGTCTGTTTTTAAAATTCTCAGCATATCCTCCATTCTCCTAACATTAAAAAACCTACCTAGAGGTTTTATCCACTTAATTCTAGGGCCATGATATGCAGGACAGAAGAACAAAACATGTGGTAAATCTTCTGCAACCCCCATTTGACATAAAATACAATGGGCCTCCCAATCCTCAAGCGAAGTAGAAGACCATTTAGCAACAAAGGTATTTAGTTGCAGTATTCCATATCTAAATTTCAAATATAGACTCTTTGCTTGTTGTGGTTCTACCTCATCAAGGAACAGCTCAAAACTAGGGGACATCTTATGCAGGAGGAATTGAACAGTGAGCCTACCTTGTGTTCCACTCCTAATCTCCCTATCTGTAATAAAATCCCAGTATATCATCTTAAACTCCGATTTAGATTCGCGGGTCAATAGCCCCGGGTTTAACCAATATCGGCTCAGTCCCAAATCAGTGAGCCACCCTCGAATGTGTTTTAGCCAGGGAAACATAAGATTGGTATCAAGTGCCTGCAATTCAACTAGTGACTCTCTATATACAATTAGCTCTGGAGTTGTCCAAATTCTTATCCAGAACATCAGGGATCTCCAAACTGCAAGGGGCTCCAAACGTTTAATATCAAGATCGTATGTTAGAGGGATCAGCGGAGTATTTTGGGGGAGGGCAACAAACATCCTCAATATTTTATTCTCCATAATACCTAAAGTCTTAAGGTTACCACTACCCCAAATCTCTGCTCCATACAACGCTGCGGATTGTGCTCTTGCTTTATAGACCTCCAATGCGGGTGTAATAGCCTTAGAGGAGGTCGCCTTCAGCTTTTTAACGATAGGGATGGCATTTTGCGTTAGTATGGCTTTTGACTTCTCCGTCTGGATAGACCAAGAAAGTCTAGAGTCTATGGTAACCCCTAGATATACAAAATTAGGTACCCGTTCCAGTTCAATGCCATTCCAATAAATTCTACTTTTAAAACTTTTATGGGGCCTTATCGTCATGTATTTAGTTTTTGCTGGATTCACCTCTAGGCCTTTCCCTTTGCAGTAATTGTTAAAACTATATAATAAGTTCTGCAAGCCATTAGGTGTCTGGGACAACAAAATGGTATCGTCCGCAAAAGTAAGAGCACAGATGTGATTGCCCCCTAGTTTTGGAGAGTCATGAGCACAATTTTGGAGATGTTCAACTAAATCGTTTACATATAGGAGGAACAGTGTTGGGGCCAAGACACAGCCCTGTCGCACTCCCCTCCTAACTGGAATTTCCTCTGTCAGCTCACCATTTTTACCCCATCGCACCTTGGCATAATTGTCTTGATGTAGCCTAATGATTTGGATTAAGATCTCCTCGGGGACGCCCTGATGTCTCAAGTTGTCCCACAACTGGGCTCTAGGAATGGAATAAAAAGCCGCCTTTAAATCTATAAAGGCGACATATAAGTGACTCGATTTTAGTCTAGTGTATTTCCAACCTAAGATAAAAAGTCTAAATACTTGGTCTATTGTACTAATCTTCTGTCTAAAACCCGCCTGACATGGTGACAATATATTCTCTACGGCTATCCATTCTATGAGCCTATTTAAAATTTGTTTAGCATAAATCTTTTGTAAAACGTCTATCAAGCTTATGGGCCTGTAATTTGCCGGGTCGTCCCTTTTACCCTTCTTATAAATGGGGATTATTTCTGCTCCCTTCCAGGAGGGCGGCACCGGCTGTCCCCTGGCTATAGCATTTGATAGTTCGTTAATATATGGTACCCATACTTCCTCACTATTCTTAAAAAGGTCCCCTGGTAATCTATCGGGGCCCGGTGCTTTTGCTGACTTGGTCGCTGCTACAGCCAAAGCCGTATCCTGCAGGCTAAAAATTAAAAACAGAGATTGGCTGTTCAGACATGATCCCCTATAGTTTTCCCCAAGATGATTGGCTAGATCCAGATTATCCTCACTACAATATAGTTTTGAGAAATGGTTCTGCCAAGTTGTGGGATCTAGAAAGTAATCGGAGGGTGTAAGGCCATGTTTTGTACCCTGCGTCATTAGCCTCCAAAACAAGGCTTGATCCCCCTTCTTTGCAGCTACAGTAAGTTCTTCCCATGTGTTATCTTCCCACTTCCTTTGGGCTTCCTTTGGATTTTCTTATAGTTAGATCTTTCCTTCCTAATCTCAGAGGTATTCTTGTTTTGGATGGCTCTCAATTAAGCGGGATTTTGCAATCTTACAATCCCTGTTAAACCAAATACATGATGTGTATACCTCCCATGTTAATACGTTCTTTCTTGACTGGGGTTTCGTTAAATATGCTTGGATTTCCTTTACCAATTTCTGGTGGATATCTGTAATTTTAATTATTACCGGATACTGGGCTAAGTAAGAACCTACCAGTTCACTAAAAGTATTATAAATACCGATTAGGGGCTCTACCTGATCTAAAACAACAGGCCATCTAACTGCCCTTCTGTTATTAGTTATTAATGGATGCATTACTTCGGGCAGTTGGTGCGGTTCTTTTGTTGCATGAATGGGAAAATAAATTCCATCCAATGATAAACATAAGGGGAAATGATCACTTTCTGTTCTTGTATCAACTTTAAAATCTTTGGCATAACCCCAATGTGAGGTAGAGATAAGTATATAATCTATCCTAGAGCCTGTAGTTCCCCTAGAAAAGGTATTTGCACAGGGGAGGTCTGAGGAGAAACAACCATTACAAGCTCTAAGGCCTTTCTCGACCATAAAGTGGAGCATCTGCAGGGCAGAGGTATTACCCCTTATTATGCTCTTTGTTTGGAGAAGTGGGATCCCTCTGATTTGATCTTCCTCTTCTGTGACTACTTCCATTCCCCCCATGGGTTCATAACAACAGTTAAAATCACCCCCTATAATAATGATGTTTTTTGTGTCAATGGGCTCTAGCACCTCCTTGAAGTGTTCAAGCAGCTGTGATTCTCTCGAGCTAACCCTCGGTCTTATATATATATTAAAAAGATTCATCTCAGTGGCATTAACAAACTTAAGGTTCAAGCCCAGGATGTCCTGCGAGTATGTGGGAATACTTCTTATTGAGGCATTTAAACTAGTTTTCACCCATACTGTCAGGCCACCTGACGCCCTTCCCTTTTTCGCTTGCAATGCCTCAATAGTAAAGGTTCTATATCCTAGCTTATGGTATTGTTCCCTAGCCCATGTTTCCTGGAATAGGCAAAGGTCAAAATCCTCCACATAGCTTTGCCAATCTGGTTCCTTCATTTTTTGCTTAAGACCTGCTATATTCCAGGAAATTACTTTAATAACTTTTGGGTTCTGAGGTGTGTTATGAATCTGCGTCTCATGTAAAACTAGGCTTTTAGACTCCTCTTCTATTATAATAATATTATCTTCCCCAATAGCGCTCAAAGGAAGAACCCAGCTGTTGGTAAGAATTGCAGATGGGACTAACCATAATCAAACAATGCTCAATGAGGGATCTCTTATCCACATTCTGTTCCTCCTCTGATGGTAATAGTCAATCTACAGAATTTAAATACCCATCATCCAGGTTACATTGGTGTGCATTTATATCGCTAGTTGGATCAGAAATATTTGATCTAATGCCAATGTTATAGTCAGAGTTATTAAGTGGGCGGAGGTTCATATCAACTAGACTATCCGCAATATACTTTGACTGGAACATTAGCTTTATATCGTCTAGTGCTCCCCCTCTCTGATGAATTCTTTCAGCTCTGACAATATCTGATCTTACAACAGAAAGACATTGGCACTTATATCTGATCCAGTAAATTGATTTATTTATTAGAGAGTCCTCATCTTCTCTAGTCCCAAATTTTAGTTTTGGGACATTAGTTAAAAAGACATTATATAAGATGACCTTGTCTTTCAATTGATTCTGTGTGGGTGGGTATACATTCTGCAATTGGGGTTGTTTCCCCCCCTCCCATCCATAACTCAATCTATGTCCAGTCCCATGGAAATGTGGTGGATTCCACCTATTTGTGCTGTCGCTATGGTATTCCCGCTGCACTCTGCTACGACCATCGGGATTGGAGGTGTTACTACACTCAGCTACATTACCTGAGTCTAATCTACGTGTATATAATTGAGAAGATGGTCTTAATGGGGCAATATTCTGGTCAACTGGGGTCTTTAATGGCTTCTTACCCATCTCCTCAGATAAATTTGGTAGCCCCTTATTTGCCCTTTTGGGGGGGTCCAGTTTTTCCCCCGGATACCCAAAAGTTTGTGAAGAACTAGCTCTTTTTCTCAGAGTTACTGTGGTCATGTTTTGCGGCTGCCAGAAACTACTCCCTTCTTGTTGTCAAGGAGTTTCTAGTGGCCTCTGAGCTAGCTGGCACAAGTAATTAAGTTTAATATACTCAATAGGGACATACTGACCTTAGTCCTATGTCAAACCTATAGGATATATTATTCCAATGCGCAGAACCTATTAGGGAAATAGGAGCTACACTACATGTCGCCCAACGGTTTGGTAAGGCAGTAATTCAACGTTAGATACTGAGTAACTCAGCCGTGCTTTTTCTCTCAAGACCCCTACCCATATACTCCAAAAGACGTCTGGAGTGGGCAGGGTTAAGTATCCACCACGGCTACATAGGGCAGTACCCTATATATTAGCTGTTTGGTTTGCTCAACGTTGAAGGATACAGTGTTCCAAAATATTGTGCACCTTATCTTTGTTTCCTTGAAACTTGTTCTACATTTTTCAAACAACCAAATGCCTGGCTCCGACACTGAGACCGGAAACGGTGGAGCTGCGGCTGATCCAGCCCAAGCAGCAGCCTTTAACATTACAGGTTTAAAAAACCGAGGAGGGTGTTATAAACATCGCTCCAAACTTAAGAAGAGCCATCACTCTAAAACTTATAAAACATGGCCTACAACCAAGAGGCGGTAGAGCAGTTTTTCGTGATAGAGGCACATGACTCCTTTCAGACAGAGGTATTCTATTCATGGGTAATATTTCCTGAATCCAATTCAGTAACACACATGTTTCACTTCTACAAAGAAGATGAACCACCAGAGGAATACATTCCTTTCGAGGATATTGAAATTCCATTAACATACCAGGAGCATCAGCTCTGGTTTAAAGGCGCCCTAAAACATCACAAAAACATTACCAGGCTCGGTCCACTAGGTAGACCAGGAGCAACATGGCCGATTCTAGCCGGCTACACACCTCATCCTGAACTGGATATAATGTCAGATGAGGACTTACTTGTTCAAATACAAGAATTAATAAAAATCTACAGACAATTGGTCCAATATGTCATGCGGACTTTTACAGTCCAGCAACCATTAACACTTCCAAATCCAACTCCCCAACAGGGGAATACACTAAAAATTACACCACAGACTCTATACGCAGTCATGGGTAAAATGCCCACAAAACGTGAGCAAATTCCATTCTGGATAGCTCAAAAAATTACTCAAATCGAAAAAGTATTTCCAAATACTAGCCCGTATTAGAAACACAGAATACTGACAATCAGTTTACCAATGGGGATCACACCACAACTGGAAGACTGCACCACTTGGGGCTCATTCTTTGCTGCCATCTATACTAAAACACATGGCATTCCGTCAATTGCGGTAATACCTGATGTCCTGAAACAAATTCAAAATGAATACGGGGCAGAACCTGCTCTAAATTTAGGTATGAAATTACTGAAAAATTTTGACCAGGTCTCAACAATAATATTATCTAATATTAAAGGGAAGGCAGCAGCAGTGGCGATCCGCCAAAAATTAAGGGAATTTGATGTTACAGAACATCAAACAGAGCTACCCAGAATTATAGAACAATCTTATGCAGAATTAGGCAGAGATAGTTTGGGTGGAAGACCAGTGAAGCCGAAGTTATCTGAAAGTCCTGAGAAGGACTCAATTAAACAAACTCCTACATCTTCTAAAAAAAGTGGGAGTCTACTAAACAAAAATCAAACGAGAAACGTTCTCAATCCCGAGGTAGGTCTCCTCAAAAGGAGCCCTCTGAAAGGAGGTATAACCTCAGGAATAGGGATAATTTGAGAAAACCTGACAGGTATCACGATACTGATACACGTTCCTCTCGTCCCTTTCAGATCTCATCACAGACTTCAGAAAGAAGAGGATGATCGGAACATAGAGAAGAACGCGTGAAATCGAAAGACGATAAACACGCTCCAAAAACCAAAGTAAAACCTCAATTCTCCAAAAAGAAAGTAGCAGGTCTAAAGATCAGACATACAGAGAATACTGAGAACACAACTCAAGAACGGAGAATGGGCTCAGACAATGCTGGACAGTGCAGCAGAAGTCACAATAGTTCGCCAGAACCTGAAGGAACTTCTGGAGATAGTGGACTTGAATGAGTACATCACAGTTGAGACTGTAGACACCAGGGTTAGTACTCCACAAAAGTTATATGACATAACACTCCGGATGGAGGGAGACAAACCAAGACAGGTGAAAGCACTTTTTGGGAAAGACTATCAAAGGGCTATGACATACTTCTAGTAGAAAAGGACTGGCCACCACAATTTGTCAGGGAGTGCCCACATGGCGAGGACATTATTATGCCTGCCTTCTCCAACCA